>WOXC01008694.1:0-634368 GCA_011680675.1 Gymnobelideus leadbeateri
ACATGGTCTATTTTTGATTATGTACCATGCACTGCTGAAAAGAAAGTAAATTCCTTTTTATCCCCATTCAGTTTTCTCCAGAGATCCATCATATCTAGTCTCTCTAAGATTCTATTCACCTCCTTAACTTCTTTCTTGTTTATTTTGAGGTTAGATTTATAGAGTTCAGAGAGGGGGAGATTAAGGTCCCCCACTAGTATAGTTTTGCTATCTATTTCTTCCTCTAATCCCTTTAACTTCTCCTCTAGGAATTTAGATGCTATACCACTTGGTGCATATATATTAAGTAGTGATATTGCTTCATTCTCAATGGTGCCTTTTAGTAGGATATAGTTTCCTTCCTTATCTCTTTTAATTAGATCTATTTTTGCTTTTGCTTTATCTGAGATAAGTATTGCTACGCCTGCTTTTTTTACTTTAGCTGAGGCATAATAAATTTTACTCCAACCTTTTACCTTTACCCTGTGGGTATCCCTTTGTTTCAAATGTGTTTCTTGAAGACAGCATATTGTAGGATTATGGTTTTTAATCCATTCTGCTATCCGCCTCTGTTTTATGGGAGAGTTCATCCCATTCACATTCACAGTAATGATGACTATCTGTCTCTTCCCTTCCATCCTATTCCCTCCCCTGTTTATATTTTTGTTTATTCCTTCTCCCTTCCCCTCCTTGAAGTTTTCCCTTTTGACCGCCCCCTCCCTCAGTGTTCCCACCCAGTGACCCCCCTTCTTAACCTACCCTCTCCCCTTACTACTATTTCCCTCCCTTATAATCCCTCCCTTTAGTCTCCTCCTTTTCACCCCCCCTTACCCTCCCACTATCTATAGGACACAATAAATTTTTATACTTATCAGAGTAAATTACTCCCCGTTTGATTCCAAACCAATGAGAGTAAATTTCAAACAGTGCTCCTCTCCCTCCCTCCAATTCCTCTATTTAATGAATTTATGTGTCTATTCACGTTAGATTCTTAAACTTCACTGATTAATTTGATCCTTCTTTGAACCAGAACCAGTGAGAATAGTGTTTAAATGATGTTCCTCTCCCTCTTACTTTCCCTTCTTCTATAGTGTGTTTTGATGCCTCTTCAGATGGCATATTTTACCTTTTCCTAGCTCATCCTTTCCTTTTTTCCCATTACAGTACCATTGATCCCCTTAATAGTCTTTTTTTTTTAGACTCCATGTTAGTGCATTCATACCCACACCCTCTAAGTATAACCCTTTTGCAGGTCATGATAATCATAGAGATTTCAAATATTGACAGTTATCAGCTCCACATATAGGGATGTGAACATTTTGCTCTTGTTGCATCCCAGGTAATGAGCTTGTGTTTGTGGGTGTGGGTGTGTGCACTTCTGCATGTGTGAGTCTATGTTACCTTTGTTTACCTTTTTATGTTCTTCTGGAGTCTTGTAATTGGAGATCAAATTTTCCATTGAGCTCTGGCTTTTTCATTAGGAAAGTCTGGAAGTCCCTTACTTCATTAAACGTCCATCTCCTTGCCTGAAAGATTATGCTCAGTTTTGCCGGGTAGTTAATCCTTGGTTGTAGTCCTAGCTCTCTTGCCCTACGAAATATCAAATTCTAGTCCCTCTGCTCTTTTAATGTAGAAGCTGCTAGGTCCTGTGTGATCCTAACTGTAGTTCCTTGATATTTGAATTGTTTCTTTTTGGCTGCTTGTAGAATTTTTTCTTTAATCTTATAATTCTGGAATTTGGCTACTATATTTCTTGGAGTTTTCAGTTTGGGATCTCTTTCAGGAGGGGTCCGGTGAATTCTATCAATAGCTATTTTATCTTCTGATTCCAGGACCTCAGGACAGTTTTCTTTGACAATCTCTTGGAGGATGTTGTCTGGACTGCTTTTCTCATCATGGCTTTCTGGTAGACCAATAATTCTTAGGTTGTCTCTCCTGGATCTGTTCTCTAGGTCAGTTATTTTTCCAGTGAGATATTTTACATTTTCTTGCAATTTTTTCGATCATCTTGTTTTTTTCGATTGACTCCTGCTGCATCATAGAGTTCTGAGTTTCAGTTTGATTGTATCTAATTTTTAGTGAATTATGGTCTTCAGTGAGTTTTTGAAGTTCCTTTTTTAGGGAGGTATTTTCTTTTTCCAAGTTGGTCATTGCCTCCCTGATTTGGTCTTTAAAATTTTTCTTAAGCTCCTCCAGGAATGCTATTTGGGCTTGAGACCAGATCATGTTTCCTTCTGTGGTCTCTGGTGTGGGCAGAGAGTCTATATTGTCCTGTGTGTTTTGTTGTTCTTGCCCTGTATAGTATGCTCGAATACACTTTCTTGCCTTTCCCTTCACCTTTTCAGCTTCCTTCCTTCCCATTGTGACTTCCTGTTTCTTAGTGTCTCAGGCTATGAGTTTGGGGCCTGATCCTTGACTTTGAATACCTCTGGGTGGCTAGTTTATGGCTAAGTCAGGGAAGTCAGTGAGGAATGTAGATGTGTAGGTGGGGATGAGTCTGACCACTTCAGATTTCTGCCTCTATACCCCTGGGCTATAAGTAGGCTTTTGTTGGTGAGGTGAGGTGGGGCTTGTTGGGTCCCCTCCCTCTCTTCTCTTCAGATTCCTGGCTGTCTCAGTTACACCCTTTCTTGTAGATTCTCAAGCCTGAGGCTATTTCCATTAACTTGGGATTTCAATATGGGTGCCAGACTTATCTTTGGGTTTTCTGCTTCATGAAGGAGGGATGGGAGGATCGGAGCAGCTAGAATTTACTTTGCCATTCCAGCCCCTGTATTATACAGGCAGGCAGTTTCTAAACTTCCAGGCTGGGGGCTGAATGCAGCCTGAGAAGCTACTCTCTCCATTGGGGGCCCGATTCTCCTACCTGGCTCCAATGATCCGTTCCCTCTGCGAGATGACTGCGATTCGTCCTTGGTAAGTCTGCAGGCTGGGTTTTTTTCTCTCTCTGGTCAGGAAATTCTTAAAAACCTATTTTCCTTGGAAAATCATTCCTAGTGAGGTAAGGATTGTAGGCTAGGAAACTTCGAAGAGCCTTCAATGTTGTTACTTTCCTCCAATGGTGTAGACCAGTGGTTCTCAAACTTCTTGGTCTCTGGACGCCTTTATACTCTTACAAATTATTGAGGACACTCCCCCCAAGAGATTTTGTTTGTGTGGGCTACATTGAGAGATATTACCATATGAGAACTTAGAACAGCATAGCATTCTGTTAGGGTCGATCAGGTAGCACATTAGATAGGGTGCCAGAGTTGGAGTCAAGAAGACCTGAGTTTAATCCCTGACTCAGACACTTGCTAAGTGAATGACCCTGGGCAAGTCTTCCCATCTCACCATCTCAGTTTCCTTATTTGTAAAGGAGGAATAATAACAGTATCTGCCTCCCAAGGTTGTTATGAGGATCCAGTGCCATGCAAACCTTAAAGCACCACTGAACAAAGCTGGCTGGTATTGTCACATATGGTTGGGCATTTGCACAGCAGAGGAACCAGCGGACTTGAAAGAACTGTGCCTTACAACCACAACCAAAACCAAAATATGATTTGAAAACAAAACAAGCCAGGAAAAGCAACTGATTCTATTATGTTTATTCTATCAAAGGGCTACACTTGAGGACCTAGAGGGCCTCGTGTGGCCCTGCATTTACATAATACCTATTATGTGTCACACATTGTCCTAAGCCCTTTGTACAAAGATTGACTCATTTGATCTTCACAACAACCCAAGGAGGTAAGGATTATAATTTATTCCCATATTCCCATTCCCAATGAGGAAACTGAAGCAGACAAAGGTTAAGTGGATTGCCCAGGGTTACACAGCTGTTGACTGAGGCTGAATTTGAACCCGGGGCTGAATTTGACTCCCAGCCAGCTCTCTACCCAAATATCAAAATATCATTTTTAGTCCTGGGAGGCCCTTTCTCTTTCTGTAGTGAGGGTGGAAAATAAAATAGAGGGCATTAAAAATTAGATTGTTCTTAAAATATCTGTAAACACTGGCTTCATTGTTGGCAGTTGCAATGCCAGATCCTAAGAGGTGGCTGAGTGGTGCAGGGGTTAGAGCACTAGGCTCTGGATGGAGTCAGGAAGATCTGGGATCAAATTCAACCTCAGACACTCATGAGCTATGTGATCTTGGGCAAGTCATTTAACTTCCAGTTAGCCTGACCTCCTAGGGTTCTCATGAAGATGAGATAATATTTGTAAAATGTTTTGTAAACCTTAAAGCACTGTATAAAAGATATTCTCTTTATATTATTGTCCATAACAAATAAATAACCAATGTTGATTTCTTGCTTTAAATGAAATTGAAGAATAAAAGGGGTTATAGATAGATAGAAGACAAGGTTAATTGGTTCTCCCTTTGAGAAGCAAAGAAGGGAGCTGGCAAAATTGGTTCTATTGTACATCCACATGTGATGATAAAATGTCTGTTCACAGAAGAGGTAGTCAACCTTTCTCCAATGATATTCCTCAGAAGAACACATCTTTAAGGTCCAACAATTGACTGAAAGTCATAGAATTAGCATGGCTTCATTAAGAACAGCTTCTGCCATTACTAAGCTCATTTCCTCTTTTGACAGTTACTAAGCTAGTAGAGATCCCAGGGGTAATTCACTAGAGTCGACATTGAATAATTAATGACTGTTCTTTGGGTCCAGCCATTAAGCCAGTTCTAAATCCATCTAATTGTGTTGTCATCTAACCCATCTATCTCCATTTTCCTCAGAATAGCATGAGAAATTGTATCAAATGCTTTGATAAAATCTTAGTAATCTCTATAAGCAGAATTCCCCTGCCCAACAACTGCAATAACCTTTAAGGAAAAATAAAGTTGGTCTGGTAGGTACTATTCATGACAATACCAGGCAAGTTCTTTGTGAAGGCCACTTTCTTTTCTAGTTCATTAACCATCTTTTTAATAGCGTACTCTAGAACAGAGGTTCTTAACCTTTTTTTTGTTGTGGGTTTTTGGAAGTCAGGTGAAATATACAATGACCCTCTTCTCAGAACAAATGTACAAAATAAAATATATAGAATTACGAAGTCAACCAATTCTATTGAAACAGTATTAAGTTAAAAGGGAAAAGGACTTACATTTACAAAAATATTTGTAGCAGTTCTTCTTCTGGTGGCAAAGCGTTGGAAATTAAGGGAATGTCCCTCAATTGGGGGAATGATTGAACAAGTTGTGGTATATGAATGTAATGGAACACTGTTGTGCTATAAGAAATGATGAGCAGGTGGATTTCAGAAAAATCTGGAAAATTGTACATGAACTGATGCTGAGTGAAGTGAGCAGAACCAGGAGAATACTGTACACAGTAATAGCAACATTATATGATAGTCAGCTGTTAATGATTTAGCTCTTTTCAGTAATGTAATATTCAAGACAATTCTAAAAGACTCATGATGGAGAATGCTATCCACATCCAGAGAAAGAACAATAGAGTCTAAATACATATCAAAGCAGACTATTTTCACTTTTTGTTTGTTTGTTTTTCAATGATTTTTCCCTTTTGCTCTGTTTCTTCTTTCACAACATGACTAATGTGGCTATATGTTTAACATGATTGTGCATGTATAACTTATATGAAATTGCTTGCCATCTTTGGGAGAGAGAAAAATTTGGAACTCAAAATCTTATGAAAAATAAATGTTAAAATCTATCTTTACATGTAATTTGAAAAAACAAAAAAATAGATATTAAGTTATTTTTTAAAGAAAGAAAAAGCAAATTCATAGACCCCAGGTTAAGAATTCTTGAACCTGATTTTTGTCAGGAATAAGGCAAGATCATGGGCATTTAGTTTATAGATTCCACTCTTCCCTTTTCTGAAAATCAAGAAGACATTTGCTCTTCTCCAGTCATTGGGTACCTCTCCAATCTTCTTTCAAGCATTACCAACAGTGGCTCAGCAATCATATATGCCATTTCTTTCAGGAGCTGAGTATAGACTTCACTGGGTTAGGTGACTGGAATCAATGCTTTCTCTCTTACCAAATAATCTTACTTATCTTGGATACTAATTCCCTATTGTCCTCTAGTGTTCTGTCCTTTCCACTCAAAGGTCAATCTCCTTGGCAGAGAAAACAGAAGCAAAACAAGAGTTGAGTAACACTCTTCCTTCTATTTCTGCTCTATCCACAACAACAGTGGCCCTATACCTTCTTTCCTCTTCCTCTTTCCCATGATATAATTAAAAACAATAATAACCGAACAAAAGAGACCCCTTCTTGCAAACCATCATTTATGACTTACCAATCATTTCCTTCCTGTTGGTGAGAATCATGTTGAGAGGTTTCCCCTACCTCTTGAAAAATTAAACCAAGTTAAGAAATTATTAGCTACTCTGCCTAGCACTCCGGCAGTTGTCCAGATAATTGAAGCCTTCTGTTATTACTGCATCTGCAACTGAGCCAAGTTTGTGAACTTGTGAACACTCCTCATCTATTCTTTCTTTCTGTCCAGGTGACCTGAAGGATATTCCAGTGATGAAATTGTTTCTGTCTCTGCCTCCACTGGGGCAGCTAAGTGGTGCAGTGGACAGGGCACTGGGCTTGAATCAAGAAGACTCATCTTTCTCAGTTCAAATCCATCATGAGATGCTTTCTAGCTGTGTGACCCTGGGTAAGTCATTTATCCCTACTTGCCTCAGTTTCCTTATCTGTAAAATGAATTGGAGAAGGCAATGGCAAACCACTTTGCCAAGAAAACCCCCAAATGGGTTATGAAGAGTTAGACAAAGCTGAAAATGATTGAACAACAAAATGTTTCCACTGATCTTCACCCATATAGTCTCCATTATATTTCTGTTCTCAGGTTACTGGATTTTCTCCCTTCCCCTCCACTTTTTGATATGTAATGCTACCTTGCCTTCTCTCCCCCCACTTTTTTTTTAACAAATCCCATTTCTTCCCCAAAATTATCCCCATCCAGACCCAGATTCCAGCCAGCTTTCATCTGATTAAATCTCAGTGATATCTATGAGCTTCTTTGCCTCTTGGTGCTAGCACCTCTAATTTATCTTGTTTATTACCTACATTCTAGGCATTTGTGTGTGGACATTTGGGGTCATGGGGCTTTTCTACTCTTTTCTTAAATTTTGTCACCGGTGAACTTCTGGGTATATCAAGTACTCTCCTTCCCTAGTCGCTCTCGGATATCTAACTTGGTGGATCATGTAGTCACTTTTCTCTACCTCTAACGGTGATTCATACCATTTATGACAAGGCCTTCACCTGGATGGCTGATGGATTTGGTTGTTTACATATCCACCTTTCACTTTCTTATTTTATTTAGTCAGGGCCCTACTCTGTTGCCAGGAATCCCATCTAAGGAATCTATAGATAACTTGAGTTATGTTTATAAAAGGAAAGGGAACTGAAGAACATTAAGTCAAGCCAAATCAATGAGTTTTTATTAAGCACTTTGTGCCAAAAGCTGTGCTAAGTGCTGGGCATACAAATATAAGCAAAAAGAAGTACAGTTTCTGTCTTCATGGAGCTTACAATCTAATGAGGAAGACAATGTACATAAGGAAACTGAAAAGGAAAGGTACCCATGCAGGGGAAAATGGTTGAAAAAGTCTGGACAATAAAAAGCACAGTGCTGAGAGGAATAAAGACAGGCCTAAAATGGATCTGGCATCTGGCTTAAAATGCAGATTCTTGGAGGAATCAGCAAACCAAAAGAGATTTCAGGGATAGAAGGTACTTCTAGTGTGAGAGGTTCAGGGTTGAACCACCACTTCCAGGGTGGCATGATAGAGAAAGTCTACCATGGGGACTCATGTACTTCGGTCAATGAAGATAGGTAATTGGGACCTATAAACTTTTGTTCCCCCTCAGGAGTAGGCCTTACCTGTTTAAAACCAAATTATTTAAGTATGCGCCTCAGCTATTACAGGTTCCTAAATTTAGTGGAAAAGACCTGAATGGTCATCTAGTCTACCCAGTCTAGTCTTCTTTTTAATGTATATGAGAACAGCCATTGAGGGCTCAGTCTTAAGAGCATGATCAACACATTCTACCTGGTGTCAACCAGGTATCCAGCCTTGGCAAGCCTGCTTTGGGGCACATATTTTGGACTCACATATATCCAGACAGCTTCTTGTTGGTGACAGGAGACCTAGAAAGTACTTTCTGAGAAGATGTAGCAAGAACTGATGTACAGAAATCTCTGAAACGAGGAACCCTATCTTCTCTGCCATCACTGTCCCTGGGGAGAGTAAAGCTACATATGAGTTGCTCCCTTGTTTGTAGGACAAAGTGTTTCCGAGAAAGGATTGGGTCAAGCAGTTACTCCTTCCTGAACTCAGTTGATGCAGCTACCATCACACTCCAGCTCGGTATCTCTGGAGGATCCTCAAACCCCTGAAAGCTCATGAAATCACAGTCTGGTCTATTCCATCTCTGATATACACTCATCTTTCATCAGAAAAAAATAGGTAGGGGCAGCTAGGTGGCACAAAGAATAGAGTACCAGTCCTGGAGTCAGGAGGACCTGAGTTCAAATCCAGCCTCAGACACTCAACATACTAGCTGTGTGACCTTGGGCAAGTCACTTAACCCCAATTGCCTTGCCTTCCCCCCTCAGAAAGAAAGAAAGAAAAATAACTTTAATGGGGGCAGAAAAATCTCAGCATTGGGCTTCAAAGCTACATGGTGACCCCAATGAGAGAGGCTCTCTGAGATACCTCCCCTACTCAGAGACCCAGAGAAGGTCTTCTTCCTTCTTATGCAAAAGCAGCCAGGTAAGAGAGAGGTTTGCCCTGTTTTAGCCTTCTGTATGCTCACTCAGTTCTGGCTCAGAAGCTAAATAATTTGTGCCCTAATGGAAACCAACCCTCAGAATACCTATGTATTTCAGTTTAATTGGTTTTTCTTTTAGTTTGTGCATTTGAAAATATTCCTCTGAGAAAAGGTCTATAGGCTTCACCCTACTTCCAAATGGATCCATGATTCAAAAGTTAGAGTATTTCAGACCCTTATTGAAATCATGGAGCCATGGAAGCTTAGGGCTAAGAAGGATCCCACTAGCTGTTTCATTTCATAGCTGAGGAAGTGTTAATCATAAACCTCATTCTCTCCTTTGAAGCTCAGGAGGGTATAAACAGCAACCTTCCTAAATCTAGAGGAAAGTCTTAGCAATTCCAAATCATTATTTATCCCCGAAACAGGCCCATTGGTTTTACACACAGAATAGGCCATTGCCAACAAAGAGGAGTCCAAAAAGGCAACCTGCCCACACAGATTCTCACCTTGGCTTTGTCCTACTCTGAGTCAACCTCCTTCAGGGCTATACAACCAGGTTTCTACTCAGGAATAAAAGTTGTATACAAGGGGAAGACACACTTTCTCTCCCTCAGGCAAGGACTCACCAAGGATTTCTCTCAGGTGGAATGGAACAACCATGTATCCCGACTTCTCTGGGAAGAATGGAGGCGCATAGGGTAGTACTATAGGGTAGAATGGGTGTGGGGCTAGGCCAATGAAAGGGTAGCAAGGGGCTGAATTGCTGCCAAAATTATCATATAATAAAATGGGTCTTTGCCTTGAGAGTGGAATAACCTGGAAGAGTGATAACCTTTGCTTCCCCTAAGTCAATTAATTCTTTCTTCAACTTGAATCATCTAAAAGGAAAAAGGAAAACTAGCCATGTGACCTTGAGCAAGTCACTTAACCCCAATTGCCCTGCCTTTCCCCCTCCAAAAAACAAACAAACAAACAAACAAATAAATAAATAGATGAAAGTATCTGAAGGACTAGCAATCAAGAAAATGTACTCTGAAGGACTGAGTGACTATAGGCACTCCTTGCTATAGGGATTTCCAATACATCTGTCCTCAGCAAGAGTGGGCATGGAAAGTACTTATAGTTCTTGAGTTAATTGGCACAGATTGTGTGTGGACATGATTGTGACACATCTATAGATATATTTATTTCTTATGTCTTTAAAGTGTATTGTATACAATGCATAAAAAACACAATTCATGTATAAAACAAAAATTTTTAGATGTGTGCGTTTTACATATGTGTAATATAGACAGATTGTAGATCTTGGTGTAAATATATACAAAAATATTAAATATTATCATATCTATGTACAACTAAATAGCTTAAACTATTTAGACCACTAAAACTTAAAACTAACCCTTTTAGACAATATTTATACAAATACTTGAATAATATAAATTTATATAATACACGCATATATGTATATATACATACATATACATACATATATAATTTCTAGCCTAACTACATCTATTTCACTTTGGGGACGAACATTGACAACTAACTAAATTATATCTTTACCCTTCAGTATTCGACTAAAACCTCATGCAGATGGTAGACAAGTTCCTCATCCCTAAATAACCATGTGACCAATTTTCCTCCCACAGGTTTTTAACCTGTTTCTCATAAAGACTTTGCCAAGGACTAGATAAAACAGGTACTACAGGTTAGAATTGTCTGTGAAGAGTATTTGGACCTGCTTAATAAAAGCTGGTGACTTTTCTGTTGTCTTTTCTCCTTGATGAGTCAGCAAAACCTTAACCTCCAACACCACCACCAGCCACAGAGAAAGAGAAAGTTGCTTCTCAGCTGGGTTGATGTGTTGTTCATTGTGACTGATGCTGCCTTTGCCCTCTGAGGTTACCAGTACTAGATAATAATGATGATGGCTGACATGTTTATAAACAGATTGCAGAGCCCCAAGTGGGCACTCTCTTATTTGATCTGGTAAGTTAAATACTATGGGCATTACTAATCCTGCTTTACTGATGGTAAAACAAAGACTGAAAGGTTAGTTTGCTAATTTGTTTGTTTAAAAAGTGGCAAGATTCACACACTCTTCTCTCCTGACTCCAAGTCAAGGGTGCTGGGTCTGGTCACTAAGAGGACAACTCCTCAAAAAAATTGGTAAAATACCCATGGTATCATGTCAATCAGGTTATTTCCATATAATCTGATATGGGAGGAGAATAGAGAGTGTTGTAAGGGAATTAGGGGCAGGCCTTCCCTTAACATAACTGGAAAAATATACAGAAGTCACCCAGAAAATGCCCCATTGCTCTCTACATTTGTTTCTTATAAGTTCATAATCTAAACTTTGAAAGAGAAATAAATCAAAGGTTTTGAACAACAGAGATCAAACAACTATGTCTTGCTATAAATTAAATCTGATCACCAAATACTTGGAATAGAATGAAGCCAGTGTACTAGGGTTGAAAGATAGAAACAACATCCATTTTGTAGGCAAACCTAATTATTCTGGATATTTATTGTCTTATTTTGTTGGGATATTAGTGTTGGGTTAGGGAGTGGGGCAATAGCAGATGGTTGGCAGAGGATGATGGTAGGGGAAACATAATTTGATTGACTGTGTTATGATGGGTTATATTCTATTATGTAATGTGTGTGCCTGGACACAGAGTGATTCATCATTCATTTAATAGCATTTATTAAAGGTCTGATTGTGCAGTGCACTGTGAGAGACACTAGGGAAGAAATAAAATTTAGATATGACAAAGTCTTTGTCCTCATGGAGTTAACAGCAGCTCCTGGAGTAGGGTACAAACACAAATAATTATAATAGGCAATATTGCATGATAAGTGAAATGTAAAACAAAACGCTGGGAGAAGTCAGGGTGGGGGAGGGATATTAACTCACCTGAAAGGTCAGACACAGCTAAATGGATAAAATGACATCTGAGTTGGATTTTAATGAGAAGTAAAAATTCAAAGAGCCTTCTATGTTCAGACTCTGTGCTAGAAGTTGGAGATCCTAAGACAATCATGGAACATGTCTGCTCTCACGAAGATGTCATTCCTTCAAACATATAAACACAAATATAGACAAAGTAAATACGGGGTAATTTGGGGATGTGACAGCAGAAAGGGATTGGAAGGGGCCTCACTCCTCAAAGATGGCTTAGAAGAGTCAGAGAATGGAGGCAGAGTGATCCATCAGGAGACTATTCCAATATTCCAGAATGTGCTGGGGCCAGCTTCAACCAGCTCATGAGAGCTGTTTATTGAATTTTCAAATGCCACAAATCATGGCTTGCTTTGTTGTTTTGTTGACTGTCAAGACTTAGAAAGTAAACGGGAAAAATGCAGATTCAACTTAAATTAAATATTTGTCTTATTTTTCAAGGAGCCAATTGTTAAATATTTATCAATACAACCATGAGGAGGGAAATAAGAAAAGCTTGCACAATTAGTGCTGCTATAACTTGACATATATGTGCCAAAAAATCATCACACTATGCAAAATTGCTCAATAAAAACCATAAGGCTTATGGGGAAAATGGGTTTAGGAACACAGTCATCAGTGCCATAAAAAAGTTAGGAACCTAATAAAAACAGTAGCACAGTTTTATACATGTTAACTGGTTAAGAAATTCACATATCGGGGTGGCTAGGTGGCGCAGTAAATTGAGCATCAGCCCTGGAGTCAGAAGGACCTGAGTTAGGATCCGGCCTCAGACACTTAACGCACACACAAATAAAAACCTAGCCATGTGACCTTGGGCAAGTTACTTGACCCCAACTGCCCTCCAAAAAAGAAAGAAAGAAAAAAAGAAATTCACATATCTACAATAAATAGTTGCACAACGATCTCAGGCTAATGTGCTGCCTTTGACCTAGCTCATTGAACTGGCAAAGTTGATACCTATGGGCTAGAACATAGCCTTGGTGGAGCTTCAATTTCAGAATGTAGGTGCTGTGCTCAGTCATGATGGAAAGTGTCTGTGTGTGTGGAAGAGGGGAGGGTTTGGAGTGCCTATGGCACCAGATGGTATACAATAAATATAGCACTTTACCTTGAAGAAGAACTGATGTTTGCATGTAGCAGTAGATACTGGAAGACATTGTGAGCTACTGTGAAGGGATGTGCATTCTCGCTATTTCTCACAGTTGGAAAAAGTACATAAGCAAACTCAAAATTCATTGTGCTTAAATTATTCCCTAAAATATCGATCATTTCAGAACAAATTCAGGTTTTCAAAACAAGAGTTATAGCAGAACCGATGGTTCTAGAAAGAAAGAGGTGTCTGGATGGGGAGACGTTGGGGAAATAGAATGGACAGAATGCTCCTTAAGGAGAAGGCAGTGTTTCAAATTGTCTCTGACAGAGAAAATGGGGCTGAGGGACAGAGAGCAAAGGACATCTCTGTTTCATTTCTTTTCTAGTCACATTTTGAACCTAATATTGTCCTTATAGAGAAAGGCTAAGTTATCCCCAAACCTCCCCAAATACTTTATCTTGTTAGCATTAACATGTGAAATTATTTATTATTACTATCTTGTCTCCATCTTTTTCAATGAAGTTCAAAGAGAAAAGTTCTGCAATAAATCACTATGTCTGTGTACTATTATGCAGGTAGATAAAATAACAGCTTTTTGGGTAAGTGAATAAAAATAATGGGGTGTAAATTTATGTTCAGTAAACTCACTGAAAGATACTTCAGGAGACTTCCAGAAATAGAGAGGATGACAGGAGATACCCCATCCAGCCAGGTGGTGCACTGAATAAAGTATCAGCCCTGGAGTCAGGAAATTCATATTCCTGAGTTTCAAATCTGGTCTTAGACACTTACTAGTTGTGTGACCCTGGGCAAGTCCCTTAACCCTGTTTGCCTCCATCTGTAAAAGAAGTTGGAGAAGGAAATGGCAAACCACTCCAGTACCTTTGCCAAGAAACCCCAAATGGGGTCACAAAGAATCAAATGCAACTGAAAAACATATATTTGTGTGTGAATGTATATATGTTTATATAAAAAAAATCTACTACATGCCAATATCTTGAATGTTTTTCATTTTATGTAGATTAAAAATTATAAGTATTTGATATGGTAATATTTATTAAGAATGTTTCCTTAATTGATCCAGGAAATTATGGATATTAGTATATCTGGGATAAAACTTTGGTTTAATTACAGCTTATTTGTTGAATTCTCAATATTATTTTGAGTTCTGTATTTGTAGTACAGGGATGTGTTGTCTTTTTATTATATTTCTTGGATCTTAATCATATTAAGGTCTCTATATGGAAATAAAACACTTTTGGTTGCATTCAACAAGTCCATTGGCATATACCATTTTTTAGTCTTTATTATGGCTTGATAGAATGATATCTGCTTGTTCCCAAAATATTTCTTTTTTTAAGTTGTTTTTATTGATATGCATATCTATATTTAATATCACCATAGTTTTCGCCAGTATCTTTCCCCTAGTTCCTGAGAGCTATCCTATGTAATAAATGTATTTTTCTAAAGATAAAAGAAAAGAGAAAAAATTAGGATAGCTGATGAACAGATTGAAGAATTCTGAAAATATGTGCAATGTACAACACTTGTGGATATCTCACCTCTACAAAGGTATTGTCATTTTTACTATATTGACAAAGCCATGAGCACTAAATAGTCCCTCAGCTGTTCTTTATTTCTTTAAGGAGCACTTTATAATTGAATTTATACAAGTCTTTTGTGGGTTTGGTAGACTGATACCCAAATACTTTATGCATTTTGAATTTCAAATTGTCTTTCTCTTCCTGTTATTTCTTCTTGGATTTTGTGATTATTATATAGAAATGCAGTTGATAATTGATAATTCGGCAAATAGGCCTGTTTAAAAAGTTTAAGAAGTGAGTAAAGGATGGCCCCTTTAATGGGGAGTGGGAGGGAGAGAAATAGTCAAACTGGGAGGGGAAGACCCTTAGGGTTGCTGCCCAAAAGCAAAACGTTTACTATTTACATCTACTCTGAGCCAGGAGAGCTCCCAAAATAACCATTAAGTGGTGCTTGGGCTGGGACCTATCGTCCAATCCTGCACAGCTAGAGTGAATTGTATTTAAGGCATGGTCTTTGAGAAAGAAATCTAGCCAGTAAAATCCAAGATAACTAGGTAGGCCTTCAAAATTTACCTTCCTTTTGGCAGAATACTCTCAGGTAAGGTCATGATGCCCCATGTGGTGATGGGAGAGGAGAGGTGCCAAGGGAGAGGCAAGGACAGGCTGAGTTACCCAACTGGAATTGGCCAGCTGGGTCCTCTTTGGGACAGCTTAGACTACTCACAGGTTTTGGTTTGTCCTTTGTTCTCTAAGAGTACAAGGACATCAGAAAGATGATGACATGATTTGCAATTTAATTGGATTTGAACAATCCTATTCACTGAATGGCATTGCCTCATTCAAAGTGAGAACCTGAAAAGACCTTAGCTTAAAAAGGCCAAGATCTCCCATTGCATCCTGGGTCATCTCTAGTCATTCAGATCAATATCTGACCACTGGACCCAGATGGCTCTGGAGGAGAAAGTGGGGCTGATGACTTTGCACAGCTCTCCCTCACTCAAATCAAAGTCAATTGCAAGTCAGGTCATCCACTTCCGGATGTCATGGTCTTTTTGAAGAACAAAGGACAAACCACAACCTCTGAGTAGTCAGAGCTGTCTCAATGAAGACCTAGCCATCAAAATTTAATTTCTTTTGGTCAGAACACCCTCAGATGATGGCATGATACTCCTTGTGGAGACTGGAGAGGAGAGGGGAGAGGAGGAAGGACTGAGTTGCCCACCTGGAACTGGGCAGCTGGGTCCTCATTGGTCAGCAGCAGGAGGGAGAAGAGGATCACTTTTAGGGTAGAAAAAGAAGCAAGGGCGGCGGAGCCAAGATGGCGGAGTAGAAACAGCTAGTCCAAGCCTCTCTGCCCCCAGATTCTCCACAAACTATGTAAAAAAGGACTTTGAAAATCTTCTGGAGCCCCAGCACCCACAGAACGACACAGAGAAGCTAACCTCCCGCTGAGGACAGCCCAGCACCCTGCAGGAAGGACCAGCGCAGTGGTCTGGGAGCCGGCAGCGCGCAGAGCGCAGGAGCCGAGCCGAGCCCAGGTCCACGTGAGCCGAGGTTTTAGCCCCAGGGCGGCAGGGCCAGCAGCCGGCTGGAGGAACCCCAGAACACCAGGAACTGTGGAGACGCCAGAATTATCAACATAGACTTGCCTAGGACAAAGTAAGAGGTTAGTGTCCTATGGACTTTGGGACCTGTATTTGGGGAATGCGTCAGCTCCCTCCCCTGGGAGCTAGAAGCCGCTGAGGAGACATGCCACTGTGTAGTTTTCAGAGGCATTTCCGGCTCCCAGCCTACAAATCGTGGGGAGATCCAGCGATCAGTCTTGGGGGGTAATCGCTCTTGCTTTAACCTCCCTGGATCTGGATTGTGATCTAGGGTGGAAGTTGTGGGTGGGTTTACAGCTTGCCAGAAACGGAAGTTGCCCCCCACACGTTCGGGACGAAAATTCCTCTATCTGGCCTTAAAGCCATAGTGTGGCAACAAGCCCAAAAGTCAAGCAATTAAGTGGCAACATGCCAAGGCAAAGGAAACAGAAAAATGCAACCCTAGACTCCTATTTTGGGGGCATAGAGCGGGAAAAGGACTGTGAGGTCAGAAGTCCTGCTCCAAAAGCCCCAGGGGAAAACATGAGCGGGTTGCAGGCCATAGAGGACCTTAAGAAGGACTTTAAAAATCAAATAAGAGAAGTGGAGGAAAAATTGGAAAGAGAAATGAGAAGGATGCAGGAAAAGTATGAAATGAGGGTCAACAGCCTGACTGAGGAAAACAACACCTTAAAAAATAGACTAACTCAAATGGCAAAGGAGGCCCAAAAGGGCATTGAGGAGAAGAATGCCTTAAAAAGTCGAATTTGCCAGATGGAAAAAGAATCTCAAAAGTTCACTGAGGAGATTCATTCCTTCAGAGTTAGACTGGAGCAAATGGAAGCTAGTGACTTTATGAGAAATCAAGATGCTGTTAAGCAGATCCAAACAAATGAAAGATTAGAAGGCAATGTGAAATATCTCATGGGAAAAACCACTGACCTGGAAAATAGATCCAGGAGAGACAATTTAAAAATTATTGGACTACCTGAAAGCCATGATCAAGGAAAGAACCTAGAAATCACCCTTCAAGAAATTCTCAAGGAAAACTGCCCTGATGTTTTAGATCCAGAGGGCAAAATAGAGGTTGAAAGAATCCACGATCACCTCCTGAAAAAGATCCCAAAAAGAAAACTCCCAGGAATATTATAGCCAGGTTCCAGAATCCCCAGATCAAGGAGAAAATACTACAAGCGGCCAGGAAGAAACAATTTCAATATTGTGGAAACACAATCAGAATAGCCCAGGACCTGGCAGCTTCTACACTGAGGGATCGAAGGGCATGGAATATGATATTCCAGAGGGCAAAAGAACTGGGAATGAACCCAAGGGTCACCTACCCAGCAAAACTGAGTATTTTGTTTCAGGGGAAAATATGGTCATTCAGTGGAATAGAGGACTTTCAAGCATTCTTGAGGAAAAACCAGAGTTGAATAGAAAATTTGACATCCAGACACAAGAAGCAAGAGATGCCTGAGAAGGTAATCAGGGAAAAGAAATCGAAAGGAACTTATCAAAGTTGAACTATTTACATTCCTATATGGAAAAGCAATATCTGTGACTGATGATATCTTTCCCACTATGAAAATAATGGAAGAAGGGGGTGTGGTCATACGAATACATATGTGAATGTGTGTGTATATGGTTACAGTTATATATGGATAGAGGGCATAGGTTGATTTTGTTGGGAAGGGAGAGTACTCAAGGGATGAAATTATGAGGTGAGAGAGGAAAGTGGCAAGAGGAGATGGGGAGAGACATGGTAGGGTAAACTATCTCATGTAGGGGAAGTGGGTGCAAAGGAGGGGGAGAATAAGGAAGGCTAAAAAGGCAAAACCACATTCACATTGAATTTGGTTCAGGGAGAAAATGACATACATACTAAATGGGATATCTCAACCTGCAGCAGGATAGGGGGAAGGGGGATGAGAGGAGGGATGATGGATGGGAGGGCATCCTTGGGGTGAGGGGAGGTTGGAAGTACCCACTATAGAAGAGGGACAGGATCATGTAGGGAATGGACCAGGTGGGGGTTGGGATGAGTGGGAGGGAATTATAAGCAGCCTTGTACAATATATCTACTATGATAATGTTTTGCATAGCTAGACATGTACAACATATACTGAATTACTTATATACCAAGAAGGAATGGGTGACAAGGGAGGAAGGAAATGGATCTGAAATTCAAGATCGTAACATTAAATGTTTCAAATATATATATAAATACTATTATTAATACTCTTTTGCCTATAATTGGGAGATAAGATATGCAGGCATTGGGACACAAAGATTCATCTTCCTCTAATGGAAAAGTCGATGGGGTGTGGAGAAGGTATGGGAGAGAGCAGATTGGAGGAAGCGATATCTTGTGGGACTGCTATTCTGGGAGGTTGGGTAGGGAATAATGGGGGGAAAATGATTGTAACTCAAAATCTGGCGGAAATGAATGATGTAAAACAGAAGTTAATAAAGTATTTGTTTAAAAAGGGAAAAAAAAAGAAAAAGAAGCAAGAAAACACAAAGCAAACATAACTTATACTTTGGACTGTCTTTATATGTGGCAGCTTCTGTCTACCAAGAGACTTCTAGAAGCAGCATGGAATAATAAAAACTGGATTTGGTATCAGAGGATCTAGAATTGAGTCCCACTTCTGCCAGCTCCCATCTGTGTGACTTTGCTGAGTCAGCTTATGTCTTTAGACTTCAATGACTTCATCTGTACAATGGGCATGATATGATGATCCATGAGAGATTAGATAAGGCATGACCTTATGACATAGATCCAAGTTCCCCTCAAATCCCCAAAGACTTGGACCAGAGGTGAACTTGGAGCAGAAAACCAGATATGTAACTTATATGGAGACATTAGGACTCTTCCCCTGGGAGCCAATATCCATGTGGCTTCCTTTCCAAGCCACTGACATAGGTCTGACACACTTAGCTGCAGTATTTTGTGCAGTGCTGGGCACATAGTAAGTATTTTAGAAATTCTTATTGGCTTGATTAACTTCCTTTGCAGCCTAGGATCTTTTTCTCGCCTCCCTCTCCCTCTTCCACTCCCCTCCCCGCCAAAACCAAACCCAATTCAGATGTTAGAATTTTCACTTACTATTCTGAAGGAATAGCAGAGGCTATTTACTCCAGCCTCCTCTTCACTGAGAAAGTAAAGTATTAAATGCATGTTCATTGGGGCTGGGGGATAGGAGAGAGGTAAGAGGAAGGAACATGCTTTAGAATTGGAGAATTGCAACCAGAGCAAAGCTATGATAAATATTTATTCAGCCTGGATTATCCTGCCCAGTAGATTTGGAGAGGCTTGGACTTCTCATTATTTCTCTTTCATTTTTTTATTCTTTCTACATAGTACTTTCTCTTTTATTTATGTCCCTTTTTTGGTAAATTGGATAAAATGTTATCAAATTATGACTAATCTATAGGGGCAAATAAGGAATTTAGTACAGCATCTAACAATAGTTTTAAGTAATATGTTAGACTAAATGCTTTTTAATATCTGGATATCTCAGTATGAATTCCCAATACCTAATGCAGCAAAATCATGGTTTAAGATAGAAACAAATAAAAATTTAAATGCTAAGGGAATAAGAGTGATTAGAACCATACAGGAGATGTCCAAGTTTTAAGAAGATGACCTATACTTTTTTACCTCGGGTTATTATTATGCTCAGTTTTGCCAGGTAGTTAATCCTTGGTTGTAGTCCTAGCTCTCTTGCCCTACAAAATATCAAATTCCAGTCCCTCTGCTCTTTTAATGTAGAAGCTGCTAGGTCCTGTGTGATCCTAACTGTAGTTCCTCGATATTTGAATTGTTTCTTTTTGGCTGCTTTTAGAATTTTTTCTTTAATCTTGTAATTCTGGAATTTGGCTACTATATTTCTTAGAGTTTTCAATTTGGGATCGCTTTCAGGAGGAGTCCGGTGAATTCTATCGATAGCTATTTTATCTTCTGATTCCAGGACCTCAGGACAGTTTTCTTTGACAATCTCTTGGAGGATGTTGTCTAGGCTACTTTTTTCATCATGGCTTTCTGGTAGACCAATAATTCTTAAGTTGTCTCTCCTGGATCTGTTCTCTAGGTCAGTTATTTTTCCAGTGAGATATTTTACATTTTCTTCCAATTTTTCGATCGTCTTGTTTTGTTTGATTGACTCTTGCTGCATCATAGAGTTCTGAGTTTCAGTTTAATTGAATCTAATTTTTAGTGAATTATGGTCTTCAGTTAGTTTTTGAAGGTCCCTTTTTAGGGAGGTATTTTCTCCAATTACTTCACTAATTTTACTTTTGAGACTTTTTTTCCAAGTTGGTCACTGCCTCCCTGATTTGGTCTTTAAAATTTTTCTTAAGCTCCTCCAGGAATGCTATTTGGGCTTGAGACCAGTTCATGTTTCCTTCTGTGGTCTCAGGTGTGGGTAGAGAGTCTATATTGTCCTGTGTATTTGGTTGTTCTTGCCCTACACAATAGGCTCGAATAGACTTTCTTGCCTTCCCCTTCTCCTTCTCAGCTTCCTTCCTTCCCATTGTGATTTCCTGTTTCTTAATTTCTCAGGCTATGAGTTTAGGGCCTGATCCTTGACTTTGAATACCTCTGGGTGGCTAGTTTATGGCTAAGTCAGGGAAGTCAGTGAGGAATATAGATGCTTAGGTGGGGGTGTCTGACCACTTCAGATTTCTGCCTCTATACCCCTGGGCTATAAGTAGGCTTTTGTTGGTGAGGTGAGGTGGGGCTTGTTGGGACCCCTCCCTCTCTTCTCTTCAGACTCCTGGCTGTCTCAGTTACACCCCTTCTTGGAGACTCCCAAGCCTGAGGCTATTTCCATTAACTTGGGATTTCAATCTGGGTGCGAGACTTATCTTTGGGTTTTCTGCTTCATGAAGGAGGGATGGGAGGATCAGATTGGAGCAGCTAGAATTTACGTTGCCATTCCAGCCCCTGTATTAAACAGGCAGGCAGTTTCTAAACTTCCAGGCTGGGGGCCAAATGCTGCAGGAGAAGCTGCTCTCTCCACTGGGGGCCCGACTCTCCTACCTGGCTCCAATGATTCTTCCCTTCCCCTCACGAGATGAAGGTGAGATGACTGCGTTTCGTCCTTGGTGAGTCTGCAGGCTGGGGCTTCTTCTCTCTCTGGTGTAGTCTGCTTGTCTGCTCTTAAGTCTGAGCTGTGCAGACCCCACATGCTCTGCACTCGTCCTGTCCGGACTCCCTGGGCAATTTCTTGGGCTGGATTCTGCCACGCTCTGTCTCCCAGTGGATTTTGTCACTCCGGAATCCGTTCAGATTCACTTTTTGAGGTTTAGTGACTGAGGAGCTTAGCGAGGTTACTGCTTCCTTTCCCTACCTTGGGTTATTATAAAGTAATAATTTATTCTAATTGGTTGGTTTAGACTCTCAAGTGCTTCTTGAAAAGGTGAGCCAGTTACCAAAATTCTCCCCAACTTTCAACAGAACCTATGAATAAGTTGAATCTTTCAGCTCATGGCTAACTATAGCTCATTGAAGATAAAATTACAGAATTTCAGAGTTTGAATGGATTTTAGTGGCCATCAAGTTCAGTCCATTCAGGATAATAAATCCCAATGGCAACATGTCTAGCAAGTGCTTGCTTTTTCTTTGCCAGAAAATTTCCAATATGATAGAGAATGGAACCAAATGATTGTTGAAATTCCATCTCCATGATGGAAGGTGAGAAGAAGTCAACCAGGTTCCTACGGAGCCTATTCTCATCTCCCTTATTTCTCTGGTTCCAAACAATTGTAGCATAATTATCTAACCCTTTGGGAAGGCCATTGATAAACTGGAAATTAACCAGATGGTTAATTAATTAATTGATGGCATCTAGGATAGTGAATACTATTAATAATAGTTAGCATTTATATAATGCTTTAAGGTTTGCAAAGGGTTTTGCATGGGGATCTTCACAACCCTGTGAAGCAGGTGCTGCTGTTATCTCACTTTTATAGATGAGAAGACTGAGACTCAGAGTTTAAGTGACTTGCCCATTATTACACATGGAGGCAGGTTTTGAAATCAGGTCTTCCTCATTACAAGTCCCATCACTCTTAACTACTTTTATCATCTAGCTGCCTTGTTATGGCAAAGGACCTCCCCTATATCCTGTTAAGTTTCCATATTTAAATGTCTCCATTGGTTTCTTGAATCAATGACTTATGAGAAAATTTCAGAGGAAATCTGGGTATTTAGCCTGATGACAATTCAGAAGGAACACAATAGCAATCTTCAAGTGTTTGAGGGATAATCATGTAGAAGAGGAACTAGGCTTGTTCTGTTTGGTTCTGGGACTGTTCTAAGCTTTTCTGAGCCTCTTAGAACCCTGCCTTCTGTAAGCCTTTCCAAGTTGGAAAGAATTGATTTAATTCAGTTCAACTGAACACGTTTATCAAAGGCCTACTACATGCCAAGTATCATGCTAAAACAAATAGGTATTAGAGGCACGAAGACCACAAGACACAGTCCCTGCTTACAAGAAGCTTACATTCTACTTGGGGATATGATAGGCACAAGAAGAAATACTTACAAGGAGCGCTAACAATTTGGGGATATGGGAAAGCTCCCTGGAGAAAATGGTGCCTACTGTTAAATGACAGAAGATAAAGACTCTTACATGTGACTATGAGGAGGCATTTCAAGCACTAGGACTTGGGCAAAGGCTAAAAGAGGCAAGAGATGGTTTAGGGAGCAGCTGCTAGATTGGTTTTTATAAAGTGTGGGAAGGAAGTTAATATGAAATAAGCTGGATGGGTGGGCAGTTAAGTGGTGGAGTGATTAGAATGCTGGGCCTGGAGTTGAAGACTCCTCTTCCTGAGTTCAAATCTGGTCTCAGACACTTTACTAGTTGTGTGATTCTAGGCAAGTCACTTAACCCTGTTTGCTTCAGTTTCCTCATCTATAAAATGAACTAGAGAAAGAAAAGTATCCACTCCAGTATCTTTACCAAGAAAACCCCAAATGCAGTCATGAAGAGTCAGACACCACACTGAAGAGTTTGGTTTTTGTTTTTAATCCTAGAGACAGCTTGAAGCCACTTTTGACCAAAACTATGTCTAGGGAAATTTATTTTGATGGCTATGTAAAGGATAGACTGGAGAAAGAAAGTAGGTACACTAGCGAAGAACTGTTCAAGAGAGAGATGAGAAGAGGCTGAACTAGGGTGATGGCCAAGGAGTGGAAAGAAGGGAATGGATATGGACAAATTTGAAGACTTGGACAATGAGAGGTAAGGGAGAAGAAAGAGTCTAGGATAATTCTGATAGTATAAACCTAGGTAACTGTGTGTAGAACAAATGTGGTTTCTCAAGTAGACTATTTGGGTGGAACACTGAGGGGGGGTGGTCAAAAGGGAAAAATTCAAGTAGACTATTTGCTAAAGTACTGGGAGCCTTTAGGCCTCAGAAGTCAGGTGACCTTAGGGAAACCGAAACTCTGGAAATCCCCTTGTTATCCCACCTGCCAAATAAGGGAATGCTAACAGAACAACCAATCAATTTAAAAGATTACTTGAGGAAGGGGAGGGTTGCGGTTTTTTGAGTGGTTTTCAGCTATATAACCCAGCTTTGGCTTCTGTATGGCGGCCTCCTCAGGATGGCCAGCTTCTCTCCAGATTCAATAAAACTTCCTGCTTTCACCTTGAGACATCTCTAATCAGTTTGGAATAGGGTCTCTGTACCCCACACAACTGGAAAGATAATGGTGCCCTCTCCAGAAAGGGCTTTGCAAAACACAATATGGAAGAAATCCAGGGGTGGTCTAGGGGAGGAGTTTGGGGAGGGTCTTGAGGAGGACCTCAAATGAAGTCACACTCCAATGGAGGGCTTGGCTGGTTTAAGGGTAATGATTTGGGTATAGATAAAAATCTGATAGGGTCAAGGGTGGAAACTAGATGGATGGCTGAGGGCTAGGATAGTAAGAGTAAGAGATTTGGGCATTGTTATAATGAAAGGTTTATGGCCTCAGGCAAATGCCTCATCGAATGGGAAGATTCAATCAGAGTTCCAGGGGGTTCCCAGAGCCTGTACTCCATCACAAACTGGAATGTGAAACTCCATGCTGTTAGAGATTGAGAAGAGAGAGATCAATTTGGGCTGGAAGAATCAGGAGGGGAGATTGGAAACCCTGAAAGGGAATGTAAGAGAGTGTCAAAGACGGACTCTCAATTTTATAATTCTGCAGGGGGCCAGTCAAGTGAGTAGGTGGATAGTTTGTCTTTCCATGCTCGGGGCTACCTATGCAAAAAAAATTTTTTTTTTCCTTTGTGCTTCCCCAAACTCAGTTAATCACTTAATTCCACCCTTTCTACTCTTTTTTGATCTTACCAATTTTCTCCTAAATTTGCTAGAGATTGTTGATGTAGTGCAAGGGTGGGGAATCTAGGGCTGCACTTGAGGATCCAGAGGGCCACAGGTTCCCCACCCCTGGTGTAGTGCAATGAGAACCCACCACAAATCCAGGGAAGCCTGGATTCACTTAAATTGGCTGGTTGATTCTGGCCAAGTCAACCCATCTCTCACTTCTTTAAGAAACTCTTTAATAACGATAATATTATGATTATATAGTATATTATAGTAATAGTATAAAGAATTAGAAATTGCAGAGAAGGTGTTGACCAGCATTGGTAGAGGGACTTTTCTCCCCTGGGAATTCCCCCAACCAGTGAAATCACAAGTTCAGTCCCGTTCTCTGCCCAAGGCTGCTCCTCTACATGTTTGCATAAACAAAGTGCTGAGTAGGGCTATGTCCTGGCTGCTCCTTTGTGCTGATTCTAAAGCCTGTCTTCCTTCAGCAGTTCCCTACCCAAACAAGTGAGAAGACGATTTCTCACAGTCAGCTTTGCTGCAGGCTATCGTGGCAAGGAACCAGCCAGTTTCCCAGGGAAGAACAATTTCCATTAGAGTAGTGTCAAGTACACAGCGTGCTCAGCACACCTTACTTCTAACGGGTTGCATTACGTTCGGAGAAGCTTTGCTTCCTAATAGCGCCTTAACATCTCTTGGAAGTGAATGTTGCAGCCTCCGAAGTTCCCAATAGCATGTCAGGGCAACGGGATAAAAGGAAGAGGGTCAATTCCCACATGGCCTGGGTAACTGACCACTGATGTCAACTACACAACTCTAGCTTCTAAATTAATGTATTGTTTAAGGGTAGTTTAAGGGTAATGGGGGTTAATTAAATCCTGAAATGGGGGAGGGGGTAGAGAATGATTTGGGTTAAAATAACAGCATTGCCTTCCTGCAAACTCACGGGGAAATAATAATATCAAAACTGGCCAATGACCTGATTATTTAAAGGGACTGTGTTCTCCTTCAGTTAGAGCTACTTGAATGAACTATTCCTAAACTGTGGGCAATGCATTTACTCTACACTTGTCTGTAGCCAAACTTGATCCCTTCTAATTGTATAGTGTTCAGATCTATCTGATTGTTTTTTTATCTTTTTATAATCATTTTGTATTATAGACTCTGGAGGAAAGAGTGAGGCTGATGACTTTGAAGTTCTACCCCCACTTAAATCCAATTCATGCACAGGTCAATGCATCACCTGCATGATGTCATTGGTCTTCTTCCAGAAAGGGTAAATGAAAGCTTTGGTTCCAATCTGGCTTTTCCAGGCAACCTGGCATGATTCAGGGCAACCTGCTCATCATGACCTAGGGTAGGTTCTTCCTGCCACTATATAGTAGTATCTATTTTGTATTAATTCTTAATAACTTGAATTTCAGAGGGGGATCACTGGATTGATTTTGTGGAATGGTCAGGTCTTTTTCCTTGAAGCAGAGACCCATCTTTTTTAACACCTATATTCTCCTAATGATGTTGTATGTCTGTAATTCTATGCAGAATTAAAACTAAAGATCCCCCAAAGGGCAATAGTGAGGTGCCTGCTGGATGGGAGTAGGCTGCAAATTGCATTACACACAGGGTAGATTATGATATGAATAAGGAATTACACAGGAGAAATGGAATGTGGTAAAGAAATGGATTGGTCATGTAGCAAGAATAAGGGATAATGGATCTAATGGAGGGACAGCCTATATGCTCCATTAGTAGCCACATAAAATCAAGACAATGGGAGCAGGATTCCCAGAATGTAAGCACTGAGCCCCTAGGGCTAACTTATGGGACAAGAGTCACACAGAGTGTGAGGGCAGGGATAATTTACAATCAGCATCATTGGAGGGACTACAGACATCATGAGAGCACAAATTCCTTAGAGATGTTCATTTTACCTTATCCTCAAATCATTCTTTTGGGTACTCCCATTTACCTGTGTACTGACTATGGCAAGGAAAGAAAGATAGAATCAAGAGGAATGACAGGAAGAAGAGAATGAGAGAGGGAGGGAAGGAGGAAAGAAGGAGAAAGGGGGAGGGAGGGAGACCATGAGTAGAAAGAGGTCAGGATTCTAAAGAAAGGAATGAGATTAGGTACACAAAATAGGCCAATTCATTACATTCAATTAATCTTCTTAGGTGACATGGGCAAATCCAGTAAATTGAGGGGAAAGGATGGTGATAATCTGCCCTGATTTGACCTTGTGAGTGGTTCTCAAAGTTTCTTAGCTTTAGATAGAGACAAAGACCATTCTGCCCCACCCCATCCACCCTTCCCACTCAATCTCTCACCCCTGTCCAAAATGTGCTGTTTTGTGGAGTACTGGAAGGGTGTTGGATTGGAAGTCAGTTCTCATAAAGGACCCCTGGTTTTACTCTGAATGGGGGTGGGCTGGAGGTACAGATTAAATGTTCCCTGAGTTAAGGCTCATAATTAACCAGTTAGCTGTCTTAGTGTTAGAGACACATGTGACATGCAGTCCCATGGAAAGGGGATTTAGATCTGTTCTCTTGGCACCAAAGAGCAGAATTAGGAGTAGTGTTTGAAAGCTACAAAGAAGCATATTGAGACTTAATACAGGGTGTGGAATCTCCCTAACAATAAGAGCTATTCTAAAATGGAATGAATTGTGCCTGGAGGTAGTGAGTTCCCCATCAATGGAGGTGTTCAAACTAAGGCTAGATGACCAATTGTCCAACATGTTTTTACCAAGCAGTAAACAGAGGTGTTCCACTTCCAGGATAAGGTTAGCACCATAGCTAGTGTGTTATTGGAGTGACTTCTTTATAAGCAGTTGAAGGTTTGTATAGCAAGGTAGCATTAAGTGTTGGACTTGAGTTTGAATCCAGCCCCAGTTACTATCTGTGAGACCTTGGGCAAGTCATTTGCTCTTTCTGCCACTCAGGTTTCTCATCAGTTAAATGGGAATAATGATAGCACTACCTTACAGGATGTTGTAAGGATAAAATGAGATAAAATTTCTAAATATTTTCAAACCTTAAAGCTCTATATAGTCAGCCATATTGAGAAATCTGGGGGAGAGGAGTCTGAATCTGTCATTTCATTGGTGTGGGGAACTCCCAGTGTGGAAACTTTTCTTCACCAATGCTAATAGGCAACTCATCTGTGGCTTTTAGGCTTAGAGGTGATTGGAACATTTAGAGGTTAAGTAACTTGCCTCGAGGCATGCAACCAGTTCTTGGTTCTTCTTTCTCAAAGAGGAGCAGTTACCTCAGGAGGGTGATGGAGACTTGAAAGTCAACTGGATTTGAGTGAGGCAGGGCTTCATAGAGCCATCAGTTTCATTCTCTCCTCCAGTCAGCCAAGTCCAGTGGCAAGACATTAGGTCAGGATTACATGCATCGAATATGGATGAGAAGTAGGACTTGACCCAGGAGTGTGTTGTTAAATGTTTAACAATGGATTCACTAGAGAAAAAAAAGTGTTCTGGACATACTTTTAAGTTTAATTTACCTTATTGACATTTTTCCCATCATTTTCTTAAGTCTAGGAGGTCAACAAAAAAAACAATCAAGCTTTGATTTGTAGTTTTGCCAGTTTCTGAGGTGCAAATGCTAACTGAGTTGACTTCAGAAGACTCTTAACTCAAACACAGATTTTGCTGTTGTCAAAGCTGGCCACAACTAAACTGACCCACCATCCCTCTTATTGAGAATATTGCCTAGGATCGTTAGTGTGAAGGAGAACCTGAGAGACAGGAGAGACAGATCACAAGACCCAGAAGATTTCCTTCCTTTCATATTGACATGGCCTAAATCCTATGACATTCTAGAAACTCAGCATTTGTTTTGCCATTAATCAAGCTCTGTGGCACCTGTCCTGATGCCTTGGACTTCGGCAAAAGGTTGATGTCAGCATGAAACAAAGAAGTATGGAAATGTGGAAAGTTCTTTCCACCACCAGATGAAAAGATGTGAGGTAGCCTTCAAGTCAGAGGTTAGTCAAAAGCCTCTAAGTTGTCCTTACTTTCCTACTTCGTTATAAACTCCTCAGGGACCAAGCCTGCTACTTTTTATCTCTGTGTTCATTTCTAGTACAGCATCCTGTATGTTACAGGTGTTTAATAAGCATTTGTCTAATTGAATCATATAAAAGTGAATTGCTTTTCTTTGTAGCAGAAGTGACCATGGTAGAGAAAGACTACATTTCCTAGAATGCTATAGGCTTGAAGGTACAAGGGAGAAAATACTAGGTAGATGACTAGAACAGAAAGGAAAGAAAGAAAAAAGTAGTCTCAGGGATGCACAGGAAAAAGCAGAAACCAGAGAGCTGATTGTTAAATTTTCAGTGAGAGCATTTATGAAATTAGCAAATGGAAATTAGCAAATGCTACAAATCAATATTTACTTTATTGTTTTGTTGGTTATATAGGCTTAATAAAGTGGTGAAGAAAATATTAATAATTGCAGATTAAAATAAAAGAACATCCTGGGTACATTTTTCAGAGATTTGGTTTTTAAACATTTTTTATTTCACTCCTGGGAAGTACAAGAGAAGTTTCTGGGAGAATGGTGGATTAAAAAACTATCTTCAGGATAAATGGTAGATGTTCCTATGCCAAGAACCTCCAGTGCCAAGTATCTTCGAGAGCCAGGTTGGAATGACAGAAGCAGCATGACAGACAGTGCCTGAGGCCTATTGACCTAAGGTAGTCACTATCTATAGGAGTTAAGGTGACCTTCCTGGACTACTCACTTGAGTGTGAGCCAAACAAACATGGGTGAAATGCCTAGAGGAGCTCTGGATTTATCCATGCTTCAATGATTCCCTTGTGGATGTTATATGTTTGAACTCTGATGCTAGGTTTGGGCTGGAATCCCATTTATATCCTCTTCTGGTTTCATAATACTGTAAATTTGCTTATGTTACATCACCCACTGTTCTCTCCTCCTTTGCTCCTTCTCAGAAGAGGAAGTAGCCCTTTACCTTGCAAAAGTCAACTCTTGAGTCCTAGACCCATTCCTCTGAGGGCTTAAGCCTTCAAACATTCTTCTCTCTCTCTCTCTCTCTCTCTCTCTCTCTCTCTCTCTCTCTCTCTCTCTCTCTCCCCCTCCCCTCCTCTCTCCCCTCCCTCTCCCTATGTTTCTCCTAATCTACTAGTTCCCTTCAAACTAAAATTCTATATTCCCTTTCCTAACCAAAATCCTAGAAAAAGTCATCTATACATGTCACCTTTATTTCCTCACATCCCACTCACTTCTCTACCTCTTTCAGTCTGATTTCTGACCCTTCCATTAAACCTGGGCTCTCTAGGGTTCCCAAAGATTTACTGATTCTTAAATCAAAAGGCCTTTGCTAAGTCCTTTTTGACTTTTGCATATTTCAACATCAATAACCACTCTCTCCTGGATATTCTCTCCCCCCACAGTTGTCCTAACACTACTCTATTCCATTTATCTTCTTTCCTGTCCCACACTTTTGTTTAGATCCTTATCTATCCCTAATCCTCTAAATGTGGGTGTCCACCAAAGCTCTTTCCTGAGCTCTCTTCCCTTTTTACAACTCTTGGTGATTTCATCAGTCCCCATGGATTCTATAGTCATCTCCTTGTAATGACTCCTAATTTTAGCTATCCAGTCTTAGCCTCTCCTGAATCCTTGTCCCACATTCCCAATTACCTCTTGGATATCTGCACTTCCATATTTCAGTGGTATCTCAAATTTCACATGTCTAGAATGGAACTCACCACCTTCCCCCCCTCCCCCAAAATGCCCCCTTTCCCAAACTTCCTTATTTCTGATGAGGGCACCACTATCTTTTCAATCACCCAGATTCACAACTTCAGAGCCATCCTTGACTCTGCCCTCTCCTTTAAATTCCTTGTCCTAATAGTTGTCAAGTTTTGTTGATTGTACGTATCTCTTGAATCTGTCCCCTTCGTGCTCATCTCTCACCTCAACTACTACAAAAATAGTCTCCTAATTGGTCTCCTTGCTTCCAGTTTAGCCCTTCTCCAATCTTCCAAACAGTTGCAAAAATAATCTTCCTGGGGCACAGGTTAGACTATTGACACCCCTCCCCCTCTTTAGGAGTCTTCAAAGTCTATTTCCTCTAAGATAAAAATACTCATTCCTCCCCACCACAATCTGATTCCATCTTACATTTCCAGATCTTAATCCTCCTCACATTCTCTGTTTCAGACCGACTGGCCCAGTGGCTGTTGTGTAAAATTGGCATTCCTTCCTCTACCTCTTCGTCTTTGCTCAATCCGCCTTTATACATGGAAAGCCCTTCCTCCTTATCTCTGACTCTTGAAATTCCTGGCTTCCTCCAAAGTTTGGTTCAGGAGCCATATCCTACCGGAAACCCTTTCCGGTCTTTCTGGCTGCCAGCCTTCCTTCCTCTAATTGCCTTATGCTTACATGTTTACATAGTGCAGCTCCTGTTAAAATGTAAGCTTCTTAAGGGCTTTTCATTTTGGTCTTTCTACCCCTGCCCCTAGCAGAGTGATAAATATATGTTGAACAAAATGACCGAAAATATTCAAAATGCTTGGTGGTTACCTTGGTTTCTCGCAGGTGAGCTAACTGGAAGCCAAATTTGGAAGTTTCCAGAGGAAACCCTAGGTGGGGGGCATGTACTACATAGAAGTATAATTATTATTATTGATAAAGTTCAGATATTAAAAAGAGTTGTACATCTCTGTCTTCTGTAGTCTGAAAGGCCTTTCTCTGAGACTCAGGAATCCACCTGGAATGAGCTACCCCAGATTTGAGAGACTTCTCAGAAATGAATCTCCTTCCTTTATTGTTCTAGAAACAGCCATCCTCCCCCTCTCTGTAACCCAGCACTTACCACTGACTCTTAATTGAAGTAGATATGGTGATAGTAGAATACTGGAGGCATTTTCTGAGCCCATTAGATCACAGACCTCCTGGAATTAAATAGCCTTGATTAGCTGATTTACATACCTACAGAATCCATTCTGGGGAATGATGCCTTGCAGTATAATTCCAAAGGCTTTTATAGCAAAGTTCCAAAGATGGGAATTCTATGATGAGCCAATCTATTTCTCTAAAATCCCTCAAAACCTGACCTAAAATATACTTCCTCTACTTCTTCCAGCTATCCTTGATTGGCCTGCTGAACAGGTACCATTTATTGGTATATTAATTTGTATTTTTGAAATCATTTTGTGTGTTTTTCTAAGTTTCTTTTTGGCAGGGAGATGGTATCCTTTCTATAAGACTACATATAGTGCTCTGCACACATTGAGTACATTAATGTTGTTTCCTGACTGATGCCATGACTAGGTGTAACTAGGATACCTCTTTTGGTCTCTGTTAATTTGGGGTGAGAGTTACCCTCTCTGAGTTGAGGGTGGTCAAGTTGTGAGTCACTTGGTATTCTGTCTGACCCTTTCTCTAAAGGCTCCAACAAGACTTTCATTGTCAAAACCCTTCATGCCATTCTTCTAGTCTTGTGCCCAACTGATCCCCAAAGTCCAGACGTAGAATAATAATGATAGCTTCTAGGAGGCAAGGCAGATCAATCACTAGGGCTAGAGTCAGGAAGACTTGAGTTCGAATTTGTCCCAGACATTTAATAGCTGTGTGGCCCTAGAAAAGTCATTTAATCTTCCTCAACTGTAAAATAGCACCTATTTCCCAAGGTTATGAGGATCAAATCCAATAATAGTTGTAAAGCTTTTAGCAATGTGTCTGGCACATAGTAAGCACTAAACAAATGTTAGCTATTATATTGATAAGTAATTATAGTACTCACTGGTTAACTGTTGATGAATCATAATAGCCGAAACTTTATAAATTATTTCATTCCTTCTTACAACAACCTTGTGAGGTAGTTACTATATATACTAATAAATAATAATAAATATTACTGCTACATATCAGAAAGGTACTGTGATTATCCCCATTTTTACAGATGAGGAAACTGGGGCAAAGGTTAAGTGACTTGCACAGGGTCATTCAGCTAGTATGGAGGCAGGATTTGAATGCAGATTCCTGATTCCAGGCATGTCACATAATGGCTCCTAATTGTCACTCTTGTCCTCTATGCTTTTGTTCCACCCCAACTCTTTATACCACCAGTCTTTTTACTCTTGATCTCATGACTACTGCACTGACTATTGCCATAAGAAGGGCACATGGAGTGAGAAGGGTACCCAACTTAAAGGCAGAAGAGCTGAGTTAACATCACAGGATTGGGAAAAGCTGTGTCACCAAGGACAAATCACTGAAGCTCCGTGTCCTCATCTGGAAAATGGAGCTAACACTTTCATGACCCACCTTACAGGAATGTTGCTTGGGAGGGACTTGCTTAAATCTCAAGCGCTTAATTTAATGTGAGGTTTTGGCTGCCTTGGGTCCCCCTCCTATAGCATCAGGAGAGACTCCAGGCTGAATGCCCACAGGAACACCAGCCCCAAAAGCAGATGGCAGGAAGAAGAAAGCCATCTGTTTCCTTGATTTTCTTTTCTTTCTCAGTTGTTGGTTTTTTCCTCTTTCCCTATGTGTATGCTTTCTGTTTTTATTACCCTTCCTCCACATCAGTCTATCTAGTCACAGAAGACCTATTAGTAAAACAACTTGGTTCTAACAGCAGAAGAATGGTCTGCCAATTTTTACTTCTCCCAAGGATGAATCTAGTAACCTTAAAGTGTCCTGTAAAATTATGGAAAATGAAAATTTGATTAACCTTCTAAAATTCCATGCAGTCTTCAGGGGGGAATACAAGAGAGAAGAGGAAGAGCGAGCAGTGAAGTTATGAAGAATGTGATAAAATGGTCATGTTATGTCTTCCCAAAGGCCAAAAATCCTTCCTGGCCTAGACAAAAATCAGTAGACCTACCATTAACATCCCAAGGAAACTCAGAGAAGTCATTTAATTTCTTTACTTCAGCTCTCCTCTGTAAAGTGGGAATGTGTGGGTGCATGCTACCAATTATAAAACTTTACTTCTGGGGACTTTGAAAGAAGGAGGCAGGGGGAGAGAGATAGATAGATAGAGAGAGAGAGAGAGAGAGAGAGAGAGAGAGAGAGAGAGTGTGTGTGTGTGTGTGTGTGTGTGTGTGTGTGTGTGTGTGTGTGTGTGTAGAGCAGATGTATGCCTTGTCTTACTCTGACTTCCTGGTTCATTCTGCAAAGAACTACTATCTTGTATTGCTTTCTCACATGCCAGAAACATTCACAGGTTTGAAGGTCTGGCAGGCTGGTGAGGGTGATAATGCATATGTTAATGTATGATATGATAATATGATAATACATATGGTAAGGGTGATAATACATTGTTAGATTTCTTTGAAGAAGATGCCATATGTGTGTATATGTATATGCACACACACATAATTTATAGATTATAGATATCTGTAATCTATACCTATAGATATCTATAATCTCTAGATACAGATATATACCTATATCTAGAAATATAGCTACATAAAATCTAGAGATATATCTATATATAAAATCTATAAATATCTATCTAGGTAGTATTTATATAAAATTTATTATGCTATTACCTTATTTGATAATTGCTCTCTTAATAACCCTGGACAGCAGGACTGCTGACATTGTTATGCATATTTTAAAGATGAAGAAATTTGAGCCTCAGAGTCTAAGTTTGCCCATGGGCACACGCTAATAAGGTCCATAAAAACCATATTAGACTGTCTATATCACAACAACATACTTTAAACCAAATGAAAGGTGCTCAGAAATTGCATGAGTAGTCATGAATGCTTAGGGTCCTGGATTTAGAGCTGGAATGGACTTTAGGGGTCACCCAACCCCTTCAATTTGTTCAATCACTTTAAAAGATGCTTCATTGATGATGTCCTTCGTTTTAACATCATTTATTTCTGCACATACCTCTTCCCTCCATGCAATCACTTCACTTTACAAATGTGGAAACCAAGGCCCAAAGAGATTCAGTCACTTGACTGCCTGGATAAAAAGATAAGTATTTGAACCCAGGACTTCTGATTCCAAATGCAGTGGTTTACACAATACTTCACTGCCTCCATTTCTTCCTTGATTTACAGAAGAAATATTTGCTGAGAACTCCTACAACCAAACAAGGAGACCCTGCTATCAAGGGTTTAACTTGGGGAAGGGAGAAGACAGCATGAACATAATAAGTAGATAAAAAATATTTACAGAATAAATAGCAGTGTTTGGGGGGGAAGGCAGGGTCAGGAAGTCTGAGGAAGTTGATCTGACAAGGGAGCCAGGGATTCTAACAGGGAGGGGTTAAATGAGGCTTTGTGCCAGGGCAGTAAGGAGATAGGATACAAAGTTTACAAACTGTAGTGGGACTTAAAAGGATTGACAAATGATAGCTAGCATTCCTATATTGCTTTAAGGAGCACTTTACACATTATCTCATTTGGTACAACTCCCCTATTGTTGCAGTTTAAACCCAGGAATGCCCAAAACTGTTGAGGTGGGGGCTTTGCCCACCCAAAAACTGTTGCAATTTCATGATGTGTTGTGGAGGAACCCTCTCAAAGAATTCAGTTAGACCACCTCTAATCCAAGTGTAGGCATTTATTGAGATTGACGCCTCTCATGAAGCTGGCTAAATTTCAAGGGGAACCAGCAACTTGGGATAAAGCAAGATGGATTTTATAGGGTAAAGATGCAATTACATACATAGAATAGAGGAATTCATTAATATTAAAAAGTCAGGAGGAGTTTGTTAAGGGATTAGGTAATGGAGGAAGGGTTTGTTAAGGAATTAGCTAATGGAGGGGGGGCGGTCCCATCTATGGTTCAGTAGTTAAACATTCTGGTCATTCTGCCCTCCAACTGGCTGGCTATTGTGGTCCTGTCTTAGCCTGGATGGATGATATGATTGTGATTGAATACAATAACACACCTGTTTCTGTGGGAAAGTCTGGGGGAAGTGACCAGGTAGAGGCAGTAGTTGGGTTCCCATCATATGGACACACCTGATGTTTCTATGGGAACTAAGAGTTCAGGGACACACCTGTTATTCCAGTGAGCAGTGAGGCATATACAAAGAAGTTAGGACATTGGGGGGAGGAATGGGCTAGGGAGGTGCAGTGGGCCTGCTGTTCACTAGGGCCAGGCCTATAATGAAGTTTGAATCCTGGGGGTGGGAGCAGCTTTATTAGGATTCCATCACTACGAAATAGGCACTACTACTGCTACGCTTTTACAGATGAAGCCCCAGCATCTTGAAGTTAGTGTCTGAGGCAGGATTCTAACTCTGGTCTTCCTGACTTCAAACCTCTATCCACTCTGCCACCCGGAGCCAATAGGGCCAGCCGCCTCTCTGAGAGGAGAGGATATAGGCTAGGAAGCTTGCCCCAGCCCTCTTCTTGAAGGCTTCCCAGTACACTTTCTTCCTTTTTATAAGCTAACTGTGCCATCTACAGTTTGGGTTTGCCCTTTGCTGACCCACCCCAGCAGTGATTTCAGATGAAGAGTCAGTACCCCCACCTACAGCTGCGACTCAGGGTTGATGCTGCCCCATCAGGGACCAGTTAGCAGGATGACAGCCCAGCCCCAGCCGGAGCTATAAACTTCAACCAGCCACAAGAGTGTGCATGTGAGGTGACTGCAACATTTTTCCTGCCAAACCAGAATTAGCCGGTATAGGAATGAAAGAGTGTGGAGACTTGAGCTTGCACAGGCTGGACGCTCAGCTCTTACCCAAGCACACCGGAGCCCCTTGGCTCCGTGGGGCAAAGGGCTGAGAGCACCGGCGATCGCCTCCACCTGCTCGGACCAGTCCGGGGCTGCGGCCAAGCAGAGCTGGAGGGCCAGGGCACGGCGGCTACAGGATGAGAGGCTCCCCTGCAACCAGACTCGGCGTTGGAGGGGTCCGGGGGCAACAGCGAGGAGCTGGGGAGCCTAGGGACTAGTGTCCGGTGAAGCAGCTGACCCGGGGCTGGCCGGGAGCGGTAAGTGCGCCCGGAGCTCTGGCACTGCCCCTGAGGATGGGGGCCCAGCTGCAGCCCGGGCCACTGGGGTTCTGCCGAGAGTGGCTTTAGGGGGCTGCCGAGGGCGGGGGTGGGCGGAGAAGGAGGAGGAGGAAGGATGCGCGGGAGGGAGGTGGAGAGAGGTGTGAGCACCCTCCCTGCCCTGCGAGCAAGGTGGGGGCTTGGTCCCCGGCCCGGCTGCTGCAGCGAGGGGTAACTGTCGGTCATTGTCTGCGCTGCTAGTGGGAGGGAGGGAGGAGAGGAGGAAGGGACGGACAGACTGACGGAAGGAGAGGACGTGTGCTCCTTTCTTGTTGCCTTTAACCCGGGGAAAGCCGGTGAGAAGCTCCTGGCCCCCACATCCCCGCTCTCGGGCGTCCCCGCTCCGCCTCCCGGGGAGCCCCTGGGCAGGGCTGCGCGTTCCCACCTCCTCGGCGGACTCCACTCGCCCTAAGCCCAGCGTGGTCCAGCCCCAAGCCCGGCTCAGGGGTGAGAGCAGGCTGAGCCCGTGCGGGTTCTGGTTACTGAGGGACAAATAGGATGTGGCAATTTATGGGCCGAGGGGGAGGAGCGGGAGGCGGGAGCAGTGCGGGGAGTGGGAAGGCGAGGGCTCCCTGGGCAAACTGGCTGAGGACTGGATGTGCCTCAGTTTGCTGCGGGGGTCAGGGCTCTGAGGTCGAAAAGGCTGACGGGTCTTGGGAAGATAGCCCACCAGGCCCCCCGCCTGCCGCGGCTCTGGGCGGAGGAGCTTGGGACGGCCCAATCTCTCAGAACCCAGAGATACTGACTTGAGGGTCTCGAAAGAGAGAGGAGGGGGAGGTCACAGCAGAGAGCCAATTGGAATCCAAGGCTTGCGAGGAGGCCCTAGGGTGGAGTCCCCCGGGCCAGTCTGGCCCGCCCTCGTTATGCGGATAGGCTATGGGGCAGCACGTGCTGAGGACAGCAGCGATCTGGCCGGGAGGCGGGTCCACGACCCATCCCTCCATCTCTGCATCCCTTCTTCCGTCCCTCCATCAAATAGCTGGGCAGCAGCTACTGCTACCGCTGCTTCCTCAACCGCACATACATATCCAGGTGTCTCTGTGCATTCAAATCCCGCACCTCCGTGTCTAATACAAAGAGCGAAAACCCCCCTTATCACTTGCAGCTGTGCAGAGCGACAGCTCCAAGGGAGGCACTCACCCTTCTCATCCTCCTAGGATGGTGAATGGAGAGCTGGAAGGGACCTCAGAATCCAACCTCCCCATTTTAGAGGTGTGGACACTGAGGTCCAGAGGAGTGGTCACATATAATTGGCAGAGCTCTGGCCCTGATCCAGGTCTCAGGACTCCAGCTAAGTGCTCTTTCTCCTACATCAAACTGCCTCTCTCCTTGTCCATTTTTGGTGTCTAGGTGCCGAGTTCTAGGTAGGTACCAAGCCCCAAGAACTTAATGTTTACTCATGTTCATTGAATCACAGAGTGATTATACTTTATCACCGAAACTATTTTCTGCAATCCAATGACACTGGCCTCCTTGCTGTTGCTCACACAAGATCCTTTATCTCTCAACTCCAAGCATTTTCACCGACTGTCCCCCATGTCTGAAATTCCTTCCTTTTTTATCCCCACCGGTAGGCTTCCTTCAGGTGCCAGCTGAAATTCCACCTTCTACACGTAGCCTTTCTTGATCCCTCTTAATACTGGTGCCTTCCCTCTGTTGATTACCTCAAATTTATCCTTTATATAGCTATGTATATATATAGAGAGAGAGAGCTTTATTTTATATATTTATATAGCTTTATTTTATATATTTATATAGCTTTATTTTATATATTTATATAGTTTACATATTTATTGTCTGTGTTCATGTTTTTCTCTTATTAGACTTATTCTCTTATTAGCTCTTCAGGGAAAGGCTGTCTTTTTGCCTTTCTTTGTATCTCCAATGCTTATTAGCACAAGTACCTGGTATATAGTAGCCACTTAATAAATGTTTATTGAGTGTTGATGGAGAAAAAAATCTAAGGCAAAATAAAATTCCCTGGATTCTCCCTTATCTTCAGTGGAAACATACCAGCTGTCCTTTGTCATACTTATATAATCTTTTCCTATATGGTGCATGTAGAATGCCATCAGAAATTCCATACCTGCCAGTATTCCACATTGAATATAGCCAGTTGAAATCACATTCACTTAAAAAATTTATTGGGTAATAGCTTGAATTCTTTAAGATATTCTCTCAGGTTGTGAGGATCAAGTGAGATATTTGTAGAGCACTTAGCATAGTGTCTAGCATGTCATAGAAGATGATTAATAAATGCTTCCTTCTTCCTTTCTTTTTTGCATCCTTCCATCCTTCTTTCTTCCATATTTCTTTCCTTCCTTCCTCCTTTCCTTCTCTAGAGAAAATTATTATTTAAAAGAAAATAACCATCATATGGACATTCAGGTTAAACATACTATCGTGTGCTGCTATTCCCATCACAGTTCTAGCACTGTCTTCATGAGATGACTATATTTATAGTTTTTAACTTAATAGATCCCAACTTTTCACTTAAAACTAGAATACTGGAATTTTTACCAAAGAGAATTAGCCTAGTTAAAAATAGATGACAGCTTTACTTGTGACTTTATTCTTAGAAGAGACTTCAGCAAAAAATAATGAAAATTTTGGATTCTGGTGCTCTGGAGTAGGATATATTGCATGTTCCACATGACTAACTGTGAGTATACTAGATTAGCTGAACTGCTTATCATTATTTAAGAGCTTGCACATATTGCTTTCTTTTGTCCATCTATAAGGAAATTTGGATTTAAGGAGAGAGTAGAGGCACCGGTTATTTTGCGGGAGAAAAAGAGCCAGTGGCAAATGTGATTTACAAAGGCAATTTAACCAAAGACAGAGCTGGCTCTGGTTTTGCTCTATATGCAAGTCAGCAAGCACTTATTAAGTGCTTACTATATACCAGGCATTGTGCTAAGCACTGGGAATAGAAAGAAAGGAAAAAGACAGTCCCTGAAGTTAAGGGCTGCTGACGGGTCCTTGTTTTCAACTTGTCTTTTTGAGATGCATGTTCATTTCTCATGTAATAAATCTGATTTTACGTAAGTCTCCTGATATTGTCATTGATACTGCCCTTAAAGTGTTCAAAGTTTAAAGGGGGAGATAGCAGGCAAATAGGAAATGAAGGAAGCCAGGGAAACCTAGAGGCAGAGATGAGGAGGGAATTAGTTTTAGGCATGGAAGATGGCCAATACAGAAGCATAGTCTGGAGACAGGGAGACTTGTATTGTGTTTGTCCTTCATTTTCAAAGAGGACCGTGGCATCAGGGAGATGATGACTAGCTGACTTTGATTTGAGTGAGGGAGGCTGTGCAAGGTCACCAGCCTCACTTTCTCCCCCAGAACCATCTAGGTCCAGTGGCTAGATATCCATCAGGATGATTGGAGATGACTTAAGATGCAATGGGAGACCCTAAGGCCTTTTTAGGTACTCACTTAAGAGTGAGGCAATGCCCATTCAGTGAATAGGCCTCTTTAAGAAGTTAGTCAAGGGATGGGCCCTTTAGTTAGAAAAAAGAAGAAGAAAATCCCTGGATCATAAAGTATGTGCTGGGAAGAAGAGCGGAAAGGTAATGAAGGTTTTAAGAACCAGAGGATTTTATATTTGATCCTGGGGGCAATAAGCCACTAGAGATTATTGAAGGTGAGGTGACATGGTCAGTCCTGAGTTTTAGGATGGTCACTTTGAAAGTGGAGTGGAGCATGGACTGGAAGAGGGAAAAACTTAAGTAAATAGTCTTTAACATTCATTGTAATTTACATTCAGTAGTCCTTAATGTTAAATTTCCTGAATCAGATCTAATTGTACTCAGAAGCTTGTTAATAGCTACTGTCATGTAGCAGCAAGCACCCCAATATCCCCAGGGTGACTGCCAACACAGGTTCTTAGATCTGCTTTTCAAAAGGAAAGCAACTCAAAATGGGTTAACAAGCTCACTTTAATCAAACAAACATATATTACTTAGTTCAGGGGGAAAAGGTCAGCACCCCACACTTAAGAGATAACAGACAGATCAAACAGACAGGCTTCCAAACTGTCCAACCATTATCAATATCAAAATCACAGTTACCAGAGAGGGAAGCATCAACATCTGGGTTTTCTAAGCCGGGGGGCTCTCAGCGGCTGCCCAGAGTCTCATCTGGTCAAATCACACAACACTTCTCAAAGTGAGCCCCAAAGCAAAGCCTCAAATCAGGGATTATATAGTCTTCTCCTGGATCAGAGAATGTAACCACCCTCTTGACCCACTGCCCAATCACACAGCATCAAGGTGTTGGCATTCCTAAAAACCAAGCCTCCTACCACAGGCTCCATGTCACCACATTCAGCTTATTAGGGGGCAGAGTATATTTTCAAATCAAGGAAGGTTCTCAGAGTCACTTAAGTCAATCTCTTAAGCGAATCAAAAGGCCTAGGGTCAGGGAAGATCTTCAAATCTGCATTTCCATTACATGTCATTACACTAATAAAGAAATTTGAGATCATTTTTGCTTTTCAGCATTTCATGGCAAATAATCTGATGTCCTACATTTTTGAAGTCACGAACTAATGATGACACAGTAAATGTTTCTTTTTCTTAAAATCCATACCTTGACAATTCAAGTGCTTGTCCAGTTCCCAAGGAAAGGCCACCTTTCCGGTAGTCCTCTAAAAGAAAAGTTCCATTTACCTAGGGAAAATTATACTTCAGGGTTCTGAAGCAACTTTTGCTGAAAAAAGTCTAGTTAAAATGTAGCATGTGTTCAACAAACATTTTTGAACCCAGTAGGAGCAAGGCCTCGTCCTAGAGCATGTAACAGGTAAGAAGATGGATTCACAACTGACTGTCTGGTCCTTCAAAGCTCACGCATATGTGATATGGAGATAAACACTAGTACTTCCACAGATCTGTGATCTCATTACATAAATATTTCTTCTAGTAATGGAAATTATCACTCATCCTTCTAAGACAGTGTGTGTGTAGGGGGTTAATCAGTGAAGTTCCCTGATCAACTTCATATAATCTCTATTTGCCAAGCACCCCCAACTGCGGGCTTGGGCTGGAATTAGAGATATAAAGACAGGAACAAACAGTATCTACCCTAAAGAAGTTTCCATTCTACTGGGCTGGGGGGTGGGGATGGAGGTGGGGGAGGGCAGGTAAGAGTAAGATGGAAGATAACATGTACCCAAATAATTAAATGCAACACGTGTACGAAATAAACCCCAAAACATTTTCACTATATGAGTTGAATCAACTGACAAGCAAAATAATATAACATTCCCTCATTTGCGTGGAAAAATGGTAGCAATTGGGGACAGGGGGATGGAATGTTGTACATCCAATGGGAAGTAGGTTGTCTTCTAGCAGCCCTAATTTATTTTCATTCTGAGCATTATTCAAAGCACAGATTGATTCAGAATGACTGTATGTGTCTGCAAAACTGTGGTCGGGGAGAAGGGATGGGGAGGACAGAATAACTCACTGGAAAGGGAAGAGTGATTTTATAGAATGTTTATGAACTACTGAGAATACATTATGTTGTTTCTGTATTATCTATGAGGTGGAGAGGTTGTCCTCCACCCACTATGCACTGTTATCTAGAGTTGCTGTATGAGAATCAGTGCCCCTTTAATTCACCTCTGTGGAGACCTGGATATGAGCTATATTTAAAGATTTTCCAGTATAACTTCCGAGTGGGGTGAGGCAAGCCAAAAAGACATTTGGGGGGGGGGTGCCCCTATGATTGAACATGGTCTGTAAAAGGCCAGAGAGGTTACAAATCCTAGGCTGCAGGTTAAATGCATAAGTGCCCATATCCTCCTGTAATAGTCTGCCATGTAAGTGGTCTATCCAATTTCTTGGGTTGGGGGTGGGGCTTCCTCTAAGGTTTCTTGACATTGTGTGTTAAGGTACTGGAGTATGTAGGTTGTCTATTAATTATCACTAGGTCTTGTAACACCCCTGAACCACCTTTATTTCCAGTCATTTATTTCTGAAACACAACTTTTTCCCTACAATTATTTGTTGGAAATACATACTCCAATGCCCTTTGGATGTCTTGCCAATCACTGTTAGGAGACTGTACTATCTCATTTCTCTTATGTACGATAGGGCTGGCTGCACCCCACAACAGTCCAGTTAATTCATTCTCTATCATTGAAACCCAGCAATGGGAGATGCAAGCAAAACCCCCAACATTCCAGCTATTCATTAGTAACAGAAGATTATTGAGGCCTTAAAAGTACTGTAAAAATTCCCAAATGCTACTCAGCTTACTTTCTATCCAACTATGGGTCCAGTCCACTATTCATCTATATTGTCTGTCTGAGGTATATTTACCAGTGGGTTCATGGGTTGTTCATCCAACAGTACATCATAGTCTAGAAAACAAGCTTTTTTCTTTTTTTTTTTTTGCCTTTTGGAGGGGGGAGGGTAGGGTAATTGGGGTTAAGTGACTTGCCCAAGGTCACATGGCTAGTTTTTGTGTTAAGTGTCTGAGGCCAGAGTTGAACTCAGGTCCTCCTGACTCCAGGGTGGGTTCTCTATTTGCCACCTAGCTGCCCCTCAAAAAGCTTATTTCATCTACTTGGTTTTCCTGTCCAAATACTATGTACAGGATAAGGCAGACTTTTTTAGGTATGACTTGTTTTAAGAGAGTCCACAGTGTTCCAGCACAAAGTCATCTACAAACAGAAATGTCTGAAGGGCCTTTCATCTCTAAGGATCAACATTTGGACTTTGCACTGAACATCATCCATCATAATAGCAAATGTGTTGTTAAGCAAAATCTCCCTGTTTTATGCCTCATTTGATACAAATAAGGAGGGTCATTGAATAAATCATCTATTGTTATCTCTTTCAAAGAACTTTGTGTGATTTTTACTCATGCATGTGAATCACCTTGTTGGAAGAGAGCCTTTAAAGGTCTACCAAATCAAATGTTGGGTTTTTGTTATGGTCCACAAACAATAAACATGGTAGGATCATATACTGTCTTTGTGAAGTGTGTGCCTCTGATGATAGAGTTTGTTGAAGAATGCTGTTTAGGGGGTGGCTAGGTGGCACAGTGAATTAGAGCACCAGCCCTGGAGTCAGGAGGACCTCAATTCAAATCCAGCCTCAGACTCTTGAGACTTTGGGCAAATCACATAACCCCAATTGCCCTCCAAAAAGCAAAAAAAAAAAAAAAAAAAAAAGTGAGAAAGCCTCCTTGGTTCATGTCTTCACAGAGATGTTGTTAATGTTTGTGGGAACTATTTAAACATAAAATCTTTTGTAAGTATGGGAAAGTAGGCGTATGGGTTGGCCAATACTGATATTTTTTTGGTTGCCCGTTTGTTTCTTAATAAATAAGGCTTGAGATTTTCCCTCAGATGTTTGGCTTTGTTTAATTATCACAAGAATTGATCTTTCAAAAAACTTCCAAAGATTATGTTTTCTCCAGCCTGTCTATTTTTGTGTATATTTGGCCTAATCCAGCTATCCTTCCCATATTTGTTTTCTCTGGTGTCATTTCTTCTTCCTCACAGAGCCTCCTGTAGTCTGTGTTGACAGAATGTGAATGTGATGTTTTTGCTGTGGTTAAAGGAGAACGGCATTTATATTTCTCACCTGTTCATCTTCTACCTTCCATTTCATCCTTGGTTGCCCTCAGGATGATCAGGCTTGGTTGAATCTCTCACCAAACTTTCTACCAATTTATTTTTTCCTTCTTTTTCTTTAATGATGTTCTCTTGCTCATAATATTCTGCCATCTTCTGTAAGAGTTTGCAAATTAATTTGTATTCTAAACTAATAATGCTCTTGGCTACCATGTATCTGTGCTTAGTGAGGAGATCAGATGTTTCCTGACTGAGGTAGTTCCTAGGATTTTTTGGTTTCATCATTGATGTGTATCAGTTAAACTCCCCAAGGAAACTTTGACAGCCTTTGCCAATATCTGTTCTTTTATTCGTTTCATATGGGGGAGGGGAGGCATCAATGGGTTATTTAAATAGGCCAAGTGGTTTTTGTTCCGTTGTGTCCAACTCTTCATGACCCCATTTCTTGGCAAAGATCCTGGAGTGGTTTGCCATTTCCTTCTCCAGCTCATAAAGGAAACTGAGGCAAAAAAGGTTAAAAGATTTGACCAGGGTCACATAGCTGAGGAGAGATTTGAACTCAGTTCTCCTGACTCCAGACCCTACACTCTATCCATGCACCACCTAGCTTCCTAGCCAGGCTGGACCTGCCTTGATTGCATGTCCTATCTTCTGGCTTATGTTCTTTCATCTCATTTGATATCTTTTCTCTAAAAGGTTGGTGGTCTGACCCTATTAGGTCATTTTGAAATGACTCCCCACATGGGTAACCAGTTCTTCCTTATTTAGATAGGGTGTTCATTTTTGTGATGTTATTCGGTACTTGCCATGCCCAATGCCTTCAAATTTTCTTCTTAATGACATTTTTCATTATGCATAGACATGAGACCTCATATAGTTCACAAGCCTTTGATCTTTGTTTCTTACTCCTCAATCATGTTTTCCAACATATTTTTCACTATCCCATGCCCACCATTGCATTTAAGCCACTAAGCAATAAAGTATGTGTTGATTTGATTTGGGGGAAGGGAGGTTCTCAAGTTCTTCATAAAATTTCTATACCTCTTCATTTGTAACAGGTGTTTCATGTTAAGCTACAATTACCTTCAAGGTAATCTTTTTACAAATGATTATCAATTATCTTGAAATTCAAGATTACCAGGTGTTCTGTGAAATTATAGATAGAAAGATAGGTAGATAAGATAGATAGATAGATAGATAGATAGATAGATAGATAGATAGATAGATAGATAGATAGATAGATAGATAGAACATTTGTTAAGTGTTATGTGCCAGATACTGGATTAAGATCTGGGAATATGAACACAAGGAATTAAGACAGTTCCTGCCCTTAAAGAATTTACATTTGAATGGGGGAAAGACCAGATAATGGGGAGCTGGAAAGGATCCTCCCTCTTCCTAAGAGAAGGGAGACAAATTCAGAGAGTGAAGTGAAGCATGGGTGGCACCCCTCCTGAAATCCGTGGCCCAGGCAGTTAAGGACCAATCAGAGGAGTGTGACCTGGAGATGGTGATTTCTCCATGGTGGGAAGATGGTTGATAAAGAGGAGGAAATTATGTCTGGAAAGTGTAATTGTCTTACTTCCTGCCCTTGGACACATAATAGAACCACTTCTGCTAATTCCTTTATCTTCCTCCTAAGAAGAATCTGTAAGCCATTCTTAAATTAGCTATGACTCCCTTTTGCCTTCTTGTTTCATTTACAGTGAAAATGTTAATACTGATATTCATTTCCTTTAGTATAGGAATTCTTAACCTGTGGTCCATGAACTTTTTAAAAAATAGATATTTTGATAGCTGCATGGCAATATAATTGATTTCCTTTGTAATACCATTTAAAAATATTTTATGCATTAAAAACATACTTCTGATAAAGAGTCCATAGACTTCATCAGAAAGCCAAGGGTACTCATGCAGGAATATGCTGGTAAATGTTTAACAGTTGCCTCTCTTGGGGGAAAATGTATACAGGATGCACTTTAGAATTTAATCTGCAATATTAACATTTTCCCCATCACTTTCTTTTTTAAAAATTTTTTGTCATTATTAATTTGTTTGTTTACTTTTAGTTTACAAGATTCAGTTTCACAATCCCTTGAATTTCAAATTTTCTCCCCTCCCTATCTTCCCCTTCTCCCATGGAGGCATGCAATCAAGTATAGGATCTGCAAATGCTTTCACACTAGACATTAGTTAGGTTATAAAGAAGGATTGTATCAGATAGAATGAACAATGGGAAAGAGGAAACAAAACTAAACAAGAAAAAGAGAGAGAGCAGGTAGTTTGCTTCAATCTGCATTCAAACTCTGTTCCTTCTAGTTCTTTCTCTGAATGTATACATCTCTCTCCATAATGAGTCTTTTGGAGTTGACTTATAACCCTGCATTGCTGAGAAGAGTCCAAGCTATCAAAGTTGATTGTCACACATACGTTGTGTCTGTAATTGTGTACAAATTTCTCCTGGTTCTGCTTTTCTCACTCAGCATCAGTTTGTATAAGCCTCTCCAGGTAAATATGAAGTCCATCTGCTCATTTATTATAGCACAATAGTATTCCATTACATTCATATACCACAACTTGTCTAGCCATTCCCCAGTTGATGGGCACCCCCTTAATTTATAATTCATTGCCACCACAAAAAGAGCTGCTATAAATATTTTTGTACATATGGGTCTTCTTCCCACTTCTATGATCTCTTTGGATACAACCCTAGAAGTGGTATTGCTGGGTCAAAGGGTATGAAATTACTTATAGCCCTTTGGGCATAGTTCCAGATTGCTCTCCAGATGGTTGAATCAGTTCACAACTCTACCAACAATGCATTAATGTTCCAATTTTTCCACATCCTCTCTAGCATTTGTCATTTTCCTGTTTTGTCATCTTAGCCAATCTGACTGGTGAGATGTGGTACCTCAGAATTGTTTTGATTTGCATTTCTCTAATCAATAGTGATTTAGAACATTTTTTCATATTTTATAGATATCTTTAATTTCCTCTGAAAACTGCCTGTTCATATCCTTTGACCATTTATCAATTGAGAAATGACTTGCCCATCACTTTCTTAAATCTAGACAACCAACAAAACAATAAATCAAGCCCTACTTGTATCCTCTGTTGATTTCTGAGGTATAAATGCTTACATGTCATGTGCACAGCAGAATGTAAGAGAGGATTCAAAATATATAGCAATAAATTCCATTTCAAGAAAGTCTATATAGTAAATACTACGCATTGTGTTGAGAGCTGTCCAGATTTTCTTTGCTTCCTTGTAAGTTGTCTTTCGTTCTCTGCTGTATTTTTATTTTGTTCTCTTCCCTCCTTTCCCCCCACCGCCAAAGGCTACAATTAAGCACAGATATATTTATATAGAGAAAGATATATACATTTACATATATGCACATACATACATACATATATAGACATTTACTTTCCCTAACAAATTCTACTTCTGATCCTTTTTATATTTGTGCATATCCCTTATTTCCTATCCCTCCTAACTCCCCCACTTTACTTCTGCCCACTATCTTGCCTTCCTCTTACTTAATCTCTCTTTCCCCCTCCCCCCAAGGATCTTTCTCTTATCCTCCCATTCCCATAAATCTAAACACCCTTCTATACCCCCTGCTTTGACCTATTCTCTCACAGTCCCCTCTAGAGATCCCCCCCTTATCCTCCCATTCCCATTATTACACTGAAAATTTAGCAAATGACTCTCCTGAGTCAGTATGAGCTGACTCTAAGTCCACTCCTGGATGTAATACACAGGTAATCTTATGTTTACTGCCTTAGTAACAGGTCACCTTGTTGGTTACTGCCCAAGGATCTGACACGTAAAGTACAGCATGTATATGGACATGTAACATGTAGGGATGGTCCAAAAATTATTCCTCTCTTTTCCACTGTACTGACATAGGTACTTCAGGAAGAAAACAGATCATTTTGTGTTATCATTTGCTTAACACTGATGGTTGTAAGTTGTGGGGTTAATGGAATATAAGATCTTCCCTGTCCATTAATAGTTCTATATGACCACATATGTTCCCTTTTTGCCTTGAACTCTGGTGCCTAGTTCACAGCTGTGACACATCCTGAGTCACATATAACCCATATATATGTGTATGTATATATACATATATATATATACATATATATATATATATATATATATATATATATATATATATATATATATATATAGTCTTGGTGGAGGAGTTTGCTTAAGGGGAGGCTTGCTTGCAGGAAGGCTTTCACACCTTTTGGTGCTGAGCCAGTTAGGCACTGAATCACATGCGTTGGGATGCCTTCTGACTCTGAGCCTATTATCTGAAAACTATATATATACTGGGAGGTTGGTATTTTACTTTGGGGCTCACTCATGGGAAGAATGTTTCTTTATGATTTGGCCAGATGAGGCTCTGGGTAGCCTTTGTTAAGGGGCCCCCTGGCTTTGTGAACCCAGATGTTGGTGCTCCCTGGTCTGGTGATTAGGTATCTATTATTCTGTTTAGATAGTTGGAGTCCTGTCTATTGGATTCTTTCTTGGATGCTCACTTTTTTCCGCATATCTGTCTGCATTGTTTAATTAAAGTAAGATTGTTGATCCCTTTGAAGCTGTCTTTCCTTTAGAAAAGCAGATCAAAGGGGGTGGCTAGGCAGTGCAGTGAATAGAGCACCAGCCCCGGAGTCAGGAGGTCCTGAGTTCAAATCTGGCCTCAGACACTTAACACAAAACTATCCATGTGACCTTGGGAAGTCACTTAACCCCAATAGCCCTACCTTACCCCCTCCAAAAAGCAGATCAAAGAACCTGTGCTAGCAGTCCTGCTGTGTGTTGGTGTTATTGGTCTTACACCTCCACAGCAGCTGCAAGTATCATTAATGAGACATAGGTGTCTATGTTGTAGGAGTTAGTGATTTCCTCCCTACCCCGTTTCTCTTTGGAATTTAATGATAATCTGGTTACTTAAGTTAGCTCACATTTTTTAATAGCCTAGTGTCAATATTACCCCTTAGGTGCATAATAATCCCCTTTTCTGCTTCTTTTATGAATCTATGTTATACAAAAAGTTAGGAGTGGAACACAATACCTCAGAGCCCCCAGATAGGAAAATTCCCAAAAGTTAGGAAAAGTTATTTAACCTCTGGTCTCTTTATGATTGAGATAAAATGCTGGAGTAAAAAAAAAATATGAGGATATTCTGTTATAACATCTGTTCATGGATGGGGCAAGTCATGGAAAATTAGGGGCAGGGCAGATCTTTTCTTGAAACTTCCTTCTGTCCTTGAAGAGACTGACACAACTGGTAGCTTCAGCCCACACTGTTCTGAGATGCTGATGGGGATCAAAAACCAGATTTCTTGGCCTCTTTTTTCTTTGCTGAAGCCCATGCCTATTTTTATTTTTTCCTTACTTATTGCTATTGGCCCTCTGATTCTTTCTGACCCCTCTCTTAGGTTCCCCTTCTTCCGCTTGGTCTGTCCCTTAAAGACTCTTGTGTATGCCTTTTTAAGAATTTCAAGGCGTGACTCAATTCTGTCTTCAGTCTCAAAGATCTAGACAATGCTAAATCATTCTCTTCAGGGGAATGTTTGTTCCCCTGAAGTACAAATATCAAGCTGTCAATTAAGATCCCCATTATATTGTTTTCATGGGTTTCTAAGTTTGAAAAACTCATCTAGGCTGGTCCTCAGAAAGCAGACACAATTTGTCACCTTGGAGTCAGAAAAACCTGTGGCCTATGACAAGCATGACTCAGGGCAGGTCCATTAGTTCAGACTCAGGAATGAAACAAAACGAGACAGTCATAGACCGTCTATAACCTTAACAAAAGAAAGTTTATTCAATACTAGCATGGAAAAGCCATTCAGCCAGGATGCAGTGTTAGTTTGGTTAGGTATTACATGTCCCACTTTCTCCTTTGCAATGACAGTGCCCCCTCCTCATCAGAGGGTTGGCTTGACTTGAAAGACAGTGGTATTGCTATTAAGCCTGAGGAGCCTGGGTGAGTGAGCTTTGGTGCCTTAGGTTACTGGGAAACCTCATTAACAGTTTGAGCCCTAGTCCTTTGGATGAATTGAATTTGGAAGAGAGTTTCATTTCTGTTTTAAGGAAAAATTAGCCTGTGTGACAGAAACCTTCCAGTTTTCAAGGGCAGGCATGGTACATTTCTAGCTACATGATTGAGCCTTCTGCTATGGGTTTTGACCAAATTAGAAGTAGATATCATTTCTACTGTGACAATGGTGCAAATCCTGTCTTAGACATTTACTAGCTGTGGGACCCTGTGCATAGCACTTAATCTGACAGCCTCAGTTTCCTCATCTGCAAGATAGTAATAATAACACCCACTTCATAGGAATGGCAAAGTTCTCTGTAGACTTTAAAGTATCATATAAACGTCCACTATATTAATAATGCGCTTGTTAGATAGCCTTTGAAGACCCACCATCACCTCCATGCTATGATGGGCCTCCAAGCAGGACTTTGTAGAGGAGGTACACACTTGGCTATGATGGAAGGCAGCATAGGGAGGGAGAGTGGGTCAAATAAGTGATGTACATGGCGGAAGTAGGAACTCAAAGGACAGAGATGACTGGGGGTCAGGAAACCTGCCCTACTCCATACCCATGAAGTGTTCATCTAGCCTTCACTTGGAGACCTCCATTGAGAGAGGAGCCAGTTACCACCCAAGGAAGCTTTGGAACACTTTGGGTTCGGTATCATTGTCAAGATGTGCTTTGAGCTAAAGTCTGCCTCTCTTTCATGTTATCTCCTTTCCAGACATACTGGTCCAGTGGCTCTTTCCTCACTTCATCCCACCCTTTCCTACCTCTGGAAGTCCTCCATCATAATCATAATTCACATTTCTATGGTTTTTAAAGATTCACAGAGCATTCTCCTGTGAAGAAGGTAAATGGGAGATTATCATACCCATTTTACAGATGAGTAAACTGAGACTCTTGAGAGTTTAAGTGATAGACCTGTGGTCATATAGCAACTATGTATCTGAGGAAGAATTTGAGCCCAGATCTTCTGACACCAGGTTCACCACTCTTTTTATTGTGGTGCTCTGATTATCCCAGGCCAGGCCTTGAAGGTAGCCCTTCCTCCTTTTTTTCCTGTTATTCTTTCTTCAAGGTCTAGCTCTGGTGTCCCTACCCACCTCTGTCCTCCCCTTTCCCCACACTGAAAGTGATCTCTCATTCTTAAAATTTCCTAAGAATATCTTATCTGAATCTCTCTTTTGTCCTTATCAAATTCTACTTCACAGCATTCTTTGGGGGAGTATCTTTTATATCCCATTATTAGAGTAATAAAGTCTTTGAGGACAGGAACTGTGCCATTTAAAAAAAAAATCTTTGTTTTCCTAATGCATCAGGACCTGGTACATGGTAGACATTTAATATATGCATATTGAGTTGATGCAAATTGAATTGAATTCTGTCTTTCAGTGTGTGTGTGTGTGTGTGTGTGTGTGTGTGTGTGTGTCTGTGTGTGTGTGAAGGGAGAGAGAGAGGGAGAGAGAGAGAGAAAGAGAGAGAGAGAGAGAGAGAGAGAGAGAGAGAGAGAGAGAGAGAGAAACACAATTCCTGAAGACTGTTTCCTTAAGGAAACTTGTTGAGGCACATCTCCCATTACAACCATGTAGTAAGAACACCTCAGTTCTCACAATGATTTCCTCCCTCAGATATGCTTCCATTTCTTTAGACATTGACAAATTTCCAGATTTGAAGATCTTAGCATCCAACCTTCAGCAGGAGGCCTCAGTGCTTTCTTGAGGCCAGCACTACTGTCTATCATCCTACAAGCTTCTGTATATAGAAGGCATGGAATGTCAGGGTGTTTAGGTACTGATCCCTAGCTCACTGACCACAGTGCCTTGCCAAGACTCTGACGGGTCCAATGATGCTGAAGCTCCAGAGATGATGGTTGTATCTGGATATACTGGGGCCAAACCACCCACCATCTTGGTGATGCCCACAACTTTTTTAGGGGACTCTAAATTCACTATGATATAATCCCAATATAGGTAGGCCTTCTCCCCCAGTCTACAGAGGCCTCACTCCCGACCCCCACCCCGAAATTATAGAAATGTATGCTGTACGGGTTGTTCATAAAGTGAAAAGAATGGATCATTACTGTGCAATGTGGGAGGTTGTTTTTCACCTTTGATCTTCTTCATTTCCCATCACTCCTGCATGGGGTCCTATGGGTCTAGGTGGAGAGGACTCAGGAAGTAGAGCAAAGATCAGGTTCTTAAGGTCTTAGAGAAAACTCCATCCTTGACTTTGTCTCCATTTCCCTATTACAATCCAGTAGAATTTAGCTCCTGAAAAAACAATTCTGGAGAGGCAGAGCCAAGATGGAGGAGAAAAAGCAGATACTTGCCTGAACTCTCCCCTAAATCCCTCTGCATACCTTTAAATAATGCCTCAAAACAAATTCTAGAGCAACAAAACCCACAAAAGGACAGAGTGAAGCAATTTCCAGCCCAAGACAACTTAGAAGATCATCAGGAAAGGTCTGTTGCACCCAGGTAAGAGTGGAATGCAGTCCAGTGCAGGCCAAGCCAGTGAAGACTGGGCCCCAGCAAATCAAGAGCAGACCTTGGGGTGACTGAATCAGTGGTGAGAGTGGCAGTTTCTGGACCTCTAGACCCACAGGTGGGGGGGGGGGGGCGGGGTTGGACAACTTGTCAGAGGGAAATTATTTTGTTGGCACTGGAGGCAGGACTCTGTTGCATTGCCCATACTTGGATCTGGGTTGCCCTCTTGGCCCTTAGTCTCAGGGTAGGGAAGAGCACTAGCACACCAGAGCTTGAGCCACAGGGGAGTAGGGATCCTTGTCACAGTTCCAGACTGGAAAAGAGTGCTTGTGGTCACTCATAGACCAGTATATAGTACAGGAAAGTAGTAAACACACCTCTCCCTAGATCACTCCTCCTTGGAAAAACCAAAAACTTACAGGTTCCCAGAATTACCTCTGAAAATATTTGCACGTGGGGGCGGCTAGGTGGCGCAGTGAGTAGAGTGCCGGCCCTGGAGTCAGAAGGACCTGAGTTCAGATCTGGCCTCAGACACTTAACACACACAAAATAAAAACCTAGCCGTGTGACCTTGGGCAAGTTACTTAATCCCAATTGCCCTCCAAAAAGTAAAATATATATATGCATATATATATTTGCACAAAAAACCTGAAGCTTGGGACCATGCCCCCTCCACTCCAGAAGCAGAGGCCTACTTTAGCATAGAGTTAAAAGTTAAGAAATAACCTGGAAAATGAGCAAACAGCAGAAAAAGACCCTGACTCTAGAATATTACTATGGTGACAGGGAAGATCAAAATACAAACTCGGAAGATAACAAAGTTCCTACATTCAAAGTCTCCAAGAAAAATATGAATTGGTCCTAAGCCATGGAAGAGTGCAAAAAAGATTTTGAAAATAAAGTTAAGAGAAGCAGAGGAAAAATTGGGAAAAGAAAAGAGTGATGCAAGAAAGTCATGAAAAAAAGTCAATAGCTTGAAAAAGGAGGCACAAAAAATACTGAAGAAAACAACACTTTAGAGAAATAGGATAGTCCAAATGGTAAAAGAGGCACAAAAATCCAATGAAGAGAAGAATGCTTTGAAAAGCAGAATTGGCCAAATGGAAAAAGATATACAAAAATTCACAGAAGAGATGTCCTTAAAAAGCAGAATTGGATAAATGGAAAAGGAGTAACAGAAGTTCACTGAAGAAAATAATTCCTTAAAAATTAGAATCGGGCAAGTGGAAGCTAATGACTTAATGAGATATCAAGAAACAATAAAACTGGGGCAGCGAGGTGGTGCAGTATAATAGAGCACTGGCCCTGGAGTCAGAAGGACCTGGGTTCAAATCTGGCCCCAGACACTTAGCACAAAAACTAGCCGTGTAACCTTGGGCAAGTCACTTAACCCCAATTGCCCTCCAAAAAAAAAAAAAAAGGCAAAAAACAACAACAACAACAATAAAACTAAAGTAAAAGAATTTCTTAAAAATGGAAGAAAATATAAACTATCTCATCAGAAAAACAACTGACATGGAATAAAGATCCAAGAGATCTAATTTAGAAATTATTGGACTACTTGAAACCATAATTGAGAAAAGAACCAAGGTATCATCTTTTAATAAATTATAAAGGAAAATTGCCATGACATTCTAGAACCAGAGGGTAAATAGAAATTAAAAGAATCCATCAATCATAGGTGAAGCGAAGATGCCAGAGTAAAGGCAGAGACTCTCCTGAACTCTCCCAAACCCTTCCAAATACCTTTCAAAAAAATGACTTTACACAAATTCTGAAGAACCCACAAAAAGATGGAGTGAAACAAATTTATAATCCAAGACAACTTGGAAGGTAGGCAGGAAAGGTCTATTGCACCAGAAAGAGAGAGAGAGAGAAGAAGCACAGTCCAGCACAGGCCACACCAGCATAGCCCCGGCCCCAGCAACCCAGGAGCAGGCCTTGGGAGTGACTGAATCAGTAGCAACAGAGGCAGTAGCTGCTTCTGGAGTTCTCAGCCCACAGATGGTAAGAGGGTCAAACAATTGGACAGAAGGGGATGAGAAGGGTCTTTTGTCAGCTTTGAGGCAGGATTTTGTTGCTTTGCCGGTACTCAGATCCAGATGGGTGGTAGTCCCAGAGTGAGGAGGAGCACCAGCATAGGAGCTTGTGGAAGGGGAACTCTCCTCACAATTCCAGAGCAGAAAAGAGTGCTTGTGGTTGTTCACAGACAAGAGCACAGGCCAAGAGAGTAGTGAATATCTCTCATTAGACCATACCACCTTGGAAGAACTGAAAACTTACAGGTCCCTAGAAGTATCTCTGAAAGTAGCTGCACCAAACCTCTGAAGCTTGGGACAGTGCACCATCAGCCCTGGAAGCAGAGCTCTACTTTAACAAAGAGTTAAACATCAAGTGATAAGCTGGAAAACTGTGTAAATAATGGGAAGAACTCTGACTATAGACTGATAGGACTATGGTGACAAGGTAGACCAAAACACAGACTCAAAAAAAGACAACAAAGTCAAAACTCCTATGCTCAAAACCTCCCCCCAAAATATGAATTGATCTCAGGCCATGTAAGAACTCAAAAAGGACTTTGAAAATCAAGTAAGAGAAATAGAGGAAAAATTAGGAAGAGAAATGAGAGTGATACAAGAAAATCATGAAAAACAAGTCAACAGTTTGGTAAAGGAGACACAAAAAATTGCAGAAGAAATAACACCTTAAAAAACAGACTTGCGAAATGGCAAAAGAGGTCCAAAAAGCTAATGAGGACAACTGAAAAGCAGAATTGGTCAAATGGAAAAGGAGGCCCAAAGACTCACTGAAGAAAGTAATTCCTGAAAAGAATCCACCTCCTGAAATAGAACCCCAAATGAAAATTCCCAGGAATATTATAGTCAAGTTCCAGAGCTTCCAGTTCAAATAGCCAAAATGAAACAATTCAGATATCATGGAGCCACAGTCAGGAAAATATGAGATTTAGCAGTTTGTACATTAAAGGATCAGAGGACTTGGAATATGATATTCTGGAGAGCAAAAGAGCTAGGATTACAACAAGAATCATGTACCTAATAAAATTGAGTATGATTGAGGGTGGGGGGTGTGGCATGGGGAATGGATATTCAATGAAAAGAGGACTTTCAAGCATTGAATAAATACCAGAGCTGAATAGAAAATTTGACTTTCAAATACAAGACTCAAAAGAAGCATAAAAAGGTAAATAGGAAAAAGAAGTCATAAGGGATTCAATAATCTTAAATTGTTTACTTTCCTACATGGGAAAATGATACTTGTAACTCCTAAAAACTTTCTCATTATTAGGGCTGTTAGAAGAAGTATATATAGACAGAATATACAAGGTGAATTGAATATGATGGGATGATTATCTAAAAAATTAAAGTATGAGAAAGAAAATGCCCTGGGAGAAGGGGAAAAGGATGGGTAGAATAAATTAATAAATTATCTGACTTAAAAAGGCCCGAAAGAGATTTAGCAGTGGAGGGGAAGATGGGGGGAGGGGATTGGAATTGACTCAAAGAGGGAATAACATAAACACTCAGTGGAGTATGGAAATCTATCTTACCATACAGGAAAATAGGAAAGGAAGGGGATGTGGGGGGGAGGGGAGACAGCAGGAGGGGGAGTTGCTGATAGAAGGGAGGGCAGATTGGGGGAGGTAAAAGTCAAAAGCAAAACCCTTTTGAGAATGGACAGGGTAAAAGGAGTGAGAAAGAAAGTAGGATAAACAGGGTGGATAGTAGGATAAATTAAATGGGTCAAAATACATAGTTGGTAATTGTTACTGTGAAAAAAATTCTTATAGCAAGTTTTTCTCATAAAGACCTAATTTCTCAAATTTATAGAAAGCTGAGTCAAATTTATAGAAATAAGAGCTATTCCTCAAGTGATAAATGATCAAAGGATATGAACAGGCAGTTTTCAGAAAAAGTAATCAAAGCTATCTACAGTCATATAAAAATATTCTAAATCACTACTGGGTAGAGAAATGCAAATTAAAACAACTCTGAGCTACCACCACACACCTATCAGGTTGAATAATATGACAAATGCTGGAGGGAATGTGGGAAAATTAAAACATTAATGTACTATTGGTGAAGTTGTATACTGATTCTACCACTCTGGAGAGCAATTTGGAACTACATCCAAAGGTCTAGAAAACCAGGCATACTCTTTAACCAAGCAATACCATTACTAAGGTCTGTATCCCAAAGAGATAAAAAACAAAAAGGAAAAGGACCTAAATGTACAAAAATATTTATAGCAGCTCTCTTGGTGATGGCAAAGAATTGGAAATTGAGAGGATGTCCACCAATTGGGAAATGGCTGAATAAGTTATTGTATATGATTGTGATGGAATACTATTATGCTTTAAGGAATGATGAGCAGGTTCTCAGAAAAACCTGGAAAGACTTACATGAACAAAGTGAAATGAGAAGAACCAGGAGAACACTGTTCACAGTAACAGCAATGTTGTATGATGATCTACATTGAATAACTTAATTATTCTCAGCAATTCAATGATCTAAGACAATTCTGAAGGACTTATGATGAAAGGTGCTGGCCAGAGAAAGAACTAGTGAAACCTGAATGCAGATGAAAGATGTTTTTTCTTTATTTTTCTTGGGGCTTTTTTGTCTGTTTTCTTTCACAGAATGACTTATATGGAAATATGTTTTACATGATTACACATGTATAACCCATTTCAAAATGCTTGCCTTTTCAATAAAAGGAGGAGAGGAGGGAGGGAGAAAATTTGGAACTCAAAATTTGAAAAAAAGAATGTTAAAATTGTTTTTATATATAATTGGGAAAAAATAAAATATTAAAATAAAAAAATTCTAAATTTGTCTCTTTAGTGTACCCAGAGTATATGGCCATCTAGCCTACAGTTATTGCCAGAATCACCTTGACCCCTTTGATCACACTCAGTGCTGTTCTCAAAGAGGGTCACCTTGACCTCTGCTTTCTATGGCAATGCCTCCAGGAGGAACAACTGTGCACACTGGTTCATCTTCCGGCAGACTTAGCCTAAGAGCTTTTTTTCTGGGAGATATTATTGAGTTGAGTTGGGAATTCTGAGCTGAGGTCCAAGGTACTTTCCCCTACACCATGTTTTTGTTTTGCAAATGAGTGTCTGTGTCTATGAGTATTTGTAGGTATGGGAGCGCCCATAAGTCCCCTGTGTTTGGGCATTGCTAATTTGATAGGATGAATCGTTGCTCACATTTATATAGTGTTTTGAGGTCTGTAAACCAACCACTTTACATATATTCTCTTACTTACTCCTCCTAATAACTCTGTGAGGTAAGTACTATCACTATAGTCACTTAACAGATGAAGAAACTGAGGCTCAGAAAGGCTAAATGATTTCCCCAGGATCACAATGTCTGAGTCCGGATTTGAATCCAGACCTTTTTGCCTCAACACTCAGGGACCTATCTATTATTGGACTATCCACTATCCCCTACTTCTTTTTTTGTTGTTGTTTGTCCTTCATTGTTGAAGAGGACCATGACATCAGGGAGGTGATGCCACAACATGGAAGTGAATTGGATTTAAGTGAGGCATGGCTGTGCAGAGTCACCAGCCTCACTTTCTCCTCTGGAGCCATCTGGGTCCAATGTCTCTTCCCCTCCCAGACTTACTTTCTAAGATCATCCTAAAGGACAAGACTTTCTGGCAAGATGGCAACCCTTTAATGGTGATGGAGAGGGAGAGAGGATGGAGGGGGAAATTAAAACATTTTTCTTTGTCACAATTAGTGAAATAATTTGTTGTATGTTTTTCAGAATACTGTAGAAAAAATGTACACCAGTCATGAAGATATTGGATATGATTTTGAAGATGGACCAAGAGAAAAGAAGCCCCATCAACCTAATCCCAACATTGATGGCGGATGGGCTTGGATGATTGTCCTTTCCTCCTTTGTGGTGCATATACTCATCATGGGGTCCCAGATGGCCCTAGGTGTGCTGAACATGGAATGGCTTGAAGAGTTTCATCAGAGTCGAGGCTTGACTGCCTGGGTTAGCTCCCTCAGCATGGGGATCACGCTTATTGTTGGTATGTCTGTCAGGGGCCTGAAAACACTAGATAAGTAGATATGACATGGAAATTCTCCTTTTCCCCTACTAGCTTCCTGATCCCATTTAGGATTTTCTTGGCAAAGATACTGGAATGTTTTGCCATCTCCTTCTCCAGTCCATTTTATAGATGAGGAAATTGAGGCAAACAGGGTTAAGTGACTTTCCCAGGGTCACAGAGCTAGTAAGTGTCTGAGATCAGATGAGTTTTCCTGACTCCAGGCTTGGCATTCCACCCAGCTGCATCTAATTACCAGAGGATTTAGAGAGAAGGCAAGGATTGAAAGTCTCTGTAGGTGTGTACACATGATATACAAATTACATACCAGTCATATACCAACTGACTTCTGACCCATTTACCTGTTTTCCTATCTGGTTGAGGCCTTTGATGTAGTTTCATCAAAAACAATAGTTATGAGTGAGACCCATATCAGCTGAGCCATACACTATTTCTTGGTTTTTTTAAATTTTTTTTCCATATCCTTTGCCTCATTTCACAGGTGAGTCCCTCGGGGATCATTGTCCTTATTTTGCAGATGGAGTAACTGAGGTTGAAAAGGTTCAGTGACTTGGTCATTCTCACCAAGTTAGTGTGAGTCAGAGGGAGGATTTGAGTCCTGGGGACTTGGGTCTTCCTATCTCCAGTACTCCAAGATGCTTCCCTATGAATGTGTGAATGCATGTATTAAACAGTAGGGAAAGCACCGTACTGAGCCCTGGGGATATAAACGGAAAAACAACAACAGTCCCTACTCTCAGAAAGCCCACGTTCTAATTGGTAGAAATAACAGATAAAAGAAAATTCAGCTGCAGGGTAGACCTGTCAGGCTGATTGGCCAAGGTAGATTCAGTTGGATGGTTGGGGAGGGGAATGCAGGGAGGAGAACATGGAGATCATGGAGAGGTAAGGATGGAGGACCTTTACCATTATAATTAATGTAAAGCTTGGTGGTCCTCTCTTTCCCAGAAACGAATAATTAATTACTTCAAATGTGAGAAACAGTCAAGCAACCCAGACTAGGTCTCAACAACCCCAAGATCAAAGGAAAGGCAAAGAGACAGGGTACCCTGGATGGTGGTACATATTCCTGAAATCTATTCAGCCTGGATAGGCTCGAAACATATTGTTGTTGTTGTTGTTTTCAATTCCAGATATGAAAAACACAAATTTTGAAAGCTTAATTTGTAAAGTGTTTATAAGAAGCACTAAAGTTAAATTATGTCTGTTCCAAAGAAGATATTTTTACTTTCCCAGTTATTTCTGTAATGGTAATTGGATAAGCTCTAAGACTTCATCCAGCTGAAAATCGTATGATTCTATGAAGTTAATTTAATTACCTTCAATAATATGCTGATTTTATCTAGATGTTAGCACAACATTTTTCATAGGTCTAGAGCTAGAAGTCCACAGAAATCATACTGTCTAACCCCATCATTTTAAAGATCAGGAAGTGGAGGCCCAGGGAAGTTGGAACTTATATTGAGGTGTTTTAGTAGACCTGGAGTCAGGAAGCTTAAACTCAGTCTCAGACACTTCCTTGCTGTGTGACCCTGGGCAAGTCACATAACCTCTGTCTGCCTCAGTTTCCTCCTCTGTAAAATGGGGATAATATTATCTTCCTCATAGGACTGTCATAAAGATAAAATGAGAATATGGGTAAAATTCTTTGCAAACTTTAAAGTGCTACACAAAATGCTAGTTGTTGTTACAGATAACAAGTATTAGAACCATAATTTTAACCTGACAATCATAATCTGACACCCAAGCCAGAACTCATTGCATCATACGGTGATTTGGTGCCCCGAGATCAGGCACCAAAAACAATGTCAGAACCAGTTCAAGTCATGGCTTTTTTATGGAATAAAAAGAAAAAGCAACCATGGGTGGGTGGGCTGGGATTCTGCTTATTTGCTGATTGATTTAAAGAGTCTTCTAAGTCCTTTCCAACCATCTGATCCTGTGAGTGAGTAAGTCACAGATAGGAAGTTATTCCTAAAGCATTTTGCCCAACAGAGTCAAAGTAAAAAATAATCTTATTTCCTAGGCTCACAGATTTAGTGACCAGATGGATTTTGGAGGTCCTTTAGGTCAACTACCCTCATCACACAGTTGAGGACCATGAGAACTAGAGAAATTCAGTATATGCTTCAGGTCATACAGCTAGCAAGCTTAGTAGCAGATTTCAGATTTGAATTCAGGTTCAAATTATTTTAGAGCCAGCACCCCTCCTCCTGCACCAGACAACACATACATACTCAGCTCTGGTGGGCTGCTTTCACCTAAGTCCTGTCCATTCAAAACCAGGGTCCTCCTGTCACAGGGAAAAGAATGAAGTTTGGCATCAGTGTCTTGCAGCAAATCCCAGGTCATCATTGGCCTGATTTTGTCCCCACACTAAATTCTGGGAAGTCAACCTTTGGGTCTGAAACATTGAAAACCATGTTGAAAACTTTTCCATTTTATGGCTGGTGGAATATCAAGCTCTCCCTGCCTAATTTTGGCAAGTTTGTGTTTGTGTCTTCAGAAAGAGAATGGGACCAAGGAAAGGCCACTCACTCATTCATCACTTCCTCATTCAGCCTGCCTTCCTTTATCAGGCAGATCAAGCAGGGCACAAGCTAGGCCCCATGCTTGGACTCCAAAGACCAAATGAAAGACAGAACAAAGAGGAGGGAGGCCATGCCCATAGCTTGGGTTTTCACACCCCTCCTCATGAGGAATTCTAACACCCTACTTTGGTTCTTTACAAACACTCCAAGATGAGGCAGTGGGAGGCTGCCTTCAGATTTCAGATCTTGTTTCCAGGATCCTGGCAGGGTCACACTGGGAGGTCCTCTCCTAGCCCTGGAGTGAGACTCAGGAGGGTGGCCCTTGGAGTCAAACTAGCATTTATTTAGATTTACAATGTGTTTTATTTATTTTTATCCTCACGGCAACCCTGGGAGGTAGGTGCTATAATGATGCCCATTCTTATCAAAGAGGAAACTGAGGCAAATAGGGTTAAGTGACTTGCCCAGGGCCACACATCTAGTAAGAGTCTGAGTCTGGATTTGAACTCAGGTCTTCCTGCCTCTAGGCCCAGAGCTCTATCCACTGTTCCACCTAGCCAGAAAGAGTCTTAGAGGCCATCTAGTGAAGTCCAAGTCTTTCCTTTTACAGGTGAGGGAACTGAGGCCTGGACAGGTTAAAAGACTTGCCTTAGGTCATACAGGTAATGAATGTCGGGTAGAATTTGAGCCCAGCTCCATCAGCTTCCTAGGCAGTGTTCTTCCCCCCGTATTATAGCACCTCCCTTAAATCTTGCCTTGATGTGTGAACAAGATGACTCTTGAAATAATCACTGCTACTCCTGCCATGTCCTAGGTCATTCTTGGGTGAATAGAGCCATTGGTCTCAGCTAGTCAGTCATGCATCAAGCATTGCTTCTAGTGAGAACGGAAGATATTTTAAAAGAGAATAAGGGGAAAATGCTTCCAAATCCCCTTGTGGATAAGGTTGATTTGATTTCAAAATTAAATAAAATTTAATTTAGTTCATTAATAAATTAATTAAATCAAATAAAATTTCTAAGTTAAATTTATTAAGCCCCTACTATGTGCCAGCCATGGTGCTAAGTACTGGAGACACAAAAAGAGGCAAAAGGACAACCCCTGCCCTGTAGGAGTTCACAGTCTAATAGAGGGGATAGCAGGCAAACAACTGTGTACAAACAAGCTATAGACAGGAGAAATGGAGGTAATGATCAAAGGGAAGGCACGGGCTCTTAAGAGGACCAGGAAAGGCATGTCAAAGAAGGAGGGATTTTAGCTGAAGCGAGCCATGCCAAGTTAGCAGATGAGGAGGGAGAGCATCCCTGGCATGGAAAAATTCGTAGAGTCAGGGGATGATGCAATGTTATGTTTTAGGAAGAGCCAGGAGGCTGCACAAAGTAAATCAATCCACAAGCATGAATTAAGCATCTGCCTGGTGCCAGGCACTGAGAATATGAAAACAAAAAGAAACCAATGTCTGCCTCCGGGACCTTGCATGCTTTGGCAGGCTGGAGGCGAGGAGGAGGAGGACCACCATACACGTGGGTAGGATGAGCCATAGGCAATGGTTGAAAATACTAGTTTCAGAGCAGCTACGTGGTGCAGTGGATAGAACACCAGCCCTGCAGTGAGGGGGACTTGAGTTCAAATTGAACCTCAGATACTTCCTAGCTGTGTGACCCTGAGCAAGGAAGGTGGGAAGAGAGAAAGAAAGGAGAGGAGAAGAGAGGAGAGGAGAGGAGAGAGAGACAGAGAGAGAGAGAAATCGATTGATTAGTTCCTTGCTGCTGGGACCTGGGTTTGCTATTTAGGGGCTAGGGTGATAAGGACTGGATCTGTGATTTCATTAGCATAGGGACCTCCCACTTAAAGAAACTCACTTTCCCCACATAGGTCAGCACCTTCTCTGGCTTAGGCTTGGAGACTTGCCCAGTGACTCACAGCCAGTATGTGTCAGAAGGAGGATGTGAGCTCAGGTCTTCCTCACTTTCAAGGATTGTTCTCTGTCCACTACCCAAAACTGCCATTTACCACTAAGAAAAGAATCCCAACTTCTAGTACATAAAGTGGCAGAAAAAAATGTTGCTTTAAGGCAACCCCAGTCAGGAGACCCAGCAAACATAGTCCAGGATCTCTGTATTTGGGGTAATCATGGAAACTGGTAGAAAGAATCATTCTAAGATCATTGAGAGATATAATGCAAATAGAATTTGGGAATTTGGGGTCAGAGAAACTGGGTTTGAATCCTGCCTTTGCTACTTACTCCATGTGTAAGTTACTTATACTCTAGACCGTCTTTCCTTAGTGGTAAAATGGAGGGGACCGACCTGGCTTCTGAGATCTCTTTAGACGGGACACAAAACTCTTACCCCAGCCCTGGGTCACACCAGGTCAGAGGTGCAGAAAAAGCCACACCACCACACTCTTGAGATCTCAAAAGAACAGAGCTTGCCACCTAAACCTCTAATGAGTTCCTCCCCTTCTCAGAGCTTGCCCATCTGGTCAATCAAAGACAAGAGAAAGATTAGTTCTTTCTTAACTGGGAAGTATTCCAGACCCTGGAAGCTTTTCCCTTGAAGAGAGAAATGTTTTGTGGGCTACATTCTCATTGGAGGGCCACTTAGCTTTAGGACCAGCTTCCTTGCCAGTGGACGTCTCTGTTAGAGCTACGTGTGGGAAGGAATGGCAATGACCACGTACATCTCAATTGACGTTAGTTTTTTAATGATGATTGGGCAGGGAGAATGGACCGTTTCAATTTTGTTAAAGCTATACATCCACTTTCAGAAAACACAGAGGACTCTGAGAGTTTGAGAGTTTGGACAGCTTAAGGTCACTTTTCGTAGTGGATGTAGAATAAGGAAGATCTGGCTTTGAATACTGTCTTGGGTACATATGAGCTGTGTGATCCTGGGTAAGTCACTTAAATTGTCTGAGCCTCAGTTTCCTCATTTGTAAGATGAAGGAATTGAACTTGATGGCCTTCTAAGATTATGCTCCTAGTTTTAGATCCTAGATTTACAGGTGGAGGGGACCTTTAAGGTCATCTAGGTTCTCATTGAGAAAAATGAGGCCCAGAGAAATGAAATTTTGTTGTTTAGTAACTTTCAGACATGTTCAACTCTTCATGACCTCTTTTTTGGGGTTTATTTGGCAGAGATATAAGAGTGTTTTGCCATTTTCTTCTCCATCTCATTTTACAGATGAGGAAATTGAGGCAAATAGGATTAAGTGACTTGGTTAGGGTCACACAGTTAGTATCTGAGGCCAGATCTGAATTCAGATCTGACTCCAGGACCTGATTCAAACATACCATCTTGCTGCACCCCCCCCCCCAATTAAATTACTGACTTACTAACAATGAATGCCTTTGTATCCTACATTCAGTCCAAGTTTTTTTTTTTTGACATGATATTCCTTGAATTCCAGAATTTATCATTTGTCTTTCTGGGCATTAAATTCAAAGGATCCTTTTTTAATGTAACACTTCTAAAAACGGACTGTTCATTGGAAGCATTTGCTTATGAGCAGTTTCTGGAGCATAGGGAATATAATCAGACCATTGAAAGTGGCCTTTTCAATTCTAAAAAGGCCTATTAATAGCACACTGACAAGCATGAGTTTCCCCCCACACCTTTACCCACTCATTAGAGTTTCATTCACATAGAAGAGTGATTATGGTCTAGATTCATTAAAATCATTGTAAAAGATAATAGAAGAAATACCTTTAACCTTTATTTAAAATTCCTTTTAGATTTAGCATCTTTTGCCTGTAATAGCTATTATCAGAATCCAAGAGTGTCCCAGGATGTATTGGTGATGTGGCCATTACCCATCTTCATGACCATCTTTATTTTAAAATGTTTATCTACTGCCAGATTGTCTCTGAGATCACAGGGTGAACAAGTGCAATCATTGATTAATTCTCCATCATCACTGTGTTTGAGAGTCAGGCTTCTTATGCATTAATGCATTACTATCAAAGATAGCCATTAGCAAGGTGAAGCTGCATCTATCACGTGAGGTCGTAGAAAAGAGCTCTTAGCACAGTGTCTGACACATGGTAAACAGTGTACAAATGTCGCTGTTATCATTAGATTTCTAAGCAGATCCTTAATTTTGCCTCATTTGGGGATAAAGCAGAGGCTCTGTAGATTAATGCTTGCACAACACTTTCCCTCTGCCCCAGCTCCCACTATAGAATTCAGGCTGCTGGGCTTTTTAAGAGAAGTTTTTTTTATTTTTTTAACTCAGGTCCTCCTGACTTCAGGGCCGGTGCTCCATTCACTGCACCCCCTAGCCGTCCCTTAAGAGAAGTTTTAATGGAATATTGGGTTAGGCAACTCTTATAAGAGTCCTAGGACGGTTCTCAAAAGATGGGGCTATTGTTTGTAATAGGTGGCGCTGGGGTGCACTGAGTGTAGGGTCAGGAATAAGGGAGACTCATCTTCCTGAATTCAAATCCAGCATCAGACAATTCCTAACTGTGTGACCCCGGGCAAGTCACTTAACCCTGTTTGCTTCAGTTTCCTCATCTGTAAAATGAGCTGGATAAGGAAATGGCAAACCACTCCAGTATCTCTGCCACGAAAACCTCAAATGGGGCCACAAAGACTTAAACCACTGAACAACACAAATTGTCATCCCAACAAACAATTCACATGACCTCATGTTTTGCTTGATGGATGAGCCTATACAGCAACAGACCTCTGGATGGCCATTCAGTATTCATTCACTTTCATCTGAGAAATAGAGACAAAGGGGTAATCAGAGGAGTACATTTGTTGCATGAAGTAGTAATAATAAACTAATATTTATAAAGAAACATAGTGGATGGAGCCCTGGACCTGAAGTCAGGAACACCCAAGTTCAAATACAGCCTCAGCCAGTGGTGTGACCCTGGGCAAGTCACCTAACCATTGTCTATCTCTGCTTATGGGATAATAACTCTGCCTCCCAGGGTAAAAATCAAATGAGTTAATATTTGTAAAGTGCTTTGTAAACCTTGAAATACTGTATATTATACCTATCACTGTGTAAGTTTATATATATCACGTATATTTTATCTGACCCATTATTAGATATATTATAGATAATCTCTATTATTATGTAGAATATATCTACATATTACCTCTATTATTACATATCTATTATATAAGATAGCTATTATTATATGTATTATATAATATACCTATTATTATTAAAAACCATGCCTGTTATAGGATATGTTCTATATTATACCTATTATATTTAATATATTATGCCTATTAGTATATGTAATATTATATATTACATCTAATATTATATATTACATCTATTATTATATGACATGCACCATACCTATTATTAGATATATTATATCTATTATTCCATATCATATTATATATTATATCTATTATTATGTAGCCCTTTAAGGTTTGCAAAGTGCTTTTCAAATATTAATTCATTTGATCCTCACAACAGGAGGTGGGTGATATCATCATCCCCCTTTTACAGATAGGGAAACCGAGGCAGACAGCATCACACAGCTAGTTAATGTCCTAGGCAGGATTCTAACCCAGGTTTGTCAGACTCTAAGTCCACCGCTCCAGCCACTAGTCCATGTTTCCTTGTTGTATTACTCTTAGAAAAAAGGATAAATTAGCATATTTACCTCACAGGATCATAGACAAATAAAGGGATGGAATAGACCTTAAGCTGGGCTCATTGGTCCAACCCCAGCTCTTTTTACAGATGGGGAAACTGAAACCCAGAGGTGTTAAGTGACTTGCCTGAAGTAATAGATGGGAGAACTGGGATTGGAACATATAGTCTCCAGCTTTGAATTCAGAGTTTTCCACTGAACTTTACCATGTCTAACCTACTTAAGTCAGGTAGAGAAAACCCAGAAAACTTTATACATTTCTTGATCAATAATATATCAGGCGTGACTTTCAGACAGATTACTGGAAGTGAGCTGGTTTGACTTAATTTGCTAGACTGGGTTTGTTTGCTTTTTTTTTTTTAATATTATACAGAATTACCAGGTTGGCAGGGTCCTTAGAGACCAGCTAGCCCAACTATTACCTGAACAAAAACCTCCTTTGCAATACAACTGGCAAATGGTCATCCAGTCTTTGCTTGAAGACTTCCAGTGAAGGGTTTCCTATTAATAAGTAGCTTTTATATATCACTCTAAGGTTTATTAAGTACTTTACATATATGATCTCATTTATCTCATGATTGCATAAAAACTCTTGGAGGTATGTGTTATTATTATCCCCAGTTCATAGGTGAAGAAACTGAGGCTGTAACTTGCCCAGGTCCTACAGCTAGTAAATGTCTAAGGCAGAATTTGAATTCAGGTTTTCTCTATCCACTGTACCCCCTATTTGCACCTTTTGAGGCAGCCTGTTCCATTCTAATTATTTGAAAGTTCTTAACATCCAATCTAAATTTTCATATTTCCAACTTTTACCCCAGCTTTAAAAACCCTTCCAAGTTCCATAATGACGGCTATTATGTCTTAAGGCTATTTTAAGGCTGTTTGTGTTTAGTTGCATTCAGGTAAGGCTTTCTTAGGGAGGAATGGCCACGCAGTTGGAATGGTTAATTCTTTCTCATGTTCCTTGACAGGACCTTTCATTGGCTTGTTCATTAACACATGTGGCTGCCGCAAGACTGCAATAATTGGAGGGATTCTGAATGCCCTGGGCTGGGTGCTGAGTGCCTATGCCACCAACGTGCATTACCTCTTTATCACATTTGGAGTGGCGGCTGGTAAGCAATGAACATGCCGGGCAATCCATCTTTACCATTCTCATTGGGCCTTCTAGCAAAGGGGTTTATTGTGGAGGAGAGAACACCCGTCTAAACCATCTTACTCCTTGTTCTCCCTGCTTTTGTATAAGTAAGAAATGCAGTGAGTATGAAAGGTAGGGGAGAGAGTCTGTGTCCTCTTTACTTGGCACATGGGCAACACTCCCGGGAAGGCTACAATTGGAGCTTGGTGGTGACTGCTCCTGCCAAGCCTTCCATGTAAGAGATGGATTGTCTCAAAGTATGTTTCCATCCCTTCTGCTCACCTCCTCACATGCAGAAAATCCCTTGGCTCAATGAGCCTCCTCATTGAGGCCTTTCCTGATTTTCTCAGCAGAACTAGTGCCCTTCCCAATTACCTTAACGTTTATTCTGCATTACTTACTTTTAATATATTCATATATACATAGTGTCTTCCTCTAAACTCTAAGTTTCTTGAGGGCAGGAGTAGTTTGATTTACATCTTTGCATATCCAACACATCCTAAAAATGGATAGTCATGGCACATAGTAGGCACTTAATAAATATTTATTGATTAGTTCATAGTTACTTAAGAGATGCTTGTTGAATCATTGATTATTCACATTTTAGAGGCAAATTAACTCAGGTTACAAAAGAACCATACAATAAATCATTTCTTTGGCATGCAGATATAATGCCTTAGGTTTGGAAGGGTCTTCAGAGGCCCTTCATTTTCAGATAAGAAAACTGAACTGACTTGCCCAAGATCATATAGTTAGTAAATAATGGAGATGGAATTTGAATCTCAGGCTCCCAAACCAAGGCTTTTCCCACTGTACCAAACTGTATCACTGTTTGAAAGAAAAGCTTGTTGGGGAGGCTAGGTGGTGCAGTGATTAGAGCACTGGCCCTGGAATCAGGAGAACCTGAGTTCAAATCTGGCCTCAGACACTTAACACTTACTAGCCGTGTGACCTTGGGTGAGTCACTTAACCCCAATTGCCCTTCCCTCCCCCCTCCAAAAAGCAAAAAAAAAAAAGAAAGAAAAAAGTGTATCATGCATAGCTTTTTTTTTTGAGAACTGGTTTTTAAATATTCACCTGCATCCCTGCATGAAGACATAATGAAAAAAAGAGTTTTTAAGTCTGAGAGCCCATGTACTGTATCATGATGGCACAATGGAAAAAGCACTGGCCTTGGAATGAAAGAAAATTACTCCAAGTCCAAGCTCTAATTAGTCTTAGAACCTTAGAAAATTAACTTACCCTCTCTGGAACTCAGTTTCCTTCTCTATCTCAGTCTCTAACAGTCTCCGTACAAACTAGGGAGATGTGTGTGTGTGGCTAACCACAAGTGAGTATAAAGGGAAATGACTGCTATGAATAATGGAGCCATGACAAGAGTGACACTTACTAGCTGTGTGACCTTGGGCAAGTCACTTAACCCCAATTGCCCAGCCTTCCCCCCTCCAAAAGAAAGCCAAAAAAAAAATTATAATTGGAGAATGTTTAATGAAATAAATAAAAATGCAATACAACACAGATGATTTTAATTTGTGGTTTAAAAAAAAAAGGAAGAGGAGCTTGTTCAAGAGCGGGCAGTTGGTTTAAATGAAACATATATATTAAGGAAGTTTCTCACTTGATTTCTGTAGCATGACCCAAAGTGTAGCAATTTTTTCTCCCTACGGTCATGTTCAAGTTAGTAAGATGTCAGCAAAATATATATACATAAGTATGTATGTGTGTGTGTGCGTACGGGTATGTGAGTGTGTGTCTGTAGAGAGAGAAGCTTCAAGAAACCCATTCTGAGGTAGAATGTTTATTCAGCAGTGTGGAGGTTCAAAGCGGTTTCCGGGGGACCCACGTCTACTGTGTGGTTCTGCAGCTAAGGCCCCGCTCAGTTTCCTTTGGCACAAGGCAGCTTCCTGTATCATGTTCAGTTGTGACCACATTACAGTGTACATTTGGCCTCTGAACATGAGCCACAGAGTTTAAATGCAACATCTCTCAAAGTATATCTTTGCTATTGCAAATATTTCAGTGGCCGTTCTCCTCAATAACAGCCCCCAGATAAGGTTACTGGATCACAGGCTCTCAGAGATGGAAGCAGCCTTTGGGGCCGTCTTTCTGTTCTTACCCACACCTGAGCAAAAACTCCCTCTAAAACATACCCACATTTCTGGGCCTCACCTTCCTCATCTGTACAGTAATAGGGTTGGACCAGTTGGCTTTTAAAACCTCTCCCAGCTCTAAATTTAGGTGGCACAGTGGATAGAATACTGGGCCTGAAGTCAGGAAGACTCATCTTCATGAATTAAAATCCAGCCTCAGACAATAGCAGGGTTGGGGCGGCTAGAAGGTACAGTGAATAGAGTACTGGCCCAGGAGTCAGGAGGACCTGAGCTCAAATTCGGCCTCAGACACTTAACACAAAAACTAGCTGTGTGACCTTGGGCAAGTCACTTAACCCCAATTGCCCTACCTTCCCCCCTCCAAAAAACAAAAATAAAATGAAATGAAATTTAAAAATAAAATAGCTGGGTGACCCTGGGTAAGTCACTTAACTGTTTACCTCAGTTTTCTCATCTGTAAAATGAGCTGAAAAAGGAAATAGAAAGCCAGTCCAGTATATCTTGCCAAGAAAACCCCAAATGCTGTTACAAAGAATGGGACACGACTGAGATAACTGAACAACAACAACATTCATATAGCATTTACCATTTGCTGGGCACTGTGCTAGTGCTTTATATTTGATCCTCATAACAGCTCTTGGAGGTAAATTCTATTATTATCCCCATTTTACAGAAAAAGAAACTGAAGCAATCAGAAGTTAAGTGACTTGTCCAGGGTCACACAGCTAGTAAGTACCTGGAGCCAGATTTGAACTCAGTTCTTCCTGAATCCAGGCCCCATGCTCTCTCCACAGCAACCTTCCAATGAGAATGTTTTCGTGTTCAATTCCAAAAAGCACGTTATATCAAATATTCCATAAAGACTGTGAATATTTCTTTGAGACCGAGATCAGTCACATCATCTTTGCCCCTTGGCCGTGTCACACTGAAGAGAACTTTTCAGAAAAGCAAGCTCATGTTAGCCGCTGAGAGTACAAGGAAAATTTAACACTTTACACTCAGAGTTAGCAAAATACAATGCTCTGTGTCTAAAATCTTCATTTATAATTAGACCTAACTCCAACAATAATCAGAAAGATAACCGCACTTTTAGGATAGAAATCACCCAGATTAACAAAGTTCTAATTTTGTACCAAAGAAGATAGCCTATCTTCAAGCCAAGAGGGCCTGGTTTCAATTCTGCCTCTGACACAGACTGGCTGTGTGACCCTAGACAAGTCACTCAACCTCTCAGTGCTTTAGACAGCTCTGTAAGATTACAAGTCACAGAGAAGGTGCCAATCTACATGGGTGGCGATAATTTCCTCACCTGGGAGTTCCCAATTCCAAGAAAATCACAGGTCTGATTCCTTGAGGTCAACAGTTTGCTGGAAGAGGTGTGGTACAGTGGGAAGATTATGAGATTTCCTACAGGAGGATCTGGACTTAAATCCCAAGTCGGAGACTTACTACCTATGTTACTTTGGGTGGATCACCTTTCTCCACTGTATAGATCAGGCTATGAAAACTCATGGAATGAACAGATGGAGAAGGATTTGCTTAGTGCTTCCTATATTTAAAGAACTGTTCTAAGCAGATACACATAGAAAAGTAAGGGCAACCATCTCTCAAGGAGCCCTTATTTATTTACCAAGGAAGGCCTCAAGTGTTCAGAATGGCAGGTGACTCATAGCTACCACAGGGCAAGTCCAATTACATCATACACCAAAGGGGTTGTCCAAATGTTCCTGGTGCATTGGCATTAAAAACTCATTTTATTCAGCACTGGGGAGACAAAGGCAAATTCACAGTCCCTGCCTCTGGGAAGCTCATAATCTAATATTATACAAAATATATACAGAGTAGAGAGAAGGACCTCTCAGGAGAGACACTACATCTGAGATTTCATCTCTATATGAGCACTTACTCCCATCCTAGCTCTGCTTCAGTAAACAGTCTTTATGAGCTGCTTTGGGGAAGCAAGGTGGTGTTGTGGATAGAGTTAGGAAGATCTGAGTTAAAATTCAGACATTTACTAGCTGTGTGACCCTGGGCAAGTCACTTAACCTTCTTTGCCTCAGTTTCCTCATCTGTAAAATGAGCTGGAGAAAGGAACGGCAAACCACTCCGGTATCTTTGCCAAGAAAACCCCCAAATGGGGTCCCAAACAGTAAGACACGACAAAATAACAACACATAAGCTGCTTTGGCCAAATTAATCCCTGCATTTGGTGGCTAGCCTTCTAGCGATAAGCCTCTACAAACTTAGTCTGATTTTTGAATGATAAATGGCCATTCTGTCACTGGACCTGTTTCAAAGCTTTTCCTCTTATCAGAACTTGCATTCCATGAACATAGCCTTGCAGAAGACGAGGTCGTTTCCATACCATAGAGGAAAGCATCAGAGTAGAAATATTAACTTAAGAAAAGTCCAGATCTTCATCAAGGGTTGGGACATGTTTTCATTTTATCAGGGTTCATAACCTGGAATCTGTGGACTTGTTTTTCAGTTTGTTTGTTTTTAAATTGGGGGTGGGGTGAGGCATTTGGGGTTAAGTGACTTACCCAGGGTCACATAGCTAGTAAGTGTCTAAGGCCACATTTGAACTCAGATCCTCCTGACTCAAGTGCTCTAGACACTGCTCGGCCTAGCTGCCCCCCAAATATTTTAGCACCTTTATTTTACTATAATTAGTTTCCTTTGTAAGCCTTTGTATTTTATTTAATACATTTGAAAATCTTGTGCTGAAAAAGGGTTCATAGGCTCCACCAGACTGCCAAGGGGCCATGATTAGTTTCCACCAGACTGCCAAGGGGTCATGATACAAAAAAAAAAACCATAAAGAATGCCTGCATTATACGGAGATTTCCACATAATTTATTTTAATGGGAATCAGGGCTGTACCTCACTCCCCTAAACACATGGATCTATTAAAAATGCCTTCCTGAGAGGCTGCATGAAAATATTTTATTTCCTCATTTCACTGGAATGAGGTTTTTGACATTCATTTATATTTTCAAGGTACCTTTAAAATGATAGATGGGTTACTACTGAGGGTCCTGGGAGAAAAACTAGAAGGGTTAAGGGATTTTGTTTTTTCCTTTTTTTCCCAGTTTGAGATATTTTTTCCAGTTGTTTTTTTTTTTTAAATGAAGAATGAAATATCACAAAGAAAAATTCCTGAATTTTTCTTTTTTTCTGGGTCTTTACTACAAATGAGATATGTTTATATTCTGTCAATTAAGTAGGAAAATCCAAACCCATTATTTGATATTATGAAGACGCAAAACAATGTTGGTTGACTGAATTCATTTATTTATTTAACTCTCAAGGGGCTAGGTTGACCTAGTTTTGAACAGAAATTAACCTTTTTTTGGTCTCCTATACTCGTTTGGCAGTCTGGTGAAGTGTGTGGTCCCCCTCTCAGAATAATGATTTTAAATACATAAAACAAAACATGTGAGATTATAAAGAAAACCAATCACATTGAAATAGTTATTAAATATTAAAACAAAAAATGAGTTCCCATTTCCCATAAGGCAGATGGAGATATTTACCCCAATCTGTGAGAATACTCAGAAATAGAGAAATTCAGCAGCAGCTTAGTAGTTAACAGTAAGTCATTCATATCCTGTATTGCATTCTGAAAATCAATGAAGATATGTGGAACACAAAGTGGAAAACAAAAAAAAGGCATTAAATTAATAAATAAAACTATCGACTTCTTTGAGAGGGGTAGGAAATGTAATAAACTGGGCATTCTGTTCAGTGGAAGCTCCTTGAGGGCAGGAAATTTCTTTTTTTTTGGCTTGTATGTATTTCCTTCTATATGGTAAGCACTTAACAAGTGCTTATTGATTTGTTAATTTGACAAATCATTAGCTAATGTGATTTTTAAAAAAGAAGAAAGCCAAATTATCAGTACCAAAAATAAAAAGAATTCATAACAAAATAAAGATGTTGATTTGGATTGTGTTCCAAAGTGTGGACCACAATAAAAGAACAAAACACAGTGCAGAAAATACTTTTTATTAGGGGGAGGAAGTATTTCTTTTTTTAAATTGATTTTTATTATTATCTTTTGTTTTATATCACCTATATTTCTCCCTGTATTCCTTCTCAGAGCCATCCCTTATAAGAAATAATTTTTTCAAAGAAGAAGAAGAAAGAAACCCTGACATTATATGCAGTGTTCTACATTTGTGAACCCCTACCTCTGTAATGGCAGGAATGGTATGGAGGAAAGGCTGGCCCTTCCTTGACCTCTTTGTTCTGAGCCCTACAAGCCCCTGGGCCTGCTGTGAGCACATAATTCTTATTATAGTTGCTAAAATGTGCATAGAACATTAAAGATTTAAAAGTGTTTTTATTCAGCCCTGTAAGGTATATAACAAAAATCATTATTCCCATTTGACAGATGAGGAAACTGAGGCTCAGAAAGAAAGTGATTTGCCCAACATCCCATAGGTAATAAGTGGTACAACTGGAATTCAAATTCAGGACAGTATTGACCTCTATATCACATTAATGTAAATTAATAAAAATCAATCAATTAGTTAATCAAAGCATTTATTAAGTGCCCATTGCATGCCAGGCACTGTTTGGAAAGGACTAGGTGGCATGGGCCAAATGAGGGCATGATTATTTAGTTCAATAGTGAAGTAAAATCTGATTGGATATTATTTTACTCATTGGTCATTTTCCTTCCTGGTATGGGAAAATATATATATTACTACACAGAGGATTACAATCACTTCTATACTTGTGTTCAGACTCCTGAAACATCATTTTTTAAAAGCTATTTTGTTGTATTTTATTTTTGTGTAGAAATTTTAAAAGTGTTATGTTTATGATACTATCATCACAAATGACTATTTAAAACAATAGTGGATAGAGGCCCCACGTGGGAGTTGCAGGAAGAAGGTCAGGATATGTGATTTCAGCAGTGTGGAAACATTTTCCACATAGGTAGATCCACGACTCAGTTGTAATTTATAGTCTTAAAAAATTGCCCAAGCATTGAAAGATTAAGTGACTTGTCCAGTGTCACACAATAAGAACAGGAAAGAGGACTTGGTGGGAGATTTGTGAATGGCCCTCTCCACTATGTGGCATTACCTCTTCTTGGAAGTTATACATGATATTTATTTTCACCAGTTTTCTTCCATATTCAAATGTTAGATCAGAATTCAGGGTCTGGATAAGGTGCACCTCTGCCCGGTGATTTGCAAGGGTCCACTGAATGCTCTCAGGCATGGCCCTTTGCCTAGTGGGGGTCATCCATTGGGTCATCAGGGATGGCCCAGTAACTCAGATCATCCAACATCTGAGTACTCTATTTCGTAGAAGGACCCATAAAAATACGGTAGCAAGAAACAGCCTTCTTTTCATGCCTAATTTAACTCTCACAGCTGCCTCTGTAAATGAGGAGTTACTGAATTCTGTAAGAGACCTCAGTTACTAGGAGACCGATTCAGAGAAGGTTCTCAACAAGGGAGGTGAATATTGGCCAGATCTGGATGCAGGTCTTTGTAAATGAAGGTAAAGGCAGGTGCTATGAACACTCACACAATAAAGCTAGACACTACGGGAGACAGACAGTTCTTCAGTAGTCATTCATAATAACCACTCACATTTCTAAAGCCCTTAAGGTTTCTGAAGCCCTTTCCATGCCCTGTCTCACTGTGAGATAAGTGCTACGATTATCCGCATTATGCTGATGAAGAAACAGGATCAGAAAAGTTCGGTGAGTGGCTTGAGATCACACAGCTAAGGTCTGAGATGGAATTTGAACTCGGACTTCCTGACTCCAAGGGCACTCTGTCACCTAGCTGCCTGTCCTCATTGAGCACCATGGGTAGAAATACAGCTAGCACAAGCACTCTCTGTATTTCAAGAAGGAATTAAATTTTATTAATTGTTTTTATATTGTTTTATTTTGGAACTTACGAATACCCATGAGCTTTGTGTTGGAGGGTTCCAAGTGTGACCCAAAGTCACCAGCTAACACTGAAGTGTCTGGACCAGGGCAGGATGGTTCAGTGGAGAAGGGTCTTGTCCACCCTGCTTTCAGGGTCAGCTGTGAACACCAGAGAAAAGACTGCTGTTTTCCAGCAGTCTGTGGTGTTCCACTCCTGAAAATGGTTTGATTCTTCTCAAGACAAAGGCATCCAACAGCTTGGCCAGTTGGTAACAGGTCGCTTTCAACTGACTATTAATATCATTACCAAATTATAAAATATGTCACAGAAATAGACCAGGATGAGACTTTAGAGTTGAAAATCTGTCACTTTACAGATGAGAAAACTGTGACACAGGGAGATTACTATTTACTATTAATATCATTACCAAATCATAACATGTCACAGAAATAGACCTGGAAGAAACTTTAAAGGTCATGAAGTCCAGTCCCATCATTTGGCAGATGAGGAAGCCAAGACTTGGGGAGATGAAGTCAAATTGGCAAGAATTTATAAAGTACCTGCTATGTGCCAGGGACTATTGGAAGGGATGGGAATACAAAGAAATGCAGAAAGAAACCTGGTCCCTGCCCTCAAGAGCTCACATTCTAATGGGGGTGACATATAATTAGTTATGTACATGGTAGCTGTACACTGAAGGTAATTGCAAAGGGGAAAGTGTGAGCAGCTGGGGGAAGGGTGAGAGTCTGAGAAAGGGCCATTTGCAAATATGGTAGTATCTGGGCTGAGACTTGAAAAAATCCAGGGATCCTTTGAGGTGGAGGTCAGAAGGGAGAACATTCCAGGAATGGGGGCATTCCAGGCAGTACAGAGGCATGAAGATGGGTGATGAAATGCTATATGTAAGAAATGACAAGTTTATGAATCATAGAATATATAGAGAGGAATAAAGTGTAAGAAAATTGGAAAGATGGCCAGGTTATAAAAAACTTTAAATAACAGAGGACTTTATAGTTGATCCTTGAGGCTATAGTAGTTTACTGAGTTAGGGGAAGGGAGTAACTTGGTCAGCCCTGTATTTTAGCAAATCACTTGGGCTACTGTTTGGAGGATGGATTGGCATGGAAAGGGACTTAAGACATTCTGCAGCAAAGAGAGATAAAACCCACACTTGCAGCTCATTAAAGTGATTCCAGTGCATAGGTATGCCCTGATCAAATTCTTGAGTTAATAGTGTTTTTTTCAATTACATACATATAAAGTTCTTAACTTTTAATCTTTATAAGATTTTTAATTTCAAACTTTTTCCTCCATCCCTCTCCCTTTCCTCCCCTCCCCCCCACCCAAGACAGAGATAGGTTCTACATATACAATCATATTGAACATATTTCCACATTTTGACTGTATTTTCTGAAAACTGCCCTCAAATGTCTCCTGATCACCCTTATAAATAGCTGCTTGCCTGAATGCCCAAAAAGAATATTTGTAAATAATATTATTTAAATGTATTTTATCATTACTCTAGTATATGCAACATGACCCAGTGAGAAAGCTAAGTTAGGGGAGGAAATACCACCTTCCTGTGGGCCAGAAATTGCCTTTAGGCTTTATCTGTGGATAGCCAAAACTGGTGGCCTTTTATGTCTCATTTTTCTTTTTAAAATCTATTGGCAGGCTTCGGCAGTGGTATGGTCTATCTCCCTGCAGTGGTCATGGTAGGACAGTATTTTCAGAAGAGGCGAGCCCTCGCTCAGGGGCTGAGTACAACCGGGACAGGATTCGGGACCTTCCTCATGACCGTCTTACTAAAATATCTCTGCTCGGAATATGGGTGGCGCAGCGCGATGTTCATCCAAGGAGCCGTCTCCTTGAACCTGTGCGTTTGTGGAGCGCTCATGAGGCCTCTTGCAGCCGATGAGACCCAAAGCAAGAAAATCCTTAAAAGCAAAGGTGGGGAGAGGGACCTCAAACTCCCTCTGTCCCATTCAGCGGAGTCCATCAAATCCAATGGGCACCTCAACAAAGCAGACGAGAGAGAGGACGCGCCAGCCAAGGAAGAAATGCGCAATCATTCCCCAGTCCCGGAGGGCAAAGGCAAAGACAGAGTTCAGCTTAGAAAGAACATGTACGCTCTTGGGGTCCTTAAGATCGCCAGCCGCCTCACCCTCAGAGTCAGGAAGGGATTCTGGGACTGGTATTCCAGCTACTTTGGAGCCGCGTCCCTGTTCACCAATCGCATGTTCGTAGCCTTTATTTTCTGGGCACTCTTCGCCTACAGCAGCTTTGTAATTCCCTTTATTCATCTCCCAGAGATAGTCAAGCTGTACAACCTGTCGGAACAAAACGACGTGTTCCCCTTGACCTCGATCATAGCAATAGTTCATATCTTTGGGAAGGTGATCCTGGGGATCGTGGCTGACCTGCCCTGCAGCAGCGTCTGGAACGTCTTCCTGCTGGCTAACCTGAGCCTCGTCGTCAGCATCCTCATTCTGCCACTAATGCACACGTATGCCAGCCTGGCAGCCATATGTGCCCTCATAGGCTTCTCCAGCGGCTATTTCTCCCTCATGCCCGTGGTGACTGAAGATCTGGTGGGCATAGAACACCTTGCAAATGCCTACGGGATCATCATTTGTGCCAATGGAATATCTGCTTTGCTGGGACCTCCATTTGCAGGTAAACAGCTTGTGGTCTTAATAGTGTTCCGGTCCTAGGAATGACCCCATCTATTCTTGGGTTGGTGGTCACACAGTATTAGGTCTATAACCTTTACGTTTAGTTTACAGAGAGCAAGAAAGAGGCAGCTCCAGTTCAGGGGCTCTTAACCGGTTTCTGTTTCATGGTCCCCATAGGCGGTCAGTCCGATGAAGCCAAGGGACAGATCCCTTCTAAGAATAACGTTTTCAAATGCATAAAATAAAGTAAAATATGTAGGATTACAAAAGAAACCAAATATATTGAAATAATTATTTTAAAAAATTTTAAGTTCAAGGACTTCAGGTTAGAACCCTCTGGTCATCATCATCATGGCAGCTAACATCATTTATATAGCACTTACTATGTGCTAAGCACTTTACAATTATAGTTGTGTTTGTCCTTCATTCTCCAAGGGGACTCTGACATCAGGGAATGATGACATAACTTGCAGTTGACTTTTATTTCAGTGAGGGAGGGCTGTGAAAGGTCACCAGCCTCACTTTCTCCTTCAGAGTCATCTGGGTCCAGTGGCCAGATATTCATCAGGATGACTGGAGATGGCCCAGGATGCAGTGGTAGACCCTGTCCCTTTTAGGCTTGGCAAGACCCTCAGGGTTGCTGGAGAAAAGAGAAGCAGTTACTATTTACTATTTATATTCATTCTGTGCTAGGAAGGTAGGGACGTATTGTTGTCCAATCTATGAGCTCCAGAGTGAACTGAGTTTCAGGCTTGATCTTTGAGAAAGAAATCTAGCCAGTAAACCCCAAGATAATGAGGCAGCTTTCAGCCAACAAAATGTACCTTCTTCTGGGAAGAGCATGAAGAGAGGGAGAGGGAAAGAGAGAAGAGGGAGAGGAAGAGGAAGACCTTGCACAGCCCTCCCTCCCTCAAATCCAAGTCAACTGCAAGTCATGTCATCATTCCCTCACATAATGGTCCTCTTTGAGAACAAAGGACAGACAATTGTAGTGGTGGATAGAACACTAGAGACTCAGAGTTGGGAAGACCTAGGTTTGAATTCTCCTGCCTTCACTTACTTGCTGTATGACTCTGGGTAAGATGCTTCACATTTCTAGGTTTTAGTCTCTCCATCTGTAAAATGAGGGGTTGTATTCAATGATCTCCAAGGAACCTTCTAACTCTATATTGATGTTGGAGATTTAAAAATAATTGCCTTTTATATAGTCATTTTTTAAATCAAGAAATGAAATATGAAATAAGATGTAAATCCTTTTTTATATATTCATGCTTCCTTTTTTCTTCCCATTCCTGTTGTGTTTTCTTGCCCCTTAATATTTAGTAAGTTACCAGGGCCTTCCTTCAGGTAGGATTTAGGTACCATTTGTTTTTGGTCTATAGAATCTCTCATTGCTTGGAGGTGCCTTTTCAGAGTTTCTATGATGGTGATATGGGGCAGCCAGGTGGTACAGAAGTCAGGAGGACCTGAGTTCAAATCTGGTCTCAGATACTAGCTGTATGACCCTGGGCAAGTCATTTAGCCCTGTTTGTTTCATTTTCCTCAACTTAAAATAAGCTGAAGAAGGAAATGGCAAACCACTCCAGTGTCTTTGCCAAGAAGACCCCAGATGGGGTCATAGAGAGTCAAACATGATTGAAATGACCTAACAACAACAAAAATTATGATGATAAAAAGACTTTAGGAAGCATTGATAGCTTATAGCTGGGACAGCTAGGCAGGAGTCCTGACTTAGGGTTACAGTGTTAGGGGCTGTTGGTCCAGGTCATCGGGTGTAAAGCACTATGGGCATGCTTGGGCAATCTGATTGAGTCACCAGATGTCAAGCTACCAAGGGAGGGTGAAGAAACCCAGTCTTTAGATAAAGAAAAGTGTACATAGTTCTATGTCAAGATGACCTCAGCAGACCTTCCTGGAACCTGGCCACAGAAAACAGGAAACAGTCACGGCTGAGGACTTTTGCTGTCCTTTAGTGGCCAGACCTATCTGCCTTATGCATCCAGTCATTTAGAACTAAAATGTCCATGGTGGTATGTTTAATGAGGCCCCTTCACCCTGAGTCTCCTCTCTCAGGGGCATCTTCTCCACATAGATGGGGAACAGAGGTATGCCAGAGGCCTAGTTATTGGGCCTGTGGTTTCCTTGACATTGCGAGGATTGGACAATGGCCCCCCTCCTCCATGGGGACCCTAACATCATCCCTCTTCTCACTCCTCCAGTGGTGGGTCCTCAAGGCCTGGGTTGAATTATTAACACTGTAAATTCTGTACGATGTAAAGCTTGGGTCATCTAAGACATGTTCCCAACTCTCTAACAGACCTTAGGCTTCCAGTCACCCAGGGGTATTGGTATATGTGGGAATCCCTGGCTTTCTGGACTTTGAATTCTGTGTGGTTTCCCATGGCAAATGAGATGAACTTGGTTTTTTAAAAATGTTTTGATAACTGCATTTCTTATATTTAGCTCCCTTTGTGGCCCTATATATTTTATTTAATGCATTTTAAAACACAATTTTACAGGGCTTGATATAGTTCTGGGTTTCATTTTGAAGGTGGAGAATGAGGTTGTGAAAGTTGGGGTGCATAGTTATAGATTTGGAGTGGGGAGGGAGGAATTAATTACATTGGGGGGAATGAGCAATCCCAACAAAGAGTTTGCTAATATTTTTAAAATCACTCTGATTATGAATGGCAGCAGACAAATGCACTGGATCACCCACCTGATCTAACCACCGTCTTTGTAGGCCTCTTCTGCTTGGGTTAGAAGTAGACTTGGGGCGAGGGCCTTGGTCATTGGGTAGAGATGGACTCAGAGGCTAGGCAGACCCTAGAGCAAGAAGTGGATCAGAATAGGGAACAGCAGCCGGTGATGTTAGAATATTGGATGGTCAGAAGGTTGGTACCAAGCGAGATCTGGCAGATTTCCCGCTGATGAAGATTATATAGCAACACATGGGTCTGGCAGTAGGTATTTGGTAGAAATATGAGTGCTTGCCTAAACAGTGGTGATTTGGGAAGTTTGGCAATGGGCCCAAGGTATGAGGGACCAGGTAGGTGGGCAGAACTTACCCTTGAGGCAATAGGCAATAGATGGAAGTCTAGGTAGGTATCTAATAGGCATCAGAGAAATCTAACAGAAGCAGGGCTAGTGTTAGTTATGGGCAATTTTCTGTCTCTTGTCTCTTGTTTGCCCTTGATCTATCTTCAATTGGTTAGCTAATTAGCACTTATTAAGTGTCCACTATATATCAGGCATTGTGCTAGGCATTTATGATACAAACACAAAAATGAAACAATCCCTCCTGTTATGGAGCTAACACTCTAGTGAAAGAAATAACATGTACATAGGGATAGGACAAATATATATGGGTGTATACATGACAAATATATGTATTATATATAATTAAATTGTTATATAAATGTCTAAATATTTCTCTATACATACATATACATACAAACAAATAAATAGGGCAGCTAGGTGGCACAGTGGATAGAGCCTTGGGCTGAAATAGAGAAGTTTCAAAGAGAGTGGGCTTGAGAGGAATGATAACATTCTCTTTTGGACAGGATGAGTTTGAGATGCCTCTGGGACATTCAGTTTGAAACGTCTAGTAAGGTGAATGATTTGGGACTAAAGTGCAGAGGAGACACTGAGGTTGGATATATACCTCTGTTAGCCATCTGCAATAGGATATAAGTAAGCCAATGGGAATGAAAGAAGTCACCAAGGGGGGGGGGGGGGCGGAGCCAAGATGGCAGAGTAGAAACAGCATTTCCAATGTGCTCTGCCCCACACAAATTTCAAACAATGTGAAAGAGAGCTCCGAACAACTTCTGGAGCCACAGCACCCACAGAACGGCACAGAGAAGCTAACCTCCTGCTGAGGACAGCCCAGCAGCCCTGCAGGGAGCGGCCAGCGCAGCGCTCTGAGAGCAGGCAGCACAGAGCTCTGGGAACCAACAGCGCAGCCCGAAGAGCTGAGCCCAGGTCCGCGGTTTTAGCCCCAGGGCGGCCGGGCCTTCAGCTGGCTGGAGGGACCCCAGAACACCAGCAATTGTGGCGATTCCAGAATTATCAGCACAGATATGCCTAGGACAAAGTGAGAGGTTAGTGCCCTATGGACTTTGGGACCAGTATTTGGGGAACACGTGGCTTCCTCCCCTGGGGGCAAAAAGCTGCTGAAGAAAACAGCTGCACAGAAGACATTTTGCAGTGTCAGTAGTGGCTCTAGCTCCTGGTCTGTGAACTGTAGGAAGATCCAGCAATCAGTCTGGGGGTTAATCGCTCTTGCTTTAAACTGCCTGGATCTGCATTGTGGTCTGGGGGGGAAGTTTGGGGTGGGTATCCAACTTGCCAGAGTGGGTGGAGGCTTTACAGAGGCCACCCAACTGGCGGAAGCTGTGAAGACCCCACATTTGGGCGGAAGCTCCCCTGTCTGGTGGCAGAGTCCTACTGTGGCAACAAGCCCAAAAATCAAGTAATTAAGTGGCAATATGCCTAGGCAAACGAAACAAAATAAACAGAAAAGTTCAACATTTGACTCCTATTTTAGGGGCAAAGAGGCTCAAAGCATGGAGGAGGACTGTGAGGTCAGAACTCCTACACCAAAAGCCCCAAACGAAAATACAAGCTGGCTACAGGCCATAGAGGACCTTAAGAAGCAGATAAGAGAAGTGGGGGAAAATTTGGGAAGAGAAATGAAAAAGATGCAAGAAAAGTATGAAATGACAGTCAACAGCCTGACTGAGGAAAATAACACCTAAAAAAATAGACTAACTCAAATGGCAAAAGAGGCTCAGAAAGGCAATGAGGAGAAGAATGCCTTAAAAAGTCGAATTTGCCAGATGGAAAAGAATCTCAAAAGCTCACTGAGGAGATTCATTCCTTCAGAGTTAGACTGGAGCAAATGGAAGCTAGTGACTTTATGAGAAATCAAGATACTATTAAACAGATCCAAACAATGAAAGAATAGAAGGCAATGTGAAATATCTCATGGGAAAAACCACTGACCTGGAAAATAGATCCAGGAGAGATAATTTAAAATTATTGGACTACCTGAAAGCCATGATCAAAGAAAGAACCTAGAAATCATCCTTCAAGAAATTCTCAAGGAAAATTGCCCTGATGTTTTAGATCCAGAGGGCAACATAGAGGTTGAAAGAATCCACCGATCACCTCCTGAAAAAGATCCCAAAAAGAAAACTCCCAGGAATATTATAGCCAGGTTCCAGAATCCCAGATCAAGGAGAAAATACTACAAGCAGCCAGGAAGAAACAATTTCAATATTGTGGAAACACAATCAGAATAGCCCAGGACCTGGCAGCTTCTACACTAAGGGACTGAAGGGCATGGACTATGATATTCCAGAGGGCAAAAGAGCTGGGATTGAAGCCATGGGTCACCTACCCAGCAAAACTGAGTATTTTGTTTCAGGGGAAAATATGGTCATTCAGTGGAATAGAGGCCTTTCAAGCATTCTTGATGAAAAAACCAGAGTTGAATAGAAAATTTGACATTCAGATGCAAGAAGCAAGAGATGCTTGAGAAGGTAATCAAGGAAAAGAAATCAAAAGGAACTTATCAAAGCTGGACTATTTACATTCCTACATGGAAAAACAATAACTGTGTTTGATGAAACCTTTCTCATGATGAAAATAATTGAAGAAGGGTACATGGCATATGTTCACAGGTATACATGGATAGAGGGCACAGGTTGAATTTGATGGGAAGGGATGATTATTATTTTTTTTTTGGAGGGCAATTGGGGTTGGGTGACTTTCCCAAGGTCACACGGCTGGGTTTTTGTTTGTGTGTTGGGTGTCTGGGGCCGGATCCGAGCTCGGGTCCTTCTGGCTCCGGGGCCGGTGCTCTGCTCGCTGCGCCACCTGGCTGCCCCAAGGAAGGGATGATTCTTAAGGGGTGAAGTCAAGAGGTGAGAGAGGAAAGTGGCAAGAAGAGATGGAGAGAGACAGGGTAGGGTAAACTATCTCATGTAGAAGAGGCAAGGGGAAGTAGTTGCAGGGGAGGGGAAGAACAGGAAGGCAAAAAGGCAAAAGCATATTCTCATTGAAGTTGGCTCAAGGAGAGAATCACACACATACTAAATGGAATATCTTACCCTCACTCACTCTCCTGAGTAGGGGAAAGGGGGGTGAGAAGGGGGATGATGGAGGGGAGGGCATTCTGGGGAGAGGGGAGGTTAGAAGTACCCACAATCAAAGAGGGACAGGATCAAAGCAGGGAATGGACCAGGTGGGAGGTGAGACAGGTGGGGAGGAAATATAAGCAGTCTTTTACAATATATCTACTATGGTAATGTTTTGCATAGCTATACATGTACAACACATACTGAATTGCTTATCTTCTCAGAGGGAGTGGGTGACAAGGGAGAAAGGGAATGGATATGAAAATCAAAGTTTTAAAATTAAATGTTTCATAAGATGTCCAGGCATTGGGGCTCAGAGATTCACCTTGCCCTAATGGCAAAGTTGAAGGGGATATGGGAGAAGATATGGGAGAGAGCAGATTGCATGAGGGGATATCTAGTGGGACTGCTATTCTGGGGTGGTGGGTAGGGAAAAAATGTAACTCATAATCTGATGGAAATGAATGATGTAAACCAGAAGTTAATAAAGCATTTGTTTAATTTAAAAAAAAGAAAAAAAAAGATAGTGAAGATCAATTACAGAAGTCAACTACATTATTTGACTATTCGAATTCCTTTTATTTACATCAACCACTGTGCAGCTTATAGAACACTGAATAGCAAAGAACTGAGTATACATCCTTTATTCATATCTTTTGCAATAGTCCAAATCTACAGATTACTGTAGTCAGTCAATAAACAAAATTTATTGTCAAAAAAAAAAGAAAGAAGTCACCAAGAGGGAGAAGAGGGCCCAGAACAGAATCTTGGGGAGCACCCGCAGTGAGGGGACATGCTATGGATGGTGAATCAAGAAAGAAGACAAAGAAGGAATCGTCAGATGAGTAGGGGGAGAGCCAGGCAATGCAGCAGAGAAGGATGAGGACTGAGAAAAGACCAGGTTTGGTAATTAAGGGATCTCTGGCAACTTTGGAGAGACTTTCAGTTGAGTGATAAGATCAGAAGCCAGATTGTGAAGTCAGAGAGGAAGTGGAGGCCAGAGTAAGAATAGCTTTTTTGAAAAATTTGGTTGACAAGGTCAGAGGAGATAGAACAAGAAGGAAAGTTGGGATTCCAAGAGGCAGGTAAGGAGAAGAGTATTCCAGGTTTAGGCCTCAGCGAGGGCAAAAGCACAGAGATGATGCATCACTGTGTGTATATAGAAATGGTGGGTGAGCTTCAGCAGCCTCCTGAAAGGCTTCATGCTGCCACAGTTGACCTGCTTGGGAAGTCCTTAGTATAAAGAATTGTGGGATGAACCATTGGTCATACAGGGCAAACCCAAGAATCTCTTAATGTACTTGCGACTGTGCAACTGCAGAATGTTGCTGACCTTCTGGGGCACCATCTGCTGAGTTCATGACTTGGGGATTCCATTTGTTTTAGGTTGATGGCACATTGTCCTAGCTTAGTACTATCTAGGGTTGTTGGCAATATCTGTTAGTCTTAGTTAAACTCTACAGATATGGTAGTTGTATTGTTTAGAATGAGAACAGATGAATTTCAGGCCCCTGAGCAAGTGGGCCTTTAAATCCCTGGTGGCTATGTCCCCCAGCCTACTCACTGGGGCCTCTAATGGTCAGGGAAATAAAATCTACCACTCCTGTTGTCCAGCCCTGTATCTTCATGCCTACTAGTGGTATTCTAACAATGTTTTCATTCACAACTGGCCCTGTCTCTCCTTGATCCCACTTTGGCTATGACTGGACACTTGTGAGTGGTTCCCATTAAGCAGACCTATTTTTCCCCATTTTAGATGTGAGAATGGAATAACAAATAAACGAAAGAGAGTGAGAGAGGTTGTATCTTTTGTAAGCATACTCACTGGGCAATCTGTGGGTCTTGAATTCTTTAGGCTCTGCAGCCAACTGGAAGACTTTTTGTCATGATAATAGTACCAGTCCCTTAATCACATGACCTAAAATAGGCTCCCTGACAAGTTTCCACAGGGTTGCTTGAACTGGAACTGGACAGAGAATGTTTGAGCATGCTCCAGAAGCAGGCCACCATAGACTAGTCCACCTGTCCTCAAATCAATGAAAGTGAACATAGTGTCTGCCCTCAAGGAACTTATATTTTTTTTGTTTATTTTTAATTTTTAAATCTTTTTTTCTTTATTAATTTGTCTTTGTACTAATTTGGCAAGTTTACTTTTAGTTTACGAGATTCAGTTCCACAATTCCTTGAATTTCAAATTTTCTCTCCCTCCCTTCCTTCCTCCCCCCCCCCCCCATGGTGGCATACAATCAAGTATAGGATTTGCAAATACTTTCACATTAGACTTTAGTCAGATTATAAAGAAGGATTGTATCAGATGGAATGAACAACAGGAAAGAGGAAACAAAACCAAACAAGAAAAAGAAAAAGAACAGAACAAGTATTTGGATTCAAACTCAGTTCTTTCTCCAGATGTAGACATCTCTCTCCATTATGAATCTTTTGGGGTTGACTTATAAGGAGCTTATATTCTAAAAGAGCTAGGGGGAAGGGTGGCTACTGTGAACATTTGGTGTGAAAAGTTTCAGGGGTGGTGAGTAGAGTGATAAGGGAGCAGACTGACACATCCTTTCCAGTAGCAATGGAAGCATTATTTTGATTATGGTTTCAGAGCTGGAAAAGGACAGGGAGAAGAGCAGCTGGTGAGAATTTGGGGATCGTAGAAGGGGAAGTATAAAATAAAGCATGACTGGAAGTGTTCTATATTGTAGGCCAATGAAAGGAAGGGTCCATAGAGGTCTTTGAGAACTCATTCATTTTATAGATTAGAAAACTGAGGCACAGAGAGGCTCAGTGATTTATCCAAGGCCATATTGGTAGAGCTTGGATTTAATTCCAAAGTCAGAACTCTTCACCACACCCCGCTTATTACCTCTTGCTCTTCCCTGGTACATTAGCCTATCTTAGGGGTGGGGAATCTGCACCATGTGTGGCCTCAGGTTCCCCACCCCTGGCCTAGTTGCTTCCTTGCATATTCTATATCTGCCCTGCCCTTGATGAAATTTATCTCTACCTAAATCTCTGGCTTCATCCACAGAGATTGTTAGCTGTGTGGTATCTGTCCTTGACTCTTGATTGTCCCCTAGTGAGTTCTCACAGTATGACCTCCTGCATATATTCATTTAGTCCTTGAGGTAGGTTGTCTGCAATTACTCAGAGCAAGCAACTAAAATATCATTCAAACTGATCATGACAGATTGGTCCAGGAAGCCCCAGAACATGTCATTTTTTGTTAAAAGTTAGACAAGGCATTGAACAAGCCATTGTACATTCAAAGTGTCCATGTTGAATACAGAATGCCATCTTCCATTCATCATAAGTCTAGGGAAAGATGATGGCTGTCACATTTTCACCTCCTAGAGACAACTAACAAGTTAAAAGGGTGAAACAAGCACCTGAAACTGGGGAGATGGGAACATAGTTTAGGCCAAGAAGAAACAAAACACTTTGAGGAGGTCGAGATCAAAAAGTATTCACAGACTTGACCAGGCTGAAGAAATAGCCACTAGGGGCCTCTAGGTGACAGTGGATAGAATGCTAGGCTTGGAGTCAGGAAGACTCATCTTCCTGAGCTCAGTTCCAGCTTCATTCACTTACTAGCTGTGTGACCCTGTGCAAGTCACTTAACCTTGTTTACCTCAGTTTCTTCATGTACAATGAGCCAGAAAAGGAAATGGCAAGCCATTCCAGTATTTTTGCCAAGAAAACCCCAAATGGGGTCATGAAGAGTTGGATATGATTGAAATTACTGGACAATAACAACAATAGAGTTTTCAGAATCATAGAATGGGAGCCTAGAGAGGCATGTCCATAGCTGAGGAGAGAGTTTCATAGAACAAGAAAGCACAATAACAGAAGAAGAACAAAGCACCTTCAAATGACCACCCAGTGGTCAGAGAAGTTGGGCAACATTTTTCAGTAGGTTTAATTTTAGTGTTTCACAGACGTTTAGAGATGAAAGGAGTCATAGGGGCCATATAGTAGAACCCATTCCTGAAAAGGCATCCCTGCTACAACACATCCAACAACATAACCCCAAAGTGGTCATTAAATCTCTGCTTGAAGACCTCCAGTTAGGAGGAGCCCATTACCTCCAGAGGCAGTCTGTCCCAGTCACAAGTAGCTCTAATCACTGGGAAGTTTTTCCTGATATCAAGCCTCAGTTTGTCTTATTTAAAAAAAAAATAACTTGTACCCATTGCTCCTGGCTCTACCCTCTTAACAAACAGAACAAGCTTCATCTCTCCTTTGGAGGTTGGGCAAGATGGCCTCCAAAGTCCTTTCCAGTTCTCAAACCCGCAATCCTATGACAGACAGTTTGTCTCCTTCAGAGTCTCTACCTATGGCTCCTTGTGACCCACTCCCTAGTCATGTCAGCACCTTGTGCTCCAAGATGCCATGCCCCTCAAAGATCTAGTTTGGTGATGGTCTGATAAATGTGTCTCAGAGTATTAAAAGTAAAGTCCTCAAGAGCCTTGAGCTTGGGCTTGGTGAGTGAATGCACACAGCCCCTTGGGATCTCTACTCCTGAGGCACTAGTCTAATGGTATAACCATCTAAGCATGCAGGGATAAAGTGTCTGCTTCTGAAGAGTAGAGAAAGGATGTGGTGGTCATGGTTGTCTTCCTGTAAGGGCAGGTTGGTTTCCTTCTCTATGATGCCTCTGACCACTTCCTCTTGTAACCCACACCAATAACATCAGCCCAGTCTGGAACTGAAGGGACAACTGGAGAGCCCTACAGACAGCCAGGTCGTGCATGTTAGCCATTGAATGCTGAATGCCGTGTAAGAGGAAAGGGAGGAATGGGTTAGGTCAAAGGCTAACAGGGGCCCCCACCTTGGTTTCATGGGTGACAGGGCCCCAAGATGATTGATTAGCCTTCACTAGCTTCAAGAAATATTGGCAAGTTGGAATGAAAAGACTGAAAGAGTTTGGTATGGTGGAAACAAGGGAAGGGAACAAATATTTATTAAGCACCCACTATGTGTCAGGTACAGCACAAAGAGCAGAGAGCCCAGGTTCTAGTTCCAACTCCATCACTAAATTGCTGAGTGACTTTAAGTAAGTCCTTTGATCTCTGGATCCGTGAGATGCTCTACAGGCTGCCTTCCAGATCCTCAGACTTCAGCTGGGAAAATGGGGGTGGGATTCCTTATGTCCGACTGATCTTTAAAGAGTCAGTTTGGGAGATTATTTGTGTTGTTGGAGGTCCCCATAGCATCTTTAGCTTCTCTCTCTGAATTCTTCACAGAAATCATTTCTTCAGTGCAGGTATTCAATAAGAGTCATATGCCATAATTTGCTCAACCATTCCCTTATCCGGTTTCCAGATTTTTCTTTTAACAAATAATGCTGCCATAAACATTTTTGTACATACGGGTTTTTTCTTGCTGTAAATAAATTCCCTGAGGGTTATAGTCTCAGTAGCGGGCTCTCTGGATCAAAGAACAAAAAACAATTTGATAATTTTCTTTGCCCAATTTACAGCCTCCTCTACAGTGAATTAGCATTCTTGCCTTTCCACAAGCCCCTCCAATTGGGTTTTTCCTATCTTTTTCGCATCTTTGCTAGTTTGGTAGGTGTGAAATTATGTGTTCGTGGAATCATAGACTCTAGTCCAACTCCCTTATATTACTGATAAAGAAACTAAGGTCGAGAGAGTTTAACCAACTTGTCTAAGGTCACACAGGCAATAAATCACAGACCTGGGGATTTGAATTCTGTTAAGTTTGATTCCACATCAAGTATCCTTTCCCCTGTCTGCCTGAGATGGTCTTATTACGGTTGTGTTAGCTTACATTTTCCCTATTATTTGTGATTTTGAACCTCTTTTTAGGTGACCAGAATTTGTGTTTCTTCTTTTGAAAACTGTTCATATTGTTTGGCCACTTGTCTATTGGCCCTTAACTCCCAAGGGCTCACCATATTGATGCCAAACTTAGTACAGACTCCAATACCTCTTAATCTTACATATTCACACCAACTCCTTAAAAGTTTTAGGTGTCAGACTTTTATCAGAGATATTCAATGTGAAGAATCCTCCTTCCAATCTGTATCTTTTCTTCTGATTCTAGTTGCATTGATTCATTTTTTAAAATGCTTTTTAAATCTGCATCTGGCATGAAGCTGGGAGGCATAGCTTCTGCACTGGATGACAGTCAGAATCCTAAAAGATACTGACAGGCTCTAGAATATGGGGGCCAAGAGTAATAAACTAAAATTTAATAGTCGTGAGTGTAAAGTCTTAGACCTTGGGTTCAAGATGACAGCCTCCAATGGTCCTTCCAGCTCTAAATTTATGTGTCTGGGCTACAGTTCACTCAATAAAGAATTGGGTATTTTAGTGCACTAAAAACTATGAGTCAGCATTATGACATGGCAGAATTTTAAGTAATTGAATATTACATGTTAACATGTGATTAACAGATTAAATTGCACTAAGATGTAATGGACATTGATGCAAATATAGGACGGCATAGCCAATTAATATTTGGGAGGAGTGCTTTTATTAGCCAGCGGCTGTCCCCAAAAGGGGAGGCAGCCCTGAGCAATCTGTCCAGCAAGCTTTTATACAGTAAAAAGTACTTCCTGAAACAAACAGTGGTCAGCAAGGCAACTGTTGCTACATAGGGATGTAAACTAAGGGGGGGCTGCAAGCTAATGGGGCAGTTCTTTGTTTTAGTTACATCTTGGTTACAAGGCAGGTGAAGGGCGAGGTTTCACAATGGTCATACCTTTACGCTAGGTTCCTGAGGCCCCCTGAGGGGCCTTGTACTATGGGAACCTAACTGCCACTTTTCAAAGAGAGGCATTTTAAGTAGGAAAGTAAGAGTCCCACTTTACTCTACCCTAATTAGACCACATTTGGAGTGTTATATCTGGTTTCAGATGCTACATTTTAGGAAGGACATTGATACTGAAGAGGGTCCCAAGGAAGACAACCAAGAGCGGGAAGAGTCTTGATATCATGCCAAATGAGAATCTGTTGAAGACATTGCATGGATAGAAGAGAAGATTTAGGGGGACCTGATAATTATCCTCAAGTATTTGAAGGACTGTCATATGGAAGAGGAACTACACTTATTCCTTCTAGCTTCAGAAGGCAGAACTGAGAACTATGGGGAGAAGTTGCAAGAAGTCAGGTTTAAGTATGATGTGATAAACCATCCAAATAATGGATATAATACATTTAAGCTTGATGTAATAATTAGACTATCCAAATAATCCTAATAATTAAGACTATCTAAAAATGGAATAAGCTGCCTAAGAAGATAGATGGGAGATTGGATGGGTTATGGGGTATTACTATTGTTAACTGTTCTTTATAGGATATTTTGTAGAAAATGCTAGTTCAGGTATGGATGGGTTGGACTGAGACTTTTTCCAACTTTTGAAAGTCTATGATTCTTCATAGCCCTAATTGTCGGACCCTATCTCATTTTAATTGCTTTCTACAATTTGTCAAAACCCTTGTTAACTCCATTAATGTTAATTATCAGGGACCCCCACTACCATCTTTTGGATGTGACCCCAGCCATGTCAAAGGTTTGACATACCTACAAGAAAGAGTAGGGAATTGGACACTACTCCTTTCCTTCATTGATTTGTAAAGCAGGCAACTCAACCTTCAATTTCCTTCATTGATTTGTAAAGCAGGCAACTCAACCTTCCCTTTCCTTCATTGATTTGTAAAGCAGGGAACTCCACCTTCCTCTCCCTTAATTGATCTGTAAACAGGCAGGACCTCCACCCCCTTCCTTTCCCTTGATTGATCTGTGGGCAGGAGTTCCAGCCTAGGGTTTCACACTGGTGGGAAATTCAAATGTATACTGACCAATCACTGATTATAGTTTCAAATGTACACTGACCAATCACTCTAGTTTCAGCTTACATCACTGTAATTTCAGTTTATGTAATCTGGCTAGGGAGCCTCTATAAAACCGGCACAATGTCTGTGCCAAAGCACTGTCTGATTTGGGCATGTACCCCAACAGTCCCGTGGTAATAAAATCCACTTTTTAAATTTAATTAAAAAAAGAAAGTCTATGATTCTCTCTGGCACATAGTAAGAGCTTAGTAAATGCTCTCTGGCTCCCTGAAATGATGGGTACCTGTCCTTGGCACTATCTAGTTAGTTGTGCCTGGAGCTCAGCATTGACTTTAACTATAATCACTGGGGTTAGCGTTGTAGTGCACAGGTTTTCCCTGTTCATTGAAGGGAGTTTCCTCCACTATTTATTACTGTAGTATAGATAAAAGATATGAGGACCTTCATTGTTACCAACATTCTGCCAACTTGACCAGATGGTCAGAGGTAACGGTTTGGGATTCCACATGGTCTCTTTGTGGCTTGTCTGTGTTATGATGGATTTCTTAAAATAAAAATTTAATTTATTATTTTTTGAGACTGGGTCTCTCAGTCTCATTGAGACTGGAAGTTTAGGAACTACTGATAGGCCTGACCCCTCTCTATTTATTGGTCATAGGAGCTTTGATCTGCTCCATTTCCAGCCCTGGCTGATTGGCCCCTTCTAAGGCAACCTGATGGGCCCCCCACTCCCAGGGGCTCACCATTATTGATGCCAAACAGTGTAGATCAGCATAGCTCAGAACTCCAGAGCTCCAGATCTACCAACCTCAGTCTTCCTGTACCAGCATACCCAGTATGTCATAACAGATTAAACAAGACAATCATTTAAGCAGAGGCTTCCACCCAGAAGCCATGTAGCAGGACAAGTGTTTTAACCTGGGCTTTGACTAGCCTGGGGGTCTAATGCAGCATCCTGGAAGCCTAGAGGATAGATCAGATGGTCCCTAAATCACAGAATGCTAGAACTGGAAACCAGACACCTTAAAGATAACTAACCTGTCTAATCAATCCCACTTATTTTACTGATGATGAAATGGACAATCAGAGCATTGCCATAATGAAATGCCAGCAGATACAGATGTCCTTGTTCCCTTGCTGTTCAGTGACCTTTCTATTATACCATGGGCTAAGAAAGGCTTTTGGCAGTAATCACTATCTCACAGGGCTTTGGCTGCCTTTTAAATTAGAACAGCTTAAGTCTACCTGCTCAGGTCCCCCAGTCCTACTTAGCCCCTCTGGATTTAAAAAACTAAATAATTCAGGGGTGGCTAGGTGGCGCAGTGAATAGAGAGCCGGCCCTGGAGTCAGAAGGATCTGAGTTCGGATCTGGCCTCAGACACTTAACCCACACAAACAAAAACCTATCCGTGTGACCTTGGGCAAGTTACTTAACCCCAATTGCCCTAAAGGGGCGGCTAGGTGGCGCAGTGAGTAAGAGCGCCAGCCTCGGAGTTGGGATGACCCGAGATCAAATCCGGCCTCAGAAAATGAGCACCCACACATAAATAATGACTAGCCGTGTATCCTTGAGCAAGTTACTTAACCCCAATTGCTTTAAAAAAAAAAAAAACTAAATAATTCCTAAAAAAAAAGGTTTCTTCATTGTCAGTGTCTATGGCAGAGGCACTTTCTAGAAATGGATGGTAACTGTTGTTCAGTCTCGTCTGACTCTTCATGACCCCATTTGGGGTTTTCTTGTCAGAGATGCTGGAGTGGTCTGTCATTTTCTTCTCCAGTTTATTTTACAGATGAGGAAACTGAGGCAAACAGGGTTAAATGATTTGCACATGGTCACACAGCTAGTCAATATCTGAGGCCAGATTTGAACTCAGGAAGATGAGTCTTCCTGACTCTAGGCCTGGTGCTCTATCTACTGTACCACCAAGCTGCCCTACAAAAAAAAGGGGGGTGGGTGGACCGTCATAAATGTCCAAAGGGATCAGGAATTCTTCCCTCATTTCAGCTGTTATCCTCCAAGGGTTGGGCAGGGAGGGCTATGATCACAGGGACCTTAACTAAAGACATTCCATACATGTAATATCAAGCTGTTTGAGCTATAGGATAATCAGCTACTAAGTCAACAAACGTTAATTAAGCACCTACTGTGTACAATACAGGCTGGTGATACAAAGAGAGGCATCAACAATTCAAGCCCTCAAAGATCTCACAGTCTAATGGAGGAGACAACATGCAGATGACTATAAATAAACAAGATATGGGCAAGATAAATTGGAGATAATTCTGTAGCCCAAGTGGCCGAGAACCACCTTCCATATAATTGGAATTTTTTTTCCTTGCTTTTTGGAGGGGGAAGGCAGGGCAATTGGGGTTAAGTGACTTGTCCAAGGTCACACAGCCAGTAAGTGTTAAGTGTCTAAGTGTCTGAGGCCAGATTTGAATTTGGAATTTTAAAAATGTACATTTTGGAGGAAATGTCTGAGCCCTGAATACGATATTTTCTTGCTTCCGCTAAATATGTGTGCATATGTGTGTGTCACACACACACACACACACACACACACACACACACGGGGCAGCTAGGTGGCAGGATGAATAGAGTGCCAGTCCTGGAGTCAGGAAGACTCATCTTCCTGAGTTCAAATCTGGCCTCAGACACTTACTAGCTGCATGACCCTGAGCAAGTCACTTAACCCTGTTTGCCTCAGTTCTAGAGAAAGAAATGGCAAACCACTTCAGTATCTTTATCAAGAACTCCAAATGGGGTGATGGAGAGTCAGACCTGACTGAAAAACAATACATATACATATATGTACACACACCAAGAAACACTAGCTAGATTATAAACTCCTTGAGGGCAGGACTGCTTTATGCCTTTCCTTGTGTCCCCAGCACCTGACCCATAGTAGATACTTAATAATGCTTAATGACTATTTCCAATTTTAGTGTCAAGCCACTTTACATGAATCAGAAAATCAGGAAAAGCAGAGAAGAAAAGTGAACCCTGATGATCCTGGTGCTACTGGAGTTGGAGTCTTTTTTTAAGACTTGGGGAAAATCACACAGCCTCACTATGAAAACTTGAGAACAAAACCATACTTCCAATTCCAAAAAAACCAACAAACAAAACCAAGCCCTGGCTACTGGTCTCAGTAGCATCATTTAGCTCTGGGAACTTGAGGACCCAATTTGACTCTAGCATTTCCAGGCATTCTCATGTATCCAGTCCAACAAAACACACTCAGTTCACTTCTTTCAAAAATGTACAAAATAATCCAAAATTCAGAAGTCAGATTGAACTGGACAAGAGTCTACACATAAAAGCTAAATACCAAATAGTGTTTTTTTTTCTAACTCTTAGACTATTTTTCAAGAGGACAATTGCCTGCTTATTTTGTTCGCCAGGAAAACAAGTTCCCCTCCTTTTCATGGTAATTTCACATGAAAGGAGAATACAGTTAACATGGTCGGATGGGGCCTGGGTGGTGTTTGTTTTGAAGATGTTCTGAACTCCTGATATGAACCAGTTGGGAGGCAAGCGCAGGGAGTTACAGTGTTGAGATCATATCTCGGGAGAGCAGTGCTGGAAAGATTTGTTTAGTATGTTGGTTCTTAGGAGCTTTGCCTGTGGAAGTGAGCCATCTCATTACCGACAGACACAAAGGTCAAAAACTGCCCCTGAAATAACCATCCCTCCTGCCCTGCATTACCCAATGTGTGAAGGCCTGGACACAAAGGAGAGAGGACTATAAAGGCAGGGTCTGCAGGCAGAGGTCAGGGTCCTAGGAGTTCTGGGAGTAGACCTCTGGGATTATGCATTCCTTGAATTTAGGTTCTCCCCTGCAGATGAGTGATATTTGGGCTCTGTGAGTGTTGGATACTTGAGACCTAAGTTTGAATCCTGTTTCAGATAATTACTAGCTGTGTGACCCTAGACAAGTCACTTGAAATCTTCCAGAACAACTCATTCTCTTCATAAAATAGGGATAATGATGTTTCCTAAGAGAGTTATTATAAAGTAGATTCTGCAGAAATGTGAAATGCTGTATTTGTTATTGTTGTATTTGCCCCAAGAGTTATTTTGTTCACCAGGAAAATGACTTTCTCTCCTTTTTATGGTAGTTTCACATGAAAAGAGAATACAAGTAACATGGAGTGGGGTGGGGTGGGGAATGGGGAGGGGTGTTCATTTTGAAGCTGTTCTGAACTTCTGATATGAGCCAGGTATAAGGAGGCAATGTCTGGTGGAACTTTTCACAGGTGATGAAATTTTCACAGGTGATGAGATTTCCCAAGAAATCTAAGTCACTTGATTATAACAATTTACTACTAAAAACAAAACAAAACAAAAAAAGAACAACTTACTATAACTGTGGCTCCATAGCTGAAGTTTTAGAATCAGTTTTTATGCACTTAGTCTTTAGGCATTTTGTTTTCATTTTTATGCATTCCCATCTTTTGAAATTAGAATAGGAAATTACATTCTAAAGGACTTAATTATAATCTCATCCCTCATCGAAGCAAGGCAGTTAGCAGATAGATCTTCCTGATCTAAGTTCAAATCCAGTCTCAGACATTTACGAGCTGCGTCATCCCAGGCAAGTCACTCTGTCTGCCTCAGTTTCCTCAAATGTAGCATGGGGACAAAAAAAGCACCAAATAAAAGGATGGTTCTGAGTATCAAGTGAGATCTATTTAATGCGTTTTGCAAACCTTTCAAAATACTATATAAATGTTAATTATTACTGAATCACTTCTTGAAATGGAAGAACTTAATGATCAACAGGTATATTTTCAAATTCTTTTCATAAAGAAAATAACTTGGATATAGCTCAGTCCTGTGGTTCTAATTAAAGTTGGCCTGTGAACTTCTGTGATCTAAGGACAAAAGCCCAGGATTAACCCTTAGAATTAAAAACAGAGATGAAAGGAATGTTTATACGGTCCTATTGGAACATTACCAAGTAAAATGATTTTGCCAGCCACTTCCAATGCTTACATAACACTTTTTGCATTAAATGAAATAAACACATAAAAAGGGAGGGCAGAAGATCATGAAAAACTCTTTGGATTGGTTTTTGTCATAGGTTCTACACTGATTCTCCCCATTTTCTTGTTCTTGCAGGTTGGATCTACGACATCACCCAAAAATATGATTTTTCCTTCTATATATGCGGCTTGCTTTACATGGTGGGAATGCTCTTTTTACTTATCCAACCTTGTATCCAACTAAAGGAACAACCAAGAAAAAAATATATAGAAGGCACGCATGTTTAGTGCCATTTGAAATGGAGTTCTTGGCACCCTGTTGCTGGCCTGAAGAACAAAGGTATCTCATTTGGGGCCCTACTCTGGTGGGCACTGTTCTGAATGCCAGCTGAGTTATACAGATGACATGATACATCAAGGCCGGAATATTCAAGAATTTCCAGAAACATCCTTACAAAAGCAAATACCTTGCTGCACATAGGGCCCTCAGAGCTCGCTTTTTTAAAAAAGAGAGAAAAAGAAAGGTGTTTTGTTTTGTTTTGTTTTTTTAAATCTCTTTACAAAATCACTTCGTGATCTGGGGAAAAAAAAGAAGAAAAATTTATCAGACTACTTACCATAAGCAGGCTGATAAATTGGTTTGTAAGCACAAGACTGCGGCTAGATTTCTGAACCAACTCTTACCTGTTGAGAATCGCTAAAACTGGCAGATGTTCAAGATTCAAGTAGTTTTATACAACTTAAAAATGTTTCTACAATAAAGAAATGAATGCAATTTATATTTTTCTCAAGAAATTCTGATGATTATATTATCACTCACAAAAATGATCTTGATACGTTTTCAATAGTAATAGGTCAACAAGGGCTATTGCATTTTAGGCATTTTGATGCTGATAATGCCTGTCTCGGATTTAAGGGCAAAACTTTGGGTAAATAAAAACTGGGAGTGGGGAGAGTTTATGCAGGCTGGATGGGTGGGGCCATCAGTATCTTGGTTCCTTGTACATAGAATGTAGAATCCCTTATGACCATCCCAAAAGGACTGCTGTGAAGATAAACTGCTAAGTCTTTGAAAAAGTCCTTGTCAACACGATATGGAAAAAATACTGACATGCAATGGTAAACTGAGAAGTTATATATGTGTGTCCTCTTAAAACAAGCTAGCTCTTCATTCTGGTGATTCCCAAACAGATAATCCATTTCCCCATTTCCCCAACAGTTTTGTAAGTAGTTCTGCTGACAGGCTTCTGAACAAAAGAGCTGCAATAAATGACATTGGCTCTCCCTCAATCATCAAACTGTAAAGCTACAATATACCTTGCCAACCACCCAGTCCAGAAGCTTTAAACTCTCTTATGTGAATCCCTGGTGTGGGTTGCACACAATATTAACAGAGGTGCCATGAGAAAACTTGAATTTCAGTGATATTTTCTCTTTAAAATATTTAATATGAGGCCACGTATGTGTCCAAAATATCTACTATGTATGGCATTTGGGGTGTGAGAGAGTATGAAAATTGGAATAATTTCCTTTTTTTGTGCTAAAATTTCCCTAAGCCCCTTTTATCCTATAGTAGGGGTGGGGAACCTGTGCCCTTGAGAGCACACATGGACCTCTAGGTCCTCACCTCTAGGTCCTCAAGTGCAGCCACACATGTGGTCTCAAGGTTGCAGGTTCCCTACCCATATCCTAGAGATCATCTAAATGGCAACTGAGCTTTAAGATGAAGTCTAAAACACTAGACTATAAAGGGAAAAGAAGTCCAAGCTAAGATCCTCTCATTTACCAATAGTTATGTGTTTGGGAAGGATGGTTCCATCATCCTGCTTTTGGATGGTGTTTATGGGTTATGTCAATACATTTCAAAGCATGTGTTCCATGATCAAAACAGTTTAGCAAACATTCATCTAATTCAACCCTCTTATTTTATAAGTGAGGAAAGTGAGGTCCAGAGAGGATAGAGAGGTGGTTTAATCAAAGCCACATACCTAATTAAGAGCAAAACTGGGACTAGATGTGCGATCTCCTGACTCTCACTCCAGTGCCTGCTGTCCTATATACCACACTGTCCTCAATAATCCATTTTTCCAAGTCAAATCTTTGTCGGATTGCAGAATGCTCCAAAAAAGATTTTGGAAATTTCTGGCTGCCTTAATCGTTTATGCATAGCTTAGAACTGTACAATATTTCTACTAAAATGTTTCCCATTACAAAATTGTTTCAGTTCTTCAGGGCCTGAGAACACAGAGTGTAATGTGTCTAAGGTACCTAAATCTTGCTCATTCATGGTAATACAAGACAGAAATAGCTCTGAGTATATTTGTGTGTGTGTGTGTGTGTGTGTGTGTGTACACATATAAATACATGTTTATATGTGTATATATACTTATGTGTGTGTTTGTGTGTTTAAATAACCAAACCTAATTTTAGCCAAGCTTCAATCTTTCCTTCTACCAAACCTTTCACTAGAACTGTTAGCAGGCAATAAAATGGACTTATTTCCCCCACTTCCATTTTTTCTTGCCCCTCTCTCTGGTAGAAAGGGTTGAATGGTGAAATGAACAAGAGAGAGACAGTCGATGAAAAGGAGAAATCAAGGCATAAAGTTGTCCAATCTATAGAAAATAGATTGCATGTCATGCTCTATTCAATTCAATGCTTGTTATAGCTACTAGTTTTGTCATTGTTAAAAGCAAAGTGACTTAAGTATTAGGGCCTCTTCTGTATAGTTAATATAGAGTTAAGAATATAACCAATAGCATGGAAAAACTATTGTAATCATTTTAGGACATTACTTAAATTTTCCGATGAAACCAAATAAACAAGGGATGATAATGCCGACTGTATCATTGGTGCTACAGCTAATGCTTTCTGATGCGCGTATCATTGGCTTTGTATCACCCAGAGGAAGTATAAGGCATACAGATTTTTTCTCTAACTGCCTACTTTGAAGGTCAGGTTGTTCAGGTCCAGTGTGTTATAGTTGTTTGTTGAGTAAACATCTGTATGGGAATCATCATTTCTATCATAATTGTTAGAGTTTTTTCCTTTATAAGAAAAATGAAATTTGCTGACAATATTGTTTTTTTAAAAAACATTCACATGTATATGATTTAATGAGAATGCCCTAAAATTTAAGTAGAGCATACACATATGATGCTTCCTGCTGAATATATTCTATGATTTTAAGTGCTCATAAGACTATTATTGGGGTTGGGGGCTTGCCGTGTATTTATATCATTTGTTTTATAATTTTTCTCCGATTTTTTTTAGATATGACTATAAAATAAAATTTATCTTCTTAAGAGAAGTTCATTGTGTCTTTGTATAATTGTAGGGAGCTGCAGGCTATAAGCCTCTACAATACACCCAGTCAGGTACCCAGTCTAACCCTGACTTAGGGTTAGAAAATCCTTTTAACTCCTGATCATCAGCCTGTATACCCCAAAACTATATTATGAACTCTATCCAACAAAGTTTCACAGGAATTTTATGGATAGAGCCTTCCTTCAGCTTCCATGGTGCTCCTTGATTGGCAGGCAAAGATAAATCTAAGGACAAGATTAAAAGGGTTAGCTAAAGCCAGTCAGGATCATTATCCTTTGCTCCAATTCAACCATCCTACATTTCTTGTGCAAATATTTCAGCAACAAAATCACTTTTTTGTTGTTGTTGCTATAATCTGGACAGCACAACCTCACTGATCTACCTACGTAAAGTTATCCAACTTTAAAATTTAATGATAAAGAGGAAACACAGTAAATAGATGGCTGTCTAGGAAGACCTCAGTTCAACTTACATGCTGACTAGTTAAGCCATTTAACTCTTGCTCCTGAGATGAAGCTGTCTTGCATTAGTAGAGAAAGTTTCCTATACTAGGACTTCTCAAAGTGTGGTCCAACTACCCATGATGGTGCCCCTAGACCTATTCAGAGAGAATAAAACCATTTTCATGATAATACTAAGACCTTAAGTTTCTAAGATGGTAAATATTGATAAATTTTAGTCATAGTCATGTCCTATCCTTTATGATCCTAAATCTAATCCTAAAGAAAAAGTGGGTCAAAAAACAATTAATAGAAACAATCAATAATTTAATTATAAAGAGAATGGCAACAATGAGACAACATCCCAAAATTTGTGGGATGTAGCCAAAGCAGCACTTAGGGGAAAATTTATTTCTCTAAATTCTTTTATTTTTTTTTTAAAGCAATTAGGGTTAAGTAACTTGCTCAAGGTTACAAGGCTAGTCATTATTTATGTGTGGGTGCTCATTTTCTGAGGCTGGTTTCAATCCCGGGTCATCCCAACTCTGGGGCCAGAGCTCTTACTCACTGAGCTACCTAGCCACCCCTCTCTAAATTCTTATACCAACAAAATGGAAAAAGAACAGATCAATGAATTGGGTATGCAACTAAAAAAAAAGAAAAAGAAAAAGAACAAATTAAAAATTCCCAACTGAGCACCAAATTGGAAATCCTGAAAATCAAAGGTGAGAATCCAGCCTCAGACACTTAACACACACACACACACACACACACACACACACACACACACACACACACACATAAACACCTAGCTGTGTGGCCTTGGGCAAGTCACTTAACCCCAATTGCCCTCCAAAAAGCAAAAAAAAAAAGGTGAGATTAGTAAGATGGAAGGTTAAAAAGCTATTGACCTAATAAATAAATCTAGGAGCTGATTTTATGAAAAAAAAAAAACAAACCGAAACAATATAGATAAGCCATTGGTTAATCTGATTTTTAAAAAAAGGAAAGAAAACCAAATATTCAGTATAAAAAAATGAGAAGGGTGAAATCAGCATCAATGAAGAAGAAATTAAAGCAATCATTAAAAAATATTTTGCCCAATTATTTGCCAATAAATCTGACAATATCAGCAAAATAGATGAATATTTAAAAACATATAAACTACCTAGGTCAACAGATCAGGAAATAGAATACCTAAATAATCCTACTGAGTCCAACTGCTTTTATGATACAAATATAGTACTTATACCTAAATGAAGAAGAGCTAAAACAGAAAGAAAATTGCAGACCAATTTCCTTAATGAATATCAATGCAAAAGTTTTGAACAAAATACTAGCAAGGTAATTACAGCAATATACCACAAGGATTATATATGATGATCTAGTGGAATTTTATACTAGGAATGCAGGGTTGGTTCAATATAAGAAAACTATCAACATAACTGACCATATCAATAACAAAACCAACAGATATTATATGATTATCTCAATAGATGCTAAAAAAGCTTTTTTGACAAAATACAGTACCCATTCTTTTTTAAATAATAGTTTATATATATATATATATACACATTTGATTTTAAAACTTTGGATTCCAGATTCTTTCCCTTCCTTCCTCATCACTCACCCTTAATAAGCAATTCAACATAGGTTGTACATGTGTAGCTATGAAAAACATTTCCATAGTGGATATATTGTAAAAGATTGACTGTATTTCCCTCCATCCTATCCTGACCCTGACTTGTTCTACTCTCTACTTTGACCCTGTCCCTTTTCAAAAGTATTTGCTTCCAACTTCCCTGCCCCCCCTACCTGCCCTCCCCTCCATCATCCCCCTTCTCATCCCCTTTGACTCTACTCTCCTGTAGGGCGAAATACCCTATTTAGTGTATATGTCATTCCCTCCCTGAGCCAAATTCAATGAGAGTAAGGTTGACTCATTCCCTTTTGTCTCCCTGTTCTTCCCCTCCATTGTAACAGTTTTTTCTTGCCTCTTCTATATGGGATAATTTACCCCATTCTGTCTCTCCACATTTCCTCTCATTATATTCCTCTGTCACCTCTCAATTTCACCTTTTAAGCATCATCCCTTCCTATTCAATTGGTCCTGTGCCCTCTATGTATACCTGTACACATATATACACACACTCACATATGTATTCATATGTCCATATGCCCTCCTATATAGATATATGTATGTATATATTCCCTTCCACTATTCTCATACTGAGAAAAGTTTTATAAGTTACAATTATTTCTTCCATGTAGGAATGTAAATAGTTTGACTTTGATAAGTTCCTTATGATTTATTTTCCCTGTTTACCTTCTTAGGCTTCTCTTGCTTCTTGTATCTGAATGTCAAATTTTCTATTCAACTCTGGTTTTTTCATCAAGAATGCTTGAAAGTCCTCTATTCCACTGAATGACCATATTTTCCCTTGAAACATGATACTCAGTTTTGCTGGGTAGGTGATTCTTGGTTTTAATCCCTGCTCGTTTGCCCTCTGGAATATCATATTCCAAGCCCTTCAATCCTTCAGTGTAGAAGCTGCCAGATCCTGTGTTATCTTGATTGTGTTTCCACAATATTCAAATTGTTTCTTCCTAGCTGCTTGTGATATTTTCTCCTTGATCTGGGAATTCCAGAACCTGGCTATAATATTCCTAGGAGTTTTCTTTTGAGGATCTTTTTCAGGGGGTGATCGGTGATTCTGTCAACCTCTATTTTGCCTTCTGGTTCTAAAATATCAGGGCAATTTTCCTTGAGAATTTCTTGAAGGATGATTTCTAGGTTATTTTGATCGTGGCTTTCAGGTAGTCCAATGATTTTTAAATTGTCTCTTCTAGATCTATTTTCCAGGTTAGTGGTTTTTCCAATGAGATATTTCACATTACCTTTTATTTTTTCATTCTTTTGGATATGTTTAATAGCATTTTGATTTCTCATTAAGTCACTAGCTTCCATTTGCTCCAATTTAATTCTGTTTTTTTTTTAATTTTGGTCTTTATGAATTTGTCCGTTTACTTTTGGTTTACAAGATTCAGTTCCACAGTTCTTTGAGTTTCAAATTTTCTTCCCCTCCCTCCACCCCACCCCCACCCCGGCCACCATGGCAGCATACAATCAAGTATAGGATCTGCAGATACTTTCACATTAGACATTAGTCAGGTTATAAAGAAGCTGGATGGAATGAACATGGGAAAGAGGAAACAAAACCAAACAAGAAAAAGAAAGGGAGCAGGTAATCTGCTTCAATCTGCATTCAAACTCTGTTCTTTCTAGTTCTTTATCTGAATGTAGACATGTCTCTCTATCATGAGTCTTTTGGAGTTGACTTATAGCCCTACATTGCTGAGAGGAGTCCAGTCTATCAAAGTTGGTCATCAAACATATGTTGTGTCTGTAATTGTGTACAAATTTCTCCTGGTTCTGCCCCAATCTAATTCTAAAGGAATGGTTCTCTTCAGTGAGCTTTTGAGATTCTTTTTCCATCTGGCATATTCGGCTTTTTAAGACATTCTTCTCCTCATTGCCTTTTTGAGCCTCTTTTGCCATTTGAGTTGGTCTATTTTTTAAGGTGTTATTTTCTTCAGTCAGGTTGTTGACTCTCTTTTCCTGATTTTCTTGCATCATTCTCATTTCTCTTCCCAATTTTTCCTCCACTTTTCTTATTTGGTTTTCAAAATCCTTCTTAAGATCCTCTATGGCCTGTAACCAGCTCATATTTTTCTTGGAAGCTTTTGGTGCAGGAGTTCTGACTTTGTTGTCTTCCTCCTGTTCCATGTTTTGATCCTTTTCATCCCCAAAATAGGAGTGTAAAGTCTGATTGCTGTGCTTGCTTTGCTTCCTTTGCTCGCTCATGTTGCCACTCAATTACTTGACTTTTGAGCTTTTTGCCATAGTAGAACTCTGCTACCAGAGAGGAGAGTTTTATCCCTAATCATTGGGGTTTTCTCAGCTGCCGGAGCTATTAGTTGGCTGCCCTCTCAGAAGCCTCCACTGGCTCTTGCACACTGGTCACACACCCCAAGACCTCCACCCTAGATAGCAATCCAGATCCAAGCAGGTTAAAGCAAGAGTAATTACCCCTCAGACTGGTTGCTTGATCCCCCTACAATCTGCAGGCCAGGAGCTCTGAAGCAGCTATAAGGCTGCAGCCACCGCACCTCAGCCACTTCTCCCTCTGGGGGCAGAGGCCACACCATACTCCTGGACCCCCTGTTCCCAAAGTCCACTGACTTCTCACTTTGTCTTTGGCATTTATGGGTTGATAATTCTGGAAACTGCCACAGCTTCTGGTGATCTACTCTCCTGAAGTCCCTCTAGCAGTGGCTGGTTGGGCTATCCTGAGGCTAAAACCATGGGCTCACATGGGGCTGGGCTCTGCTCTCAATGCCCTGCAATCAACCCTTCCTGCCAGTCTGCCAGGCTATCTTCAGTGGGAGGTTTGTTTCTCTCTGTCACTTTGTGGGTTCTGTAGCTCTAAAGTTTGTTTAGAGTCATTTTTATAGGTATTTGAGGGGGTTATTGGGGGACACAGGGAATTTTCCTGCTTCTATCCTGCCATCTTGGCTTCTCCCCTTAAAGCACCCATTCTTACTTTAAAAAGCACAGAGAGCAAAGGAATAAAGGTAGCATTCCTTAAAATTATTGCAGTATCTATCTAAAACCATCATCAAACACTATCAGTAATGGCGATAAGCCAGGATCCTCCCCAGTAAAATCAAAGGTGAAGCAAGGATGCCCTTTATTACCACTGTTATTCAATATTGTACTAGAAATTTTAGCTATAGCAAAAAGACAAAGAAATTGAAGGAATTAGAACAGGCAATGAGGAAACAAAACTATCACTCTTTGAAGATGATACCAGAGAATTTACTTAGTTTACTTAAAGAATTAACTAAAAAATTACTTGAAATAATTAACAACTTTAGCAAAGTTGCAAGATATAAGATAAACCCACCTAAATCATCAGCACTTCTTTATATGACCAATAAAACCCAACAGCAAGATATAGAAAGATAAATTCTATCCGAAATTCCATCCAGGAGGAGTGGGGATGGCATCTCCAGAGGCACACCCTGGAAATGAACTTCTCCAAAGCAGAGCCCCACCCAGTGGACTGAGGCCCCTGAGGCACAGACAGTGGCAGAGGCTCAGTAACAGGAGGCAGTGTGAAGCATTCCACAGCCACCTCTCTTCCATTCTCTCTCTGTTGGTTTCACCCTTTCTCTCTTCACCAACCTCCTCTGTTCCGTTTCCAAAGGAGCAAGTCACAACCTCAATACTCAGGCGCAGGCCCAGGCCCTGGTGCCCTAAGTGTGAACACTACAGATGATGATGAGCTGTTTTCCTGGCCTTCCCTTCCTCCCTCTCCTTCCTCTCTTCCTTGGACTTGGCAACTACCCTAACCAGGGTGTGATAATGCAAAGAGGACATTTCTCCCCACAGGTTTTAGGGCAAAACTCATACCCATGAGCACTTGAGTCTTGCTAATGCCAGGAGGGAGAGAGGTGGCTTGCTTCTTTCTGTCTGTGGCCAAGCAGATTAGAAATCTGCAGAGAGCCATGGAGAATAGTTCCTCTGTTGGGACCCTGAGGGCTGGAGCCAGAGCAAGGCAGTCAGTCTCCACTTGGTTAATTGTGTGTAGAATCCCAAAGCCCCTGTCTGTTTGCTGCCTCAGGAACCAGGTGGTGAATAATAACTACCTGGTTCCTCTTTTGCCCCAGGTTGGCTGCATGATAGTCCTCACTACTTCTGACCTCTCCCGAAACCCCCAGACACAACGCAAACTCCACACACTCCCAGGGCATCTTGTTTCATGGGGGAATCTGCCCTTCCCTACCCTCTTCCCTCCTTCCTTCCTTTCTCCCCTACTAGATGCCCAATCAAACGAGTGCATCATTCCCATGGTGCTTGCTCCAGGGCCCTCTTAATGCCTGGTGTGGGGGTCAGCGTTCACCTCAAGCCTTCCACAATGCCCAGGCTGGGGAGCAATGACAGCCTCCAATGCCACAGAAATCACTGGTGGCCCCCCAAACAGTCTGAGGCCCTGAGAGGGGTTTTCCCTGAGAAGAATTAAACTCAGAGCTAGCAGCTTTCTCCTGCCAAGTCATGTCCCCAAAGATCAGCAGGGGGTACTTTAGAGGCCCCCTCCCCTTTCCCCACTCTGGGATGGGACTCTGTTTTTCCCCCATCTCATCCCCTCTTTCACTATTGCTTTTTATGTATAGTTTCTTAGACCTTCCACTTTTTTTTTTTTTTTTTGCTTTTTGGAGGGCAATTGAGGTTAAGTAACTTGCCCAAGGTCACACGGCTAGGTTTTTGTTTGTGTGTTAAGTGTCTGACGCTGGATCCGACTCAGGTCCTTCTGACTCCAGGGCCAGCGCTCTACTCACTGCGCCACCTAGCCGCCCCCTGTCCTCCCACTTTTTAAAACTGGTTTTGTGTAGAGAATAAGGAGCATTGATTTTTATTTTGGAATCCTGAGTCAAGTAAAGCCGGGAGGCAATTGACCTTTTAACTTTTTCAGTGGCCACATTCTGGTTATTAATGTACCTAGAAGTATGTAAATTAGATTAAATTTCTCTTCTGGAAACAAAACAAAAAAAATTCTATCCGAAATAACTGTAAACAATATAAAATGGTTAGGCCACTTGACAAGACAAACCCAGGAACTATATGAACACAATTACACACTTTTCACACAAATAAAGTCAAATCTAAACAACTGGAAAAATATCAATTGCTCATGGGTAGGCCCAATTATCATAATAAAAATGACAATTCTTCCTAGACTAATTTACCTATTCAGTGCTATACCAATCAAGCTACCAAAAAGTATTTTATAGAACTAGAAAAAATAACATCAAAATTCATATGGAAGAACAAAAGGCCAATAATCTCAAGGGAATTAATAACCAAAAATACAAAAGAAAGTGACCTAGCAATACCAGATCTTAACCTATATTATAAAGGAATAATTATCAAAACTATCTGGTACTGTGGTTATTTTGGCAAAGATACTGGAGTGGTTTGCCATTCCCTTCTCCAGATGAGGAAACTGAGGCAAATGGGGTTAAGTGACTTGCCCAGGGTCACACAGCTAATAAGTATCTAAGGCTTGATTTGAATTTAGGAAGATGAGACTTCAGGTGTGGTGCCACCCAGGCATCGTTGATATAATCCATGTAAACAAAAACTGAGGAGTCCCCAATAACTTAAGAATGGAAAAGGTATTGAGACCCCAAAAGTCTGAGAACTGTTGCCCTATGCCAAAGAAACTATAAGTCCAGTCTTCAGCCTTAATTTTATGTTAAAGGCAATCAGTGATTTTACCAGTTTACTTGTTAAACAGAAAACTGACCCCATTGGTTGCAGCTTCCCATCCCCAGTCTTTCACCTGATGCATCTTTTCCTTGCATCCATGGTAACATAACTGTGTTTTGTTAGTCAACAAGGAGAAACAGAAGAAGGCCCACAGCTATATTGTACTACATCTCCAATTAGCAAATGTTTACTAGGGTACACAAAGTTGTTCCGGAAGTAGTGTGGGGTTAAAAAAAATGCAGGGGGGCTAGGTGGCACAGTGAATAGAGCACTGGCCCTGGAGTCAGGAGGACCGAGTTCAAATCCAGCCTCAGACACTTAACACAAAAACTTGGGCAAGTCACTTAAACCAATTGCCCTACCTCCCTCCCTCCAAAAAAAGCAAAAAAAAAAAAAAGATATAATATGGTCCCTGCTCTCAAGAAGCTTGTAATATATTTGTACTTGGAGGGACAAGATAGAAATTCATGAAAAATGGAACAAAAATACAAGAGACAAGTAATTGTTCTCGACAACTGTGGATGATATGAGAAGTAGTGCCATAATTAGGTCAGGACACTATGAAGCTATTTCCCATGTGAGTCCCTCCTAGCCTACCCCAGCTCACTTCCCTGGCAAAAGTGGCCCTATTGGGGGTTCCCCAGGACTCCCAGTATGTATAGGATTCACTCTTCTGAGATCTCTCTCTCTCATCTCCTAAGAGGTTGTGTCCCACAGAAACAACAGGAAAACAACAGCATTTGCCCCAAGGACCAGAGTTGGTCATTGTAGCTTGGCTCATAAGGCATAAATGACAAATAATTGGTTCAGATAATAAGTGGTAGGAGTAAGGGTTGGTTGTCCCTGAATTCCTGGCACCAATGATTCTAGTGGGGCAGGGAACAACCTAGCTGCTGCCCCCAGAAGGAAATGTGTAAATGGACTTAGAGAATGCTCCAGCTACAAAGGCCCTCCTGGAAGAGCTCCTTCCCTTTGGAGATGAGGAAATGGCAGCCCAGAGGTGTCGAGTGATTTTCCCAAGGTCACACAGCTACAGAGTTAATAGATTAGATGAGGGAGCAGCCTTGGGGTTTTCTAATACCTACATTCAGAGAGGGGGGTAAAGGTTAAAACAAAGAAGAAAATTAGTTAAAAATAAAACCTGAAGAATATTAGGGGTACCTAGCATGGCGCACATTCTAGGCACTTATAGTTACAAATACTTGTTGGATTAGTGTGGCTGCAGCTCCAACATAGTCTCCTATTCTCAGAAATGAAATGCATTGTTTAGAGTTGGAAAAGCTAGTATGTATATTAATATATAGAGATACACACACACCAGTGTATATATATATACACACACACAGATAGTATAGCTATCTCACTTTAAACCCAAATAGCAATTTATGACATGAGACTTTGGAGACAAAAAGTCAACATCAGATTAGTTTACCAAAAGTTATGTGCTTTACAGGGTAATTTCTATCACTATGCATTCTTATGTGTGAGTCTGTTCTCAGTAATAAATAACAACTTCCTAATGGAATGTAGGAAAGGAATATTTGGCCCTAAAAATAAGTATTCTTGTGCGAATGAGGGAGCTCAATTGAATTGATGTATACTTAAATTTAGGGATGGTTACCATAAAAAAAGGAACATTTCTTTGTACAGACAGCTTGTCAAAAGTGACAAATGTCCCCCAACTGTAGGGAGACATCAGACATTCTTATATTTGTTTTCCTTCCCTCCCAGTAAAAAGGACAAATGAGCAAGGGCATCTGTGCATTACTTATGGTCAGTCCTTGAAACTGAGTTTATTTGAACGCTATAGTCCTAAATGTAAAGCACTCATGTAGTTCTATTCAGAAAAAAAAGGTATATACTGATATATCCACAGTAAGTAAAAGTATATTTGTTCTTCAGTGTACATGAGGGGAAGGAGGATATTACAATCTACATGAGATTAAAAATTACTCTTGTACCACTGAATGTATTTCCATACCATCATTGGAAAAGAATGGCTTATAATCTTGGATACTTATTTCAAGTGGGAATTTGACTAACAAATCTAGTTTGAAAGTAAGTATATCTAACTGAAAAATAGGAATATAAGATTTTTTTTTTAAAAAAAAAGGGACACTAATTTACCAACATTAAAGCTGTAATTGAATCAAGTTAGAGATTTCAGTGGCGTTGCTAGCGTGGTCCACACCCCCCAACCATACTTTTACCCTTTAAAGCTGAGGCTGGAAATGCTGCCAAGTAGGTACCCAATAGAGCTTCAGATTTCATCACCCTGTTTATATCTGGGCAAAAAAAAAAATGGTGATGATGGAGAAAAGAACACAAAGTATTGTGGCAAAAACTCCGAAGGCTTTCATTAGCTATTACCTCTTTTCTCCCTTTCAGCTCTATATGACAATAATTCCTGAAGGCAGCATCTGTAGGATTTCTCTGACACTCAGAATTAAATGCAAATATCTATATAATTTTAAAACTTAGTTTTATGCCAGTAAGAAAGGGGATTGCACATCACTGGAAGTATGAAGTCTTTAGATGCCCTTTCTGTAAAGAAAGTTAAATATTGCTTAAAAAAAATACCTCAAATAATAAGGAAGAAAATTGAGTGTATTTAAAAACTAGACAGATTTCTTCATTTTGTCTTTTCAGAGTGATTTTGCATACTTCGATATTTTCTAAGTGTCCAGGTGCATCATTATTATGCATGACAAAACCCTGCATTGCAGTTTAGAAGAGGAAACATTACAAATGAGACCTTTTGCTGTTAATATTTCAGATGGACAGTTGTTTTGGTCTGTATATACAACTGTGTAGTTGGCATTTTGAATCATTTAAATGCACATTTATGTTATTGTTTTGGTCTAAAGGCAGATCATCCTTTGCCCCATCTCCTGCCAAAAACTGGCTAGTTATCTTTCAGGGTTATTCCTCTTTCCTTTCCTTACACATTCATCGAGAGACACTCAAAGTGACCGTTGGGGTGACTTTACACTATCAGGGGTGACACGAGGAAGCGGCTACCTATCAGGCTGGTAACAACTCAGTGAGTGCTTCTGGTGTATAGACACATCAGCTCATGTAACCAACTCCAGCTCAGAGTCCCAAGGGTGGAACTATCAGCATGCCAAGTACGGATGTGTAGAAACAGAATTGGCGGGGGGGGCAGCCGGGGAGGAAAGCAGAGCCCCCCATGATGTTTATTTTAGCTGCCACATACACAATTCCTCCTGGGGATATTTAGCACTCCGCACAAGGATGGGCTTCAAGAACAAGGATAAACAAATCAGAACGGCCCAGGACCCTTCCCATTATACCAAAAATCATCTTATGAACTACTTTTAAAAGGCTTACCATCGCTTATCTATGTTTATCAGAACCAAGTTATACTAATGGAATGGGGAAATAAGGAGACTTTCTGCCAAGCGGTGAAAAAGATGGGGCAGCCCCATGTTTTACTGTGTAGTAAGGTCATGCCAGTTTGACGGACTCCTTGGCATTGCCAGGTAGTGCCTAACAGATTTCAATTAGGCTTCTGTTTGGAAACCCAACACTTTTTGGAAAACTCTGACCAGCAAAGAAAAAACGTCCCAATGCACTGTTCTCCAGTGTAGAATGTCCCAAAGAATGAAACAATAATGAAAACCCCAGTCAAACCGTGAAACTTCTGCCAGTGGGGAGGTGGATGGGAGTGGGTGGGGGATGTAGAGAGGGGGCAGAGAGGTGGGGGGAAGGGGCAGGGCCCTGGGGGTGCCTAGGGCTTCACGGGCACCTCCTCCTTGTCTTCATTCTTTTGTCGCCTCTTCCGGATCTGCCGCTGAAGCTGGAGCTTGTTGGTAAAGAACAGCTGTCTCCAGCCAATGTCCTTCGCCAGGGCTTTCATGTCTCGGGTGACAGTGTCGCATGTCAAGGCCACGATCTGCTCCCACAGTTTGTCGGAGGTGCAAAGCTATGGGTGTTAAATAGAACAGATTAGTCCCACACTGAGAGAAAGGGGCTTCCCAACCCTGGTCTCCATCCCTGGCCAGACACTGTTGCATTGGGCATCTTGTACCAAGAAGGTGTGGAATAAAAGCTTGCCCTCCCTGTGTGAGGGTCTGCACTGGGCATAAATGGATAAGCCACCAAAGGGGAACCCCAACAGAAGCAGCTGTTGACATTCAATGTATTGCTCTAAGAGTTGCCACACACATCTCACTGAGCCTCACAAAAACTCGCCAGGTGAATGTCACAGCATTATTGCCCCCATTTCAGAGATGAGGGCACAGAGGCTAGGACAGGTTATGTGCCTGAGGTCACCCCCCCAAAGAAGTTCTTAACATAGTGGGGGAAAGGAGGTCTGGACAGCAACAACCACAGGTCAGGCGTGATGCATGTGGACAACAAAAGGCTGGAGGTCACCAATCCTGCCAGTGCGCCTCCATCTGCCGTCAGTCATTGGCACCCCTTCTGCTGTTGTCCACAGGGACAGGCTTCAAGAATACAACAATACACCTGCAAGCAGCAAAGTACGGAAGTGTTGAGGGCCTTCCTCTACTGATGACAGCATCCTTATCTTCAGCACTGGTTTATACAGAGCTGTTGACATTCTGACTTCCCCTCAAAGAGGGGCTTCAAAAGCACAGACTATCTTTTATCTTCCTTTGTATCCCCAGCACTTGGCACAGTGCCTGTATATAGGAGGTGCTTAATAAATGCTTAGCTAAAGAGCTCCTCAAAAACATCTCACCAGAAAGGGAACAAAAAAGCAGTGGAGATTATTGAATTCATTTTAGATCCTCTATCTGACAAGTAGTGGGGCATGGTAGACGTGCTGAAGCTGAACCTCTGGCCCTTAGCTGTATGATCACAGACAAGTCACTCACATAAATTTTCAGAACCTCATTTTCCTCATCTGTTACACAGAGCTCATAATACCCACGCCAACGAGTTGTTGTGAAAGTCAAGTGGACTACACAGAAAAGCACATCAGATTTGGCAAAGTTTCATTATTCCTTTTCTGGGACCTTCCTTGGCTTTTTTTTTTTTTTACCCAGCGTTCAGCTTCGTCTAGAGATCTTTTCATCTATCTTGTTATAGTCATTGTGTGTATTATTCTCTTGGTTCTATTTCTCTAGCTTTGTACGAGTTCACACAAATCTCTTGCTTCTTACTGCATAATAAAATTCCATTATATTCATAGTTGTGGTTTTTCTTCCCATTCCCCAATCAATGGGTACCCATTTTTTCCAGTTTCTTTTTGCTGCTGCTGCTGCTACTACTTCTATTACTACTACTACTACTACTACTATCAACACATACATGCACACAGATGAACTGTTAAAAATATCTTGGTCCATATTAGATCTCTGTTCCTATCTTTGATTCGTTGTGGGCATGTCACCCATAGTGGATGACAGTAGGGTATGGACAGTTGTAATGGAAATGGGAATTTGAAGATCTTCCCTACCCCTTAATAGACCTAGGGGAGAGTTTGAAGACCTCCCTTGCTTTGAGAGTAAACTCTGCCCCCCTAATAGGCTGAATGTAATCACATGGAGCCTGTGATGGAGGGAATTTGCTAAAGTGTGGAGCAGAGCCTGAAGGAAGCTTCCCTGCTGTGAAGATAAACTCTGCCCTCCTTGGGCTAGCCAACTACTCCAATGTAGTCACAAGGAGCCTGTGGTGGGAGGAGTTTTGCTGAAGGGAAGCAGAGCCCACAGGAAGCTGATAGTCAGAGCTAGCCAGATGGTGGGGGAGAGAGGCAAGGAGTCAGATAGGCTTGTGAGTAGATCTTGATCTACTTGATTGATTGTTTTGTGGGAAGGCTGAAGGATGCTGTGGCTCTCAGGGTTATTATGGCTTCAAGTATCTTTGGTACTATGATGGAATTGGCTTAGTGGTTTTGGGATTCGGTTTTCTGGTGTCTAAATAAATGCTTCAGTTCTATCCCCTATCTGGAGAGTTTGGAATATTTTGTGATTGAATGTCACGTGATACTTACAGTCATGATCTTTATCGTGATTATGGGCTCTGTAAATATTGCATTGGTGCTACAACAGTGAAGGCATTCTTCTTGTATAATTCCAAACTGGTGTCCAGAATATTTGGACCACCTCACAGTTCCACCAGCAGTCTACTTGTGTCCTTGTCATCCTACAGGTCCTCCACCTTTGACTATTCTCACTTTTTGTCCTCTGCCAATTAATTGACTCATTTTTTAAAAAGATAGGCACATAAGACTAAAGTAAGGGCAAGCAAGTAAGGAGATAGATAAAAGAACAACATGGTTCTATAATGTCTGAAGCCCAGAACAGGCTAAGGCTGAAGGCTGGTGCTATAGATAATAAAAACCACTGGATTTGGGGACTTCTCTGGGAGGTGAGAGTGGAGAAAGGAAGGAGTTGGTCTGTGCTGGGGATAAGACAGTCAATGAAGAGATAAGAGTGACTGATGCTCAGTGGATGATGGTAGTGAATAATAATGAAAAGGCTAGGCTATGCTTATGTTTCCTATACCAAGGAAAATAGTCTTGAGACTAGGGAGGAGGAGACAAAAATGGTTTTATCAGGGAGTAGATTCCCAAGGCAAGTGAAGAAATGGACAGACAGAATCTTGTTTTCCTAAATGAACTCGAGTCATATAGATGTGATTGCTGAGCCACTCTTGGTGGCTTTGAAAGAGTTTGGATCAATGACTTAGGACTGGAGGAAGGCAAAAATTGTCCCAATTTCCAAAACAGGGAAGAGAACAGAATTTGCAAACTATGAATAAGCCTGTGAGCTTGGCTTTGACTCTGGACACTATCCTAAAGGAGTGGTTTCTGAGCACTGAGAAAGGGAAGCAATCATCACTAAAAGGCTCTACCAACTTCATTTTCTTCTCTGATAAGGTAACTGGTAGATCAGAAGACCACTGGAGTTACTACAATATCTGGGTTTCACCAAGCACTTGACAAAGTCTCTCATATCATTCTTCTACATATTGTGGAGACAGATGGATTAGATGATAGCACAATTAGATGAATTCAGATACGACTGAATAACTAGACCTAACCAGTTCCTGGAGGGAGAGTTCTCTGGAGGAAGGCTCTGGGGAGCTGTCCTTAGACCTTGGGCTAGTCAACATTTTTATCTATGCCTTGGAAGAAGCTGTAACCAACTCAATTTTTTATGCTTATAAAATCTACAGATGACACAAAGCGGAAACAGATAGCTAACACTGAATCTGACTAGAAGCAAGATCTGAAAAGAACTTGACAGGCTAGGATGACATGCCTAATAAAATAAAAATGAAATTTTAATTTTTTAAAATGTAGAGTTCCACACCTGAGTTCAAAAAATAGACTTCAGTCCAAGGAATAGAGCATTGCTTTACAACAATTCCTATGTAAAAAAAAAATTATGGGAATCTCAGGTAACTACAGACTAATTATGAGTCAACAAGGTGACAAAAGAATCATAATGATATTTATGTAATGATATGCAAATATATATTACTTCATTTGAGTCCCATAAAAATATTTGAGGGAAGTACTATACATATTATCCCCATTTGACAGATGAGGAAACTGAGGCTAAGAGAGGTTAAAGTGGTGTGGCCAGAGTCACACAGCTGGTAAGTGTCTGAGGCAGGATTAGAATTCAGGTCCTGATGACTCCACAACCAACAATGTAACAGGCAAAAATAAATAAATAACAAGCCCAAGGCTGCTGAGCCACATTAAGAAAGGCATAGGGTCCAGGCCAGAGAGCTCACAGCTCTGTTCTGTTGTGCCCTGATCAGGCCACATCTGTAGTACTGTTTTCAGTACTGGGCACCACATTTAGAAGTTCCATAGATAAGGTGACAAAGTTGGTGAAGGCTACGGAATATGTGCCATAAAAAACAGTTCAAGGAAACTGGCTGTGTTTCATCTGAAGAAGGAAGATGTAAGGGCTGCAAAAGAGTACCTAAAGGGGAGAGGGATTCCATTTGCCCTATTTTGCCCCAAAGGGAAAATCTAGGATCAATAAGGGGATGGGGGAAGAGAGATGGAGGGGGGGAGGGAGAAAGAGAAATGGAGAGAGAGGGAGAGAGAGAGGGGAGAGAGATAGTGGGAGGGAAGGAAAGAGAGAGAGAGAAGAGACAGAGAGAGAGAGGAGAGAGAGAAGAGAGAAGGGGTGGGGGCGGAGAGGGAGAGAAAGACTCAGTATAAAGAAAAGAGTTCCTAACAATTAGCTCTATCCAAAAGTGGAACATGCTGCCTCTGCCACTAAGTGTTCCCCTCTTGCTGGCAATCACCAGAGGCTGTATGGTAACTTTTGGGGAATATTGTAGAGAGAATGGGTTGGACGAGACGACCCGAGGTCCCTTCAACCTCCAAACAAGGTAGGGCTGTATAATGAAAAGATAACTGTTCCTGGAGTCAGAGGAGCTGAGGTCAATTCCTGCCTTTAGCTCGCCTCTATGACCTTAGGCAAGTCCTTCCCTGGGCCTCACTTGACTCATTTATAAGACTGCAGGAGCCTTCCTCAATGGTCCCTTCCAGTCCCCATTCTAAATCTATGATCCTAGTGCCTTCTGTGATTCAGTAAAGTTCAAAGTACATTGTGCCAGTTACTGGTTTGGATGTGGTTGTCTCAGGGACAGCAGTGCCAATGCCACACAGAAGGATGCTGCCTTCTGCTTTGGGAGAGAAGAGGCTGGATGAATGTCCTTCACAGAAGGGACCTACCTCTAGCCACAAATCCTCATTTTATAGGTAAGAAAACTGTGGGCTGGAGAAGTCAAGACACGTGCCCAAAGTCACAAAGCTTTCTTGGATCTTGAGGTGTGGGAGTTTTCACCTGAAAATCTGGATGTGGTTATAGTGATGCCATTGGTAAGTTTCATAGTGAATTCCATTCTTGGTTCCATAATACTATTTAGCTGACCCTGGGGAAGTTTACTTTCAGCCAGCACGTATTCATTGGCATCCCATTGTTTCTCCCCTCCAGAAGTATCTCAGTTTTCCTTGAGCAGTAGCCATATCTACAAATCGATGTCCTAAGGAGACATGCCACTTCAAACAGATCCCTGAAAAGTATTACCCATTTAGCTTGCCCCAGGCTCCTTAGCTCCCCTAGGCTTCACTCATCTCTCAGACTGATACAAAGGAAGGACAAAGGATCAAGCCAGGATCTTTCTACAAACTCTCTGTTTTTTACTCTCCATAGAGAAGGATGAAAATAGGACTTATTTTAGCTTATCACTTTTTAGACTATCACTTTTAACCCCTGATAGGGTAAAGAAAGATCTAATTTGTGTCAATGGACTAAGAAAGATGCACGTTTCTAAAACTTCTTTAAATGCTACTAAACTTTGCTTGGCCATAACCCCATGGGCTAGGCAGTTCAATGAGCTATAGTTGGTGCTAGTCTTGAGTGTCTACTATGTAAGCACTGGTAAACTGAGTCACGGGGCAGGACACCAAAGTCTAGAAGACATGACCCTGAAGTTCCAAGCAAGTCCATATCATGTCAAAAGTGTAGAATTATTGGAAATGGGGACAAAATGAGAACAAGCTGCAATGTTATCCAAGCTGCAAATGTAGCAATGTTATGTCATCTTGTCAAGAAGCGATGTTGAGGAACAGATAAAACATTCATCAGGGAATGTTATCGAACTCCCAGACTCTCCCTTCAATAATGACTTTCCAAAAAAGAAAAACACTCCTCACTGTGCTCTCAACTCGTGCCTACAGTGTGATGATCTATGAGGAGTCAAATAAAATCCACACATATAAAGCAGCTACACACTCATAATTAGTTGTACTTTTTTAGGGAGTAATTCTATTCTTCAGGCCATTACTAGTTAGCTTTCCTAGTTATCAAATAATTTTTATTGTATGGTCACAAGGTATTAAACATGGAGAATCCTGTTTGAAAATTTTTTGAGTGGAAACTCCCTGAGGGCAGAGATTGCTTTATTTTTGTCTTTGTATTCCTAGCACTTAGAACAAGACCTGGCATATTCTCAAATCCTCCAATGGCATCAGCCTGGAAGTTTCATTCAACAATGCAGTTTGTTATAATAAATTTTGTAAATTTCTTCCATTTTGGGGGGGTTCTTATCCTTAAATATCCCTGGGATGTTTCTGCTTAGTTGAATGTTTTGCCAAGCTTGCTATAAGTTGGTTTTACCTCCCAGTGATTTTCTCTGTTTTATAGATGACAGTTCTGAGGCAGTAATTGTCTGGCATCCTACTTTATGAGATTTTACAGACAAGCTATTATATATCTGCTCTTGCCTCTGTCTGGCAATTGTCAGAAAAGTTTAATAAGATACTTCTGGGCTCTTTTGGTCTTTCTGTTATGGACATTAATTTAGGTTGGTTTGACTTCTGTACAAAATTATTATAATTAATATCAAATGTCATTTCTGTTGTTCATCTGATTTTGGAAGGTCAATGATGTGTTCTGGATGGAGTGGTTTCAATTGTACTTTGTATTTTCCTCATTATTATTCTTTCTTGCTTTCTTTTTAGTTCTGATCTTAGCTCTGACAAGTCGATGGTCTGACTGTATTCAGAGAGCCAATGACTAGAAATTCATAATTTAAATAGAGTAGAGACAACTAATGAAAGTCAGCATTTCCTAGTAAAGCACCATGATTTCAAGTCTCAGAATCTCCTAGCACAATAACATCTTCTCCTGACTGTCAAAAATACAAGGTATTTTAGTTATTTAATGATATTATTTGATGTTCACCATGTCCAGTGACTACCAATTATTTTCTTAAAGGAAGATGTGAATCTGGTAATCTCCAACTCTTTGGCCTCACTCATTCCTTTATCCCAAACCATACTTTCCCACATATTTCTCCCGATCCTCACCTTTCCTTGCTTTTTTAATGAGATCACCACGTATTTTAGTGTAGATTGATTTAATTTAGAAGGTCTTAAGTTCTTCATATAATTTTTCTTCCTCTTCATCTTTAGCAATTGATGTTGGTACAAAAACTGCCATCATGTTCTTTTTGTAAATACTCCTCATCACCAGTATTACAATACATGATAACCAAATGTCACACAAAATCATGTTTCTTGCTGCCTTTGGGAGTGCAACAGAACCCACTCCACCAATTCCTTTTTTTGCCTCGCCAAAGAGAATCTTGGAGTAAGCTAGCCAGTTGCAACTTCTTTCTTCTGGTTTCACTTAAGGCAAGAATGTCAAGATTACTATGATTCAGCTTCACTGGCAATATTTCCACTTGTTAGTCATTGGACAAGAATCTCAAATTCAGAAATGGTCAAATGAAAGTTTGTAGAAGGTCTGAAAACTGCCTGATTCTTAGCACCTGCTCTCCCCTTTCCTACCATCTTACCACTGTTGCTGTTGCTGCTGTCACTGTTGTTTATCTTTGGTTCTCCAAGAGGACCCACTATCACTGCACAGGAGGAGAATGGCTACAAAGGACTCAAGGCCATTTTGTGTTTTTCTTTCTTTCACAAATGCTGAGGCCACCAAAATCATTGCCAAACGTCCAAGCTACTGGCCATGAACCTCTCCTCCCTTATTTGGCTGGTCCTCAGAAATCAGGCCTGGCCTGTTGCATAGGCCATATTCAAAGCCTTTTCAGCATGGATGAGCCTGCCAGAGTCTACAGTCCTGTGGCACATGCCTTTGAGAACTCTGGGTCACCTCCACACCATGAAAAGACATCAGATTAAAACATTGTGGAAAACTTAATAACTAGGGAGTGCTTGTTGATTGACTCCTTTCTTTTCTCCATTTTGCCTTCTTTCTTTTCATAAGGGGGCATAATGTTAATGTCTCTCCTCTCACAAACTTATCTTGCATACCAACTGTCAAAATAATTTTCTGGATGCATAGATCTGGCCATGTCATTTGCCTGCTTAAAGGTCTTCAGTAAATTCTCATTACCATTAGAATAAAATACCATCTATATCTTTAGTGGGGCATTAAAGATTCTCCAACCTCAAACCCACAGGATCACCTTTGGCTCTCCCTTCTCCTTTGCTTTTCATATCCAATAAGTCACTAAGTGCTACAGCCTCAGTTTAAAAATCTATAAAACCGGTATAATAATAACACCTTTATTATGGTTGTTATAAGTGCTATGAACCTTAAAGTCCTATATAAATGGGAACCATCAGTATTATTCTACAACTGTTATCCAACCTCCAGTCTGTTTTCTGTTCTCATCTCTCAGTTTTCATTCAAAGCTCTCATTACATTTCCCCTAGACTAAAATACAAGCTCCTGACTGATCATACTGCTGTCTCTCCCTCTCTACTACACCTCCAAATCCATCCCACAAAATACTACCAGAGTGAGCTTCCTAGTATATGTCCCTGTTAAAAAAAGAATTTCACTCAACATTGCCAACTGAATAAAATACAAACTCCCTTTTCTTAAATCCAAGACCCTTTAAGGGGACCCTGCCGTTTCCCATTTCTTAACCTATGCCTAGGTAGGTTCCTATAACTGCAATGCCCTCCCTTTATTAGTTGTCCTTAACATCCTTCAAGGCCCAACTCTAATGCCATTTCCTGACTTCCCTGAACAAGAGGCAAACCACCAGCTTCCACAAACCCTCTCCAGAAAAGCCCCAAAGTTTGCATCAAATTCAGTAACGATCAAGAAAGTCAATGAGAAATTTCAATCAGTGGTTTTTTTCCTACCTGAAAACTGTGCCAAATGTAAACCAGGAGCCCACGGACAATAGGAAAGCCAACACTGTCCCCCATGAGCAAAGCTAATACCATCATTGGATAACCTCCCAGGCTAACCAGAGTCAACACACATAGAGTCTGCAAGGGTCTGTGACCAGATGGATCTGTGCAGAGGAGCCCTGAGAAAGCCCCAGGGAGATCAGAAAAATCCTGGGGAGTGGCAACAGGCAGAGACCAGAATGGCCCCTTGCATGGCAGGGCCAGGGGCTCAGGCATCCCTGCCACTGTGTCTGGAGACGCTGAACCTCCAAGATCCAAGGGGGCCTAATCCCTGGGGGAGCATCAGGTCAGGGACCCAGGGGACCCAGGGAGAGATCAAGCAGGGCGGACCACCCCACCCAAAAATACAGCAGAGGACACAGCTCTGACACAAGGCAGCTGACGAGCAGATTTTAAAGATGACCCACCAGTGGAAATGGGATCAGAGGATCCAGGCTTGAATCCTGGTTTTGTGACCCACCGTCTGTGTGACCCAAGGACAAGGTTTGCATGTCTCTGGGTCTCACTTAACTCATTTGTAAAATGACAAAATTGGACTAGATGGTGTCCAAGGTCCCTTCTTGTGACAATCTGAATGTGGGAATCAGCCTTCCAACTCAGATCTTATGAACTCAGATGTTATCTGTCAACAAGGCTTGGCTCTGATTCTGGGCTGTACGCTTCATATGGGCAGGGACCCTTATTTAATTCTTTTCTGCATCTCTGACAGAGACCAACAGATATCTTTATACACAGTGGGCATTCAGCAAATATTTGTTGAGTTTATGGATAAATCTGTGTACCTTGTCTTCTCTCTCCTATGGGTAGGGGTTTTATATTTGTTTTTGTCTCCCCCTCAGTACCTAGGACAGTGCTTTGAATTTGGTGGTGTTGTTCAGTCATTTTTCAGTCATGTCCAACTCTTTGTGACCCCATTTGGGGTTTTCTTGGCAAAGATACTGTAGTGGTTTGCCATTTCCTTCTCTGGCTCATTTTACAGATGAGGAAACTAAGGCAAACAGGGTTAAATGACTAGCCAGAATCACAAAGCTAGTAAGTGTCTGAAGCCAGATCTGAACTCACTAAGTCTTCCTGGATGTAGTAAGCATTTAATAAAAATCTGCTAAATGAATTGACAGGAAAGATAGGTGAGCACCTTATCCCATAATTAGCAGCTCTCTGAGGCTCAGTTTCTACAATTAAGTCACGACATGCCCTAAATACAAGTGGTGGAGGGAAAACCTGAAAAAGCTAATGAATTTATTTTTCCAAGTAGCTCTAATCAAACCTTAGACAGAAATGTCCATTTGAGTGCAGATAAACATGGCCACGATATAATGAGTACAAGGCATTTTGGGGCATCTATGTGTTGGTGGAAATAAAATTGCACAAGAAATAACTTCCAACAATAAGTCATTTCCTTAATGTTAAGGTCCCCTCAAAAAGAAATACTGTATTTCAAGATATTCTAAAATGGCCCTTAGTTCATTTTTCCCCATGCCGGTATGGATGAGCTCAGGGACCCATCAGAACATCCTAGCCTGAAAACAGCAGACTGTTGTACAAGCAGGTAAAAACACAATAGGCAGGGGACATAACCCAGAGGCCCCTCCCACGCCCTCAAATCCCTTCCTGCCCCAAGTGTGACGGAGAGCTGCCGGTTACAACTTAGACCCCTCTGTTAGGTTCATGCTACATGTTTAGCCCAGGGCACTGCTGGTGGTGGATTTAGCGCCCTCTGGTGGCACTTTGCTTATTTGACACTTGTAACCCTAGATAATTAAGAGTTTTAAAAATGGTGGTGTTTTAGAGCTAAAAGGAGTCTTGCTACTTGTGACACCTGGGACAAGACGCTTTACTTCGATGGGTGTCAGTCTCTTCATCTGTAAAATGTAAAACGCTGGCCTAGATGACTTCTGAAGATTCAGAAGACCCAATCCCCTCATTTTGCAGACTGGGAAACCGAGGCCCAAAGATGAAATGACTCGCCCAGGATCACATGCATGGTTCATAACAGAGCTAACCCCTTGACCCTCCACTAGAATTTTTGCTGCAATATCACCCCATATGCCTGGGCTGAAACCACTAATTGCCTGGTTTACAATTCCGTGGCAAGCCTGATTTGAACAAACACCAATCGGTTTCCATGGCCCATCCTTTAAAAGCTGGATGACTAAGCCCAAAAAAGGACCAGATATTCCAGACAAGCTAGGTAACAACCCACCCCTCAAATACTCTCAGTGCTTGGACACCTGCCACCAAGGTTTGGCCTTTTCTGTATGTAAGCAATTCCCTCCCTCCTCTTCTTGGTCTCTAGCCCTCTGCATCAGGCACTTAGAAGCCAACTCAAAGCCAACCCTCCCCAGGAAGCTTTTGCTAACTCCCCAGGTTGGTAATGATCTTTAATCAATTCATTAGCAAGTACTTATTAAAGGCCTACTATGTACCACGCACAGACATGCAACTACAAAGGAGGATTTGGTCCTTGTTGCAGGGAATTTGCATCCTCATAAACCCAACCCCAGGATGTCTTTATCCTTTCAGAGGCAGCTGGTTGGGTCTGGAGTCAAAGACCTGGACTCAAATCCAGCCTCTGGAAGTTGGACAAGTCTCAACCTCTGGCTGCCTCAGTTACCTTAAGTATTAAAGTGAGAATAACAGTGCCCACCTCCCAGGGCTGTTCTCAAGATGGAATGAGATCTATGTGTAAAGTGCCCAGCACAAGCCTGGGTATGATGTGGGCACTTAATAAATGCTTATTCTCTTCCCCTTACCATGGAGCATAATGACTATTTGTCTTGGTGCCTCTGCCCATGAGTCTGCCTTCACTGAACTGCACTGTCTCCCTTCACAGAAGGGGCTTAATAAATGGTGACTGATTGTTGATAAGCAGGGGTGGGAGAATCAGTTTCACTCTCTCTAAAAGAATGGTAAAGGCCCCAGAGTGAGCCCTTCTGTGTCCTCTTGAGCCAAAAGGGTGAATCCAAAAGAAAAATCGCATTTTCTCATCTTGGCTTTGCTCCTAGACCTCAGGTGAGCCTTTTAACTGGTCTGGGAGCTTCAAGTTACCCATCTATAAAATGAGTGCATGCCACCAGGAGATCTCCAAGGCTCCTTTCAGATCCGACCTGCCAAAAGTCTCTGAAAACAAACACCCCAAACCAAAAATACCAATAAAAATGAAAAAAAAAAGACGCTGGCTATTAAGAGGTGGTTCAGATGAATTTTCTTTTCCAGGAATATAAATAAAACCAATCCTATTACTTTTCCTTCTAGAGTAGGAAATTTCAAAGTATTTAATAATTTTTTTTTTAAGATTCCAGACAAGCCGCCTGGCATAATGTGAAGAGCTCTGACTTTGGAGCTGGAGGACTTGGGTTCAGATCCAAGTTGTGCTTCTGATTCTGCCCTTGTGACTGTGGGCAAGTTACATCCCTTCTCTGAGACTCAGTTTCCTCATCTATAGAATAACTCAGGTGATCCAGATGACAAGTAAGGTCCTTTCAAACTCTACATCCTATGATTCTACCTTTTAGGTAATGATTTTCTTGTTGTTCAGTCATTTTCAGGCATGTCCAACATGTCCAAAACCCCATCTGGGGTTTTCTTGGCAAAGATACTGGTGTGGTTTGCCATGTCCTTCTCCAGCTCATTTTATAGATGAGGAAACTGAGGCAAGCAGAAGTTAAGTGATTAGCTCAGAGTTACAGAGCTAGTAAGTGTCTGAGACAGGATTTGAACTCAGGTTTTCCTGACTCCAGGCCTCAGCATTCTATCCCCCTCACCTCTACCTGCCTCTGTAGCTTGGGAGCTAGAGGCTATTGAAGGGCATGGCAGATTATGATTATGGTTTTTACTAATAACATATATCAGGTTAAACCTCCAAATAAACCAAATTTTAAACTGAATTTAAGACTTTTTTGTCATTAGAATAATAAGCCCACCCTGCAACAAGGCCCCTTAGGTATGCTCTCTCCCTCCTCAGTCCAAGGCACTAGAAGGGCACCAGAAGTCCCACCCCTGGAGCAGCCTATCAGAGAAGGCAGGCATAGCCTGGGAGGCTTCCCCTTTTTCCAGAAAGAAAGGGTGATAGTACAAGGGAGGTCCAGACAGTTGACACTGTGCTCCACAGGGGACACTTGGAGGCCACACTAACCAGGAGAGCTGTCCCCAAGTGGAAGTGGTGGGTACCTCTTCCTTATGTGGCTAGATGCCCATTTGTCAGGCGTGTCATAGTTGTATTTGTAAAGTTGGTTTTCTAACCTGGATGTAAAACTTTACACCCATCCTCACAAAATTTCATTTTATTAGATTTGGCCCAATAGTTGAGACTGCTTTTAGGTGTGGTGTGATGAAATGGCCAACTCTGAAATTCTGTGAGCCTGTGGCTGGAGCCCCTGGGCAGCTCACTTAACCTCTCACTGTCCCAGGTGAGACAGGAAGTTATAGAACAGTCCCATATTTGTTTGTTGTTGTTGTTCATCCTTTATTCTTTTTTTTTTTTTTGGATACAAATATGGGAATTTATTTGGCACATTTGTCACAAGGGTTTTGTTGTTGTCGTTGTTTTTCTAGTGGGGGGATGTGAGTGAAAGAGGGGGAGGAATTAGGAACGTGATAACCAGAGAGAGAGAGAGAGAGAGAGAGAGAGAGAGAGAGAGAAAGTAGTTATTAAAGCATTTTGAATTCCAGAAAAGTACAAGGATAGTTGCAGACAAGCACTACAGCTTTGAAAGTTACATGTTAGGGGGAAGCTAGGTGGCACAGTGGAGTACTGGCCCTGGAGTCAGGAGAAACCCAGTTCAAATCCAGCCTCAGACACTTACTAGTTTTGTGACCCTAGGCAAGTCACTTAACCCCAATTACTTCCAAAAAAAAATAAAAGAAAGTTATATGTTGAATATATTACATATGTTAAAAGAAAAGTAAGCTGTATATAATAAAGATTCATAGTTTCATGTACCACCTCTTTTTCTGCTGTATATGGTATATATATGAATGTGCTCATTACATTTGGTATTTAAGTTCAGAATTTTAAAAATTCTTTTAAAAAAATCAATCTTTAGGGCCTTTCCTGATTCTCTCTACCCCCTCCACCCCCCATGTCTTTCTCCCTAAATTACCTTCTTTATTTTGTATATACTTCTAGGGTGTATGTTAGCTCTCTTTCTCCTCCCCCAACTATAAACTCCCTGAGGGCAGAGACATTTCTTTATGTCTTTTTAACCCCAGAACCTAGTATTTTACCTGATGCATACTAGGTGCTTGATTACGATTTGTAGAATTGAAATGAGTTTTTTTTTTTTAATTATGTGTCTGTCTCACCTCGAGGCCTTATGCCAAAGACAAGTTAGTTATTTCATGGACAAAGGAAACAGCATGGTATATTAAAAAGAATATTGGACTTGGAGTCAGGATATGGCCTTCAAGTCTCAGCCCCAATTTTACTATCCAAGTGACCTCTCTAAATTTTGATTAGTAGCTTCCATCTAGGGAAAGTGGCTTTTTTTTAGATTTTTCTTTTTGCTTTTTTTTTTTTCTGTTTTACATCATTTATTTCCGCCAGATTTTGAGTTACAACCATTTTCCCCCAATTATTCCCCTACCCAACCTCACAGAATAGTAGTCCCACAAGATATCGCTTCCTCCAATCTGCTCTCTCCTATACCCCCATCGACTTTTCCATTAGAGGAAGGTGAATCTTTGTGTCCCAATGCCTGCACATCTTATCTCCCTATTACAAGCAAAAGAGTATTAATAATAGTGTTTATATATATTTGAAACATTTAATCTTAAGACCTCGAATTTCAGATCCATTTCCTTCCTCCCTTGTCACCCATTCCCTCTGGGGAGATAAGTAATTCAGTATATGTTGTACATGTCTAGCTATGCAAAACATTATCATAGTAGATATATTGTACAAGGCTGCTTATAATTCCCCCCCACTCATCCCACCCCCCACCTGGTCCATTCCCTACATGATCCTGTCCCTCTTTTATAGTGGGTACTTCCAACCTCCCCTCACCCCAAGGATGCCCTCCCATCCATCATCCCTCCTCTCATCCCCCTTCCCCCTATCCTGCTGCAGGTTGAGATATCCATTTAGTATGTATGTCATTTTCTCCCTGAACCAAATTCAATGTGAATGTGGTTTTGCCTTTTTAGCCTTCCTTATTCTCCCCCTCCTTTGCAACCACTTCCCCTTGTTTCTTCTACATGGGATAGTTTACCCTACCCTGTCTCTCCCCATCTCCTCTTCCCACTTTCCTCTCTCACCTCATAATTTCATCCCTTGAGTATTCTCCCTTCCCAACAAATTCAACCTATGCCCTCTATCCATATATAACTGTAACCATACACACACATTCACATATGCATTCATATGACCACACACCCTTCTTCCATTATTTTCATAGTGAGAAAGATATCATCAGTCACAGTTATTGCTTTTCCATATAGGAATGTAAATAGTTCAACTTTGATAAGTTCCTTTGATTTCTTTTCCCTGATTACCTTCTCAGGCATCTCTTCCTTCTTGTGTCTGGATGTCAAATTTTCTATTCAATTCTGGTTTTTTCCTCAAGAATGCTTGAAAGTCTCTATTCCACTGAATGACCATATTTTCCCCTGAAACAAAATACTCAGTTTTGCTGGGTAGGTGACCCTTGGGTTCATTCCCAGTTCTTTGCCCTCTGGAATATCATATTCCATGCCCTTCGATCCCTCAGTGTAGAAGCTGCCAGGTCCTGGGCTATTCTGATTGTGTTTCCACAATATTGAAATTGTTTCTTCCTGGCTGCTTGTAGTATTTTCTCCTGATCTGGGGATTCTGGAACCTGGCTATAATATTCCTGGGAGTTTTCTTTTTGGGATCTTTTTCAGGAGGTGATCGGTGGATTCTTTCAACCTCTATTTTGTCCTCTGGATCTAAAACATCAGGGCAGTTTTCCTTGAGAATTTCTTGAAGGGTGATTTCTAGGTTCTTTCCTTGATCATGGCTTTCAGGTAGTCCAATAATTTTTTAATTGTCTCTCCTGGATCTATTCTACAGGTCAGTGGTTTTTCCCATGAGGTATTTCACATTGCCTTCTAACCTTTCGTTTGTTTGGATCTGCTTAACAGCATCTTGATTTCTCATAAAGTCACTAGCTTCCATTTGCTCCAGTCTAACTCTGAAGGAATGAATCTCCTCAGTGAACTTTTGAGATTCTTTTTCCATCTGGCAAATTGACTTTTTAAGGCATTCTTCTCCTCATTGCCCTTTTGGGCCTCCTTTGCCATTTGAGTTAGTCTATTTTTTAAGGTGTTGTTTTCCTCAGTCAGGCTGTTGACCCTCATTTCATACTTTCCTGCATCCTCCTCATTTCTCTTTCCAATTTTTCCTCCACTTCTCTTATTTGATTTTTAAAGTCCTTCTTAAGGTCCTCTATGGCCTGCAACCCGCTCATGTTTTCCCTGGGGCTTTTGGAGCAGGACTTCTGACCTCACAGTCCTTTTCCCTCTCTATGCCCCCAAAATAGGAGTCTAGGGTTGCATTTTTCTGTTTCCTTTGCCTTGGCATGTTGCCACTTAATTGCTTGACTTTTGGGCTTTTTGCCACACTATGGCTTTAAGGCCAGCTAGAGGAATTTTCGTCCCGAACGTGTGGGGGGCAACTTCCGCTTCTGGCAAGCTGTAAACCCACCCACAACTTCCACCCTAGATCACAATTCAGATCCAGGGAGGTTAAAGCAAGAGCGATTACCCCCCAAGACTGATCGCTGGATCTCCCCACGATTTGTAGGCTGGGAGCCGGAAATGCCTATGAAAACTACAAAATGGCGTGTCTCCTCAGCGGCTTCTAGCCCCCAGGGAGGGAGCTGACGCATTCCCCAAATACAGGTCCCAAAGTCCATAGGACACTAACCTCTTACTTTGTCCTAGGCATGTCTATGTTGATAATTCTGGAGTCGCCACAGCTCCTGGTGTTCTCGGGTTCCTCCAGCCGGCTGCTGGCCCTGCCGCCCTAGGGCTAAAACCTCGGCTCACGTGGACCTGGGCTGGGCTCGGCTCCTGCGCTCTGCGTGCTGCCAGGTCCCAGACCTCTGCGCTGGTCCTTCCTGCAGGGCTGCTGGGCTGTCCTCAGCGGGAGGTTAGCTTCTCTGTGTCATTCTGTGGGTGCTGGGGCTCCAGAAGTTGTTCAGAGTCCCCTTTTACATAGTTTGGGGGGAATCTGGGGGCAGAGAGGCTTGGACTAGCTGTTTCTACTCCGCCATCTTGGCTCTGCCCCCCCCTCCCCTTTCATCCTTTATTCTTGAAGAGGGCCAATGACATCAGGGGTGTAATATCTTGACTTGCAAATGAATTGGATTTAAGTGAGGCAGGGCTGAGCAAAGGCATCAGTCTCACTCTCTCCTCCTGAATCCAGTGGCGAGGCATTGGTCAGGACAACTAGAGATGGCCCCAAATGCAGTGGGGAGTCCTTGGCCTTTTTAAGCTAAGGTCTTTCCCAGGTCTCAGTCTGTCTGAGGCAACACCCATTTGGTGATTCAGTGGTTTCGTCGTAGGTAACAAATGAGACAAAAGATGGTCTAGTTTGCATACTGAGGGGGAAGTCAATCTGGGAAAGGATTTCCCTCACAGTTTCCCCGAGAGAACAGAAACAATTGTTGTTTATACCTGGAAACACAAACAAATAACTGAATTCTGAAGGCTCTTTCCCCCCATCTATAGCTTGAGTGGTCAGGTCCTGTTTATTTCTCTGGTCTAGCTTTGTCTCAGTCCCACTAAAATCTGGGCCCCAGTACATTTTCTTTGCTTTTTTTTCTTTTTTCGGAGGGCAATTGGGGTTAAGTGACTTGCCCAAAGTCACATGTCTAGTAAGTGTGTCAAGTGTCTGAAGCTGGATTTTTAACTCAGGTCCTCCTGACTCCAGGGCCAGTGCTCTATTCACTGTGCCACCTCGACACTCTGACCCAGTGCATTTTCAATGATAACACAAGGACCAAATGCTTTTGTTTCTCTCATAACAAATATCCCTTTAGGGGGGAAAAATACAAGTTAAACATTTACCTAAATAAGTAAGAATTCTAAACAATATAGAACCAAAATCTTGATTTTTTTTTTAAGAAAACTATGCTCAAGGATAGGAATCGGAAGACCTAGTCCTTTATTTATAAAGCATTTTTGATTTTATTTTATTATAAAGAAGATCCCTGATCTGGGGGAGGCAAACTTTCTGTTTCATCTATTTGTACCTGGAAATGGACATTTGATTTCTTTCCATGGAGAATAAAAGAATAGTTACTATGCTGCCCTTAAAAAGAACACATGAAGTTCTTTCTGAGCTTGGTATTTTTCAATGGACATTGTCCCTATGCACACTGTGCTAATGGCACAGCTCTGATAATAATAAATCGTAATTCTGTGTGATGGTACTTTTCATTTCTAGGAAAAAACGGGTACATATAGATTTGACATAATGTCCCATTCTGTTCTCCATGTGATTCTGGAATTGGTGGCTGCGTCTGTAAGCTTGATATTTTTATCAGTGATTTGTCTAAAAGGCACTGAGGGCAAGATGGCCAAATAGGCCATGACCCAAAGCTAGAAGGGATGGCTAACACACTGAATGGCAGAATCAGGTTCCAAAGTTGTCAGTGGGCTACACAGAAGACTCAAGCTAGGATAAGGGAGGTTAAGAGGAGTAAAAAAACTCTTCAACTACAGGATGGGGGAATGCATGGCTAAAAAGATCTGAGGGTGTCAGCGGATTGCAAGCCCAATATTAGGGGGAAGAGAACAAGCATTTATTAAGCACCTAATATGTACCAGGCTCTGTGCTAAATGATTTACAAGTATTGTCTCATTTGATCCTCACAAGGTAAGGTCTATAATTTATCCCCATTTTATTGTTGAGGAAACTGAGGCAGACAAAAGTTAAGTGGCTTGCCCAGGATCACACAGCTGGCAAGTGTTTGAAGCTGCATTTGAACTCAGGTTTTCCTGATTCCTGGCCTTATGTTCTGCCTATTGTACCACCCAGCTGACTGCCTCTTGTACTTGTAAAGTTGGTTTTCTACCCTAAATGTAAAACTTTACACTTATCCTTACAAAATTTCATCTTACAAGATTTGGCCCGATAAGCTGAGATCCTTTTTTGGATTCCAGTCCCCCTCACTCAACTGCTAACTATTCCTCCTAACATTTTGTCATCTGCAACTTTTATAAGTGTATTGTCTATGCCTTTATCTAAGTCACTGATAAAAACGTTAGGCAGCAGAACAAGGCCAGAGAATCTGTGGGGCCCTCCACTGCAGACAGACTCCCTTCCATGTTGACATCAAATCAGTAATGGTTGATTAATATTTACACCTGGTCATTCAATGGGTCCTGAAGCCTTCTGGGATTTTATATAGATATAAAATAAGGCAGGATATAATATAGATGCAGAGATATAAAACAGGGGTTCTATAGAGATATACAATAAAGCCTTTGAAATCTGTGAGATGTCCTAGAACCTAGCCCACTCCTTCTCCCCATTTGACCACAAAGCTGGCATAGCAAAACTCTGCTAAAATCCAGGTAACCTATATCCACCGTATTCCCCTGATCCACCAATCTAGTAACCCTGTCAAAAAAGGAAATGGGCATAGTCTGGTAAGTTCCGTATCTTATGAAACTCTGCTGGTTCTCGGTGGCTAACCAGTCATCACTTTAATGATATGTTTGAAGACTTCACCAAAAACTGAAGGCAAGTTCATTGGTGTATAGTTTACAAGTTCCTCTCTCTTCTTAAAAAAAAGAATCTGAACAACCAGTTCCCTTGCAGTCCCTCTCCTTGTCTCTGTGACTCTTCAGATATCACTGACAGTGTTGTCACAGTTTTATTCTTTTCTCTTCTCCTCTGTTTTAACCCCTATTCTTTTAGTGGCTTGGGATGAAGTCCATACAGATCCAGTGACTTGGACCCATCAAAGGTAACCTGAGGCTTTCCTCTAGCTTACTACTTTTCTTACAGTATCCTAATTTTAAGGCAAAATAATAATTTTTAAAATACACATATAAATAAAAATATTTAAAATATTAAAAGTTTTAATTAAATTAAGCATTATCAAATATTTAATTTTGTTATTAATTATTAAATTGTATTAAATATTATTAAAATAAATTAATTAAATAAAATTAAAACTATTAAAAATATAAAGTATAAAAATATTTTTAAAATATTAAAATTTTAAAATTTTTATTTAAAAAAATACAACAAAAATAACACACAAAAAATTAATGAACTCATAAGGTGTTAAAACAACACAAGTCAAAGGGTGTTGAATAGACACACCAGCTTTCAGTTCAAAAGGGCCCTAGCCCCAGGTTACTTGGGCAAAGAAAAGACTTGGTTTTTTTTGCACATAGTATCCAGTGATCTCTACTTTGACCGGAAGAAAGCACATGTCTAAGCAGTCTTAGTACTATGCTTTCATTCTGAAAGAAAAATGGTGCAGTATTAGTCCTCAAACCAGGGGCATGGAACAGTTCTGATGAAGCTGAAGACAGAAGATCCCTGAAAGTCAAATTAAAGTGTTGGCAGCTAGGTGGTATAGTGAATAGTGCTGGACTTGGAATCAGGAAGACCTGAGTTCAAATCCTGTCTCACTTACTAGTTGTGTGACCCTGGGCAAGTCACTTAACCCTGTTTGGCTCAGTTTCCTCATCTGTAAAATGACCTGGAGAAAAAAAAATGGCAAACCACTACAGTTTCTTTGCCAAGATAACCCCAAACAGAGTCACAGAGAGTTGGATATGACAGAAAATGACTGAACAACTCATGGTAGCAGATAGCCTTGGAAAAACATGAGTTAATTAGTATCATTTTGCCTAACTATGATGGAAAGGAGGGAGCTTCCCTGCCTGTGGAGATGAATGATGAACACCAGCCTTTGGACCCTAGAGAATCAGGGTCAATCAATGATAAGGTTGTTTGTTTGTGGAAGCATTAACAACTTATAATACCCAACTCTAACACTAAGTACTTTGTGAGAAGGACATGATGTTTATTTAGTTTATTCATCTGGTGAAGACCTAGGGATACCCCGACCATAAGGAACTGGAGATCTGGCAATGGTCTTAGTCTTACATCACAGATGAAAACAAACACTGTTGATCAAAGTCTAAATTCTAGATCTCTAAAGAAAACTTTTCTTTAAAAGCCTCTTTGTCCAAATGGGCTGATCACCTGGGAGAACCCCTACCCAAGATGCCCCCAAAGAGTATTTCTTGTGGGTGTTTGTCTTCACATCACTTTTAACACAGAGGATTCCAAACAGTACAAAATAAGGCATTACTGTTATTCACTATTATTACCTTTTGAAATCTGTGTGATGTTTGAGAAAGCCTGGCAATGTCTTCAAGATCCAGGTAAGAAATGATCCGCAGGAGCAGAGGGTCTGAGAGCCGCTCGAGGTAATCATATTGCCCTTTGCACAAATTGATGACATACTGGAGGATTTTGGGGCCAAATATTAAGGCGATTTGAACTGCAATTCAGACAACAGGCACAATTGTTAGGTGTTGCCCTTCGTATATAGAGACCAGCTGCTGCCACCTGGCGCCTAACTCAGGTAAGACACTGCTCTCGGATGTTTCTCTGGGCCTGGTGCTAGGTTACGGATGTCATCTTCGCCCTTCACTTTGTTGCCTGGGTGACAGAGGCATCTATCACCAAGCAGCTCTGCAGTGGGGAGAGCTAGGGAAAATCATCTCTCCCCCTACAAGAACAAAGGCTCCTCCCAGAAGAACACTTTCCCTGTTAGGTGAGCAACAGGTCTGGAGGCAGGAAGATCTGAGTTCAAATTCAGCCTCAGAGACTTCCTGGCTGTGTGATCCTGGGCAAGTCAATGTATCCTGTCTGCCTCAGTTTCTTCATCTGTAAAATAGAGATAATATCACCTCCTTAGTAGGGATGCTGTGAGGACCAAATGAGAGGTTGGTAAAGCATTTAGCAAAGTGCCTGGCACCTAATAAATGCTTATTCCTCTCCCTACATGAACACGTTATGTGACCATATAGAAACAGTTCAGTGCCTTAATCAAATAAAACTTCCAAGATTAGTCCAAGACATACTGATAACATGCAGGGGGAGGGGGCTTATACTTAAATGTTCAGAATCTGTGGCTAAAGCGGATCAGAGCCCAGCCAGACTTTAGCAGAGGGCCTTGGGGAGTTCACTGCTCATGTCTCCGTGGCCAGCCCTCTGGGTCTGAGTCTTTCCAGACTCCTGCTAAGCTAGTCCTTAAAAGCCAGGCCATCTCTGAGCTCAGACCTGAAGCCTCTGCTGTCTGCCAGGGCTTGCCCTCCTCCACTGGGCTAGCCTTTGAGGAGCCTGGCCCAGTCCTCCCTCCATTCTTTATCTCTTCCTCTTATCTGTCCAGCTTGTTTGCACATCGTCTCCATGAGACTGGGAGCAAGGATTGTCTTTTGACCTTCTTCATATTCCCATGCTTAAGAAAAGTGCCCAGCACACAGTTGGGGCTTAATTAGTGCTTGTGGACTGACTGAGCACCCAGGGCTATCTCTGTGACAAGCCAGCTCCGACCAGAGTGAGTGAGTGAATAGACTATTATATTTTAAGTGAGCTTTTACACCCTGGAAATCAGCAAACGCAATAAATCAGGGCTTGATTGCATGGTTTTGTGGATCATTTAGACTTAGAGTGATAGAAAAATGCTAATAATTCAGATTAATTTAAAAGTGTATCCTACAAACACCGCCCCAGCGACTTGTTAAACATTTACTAGCACACTCCTGCCTCCATTAAATATAAGGCAAAAAAGCAGGACTTTCTTGGAGGGTTTATTATTCCACAAATAGTAACCAACAATAAATCATAAACAGCTCTCCTAAATTCCTGCGGTTAATATTATTTTTTATGCAGCCAGGCCAAGCTTTCAGTGCGTTCTCTTCTGTATCTATAAACATAGGCTGGTAGCTCAGAGGTGGAATTATCCAGCCCAACCCCACCTGGGGCACGTCTGCTCCACCCCTGCCAGTCCAGCATCTCCTACTGGGGGGTGGAGTCAGGGGTGTCTCCTCTGTCCTTCTTTATCCTTAGTGACCTCGGGAATGACAATACCAATGATGTCTTGGCCATTCTTCTTACCAATAGCTGTTTTATCATGGGAAGAACACTGGACTTGGACCTGGTTTCACATCCCAGCTACGTGACCTGAGACAAGTTATTTTACTAACCTTCATGCCTTAGTTTCTTAATCTACAAAATGGGCATGAGGATAACTGAATGACCTACCTCCAAGAAATAAGTCATATAAAACACCTGTAAACTGTACTATACTATATAAATACATAGCCTCTTACTTTCACTTCTGAGGTCAAACCATCACTTCTGGGTCTGAACCAACCCATCCTCTCACTTCCTGTTTTTTTTCCCCATTTCAATCTATTATCTGCACCACGGCAGAATCCAGATTCTAGGCCCACTATTGTGTAGCAGAGGTTAAGCTTGGATTTATGGCAAAGGCCTTTGGGTAGCATAGATATTACTATCTCAGAGGACAATGGGGAAGTGATTTTCCATGGGAAAGCTTCAGTAGAACAATGGGAATGTTTGCTTAACTTGCTATAATCAATTATCTGTTAATATTTTACCTTCTTCTCAGAATACTCCACCCCAGCCCTCTCTGTTTGGCTGCTGAACCTGACTTTATATTGTATACTTTTATTAATCTTCCAGATTTGAATACCACCATTAGTCTTCCTCACTCCATATAATCCGTAAATGATTTCGTTGTCTTCTCAAAATATTATAAAAATATTCTAGTTTTGCATTGCAAAGTGTTTCTTCAGCGCATTAAGATTCTGTGTCTCAGGGCGGCTAGGTGGCGAAGTGAATAGAGCACCGACCCTGGAATCAGGAGGACCTGAGTTCAAATCCAGCCTCAGACACTTAACACTAACTAGATGTGTGACCTTGTACAAGTCACTTAACCCCAATTGCCCTGCCTTCCCCCCTCCAAAAAGGAAAAACAAACAAACAAAAAGATTCTGTGTCTCTCTTTGGAGTGGATCTTCTCCTTCAGTTCCAAGAAACAAAGTAATAGTTTAAGCAAATTCCAGCTCAATTATTTGATATTTCCCTAAAAGCATTGGCATGAACAAGTCACGCTTTACTTAAGTGAATTGTCAGTGGCTTCCTGATGCTTTTTCTTAACTTTTTGACAGTTCAATTTAGGAAAATGCTTCCTAGATGCTGTGATCCATAAAATCACAGAATTTTATGACTGGAAGGGACCAAAGAGATAATTTGTTCAAAGTCAGTGAATTTTTTTCTTTGTTGTTACTCAGTCATGTCTGATTCTTCATGACCCCATCTGAATTGTTTTTTCTTTCCTTTTATTCTTTTTGGCAGCTGGGGTTATGTGACTTGTCCACAGTCACACAGCTAGTAAGTGTCAAGTGTTTGAGCCTGGATTTGAACTCAGGTCCTGTTAACTCCAGGGCCTGTGCTCTCTCCACTGCACCACCTAACTGCCCCCTATTTGGGGTTTTCTGGGTGAACATATTGGAGTGGTTTGCCATTTCCTTCTCCAGCTCATTTTACAAATGAGGAAACTGAGGCAAGCAAGGTTATGTGACTGGTACAGAATCACCCAGCTAGGAGTCTGAGACCCAGATTTGAATTCAAGAAGAGGAGTCTTCCTGACTCCAGGCCTGGCACTTTATCCACTGCACCACATAGCACCATGGAATTTTTTTTTCTTTTCTAAAAGACTATTAAGTTAGGATTATCTGAGGGAGGGGACAGAAGTACAACAACAAAAAATAAGATATATATAAATATATAAGAAGATAAATATACAGAAGATTATATATATAAATATAAACATATATATCTTCTTAAAGCTTAGGAGTTCTATACTCATATTATTCACTGCTAATTTTATATTGATCATTTGAATCAAAGGAAACCTAATAGGCAGGAAGAATGTATTATACAAATTATTCTTTTACTGCAACTTGACACCACTTAGTACAGAAAGACAAGCTGACCTATGCCCAGGAAAGTACCTTTACCATGTGGTTTGGGTCTAGATCCAAGAATATGTGGTTTCCGTTAAGATATTTCTCATTTGTTTTTGTATCTGAATTTTTGCAACTTATTCTCAATGCTGCTCTTTCATGAGAGATTTATCACGTTTCCTCCAAAGGTTTAGTTCAGAAGGCATAACACATTCTTAAGTATAATTTTAATTTTGTGTCCACATTTCTTTCCTGTGGAGGGTCAAGGCCAGGGTCAGAACCAAATTAGGACAACAGCAATTGCAACACTGGAAAATAATTGCTGACATTCATATATCATTTGAGGTTTGCAAAGTGCTTACCATACATTCCCTCGGATCATCCTTGCAAAAATCTTGTGAGGAAAGCACCATGCCTATTCTGACTTTACTCCTGGTAATATGACTGGGTGGTATGAGAGGCAAGGCTCTCCTGACTCCAATCTGAATACTCTTTCCTCTAGCCTGTGTCAAACTCCATGTGCCTCAGTTTCTTTATCTGGTTGGACCAGATGAGTTCTAACTTCCCTCTTAACTGAAAATCCCACTGCCTAAGAGCTCCCCCTAATGTACCTGAAACGGTAACAAAGAGTTTAGTTGACTTGTCCATGGTCACACACAGAGTAAGCATCAAGAGGCTGGCACAGGATGACTAACCAGGACACGACATAGGTATTTCTATGGGTATTTTATAGGGGTATTAGGATATGAAAAGAGAATGTTTATTCTGAATTATAAACTTTAAAACCATGAACAAACACCAATATTCAAACGTACAAAGAAGAATTTTTTAAAAATATTGTCTATAGGGGCACAGTGAATAGAGCACTGGCCCTGAAGTCAGGAGGACCTGAGTTCAAATCTGGCCTCAGACATTTAACATAAAAACTAGCCTGTGACCTCAGGTAAGTCACTTAACCCCAATTGCCCTACCTTCTCCCCCTTCAAAAAAAATTGTATATGGAACCATAAGCTTATATTATCCAGTTTGTTTAAAACCATACAGTAATCTGTAAATTTAAATTGTTTAAATTGATTTTAACAAAGTAATAAAATGCCCTTGTTTTTGAATTCCCTTTTGAACTTTTTTGGGTTGTATTCGTAAACTTTGTTGCCATTATTATCATTATTATTTATTTACTATAATTACTGCCTCTTTTTTGGCCAGATGTGATTTAATTATTGTAGGAAGTTCCTGTTGAAATACTTCTTTTATAATGTCCCTGAGAACCTTCTCTGAAATTTAATAAATGTTTGTTGATTGACTGAATGACTGATTGATTGACTTAGAGAATTGCCTCTCACAGTGAGAAGTGCCTTCCCCAGGGTCACCCAGCCCACAACAGGGTGGGAGAGTTGGGGGACTGTGGCTGTACAACACTGCCTGTGTCGTCACACAATTGATTTCTGAGTTGGTTTTGATGGATTTGTTTTTTTAACCTTCGTTGGGAAGGAAGGGTTGCTGGGCATTGGTATATTTGGAAATGAATGGGATGGACTGGGAGAATTAAAGCCCGCCAGTTCTGATTTTGCTTTAGCCTCCTCTCTTCCATAACTGGGAAGAAATGAGCCTCACGGGATCTTAGCAAAGGCTGTTACATAAACACAAAAGACATCCCAAAAAACAGCTAGCATTTACACAGAGCTTACTTGGTGCTAGGTACTTTACAATAATTCTCATTTGACCTTCACTACAATTCTGGTGCCATTATCCCCATTTTACAGGTGAGGAAATGCAGGCAAATAGAGGTTAAGTGACTTGCTGGGAGTCGTGTCTGATAGTGCCTGAAGCTGAATTTGAATTCAGGTCTTCCTGACTCCAGGCTCAGCATTCTATCCACTGGGCCACCTAGCTGCCCAGGAGTAGTCACTGCATGAGTCACTACAATCATGAAAATGATAACATTAAAAGGCTCTGTGTTCTATTGAAATAAACGATCTCAGTCCTGACAATAAAACACATTTCCCTGTAAGGAGAGGCGTAAGAGACCAGGGATGTGGAATGTGGCTTGTGCTGCCAAATGGAGTCACTAAATTTTGCTTGAATGTTTTCCTTTGAGACAGGGGAGGGTTCAATTGGGGTTCAGATGATGGTAGCAAGTGAAAATGATTGTTGTGTGTAAACAGATGACAACAATAAAACAATTTTTAAAAAAGAAATGTTTAAGGCAAAAGTTTTCTTTATCAATCTGTTTTGGGTTTGGTTTTTGTTTCATGTTTTACTCTGGATGCACTGCCTTTTCATTGTGAAAAAGAACTTTTATTTTTATATAATGAAACTAATCACATTTCTTCATTTGCTGGATAGCTAAAAATGTTCTCTCTCTTTCATAATCATGACAGATATATTTCATTATCTTACAGTTTTACATCCTTAAAAAATATTTAGAATTGATCCATTTGGAATTTATTACAGTATTTGGTATAAGATCTAGATTAATCTCTTTATTTAGCATGCTGCTATTTTCTTCCTGACAGCTTTATTGAATAATGAATTCCTTTCCCAGTAGTTTGTGATCTTGGATTTGTCAAACTTAACTCTATTGAATGCACCTGATTCGAGTTCTTGGGTTTGTTTTGTTTGTTTGTTTGTTTGTTTGTTTGTTTGTTTTCCTAATCTGTCCTGATCCATTTTTAAGTTCTTGTATAAAGTACCAGATCATTTCAATAGTAATTACTTCATAGTATAATATGAGAGCTGTTGGTACAAGTTCTATTGCCCTGGACATTTGTCAATTTGTTCTTCCATCTACATTTTGTTATTTTAAAATTGTAGTTCTATGGAATTTACTTATTGGTACTGATTTTCATCGGCTCTGAATTGTATCAATAGTTTAGTTGAGGTGTTTAGGATTTTAGCTCTAGAGCTAAAAGGGATGTTAGTTGCCATCTTAAGTAAAATGATTCAACCTAGCCATGAACATTGAATCTTTCCAATTATTTAATTCTTTCCTTATTTCTGTAAAAACTGTTTTATAATTATATTTATAAAGGTCTTATCTGTCTTGGTAGGTTTCCAACCAAAAATTTTATCTATTTTGTTGTTTTTAAAAATGCTATTTCCCTTTCTACCAATTTCTTCTGGTTTTGTGATGATTTGATTCATTAAAACACAATAATTACATTAAATTTCTTAGTAAATTTTAGTAAGTCTGTTAAAGCTATTTATTACCTCGACCAATTTCTTTGCTGTGTTGGATATGGCTTTTTATATAACTACATAACTGTGGCCTACAAATAGATATTTAACATATTCTTTACCTGTGCATGTCCCCTTAATTTGTTTTTCTTGCCTTCCTGCTTTGGCTAGCATTTCTAAAACAATGTAAAACTGTAATGGTGAAAGTAGGCAGCCTTGCTCTACCCTTGTCCTTATAAGGAAATCCTCTGGTCTTTTTTCCATCACAAACTGGAGGGAACTTCTTGGAGAAGAACCAGGTTGAGCCACTTGGCAGTTGGAGGGGGATAAGAAAGACTGAAGTCTAAACCAGATACAGTTACAGTGAAAATTCTATTGGAATAACCAACCATTCTTGGGGGTGGAGTCATACACCTCAAATTCTATAGTAATTAAGAGGAAAATTAATTAAATCCATAAACATTTGCTTTCCTTCCATGTGCATAGCACTCTAGAGAAATCTAATTATATGTAATCCTGGGTTAAAAGCCAGAAGTCAGAAAACAAGGACCTAATTTCCCTCAAACTTTCACCAACTCCACCCCTCCCACAGGCATGGACCAATGAGTCATCAATTTCCACCAATAAGAACAGTCCTATGCACATAAGCTTTAAACCAGGGATTCCATATGCTTTAATGTACAGAAACTTGCTTTGTAGTTATCCCTTCAGAATCATATCTGTTTCCTAAGGGATTTGGGGTTGGTTTTTTTTTTTTTTTCATTAAATGATGACTTTCTCCAGCCACCAGATAAATAACGAAGTTTAAATAAACAAGTTATGCACAATGGTAGGAATTTAGATGATGTCATAACTTAATCAAATGTTTTCATATTCAAACTCTCCAACACCCCCCCCCAACCCCATTTCCAGTTTAAATATTAAATGACAGAAGGTTTCAGTAAAATGTTGATCACTTGCAGATGCCCATGCAAGTTGTCCTGATTTTATGAGAATACATAAAAGCTGGCCACAAATAAGATGTAGTTCTGGTGGTGACTGTGGCTGATGCTGCTAGGACTCAGTTTCACCAAAAGTCAAATAAAAAGGTTAAAATGTACTAAATGGTCTTTTGTATTCCTTCTACCTCTAAGATGAGTGACCCAAACTACTACCTTTAATCTGTTCTTTTAAAAACTTATTGATATATTTTATTTTGCCCAAACAGATACTTCTCAGCAAATGCTCATGTATTACATAGCAACCCTTGAAAAGTTAGTTTATTGAATGTTAACAGGAAGAAGGTTTGGGTCCATTAGCCTTGATACCAGGTTATTAACCCTGAATGTTAGACTTTACTAGTTTGCTGCCTCTCAATTCAGACTTTTTTTTATACCACTGTGGTTATTGTTTATATTTTTCCAAAAACACTATTTGATTAGGAATGCGCTCTAAACATATATTATTATATGATATATTTTATATATAAATATAAGGTGTATATTTTTCACATAAGTTATATATTTTTCATATAGGTTAAAATACAAGATTCATATTTTTAGAGAAAAAGAAAGCTAGAAAGAGACTTGCAAATCATAAGGATTTATGGGAAAGATGAGGACAAGTAGAAAAATGGTGCAAAGGAACAGACTGTTAGGCTTAGAGTAGGAAGATGGGACTTCACATTTTGCCTCTGACCCTTACTGAGGGGCTGGAGCTACTGGCTTCTCTTAACCTCTCGCAATTTCCTCATAGGCAAAATGGGAATGATCAGATCTCCCAGAGTTGTGAGGTTCAAATCAGGAGATGCTTGCAGAGTACTTTGCAAACCTGAAAGCACCGTATGTCAGCTATTATTAAGAAATGCTAATGATTGATAAAATCACTAGCAAGTTCAACAAGTAGGAAGCTGCTATTTAGGGAAATGGTAAGACTCACAATGTCAGTAATAAAAGTACTTCATATATCCAGACTCCCGGAGGAATCAAGGTTTCAGTGAGGTTTTTGGTTATGCTTTCTAATAACATTTTCAAGCTATTTTTAACAAAGCATTAAAGCCAAAGCTATGTCTACCCTGATACTCTTATAATCATGTGAACCTGGGCTATTGAACATTTAGCTATGGTGCCTTAAAAAAAAGTAGGGATATGTTGTTTTCTGTTTCCTTAACTAGCCGATGTTCTATTCTTAAACTATATCACCATGTACACAGAATGTTTGAGAAGGCTTTCCTCCAAAATGCTCCCTCCTAGACATATGGTTGAGCCACTCAGTGTTATCTGAAAGACCACAGAAAACAGAAGAGGGAGAACACAAGGTAGGAGAAGGGCAAATGTTCTGATTTTTTTTTTAAAGAGAACAGTTTGTAAACTGTAGGCCAGTGAACATGCCTTGGACTCTTGAAGTATTACCAAACAGATCATCATACACTTGGTTGGCAAACATCTAGATGGAGAAATGGTGATTACAAAGAGCCAACATGGCTGAATCAAGAGCAGTGATGTCAGACTAACCTCATTTCCTTTTTTTTTGGCCAAGATTACTAAACTACTGAATGAGGACAATGCACTGGACACAGTTTACCTAGCCAGGGGTGGGGAACCTGGGGTTCCCCAATGGACTTTAGCAAAGCTTTTGATCAAAGTTTCTCATACTCGGGGTGGTTAGGTGGCACAGTGAATAGAACACTGGCCCTGGAGACACTTAATACTTACTAGCTGTGTGACCTTGGGCAAGTCACTTAATCCCAATTGCCCCTCAAAAAAAAAAGCAAAAAGTTTCTCACACTATTGCAGAAGAGATGGAGAGAAATGGGTTCAATCACAATGCAATCATATGGATTCAAAACCAGATGGATGGCTGGACTAGAAGAAGGGTTCAGCGTCACTGTAGCAGGAGGTCTCAGGTAAAAGGCCCTAGGGATCTATGCTTGCCCCTGTGCTGGTTAGCATTTTTTACCAATGTCTTGGATGAGGGCCAAGAAGATATGTTCATCAAATTCAATATGGTGATGTAGCTGCCAAAAAATTAAGGTCGTCTTGGGCTACAACAGGAAAGGCATAACTTCCAGGAAGGAGAAAGTAATAATCCTGCTATACTCTGCCCTGACCAGACTCCATCTGGAGTGTTAACAGTGTTGCATTCTGGGCCCTGAAGCTGAAGGACAGTGATAATAAGCCACAGAGTGTACAAGGAAGGACAGACAGGACAGTGAAGAACTCCGACTTATGTCACACAAAGGTAAACTGAGGGAAGTGGAAGTATTTAGCTTGAAGACATGCTGTCTTCAGTCCTTGTGTGGCAATCATGCACAAGAGGGGACTGCCTTTGTTCCCTTAGTCCTGGGAATCATACTAGGAGAAGCTGCAGGAGGAACTTCCTATTAATTAGGGCTTTCCCAAAGTGTGGTGGGTTTCCCTTCCTTGGAGATCCTCTAGCAGAAAGAGGCTGGACAACCTTTTGTCCAGTGTGTCCTCCTGGGGATCCTTTTGTGTACTGGTTAGTTGGACTGGACAGCCACTGAAGGCCCTTTAAATCCAAATTCCAGGCCTCTGTGATCACACCTGTTCCTACAGAGATGATTTTTGTTGATGCTCCCCTGAAGATCAATGCCAAGCATCACACAGAATGGGAACCTATGCCTGCCAGAGATGTTTGTCCTTGTCACCGAGGAGGATGACCTTCCCAGGGTACAAAGGATTCCTTCTATGCTGTGGGATGCTCCTAAATGCCCATGTCTGAGATGACATCACGGTGACTTCCATCACCTCTGATAGTGAAGCAGCATCTTCTCAGTAAACTACTCAAAAGAATCTGGCCTATTGATCCATGGGACAAACACGACAAAGATGGATAATGAATGCCTATGGTTCAGAAAATCTCACGTATTTGGATGAAGTTAATACATTAGTACACATAGCCTCGAAAGGCACTGCATTTGGGTAGGTCTAATGCTGAGAAGAAAAAGAAAATCGGGCTCGACTGTATTTGGGAAATGGCTCCATTTTTTCAGTCATCTCAAGTTGTTCCCTTGAACATAAGAAAAACCATCGTCTTAGATGAGTGTTTTCCTCGTGATGTTCGGAGGTTACAAACCATAAAACACAACTATAGCTAAAGAATCAATATTTAGGTAGACCAAAAGGCAAAAGAGGCAAGCATGGTTGGGTTTTATCTGCTGCAACTGATTACCAAGGCTGACTGCATGCAATCAGTGGCCTAAGAGTCATGAGTTATTATCAAAATGTGTCACCAGTCACGTCCAGAGAGGGGAAGCCCAGAGACCTGACCTGGGAGCAACTCCCTTTACCTGGGCAAGTCTGCACCTCTTCTTGGAAGGCTGCCTAGAGCTCTGAGGGCTTTCACGACTTTCTTGGGTCAGTAGATTTCAGAGTTAGGACTTGAATAAGTCTTCCTGGTTCTGAGGCCAGATCTTTCTCCACTATGCCACAAATCAGGGAGCTTAATTACTGCACTCAAACTCGTGAAATGTTAAACAGTGGAAGAAGAAGTTGGATGGACCCTCTGTGGAGGACTGGTAGGAATACACTGACCAGAATAGCACTAGCTGTGAAGGCGTGGATGAGTCATGACGTGAGCTAGTGGAGGCCCTACCCCAACCAAGGAGAACATAGCTCCACTAATGTATTATTTTAAAATATAATACACTTTACTCTTCTTGATAATACCTAATCTTCATATGATACTAAGGGCAGCTAGGTGGTGCAGTAGATATAGCCCCAGGCCTGGAGTCAGGAAGGTATGAGTTCAAATCTGACCTCAGACACTTACTAGTTGTGTGACCCTGGGCAAGTCATTTAACCCCACTGGCCTCAATTTCCTCATCTATAAAATGAGATAGAGAAGGAATTGGCAAGCTACTCAAGAACCTCTCCAAAGAAAACCCAAAATGGGATCACCAAGAGTCACAGAATAACTCAACAACAATATAGCACTTAAAACTTTTTAAAGTACTTTACAAATGTTACCTCATCCTATCCTTACTCTTTGAGGTAGGGGCCATTATCTTCATTTTAGATATAAGGAAACTGAGTCAGGCATAGATTAAAAGTGACTTACCCAGGGCCACAGAACTACTAAGTGTCTGAGCTGGATTTGAACTTGGGTCTCCCTCACTCTGGATCTAATGCTGTATCCACTACCAACCAAGCTGCCATGTCAAACCATTATTTAGTGAAAAAGAACAGACTCCAAGTATCATTCCTATATCTTACCATGAAGATTCACATCATCCAAGAAGTCTTCATGGCATTCTTTAGTCATTCCAGGTCTGTTCAAACAGTGGTCATTTCTTAGGGAGATCCTCCACCACCTAAAGCTGACCTATGAAGAGAGAGTCACTGTCAATGCTGGCAGACTGAAACACAGGTTTCTGGTTGTATAAACTATTGTACTAATAATTCATCATTACTTGGGTCACTTGAGTGGCTGGCAATGTATGAAAAGAAGGGGTGGGGGGATGAGATAGATAGAGACCTGGCTTGTCCACTAGCTGACTGCTTTACCTTGGAAAAGTCACTGAATTTCTCAAGTCTACCGAGATCTATAGATATTTAAGAGTATCATCCAAGATTCCTTCATGGATGCAACCACTAAAAATTTTGTGGGACAGTTTTCTGATCCTCAATATCAAGGACTATGGATGCCCAAGAACAATAACTATCCCCATCATGGAGAACACACATCAAATTGAGGCGGGTGGTGCAGAGCTCGGGATGGACGTTCCCATGTCTGGATGGCACTGTAACACCCCACCCTACATCTGCAAAATGACGGGGCTGGACCACTTTCAGCCCTTCTTAATTCCAATGCCTTCTCTCTTTTAATTGTTTCCTCTTTATCTTGTCTATAGCTTATTTGTCTATATCTGCTTGCCTGTTGGCAGATTGTGAGCTCCTTGAGGGCAGGGGCATTCTTTGGCCTCTTTTTGTAGCCTCCTGGTGCTTAGCAAAGTGCCTGGAACATAGTAGGGGCTCAATAAATGTTTAATAATTGATGATCCTATGATCTTAAACGTGTATCAAATACTGGGCAAAAATAGACAATAATTCCAAATTTGATATGATGTCTAACCCTGTGCTTGTACACATGTGTATTTTGCTTAAGGAGATCTGTGAAACTGCCTTAGACCTGCCAGAGAGAGAGACAGAGCAGCCAAAGGCAACGGCAGTTTAGAATATAAATTGTATAAATTGTAAAAATGTGGAAAAGAATGGCAAAAGATTATAAGAAATGTAGGCTCAAAAAATGGAATTAAAATTGAAAGAAAATTAAATTTAAAGAAAACTTGGTAAGTAAGAGTCATCTCCTCGAGGGCAGGGACTGCCTCCTTTTGCATTCCCAGCAATTAGCCTAGCTTAGTAGGTACTTAAGAAATGTCTATGCATTGACTGATCCCAAGGGCATTCACGGTTGAAAATGGAAGAAAATATCTGCAAAGATTATGACAGGATTTTCTAGGCAGTCTGTGCTGGATGGAATCAGAGAGAGCTGAATTCCATTCTGGCCTCAGATACTTACTAGCTATGTGACTCTGGGCAAGTCACTTACTGTCTCTCACTTTCAGTTTCCTCATCCTGTAAAATGGGGGGAAATAACAGCACTTTCCAAATAGAGTTGATAAGACAAAATGACGTAGCATGTGTAGAATGTTTTGCAAACCTTAAAGCACTATATTAATTTATAATTTATAATCTTAAAATATTGTACTGAAAGATTAAGAGCCCCTTACCCAGGGTTGAAAAGTCAGTTTGTGCCCAGGTCATGCTAACTCTTGAGACGGATCTTTTTTCACTACTGAGTCAAATGCATTTTCTTTTTTACAGCTAACAAAAGATAGGGCAGCATGACTCAGTAGGTGAGATCCAGCCTTTGAATCATATCAGATACCATGAAAGATATAATAGATATAACTTTAGCCACCCTCTGATTTTTAACACGGGGGAAGCAGAAAACAGGGAGATAGAAATGCCATTGTCATGGACAGGGTCCACCATAGAACCAGAGGCAGAGAGAGATTCCCTTACAAATGGTGAGGTCCCACAGGTGGTCCTGCTTCTGAAGGATACTGTATTAATTACATCAAGTCCAGAAATACTATGTCTCCTAAATGAGATGCATAATCAATCAAAGTAACTTGGCTTATCAACCCCACAGAAAAATCAAGTAGCTGAAGAAGGTCTATTGTCAAGACTATAATATGGATTTAAATGGACAACCTAGAGTACTCATCTATCCACATACAGGCACTGCAAATGGACATTGAACCGGGCCAAGAATCGAACAAGAGAAGAGTCCCAGAAGGCTGTCTTTAGAAGATTGCAGTTCTTTAAAACGACTCTGAGATTCTCCTTAAAACAAACGACTGTATTTTTTTTTAACACATTAACACCCTTTCACTGGTTCTATTTGGTTATAAGACAGGGACTTACACAAGGAGTGTGAGGGATGGAATGAGAAAGATGTATGACCAGAAAACAAGGTGAGCTGAGCACATGGTAAGAGTGAGGGGAACTAATACATAGCCCATGTGTTTGCCAGTAATGATGGCAATAACAGCCATCATTAATATGTCATTCTACAACCTGGCATATCATAGCATTCTATACCCTGGTATTTTGTGTCAGAGAGTAGCCTGGGATGAAGGAAAAGGGCTTGGCCTTGATGTAGTCATCAAAGAGCCATCCAAGAATGGGAGCACACCTGCCCCTCCTTTCATTTCTACTCCACATCACAGTGACAGATGATGCCTCTCTTGAGCATACATAGCCATGGTTTATATCTCACTTGATATGGATAATCAGAAAACTGTTCAACAAAATTAACTTTGCAGTCATATCAATTAAGGAAACTTGTACATTAATAATATCTGTATGGAAGATGGCTTGCTGGAAAGCTTTTATAGTTGAGTTATGTCCTGAGTCAATATTTTTTCATAATCAATAAGCAACAAATGAAGACGTCTTATATTCTCTATGCCTTTCAATCAATAATGTGACTGAAATGATGCCAAGGAAAATCACTCATATTTTGATCAAAGAACTCTTATATGTAAGTAGGTACAGAGTTATCATGTCTGCTCAGTGGTCTTATGTTGGCTAATAATACTGTCTGTGATTTTTTCCCCTTGTTTTTTGGTATCCTCTTCTCTCTGAGCTATCTCAAAAAAAAAATCAATTCTTGTGTTATCTTTAAAATCATATCCAATAGATATTTCTTTGTATACTTAGTCAAGTTCATCTATTATTTCCAATTTTTTCTTCTTAAGTACCACCCCTATTCCTCATGCTGTGCAGGGAATTTCTAGGGCCTAAGAGGAGAAATGTCATCAATCATGATGGTTGTCAGGCTATCCCTGGATATGCTACAAATGCTACTTAGCAGCTAAGAAACCTTAGAAATGATACCTGATCTTTCTAGCCTGTTTCCTCACCTGCAAAATGTGAAGGTGGGTATTAGATGTTCACTAAATGTCCTTTCAGGTTCTGACTCTCATAGTCTTCATTTTTAGAAAGAAGGAAACTCAGAACCAGAGAAATGAAAACAATTTGTCCAAGGTTACATAGCTATTAAGTGGGAAAGGCAGAGACCGTGAACCCAAGTCTGCCTCCAAAACCAATGTGCCCTTCCTAGTTCTGCTTATTGGCAATTAGGGCCTATCATACTTCCCAGATCATTCAACTGTATTACTAATGGAACTACTAAATCACTCTGGCTCTCACTGACTGGTGAATGATAGGTCCCAGCCCAAGACTCACTTGTACATTATTTGGGCTGTGATGGCTCAGAGTGAAGTACAAATAGCAATTGTTTCTGTTCTGATGTGAAACCTTGAGGGTCTTCCCCTCCCAGACTCATTCTTTGTGAAGGCAAAGTAGGCCATTTTTTGCTTCAGTTCTTACCTAACCTTTAACTACTAAATGGGCTTTGCCTCAGACAAACAGACCTAGGAAAGAGCTTAAAAAGGCCACTGCTGCCAGGGCCACTGTTGGTCGTCCTGATCTATGTCTTGCCAGTTGATTCCTAGAGGAAGAGAGTGAGGCTAGTGACTTTGCACAGCCCTGCCTCACTTAAATCCAATTCACTTGGAAGTCAAGACCTCACCCTCCTGAGTCATTGGCCTCTTTCAAGGAAGGAGTAACAATTATTTACATGTAGAGAATTCCCTTGACTCCAAATACTTCCAAGCACTTTATATAGAAAAGCAGTTGATTGGGGAGGCAGCATTTGAATCAGTTTAAGAAAAGATCAAAAGTTGGACCACTGCTGTCAGTTATTCAGATTTTTCAGGTCCCATGGGAAAGCAGGTTGACTCTCTAGTGCCCTCATGTATGCAGAGACAGCAGAAGCTGAAGGCCATATCCCCAGCCTTAGTGAATGCTTAATGGAATCAAACCCCTTCAATGAAATGTTAATGAGTCAACAACTGCCTAAAATGGCAGTACTCATTACTGCCACAAATATATGTCCTCAATCATCTCAGGGGGCATGTTCACACTTTGTATAAGCAAAACTCCCACCCTTTATAAATACATTTTCAGTTTGAAACCAAATTAGGGGTGCTGGAGACCCCAAAATACCAACACACCAGGTCCTGCTGAATGAATTCGACTCAAGTCTTCTCTCAGCCAAAGAAAAGTAAAGTTTATTAAAAGAGGAAGTCTGTGCTAGAAAATTCTATGGCACTCTCACAACACATGGAGACAAGATGGGGTCTTATATACAGAAAGGTTCTGGGAGGAATCTAGGGGTAGTCTAGGGGAGGAGTTTGGGGAGGGTCTTCAGGAGGAGTCAGATGAGGTCAGACTCCAGTGATGAATCTGGGGAGGGTCTTCAGGAGGAGTTAATAAGGTCAGGTAAGAGCTGATAGGTAGTGCAGTGAATAGAGCACTGGCCCTGGAGTCAGGAGGACCTGAGTTCAATTACCCCCTCCAAAATTAAAAAAAAAAAAATTAGGTCAGGTAACAGTTGATTTGGGTATAGATATTTTGATAGGCTCAAGGGTGGGAAGTAGATGGACAATGGAGGGCCAAGCTAGTAACAAAAGTTTGGGCAGAGAGAGCCACAGTGAAAGGCTTATGGCCTCATGCAAGTGCCTCATCAAATGGGACGATTCAGTCAGAGTTCAAGGAGTTCCCAGAGCCTGTACCTCAAAGATTCAAGGAGAGCTCAAGGGGGTTCCCAGAGCTTGCACCTAATCAAAACCACTGAACTGGGCAACTATGTGGTACAGTGGGTAGAACACCTGTCATGGAGTCAGGAGGACCTGAGCTAAAATCTGGCTTCAGATATTTCCTAGCTCTATGACCCTGGGCAAGTCACTTAACCCTGATTGCCTCCATATACAAACAAATAGATGGATACTTGAAAAATGAAATCTCTGAACTAAACGAACTTCTAAATTTCCTTCTGTGTCTGAAGTTCTCTAAGTCTGAACTACTCTAACCTCACCTTGGTCCTCTAAGGTAGAATTCTCTCGCAGTGAAGGACCTTTTTAAAGCAAAATGGATCATGTTCTCTAAAACAGAATATAACATAACAGAACTGGGGAGAAGGAGAGAAAGGAGTCGGGGGAAGAGAAGGCAAACTGAGAATCTTGACCAGCATCCTAACTGTATCCCTGAACCTTACCCACATCCTTTCACCTGTCTGCTATTTTCAACTTCAAGGAAAGGACCAGGAAGGAAAGGAAAGAGGGTGGGTGCACTAGGACAAACTTCACATGCTCAGGAATGAATAGGCCTAGAAGTGATCAATAAATATGTTTTAAGTACTATGCTGAGCCCTGGGGATACAAAAAGAGGCAAAAATAGTTCCTGCTCCCCGGGGAGTTTACATTTTAAATTAATAAAGCTACGATGCTGGTGGCACAGTGAACAGAGTGCCAGTCCCAGAGTCAGGAAAACTCATGAATTCAAATCTGGGTCTCAGACACTGGCTGTGGGACCCTAGGCAAGTCACTTCACCTGGTTTCTCATCTGTAAAATGAGCTGGAGAAGGAAATGGCAAACCATTCCAGTGTCTCTTCCAAGAGAGCCCCAAATGGGGTCAGGACTGACCAGAACAATAACAAACAATACTGCCATCAGTGACTTTAAGCAAAAACATTTAGCTGGCTTCCCCTTAGTGAAAAGTGAAGTGACCCTATTTCTGCCCCACACAGAAGCAAAACAAGCTATAGATCCTGAAGAGAAGTCAGAGGGAAATGTCTTTTCCTTGAGGCCACAGCACCAAAAAGAGGATGAGACTCAGGGTATGGCCAGGGGGCTTTCCTAATCACATCCTTGTTTCTTAAAATAGCCCCTCTCCTAGGTCACTATTTGGGCTGAGGAGGAAAGACATTCGGTGGGCCAACAGCCCACTTAAGTAGGGAAATGAAGGCTCCAAGAGGATGAGCACCACCTGCTCAGGGGAGCTGAAGCGAGTTTAAAAGGGGAAAGGACAAGCTGGTAGGGATTGACACTATCCTGTTAAACATAATGTGGACTTTAAAAAAAAAGAAAAGAAAAAGAAGGCAATTAAAAGTTTCATATTCAAGCCTCTTTTTATTCTTCATGTAGGAAAATTTTTATTGATGTTTGTCAAGTATCAAATAAAAAAAAGGAAAGGAAATCTGGGGGAGAAAACATTTCTTGAAAGCTCCTGCTTCAGACTGGAAATCAAGTTGATTACAGGCTCTAACACAGTCTTTATAGAAGTTGTTAGGTTACTGGTTAATGGGATGCTTTCCTATGAGGAAAATTAATATGCCGTATCATTTAGTAATGAATATACTCCGTAATCCATCCGTCTCCCCATTTTGTCAGACCCCATGTCTAACTCACAAGGTGGTACCGTAAATGTTAGTTAGCTAACTAGTTTAAGTGGGACCCCCATCTCTCTAAGTACAGATAAACAGAACCAAATTGAGCTAGGATGTCCCTGGAGGACAACTCTATCTTCTTGTTAAAATTAGGGATGACCGTGTCTCTCCAAAGGGGAGGCCAAACCAGGGAGAGCCTGATTGAAATGGTTCTGATTTTCTAGTCAAGATTACTAGCAGTAATTGGGTCCCATAAAGCAATGAACATTCCATAATTGCCAGAGAGGCTGGCGATAGCCTCACCTGATGAACAACCCACTTTCCCAGCAGCAGACTAATCCTCTTACCTGAGGATTACTAGGGAGGGGCTAAGGTAACTCTTAACCCACTTCCTCATTAAAATATCTATCAATCAGGATTGTTCCACCTTCGCCAGGAGAGATCCAAATGATGTACTGTCAGGCCAATCAGAAGGAAGACACACCAAGGCTTAAAAGACCCTGTTGGCCCTCACTTGAGGTCTCTGGTCACTGAGAGAGGCCACTGACCCAACTGACTGGGTCAAGCTAGCCTAACCAATAAATTTTATCACGTACAGGCGCTCTGGCTTTTTGGCTGAGATGGCCAGTGTGACCCACGTTTACTAACAGTTTACACATCACTGTCATCTTATGAGCCACAAAAATTTGGTTGGAGTTTTCACTGTATGGCATAATAAGTGTAAGTCCAAGTTAAATATCCTATTAATGGCCATTTGTAAATTATAAAGCACTACCACTAGCAATAGTTTTGTACGATTAATAGACTAAAGAGAGGTCATCTGCAAAATAAATAAATAAGCTGTGATCTTGCTCTGGACAAAACTGTCTCTGCGAGCCTTTGTTACAGTCTTGCTCCCCCACACTTATTAATTGTTAATTTATGCAATATGAAATTTCCTCAATAATTCTAGGGAGAATTTCTGCTAGGATTTGGAGCGATACTTGACTCCACATGGCATAGAGAGGCTCATAGAGAGGCATCTAAAGCTTAGAAAACCTGGATTCAAGCCCTACCTGGACCAGTCCTGGCTGTATCACCTCTCAGTGATCCAGACCATAAGCTGCAGACTACTGGGTGCCGACCTGCCCTAGTCGTTCTCTCACCAATTCTGAAGCCAATTAAATCACGGGCAAAGTCCTTATAACTGTGCCTACTTCTCTGCCCTGGCTGCCCTACTCTGGGATCCCTCTCCCTGGCCAGCTATGCTCCGGGAGCTCATTCTTGGGATAACCTCAGCATCCTATAAGAGCCGATAGAATCAGCCGCGGGACTCCACTCATCACCACCCTCTGCCTCTCTGACTAACAGGTGCAGCCATGGACCCCAAACACCCCACGTCTGGCTATCTCCCTTGTGTGGTGTGTTCCATGTCAGCATAAGCCGCTTGAAGGCAAGGACTGTCTTCATTTCCTTCCTATTTGTTTCCACAATGCCTGGCACATAGCAGGAGCTTAAGAGATATTTATATGGCAACGACCACTTACCTATACCTCCTGAAGGCAAAGACCTTTACTTTTCATCTCTGAGTATCTTTGAATAACAGAGGCTTAAGCGTCTCACATTTACACAGCACTCTCCTCACAGCTAACATTTATATACCACACAGACACAGTGCTGTGCCGCTTACAATTATTATCTCATTTTATCCTCACAACAGCCTTGGCAAGAAGGCGTTATTATTAGCCCCATTTTAGAGATGAGGACACTGAAGCAAACAGAGATCAAGGGTTTTACCCAGCGTCACACAGCTAGTAAAGCTAATACGTGTCTGTGGCTAGATCTGAACTCGGGTTTTCCTGACTCCAGGCCCAGCACTCCATCATCCACTGTACCACTTGTAGATAGTTGAAATAACCATTATTTTTACAGATGGGGAAACTGAGGCTCAGAAAGGCTGAATGCGCAGGTAAATTAGCAAGGTAAAGTGCCAGACCTAGGATCCAAATCCAGGTATTTTGGCTTCAGCTCCAGTGCCTTTTTCCATTACACAAAGAAAGAACTTGTTTTTAAAGAGGATTCCTACAAAGTAGATGCTCATGAATTGGGAATGGCTAGCCATGTTCTGACACAAGAATGTCATAGAATATTACCATGACATAAGAAAAAAGGATTTTGGAGATGTAGAGACACACAGGATGACCTATATAAACTGATGGAGGGTGAAGTAAACAGAATCAGGAAAACAACACACATAATGACCTCAACAATATAAACAGAAGGAACACAAACCTGAACACTGTAATTAGTTTGCCCAAGCTGGCTCCAGAGAAGAGTGGAGAAATCATCTCATCCCTTATTTGCAGAAGGAGGAGGCTAGGAGTATGGAATATTGCATATGCTCTGCACACAGAGTCAGTGGGATGGTCGGTTGCTCTGAATGGTCGTTTTGTTGGATGTTGTTTTTTTTTTTAATCTTCATGACAAGGGATTGCTCCCTGGTTAATGCTGGGGGGAGGCATGTATTTTTAAATCAAAGTGATATAAAAACAAAAGAAATCAATAAAAATAAGATTTTGCTTAAAAAAGAAACTGCCAACTTTTCTCTTCGTCTTCTCTCTGTACAACAAATGAACTTTTCCCCCAAAATGATATTTAGAATAGACTGCTTTGGGTTGTAGACAACTTAGGTCTTGCATCTTCACACAAATCTCATTTGGCACATTATTCTGTACACTGGTCAAACACAATTAGAAAGTGATCTCAATTCTGATAGGTAACTTCTAAATTATATTCCTTAAAGATGGCATTCTTCTATTTCTTTGCTCATACCTAATCATTAGACTTTTCCTAACCACTGATCAACAAGAGATGCTACAGTAAGGAAGCAATTGACTCTACAAAGCAGGCTGGAGTAGTTTAACTCTTCATGTTGAGTTAACGAGCATAGCTTCTAATGAGCACCAATGTTCACTGATTGGCCCCATACGACCCCTCCCTGGACATTCTAAGGCTGCCGAACATCTACCTAGGAAACAGTTTGTATTATTTAAGGTCTGGCTACTCATTGTTCATTCATTCCTTTCATTTTCTGTGTATTATATGCATTTTCATCACATCAAGTTTCCCCATGGTTTGTGAATCATTTATAATTAAGAGATTTCCCATAGTGTTCAGAGACTTTATTTAAGACCATATTGGGAAATTAGATCCTCTATTAAATGGATGGGATTATTTCAGAATTCATGACCACAAAATTTAAATGCATGATGTCCATTTAATATTTTATCCAATATAATCTTTATTTTTAAATAAATGTAGTAAATGTTCATTTATTGGTATTCTGAAAAGCAAACCCTTTATCTCCATGAAAGATGGTGAAGCTACTTTCTGGAAGACATATTTAAATCAGAAATAACTTAGATATATTTTCATGGGAGTAAATAAATATTTGGACTTTGCCATGGATTTGAGGGCCCATCTCATGCAGTATTTCTTCTAATATGACTATCAAGAAAATTTCACATTTGGTTAACAAAGGCAACAGTGCCATTAAGTAGGGAAAAAAAAACTCTGCTGAAGCAAACATTCAATCAATCAACAAATATTCATTAATTACTCACTACATGCCAAGCACCAAGCACTGGATAATACAAAGAGAAAATACAAAAAAGTCCCTGCCTTCAAGGAGCTTACATTCTAAGGGGGAGACAGCATATATAGGTATATACAAGATATGTACAAGGTAGATATAGGAAGGGAAGGCGCTAGGGGACCAGGAAAGGCTTTCTGCAGAATCTGGTGATTGATCTGAATCTTGAAAGAAGGTAAGAATTCTAACATGTGAAGGGGAAGAGGAAGAACCTTCCAGGCTTAGGCAAAGAGATGGGAGATGCTGAATTGTCAGTGAGGAACAGGAAATACGCTGGATGGCTGAACTTTAGAACATGTGAAAGTGTTCAATGTGTAAGAAGAACAAAAAGAAACAAATTGTGGTACATGAACTAATTGGAATATTACTGTGGTGTAAAAAATGGCAAATGTGATGAATACAGAAATGAGAAATCTTACATGAAATGATGCAGAGTGAAATAAGTAGAGGCAAGAAAACAATATATACAATGACTAAAATAATGCGAATTGAAAAACTGACTACCACAAAGCAATTGGAAATGGAATGTTGCAAAATGATAAGGAACAAGCAAAATTCTAAAGAAGAAATGTAGAAGTATACCTTTCCCCTTCCTTTGCAGAGGTGGGAAGTCCACCACTGTGGAACTCTGCATATATTTTCAGATTTTTTTTTAAATGTATCAATTGATCAGTTTTGCCAATTTTTTTTCCTATTTTTTTAAACTATTTTTTGTTATATGGGATGACTCTCTAGAAAGGGAGAGAAGGAGGTGGGTAGGGATTCTGAGAGTATATTAGGCAAAAACAAGAGATAACAATAAAAATTTATTTAAAAAAAAAAAAGATTGTAAAGGGAAGAGAGAGTCCAATTGTGGAGAGTTTCAAATGCCAAAGAAGATTCCATTTGATCCTAGAGGCAATAGGGAGCCATTAGAGTTTACTGGATAGATGGCTGACATGATTAAATCTGCACTTTAGGAAAACCACATTAGCACCTGAGTGGAGCATAGATGTCCTGGAGAAAGCCTCATTAAGAGGCTATAGCAATAGTCGGGGAAGAGGTGAAGATGTCCTGTACTAGATAGGGACTGTGGACATAGTTCACAGATGATGTGGCTTTAGAAACCATAAGATTCAACAATTGATTGGCTCTCTAGTATAAGGAAGGATGAGGAGAAAATGACATCATGGTTTCAAACACTGGGTAACTGGAAGGATGATGATGTTACAGTAAAGAAGACCAACATTCCACCCAAAAGACAACATTTTTTCTTTATTTTATTAATTTTCTCTTAAAATAGAAGGATGTGGCTTTGGTCCTTGAGGGCAGGGACTGTCCTCTGCCTCTTTTTGTACCCTTAGCACAATGCCTGGCATATGGGAGACATTTAATAGATGTTGGCTGATTGATTGATTGCTTTCATAATTATTCGGTTCCATTCAACAGGCATTTATTTAGCATCTCTTAAATGCCAGGCCCTGTCACTCTTACAGAATAAAAGCCCATTTATACTCATTCAGTTAATCAAGGATATGATTGGAGTGGACATTCAACATGTGCACAATTGGCAGCTGGCATTTTTCATAGACGATTCATTTTTTGGAAAAAGCTGGTTTCACTATTTGCTCTCTGCTCAGGGCCATTCATCGGTTGACTCCCACTCACCAGGCGAGTGTTCCAAACCTCTCTCCTCAAGCCCCCATGGCCATCCGCAGCCCCTGTTTTCTCTGCTGGTGACTTTACTTCCTACTGTACTGAGATGGCTGAGGCCATCCTTTGTGAGCCCCTATCTTGAGTTCTGCCATCTTCAATGCATCGAAATCAAAGTCATCACCCTTTACACCATTCTCAGAAAGTGAGATAAGCTTCTCTATTCCACTAGTGTCCTTGGCCACAATGCATCTGGTATATTCTAGGACCCTGCTGCCTAATTCACTCTGTTAAATCTGAGGCTCTCAAGACAAGCTCTTCTGGAGGTGGAGTGGAGCCTAAAAATAAGTAACATAACCAAGGGTGCCCTGAAAGACATCTTCCTCACAGCCTCCATCCTTACCAGGTCCATGGCCTCATGAGATGGCACCGACAGGGCACTATTAAATAAGAAAGGGTATGTAGGCACAGCTCCTCTGTGCTGAGAGCCTCCTTCCCAGTTAATGAATTGCAGAGGAGACATGAAGAAACGTTTCTCCTTGAGACACCCAGACAAGGTGATAGCCCCAAAACTACCCAAACTCTAAAAGCTCTCTTTGGTCTTACCTTTACTCTGTATTGAAGGCAATCAACCTAAAAGTAAAAAAGTCAGCCAGCCTACTTAAAGCTCATCCTTACAGAGCGCCCATCTCTCTGGGCTCTGTTACTTTGTCCTGCCTGTGTGTGTGTGCCCCTCAAAAAAAAAAAAGATTCCTGCTTAACTGTGTAATTTGTACTGCTGGAAAGTAGCTTATATTAGTTACAGACAATAATAGCTAGCATGTATAAAGCACTTTGGGCGGCTAGGTGGCGCACTGGATAGAGTGTCGGACCTTGAGTTCAAATCCAGCGTTGGATACTAGCTGTGTGATTCTGTGCAAGTCATTTTGCCCTGTTTGCCTCAGTTTCCTCAACTGTAAAATGAGCTGGAGAAGGAAATGGGAAACCACTCCAGTATCTTTGCCAAGAAAACCCCAAATGGGTCATGGAAGAGTCAGGTGTGACTGACATAAAATGTCTTAACATAAGCAAAACACTTGACCTATATTATCTCATTTGATTCTCACCACCACCCTTTGAGGTAGGTATTGACCCCATTTTACAGATTTGGAAATTGATGTGAATAGAAGTTAAATGACTTGTTCAGGCCACTCAACTAGCAAGTATTAGAGTCAGAATTTGAACTCAGGTCTTACTGCCTCCAAGTCTAGTACTGTCTCCACCATGTTACCCGGCTGCCAAAATGATAATACTCACATATCATGTTTGCATGTAATGCTTTATGGCTTTTAAAGTGCCTCCTTGACACTACCACCAGATGCTACTTGTGCAAATGTATTACAGATGGGTTAGAGATTCAAATTAGAGTTATCCCTTCCACATTGTGGGGGTCAGATTTACAGCACACTTGTAATCTGGAAAATCCATGTAAAAATCCCTTTGTACCAGAGAAGTCTGATTTTTTCCCCCTCTTTTTCTTTTATGGGACATTTATAGTATCTTATTGTAAAATATGAGTGATATTATACAATACTCTAGGTATACTTCATGCATTTCTGAGTTTCTAAACTTTTTCTGTGTCATCTGCTGGCCTTCATGTGTAGGTCTGTGGCTTCCTCAAAATTCCCCCCAAATTCCCATTTAATTTCTTATACCTGGGTGGCTAGGTGGCACGGTGAATAGAGCACCAGCCCTGGAGTCAGGTGGACCTGAGTTCAAATCCAGCCTCAGACATTTAACACAAAAAAAAACTAGTCATGTGACCTTGGGCAAATCACTTAACCCCAATTACCCTCCAAGAAGCAAAAAAAAAAAAAATTCTTAAACTGACCCTGTGACATATCAAAATAGCAATGGGGAAAGTCACAAGGTGGAAGGGATAACCGTACCTGCCAAGGTTGTGAGGACAATAGCTGTTAGCACCAGTGCTGGTATTTGAACCCAAGGGTTTTTTTTTACTACAAAGTCATTGATCTTTTGACCACAACTATTTTTTTGGCTTGTATGGAACTTGCTATAGTAGGAAACTTTGAGTGAAGAAATGGAAATAACCAATAAAACACCTTCCCAGAATACTATATAATGATATTATGCATACACATATAATGATTTCAGGCCTGAAAGAAAAGATGAGAAAATCCACCTCCCTTCCCTCTTTGGGTAGGTGAGTTGTGTTATGGACCGTGAACACTTTGTCAGATACCTTAAGGCTGATGTGTTGTTGAGCCCTGCATGCTGAACTTTTTTGTTTTTTATTTGTTTTATAAGGGATATAACATCCCTTAGAATATAGAGCATTGCTGGGTAGCAGATGGAAAAATATACTAAAAAATCAGGATGCCATAAACACAAGATAATTTAAATTTAAATTTTTTAATTTAATTTTTAAATAAAAAATTTTAATGAAAAAATAAATCAATTTGATTTTAAAAAGTGATTTTATAATAAGCTGATATTATAATAAGCAAGGAGTTGTTAACCTAGCATTCATGAGATTTAAAAAATATATATTTTGACAACTCTACTTCCCTATAATTGGTTTTCTTTGTAATCCCATGTACTTTGTGTACTTAGAGGCACGATTCTGAGAAGAGGTCCTTTGACCTCACCAGGCTGCCAAAGGAGTCACTGACACAAAGAGATGGAGAATCCCTGCTCTAAACACTTCATTAAACAGCAAGAGTCAAGGTTATTACACATCTGAGCAGCAGATTATTTAAACAGATGTCATGTCTCGACAACTAACTAGTTAGAAATGTTGTTATATATTTGTTGGCTCTGCTTCCTTCCCACCCCCTGAATGCTGGCCTTGAAAGTGGGGTAGAGGAGGGGGATCATAAGAGGAGAAAAGCAACTGTACCAGCTCATAGCAGAAAGAGAATTAATTAGGTTTGGAGTCAGAGGACCTGGGATTAAATCTCAATTGTGCTTCTTACTGCCTCTGTGAACTTGGGCAAGGCCCTTAATTTTGGGAAAATGACTTTATTTCAGTCCTCACCAAAGGGAAAGGTGTAGGAGCCCTAAATTTGGAAAGCATCGGATTCTAGTGGATAAAGTGTTGGACCTGAAGTCAGGAAGACCTGAGTTCAAGTCTGGCCTCAGACACTTACTAGCTGTGTGACCCTGGGCAAGACACTTGACCTCTGTTTGCCTCAGTTTCCCCATCTGTAAAATGGGGTAATGATAGCACCTACCTCCCAGGGTTGTTGTGAAGCTCAAATGAGATTATATTTGTAAAGTGCTTTTGCAGACCTTAAAATGCTTGTAGACCTATGCAGACCTTAAAGAGCTATAACTATGATTCTAGTATTATTCTAAAGATGATGGAAGAAAAGCAAGGGGTGATGGAATAAGGAAATACAATAAGGTTAGTAGTTTGTAAATGTCTTGGCTCAGTGTCATTAGGATAAATGTTTTGGGTTGTTTTCCAGCATTAGGGATGAGTTAATACTGATTCACCCATACTCTTTTGTTCAATCCCTCTTTGGATCCAAAAATTTCAAGACAGATGGCTGCAGATGGACCTGTATTGTGCATCAATAACAAAGCCTCCAACCTGCAATGCCTATGGTAGGACTGGACCTATGACCCTCATTTCATTAGCACAGCACTCAAACCAATTGGGTTAACTAGCAGACTGCATAAACAGTCCTTTACATACATTGCAATCACTACACCTGCTATGGACAGCCCACCAGTAAATTAAGCAAAGATTAGATCAGAGACCCAAAGTTGGGGGGATCTTTAAAAGTCATGCAGTCCCACCTCATTTTACAGATCTGGAAATCAATCCATTTGCAAGCATTCATTGAAGGTCTACCATGTGCAGGGCACTGTTCTAAGCAAACCAGCCCACAAAGCCAAAAACAGTCCCTGCCCTCAAAGAACTTCCATTCTAAAGGGGAAACAAGAAGTACATAGACAGTTGCATATAGGCATAGATGAAGCACATGAAAGGTAACCTTGTTAGGTAAAGAGGGGAAGACACTTATAGCTGAGAGGTCACTGAAAAGCATCCCTCAAAAGGTAATGCTTTAGCTGATTTTTTTTTTTGAGGCAATCAGGGTTAAGTGACTTGCCCAGGGTCAACCAGCTAGTAAGTGTCTGAGGCTGGATTTGAACTCAGGTCCTGTCCAGGCTAGTGTTCTATCTAGATTTCAGGGGGCCTAAAATTTGATTGAGAAAAAAATATCTTTATTTTCACTAACCAAAATTCAGTATTTTCTCCAATTATTTCAGAATTTCCTGAGAAGAGGTCCATAGTCTTCATTAGACTTCCAAAGGGATCCATGACCCAAACAAGGTTAAGAACTCAATGCTCAAGGATAAAATACAAATTCCTCAGCCTGGCATTTAAGAGTCTACATCAAATGGCTCTGATCTACCTTTCCAGCATTAATTCACATTATTTCTCTCCACATACCCTACATTTCAGACAACCTGGACTGTTAGAGGTTCCTAATTTTGTCTTGGCACTAAGAGGTTTGCATGTTGGGTCCCAGCAGTATAACTAGCCCAGGTTCAAAAGTACTTTGTGGATCTATACTTCTAGAACTGTAGCTTGTAAACCCCTACTGGTGAGCTTCCTTTAAAAGTCAGCCAGTAGAAACAATTAGCTCAAAACAATGGCATTTACTAAAATGGCAAAGTGAAAAATATAGCTACAAAATATCCCCCTTATAAACTTAAGGCACCCTCTCCCACAAATATGCACATATGAATCTCTGCAAAGAAGAGGTACAAACTTAGAGGGCACACACACATGGAAAATATGTGGCTAAGGGATGCCATGCCCCTAGTAACACAGCACTCTTATATAACCCTTTCTTCACACTGTGTTCTCTCTGAGAACAGCATCTCTATTGGGTGGGTCACTCATCTTGATTCCTTTCAGTTGGTCAGTTCCCATTGCTGAAGCTTATTTTTTCTTGAATCCACAGTTGGCTCTCTTCTCTGCTGCCAGTGGTCCCCTGCAGATGCCATAGGAGGAGGAAAGAGAAATTCCCTCCCATGTACTGATCTGTGGTAGATGGGTCAGTTATACCCCGCCAAAAAAACAAAAAAACAACAACAAACAAAAAAACCTCCTCCTAGCCTCAACTGAACCACAGGCTGGGAAGATTACCTTTTTAAAAACTATCAGGAATGGGGCCAAAATTGTCAAATTTCCCTTCCAGATGAATCAGGAACTTTTGCACATTTCCTAAAGGAATAACAAAGCCATTTTTTTTTTACACTTAGTTGAATATATTAATACTTCATTACCTCTGCTATTGGCCCCTTGTTTTCTGCAATTAAATCAGCTAAGCAATTCCATTGGGGTGGGCAATAAAACAACTCCCACCTACTACATGGAATATTATCCACGTCTGAAATGCTTTCCTTCCTCTTTTTTAGTTTCCAGAATCCTATTCTGCCAACTTTCCATGACCCTTTCCTCTCTCCCTCTCCTGTGATTTCCTACATAGAGACAGACACTCAGATTTCTGAAAAGCTTTAAAAAACAACAACAACCCCAAAAAACAATAACCTCCCCTTAGGAATCCATAGGGGGAAAAGCAACAACAAAACAAAGAAACCCTTTGCATTAAATATTTTGATAATGGTCTGATAGCCAAGATATATAGTTAACTACTGGAAATATTTAAAAGTAAAATAAATGGCATTCATTCTACAAAGTATAAGGAGAAACAATTCTCAAAGGGAAGACTGCAGATGACTAACAACTATACAAGACATTGTACCAAACCACTACTAATAAAAAGAAATTAAAATCAAAGCCACTCTAAGGTCTCACCTCATACCCAACACTTTGACAAAGGCTACAGAAGGTATTATGGAAAAGTAGGAACAATAAAGAGTTATGAATTTCTTCATTCTGGAAAGCAATTTGGAATTATGAATGAATGAAAAAATTATTAAATGTTCACTACATGCAAATCCCTTTATGCTTAAATGGGTAAAAATGCAAAATCAAAGACCGTTATGAAAAAAAAGTTCCTAAAATGGCCATAAGGTCTCATGTAGAGATCCCACTCCTCAGCATATACCATACCTCAGGGAGGTCAATGATTAAAAAGAAAGGTCCCATAAGCAGCAAAAAAATTTTAGTAGCCTTTTTGTAGTTGCAAAGACCTGGAAACGAAATAGATGCCCATCTTTCTCTCTGCCTTTTATGACTAATAATAACTACTCTTCATTCTTATTATGACCTTTAATCCCTTGTCCCGGTATTGACTGAACTCTTCTCATCTCCCTATGTTGGGCACTTGGTGAATCCATTTGAGGGATCCCACTCAGGCCACAGGTACTCTCTGACATCAGACTCTCCTCAATATCCACCTAGACTTTTCTAATAGCAACATCTTCTAGGTCTCCCAGTTTTCAGTCTCTCTGCTCTTGGGTTCATCTTTCTCACAGCTGATAAATTAATATTCCTAACACAGGTCTAACCATTTTGCTTCCCAACTCTTCCCTAATGAAATTTTCTTGTATTTACTTCTGCTGGTCCCTGCTGTATTCCCTCAGGGCTGGTAAGCTTCCTATGGGCAGGGGCAGAAACTGTTTTCCTGTTTTCTCTCTAGCATCAAGGGCATAATAGATGGTTTGTAAACGTTTACTAAATGGAATTGAATTGAAATGAGCACCCACTCCAAAGGCCCTTTTATGAAATGTTTTAAGCTGAGGATTTGAGAACAACAGCACAAAACCAAAACCAAACCAACAACCCCACAACACATGCAGAACATCCTGTACTACTGAACAATAAAGACACCTTAATTTGAAGTGTTTGAAAAACCTCTAGTAATTTAATTTGTAAGCCTTTAAAACAGAAATTACATCTTGCCTGGATAAATTATGACAAGGCAGGAAATGACAAAAAGATGATCTGGAGGTTTCCCTCCCACTCTAAAATTTACAAACCTAGAGTCAAGTCTTAATTATCCATACAAATGGAGCAGAGGAGGAGTGCCCATAAATCCACAATCAGGCTAATCCAAGCACCGTTTTTATTTGGCATTGGAAAAGTGTCTCAGTACTTACATTTCACATGGGGCTGACATGTTCTGGGAAAGCCATAACAGTTCCAACAAAATAATGATGAATAAAGAAGAATCCAGCTTCCCCAACTAACACACTTTTCCCCATCTCTGTCTGCCCTTTAAAACACTGGAGATAAGCAAAGTGGTCATCTCTTAGGCCATCCTAAAACAGAGTTGGACTTTCTCAAAGCTAGCTGTGTATGTGTGTGTATGTACACACACGTGATGCTCCAAAAATCTGAGTGTAGTTTTAATAGTCTAAATAGTGAAATATATACGTGTTATGTACACACACACACATATGTAACACTCCAAAAATCTGCATATAGTTTTAATTAGTCTAAATAGTACAGGTATATATACACAAAGTACATATACACCCATATATATACAATATAGATATTATATACATCGCATATACACATAGAGATAAACATATGCACATATACATATACCCACCCACTCTCTGTCTTTCTCTCTTTACACACACATACACACACACACACACACACACACACACACACACACACACACACACCCCTAAGGGGCATGGTGCATGTGACAAATGTGATCCTTAGGTTTACATGCATCCATATATGTATATGTATGTTTACTTATATGCACATGTGTATGCATACCATGTTCCTTCTGTTTATACACACAGGTGTGAGTACACATACACAGGTATATATAAATCTAAGAAACAGGACATACGGGTACATGTACACATACACACGTGTATATATTCCTTAGGTTTGAACAGGTCATTGAAGGATTGATTTTGAAAGACTTTCCTGCTGGGCTGCACCCTGCATGAGGGAGTAACAGTAAATGAGATAATGAACAGTTCTATCAAAGTACTGTACCATTCACTCTGCTTAATTAGGTCAGAAAGAATTAGAAAACAAGATTTGCCAAGGATAATCCCGGAGCTCAGAGAGCTGCCTGCAATACAGGGCCAGGAAACAAAGGCAAAGCCAATATCCTCTCCAAATGAATGCATGATCAGACTCAGACTGGGTGAAATGTCTGAGCTGGATTCTCTGAGCCAGGTCAGTCAGAGTTAGAATTCACCTCCTTATTACCCCATCCCTCAAGGCACAAGCAACAACAGCAGAGGCATCTTGGGCTCTGGCCTTAGGGACAGACCATTAACATCTGCTCAGACACCCTACTCCCCTGAAAGTGGAAATACAAGCTTCAGTAAATGAAATAAAACAAGCAAAGTAAAACCTCAATTAAGCAGAACTTAAAGGAACCAGAGCCACCAATTCACACCAAGTTGGGATCTTGAAAAGAAGATAAATGACTGATAATTGATTTTATTTAAAAACACCTTTCAGTATTAGTACAGCTTTGAAGGTCTCACCTTTCTAGCTCTTCAATTATTATAGTATATGACAATTGTCTAGAGAGTAAAACCTGCAAAATGCTTTACAAACATTACCTCATTTGGTCCTCAGAGCAACCAGGTGAATACTACTATAAAAATTATTATTTTCAGGGATGACTAGGTGGTTCAGTGAATAGAGCATTGGTCCTGGAGTCAGGAAAACCTGAGTTCAAATCCAGCCTCAGATACTTAACACTTACTAGCCATGTGATCTTGGGCAAGTCACTTAACCCCAACTGCAAAAGCAAAAAAATAGTGTTAATTATTATTATTTTGCAGATGAGTAAACTGAGTATCAGAGAGATTAAATGATTTGTCTGTGGTCACACAGTTACTAAATACTGCAGCCTGAATTAAAACCCTGTCCCTTCCTTACTCCAAGTACAGGGTTCTCCCCAAAACACCACTCTACAATGTACAATTTAGTGTGTATAATGCAATGTACCATTTTGGAAGCAGTGCACTGGGTCTGGAATCAGCAAGACCTGAGTTCAAATACAGCCTTAGACACTTACTAGCTATGTGACCCTGGGCAAGTCATTCAACTTCCATTTGTCTTGGTCTCCTCAACTGTAAAATAAGGATTATAAAAGTACCTATTTCGACAGGGATATTGTGAGGATCAAATGAGATGCTTGTTAAGTACTTAGCACAGTGCCTGGCACAAAGAAGCAGCTTAATAAATGCTTATTCTCTTCCTTCCCTTCCCCCTAGCATGCAATGATGTTTTAAGATCCCCAAATCATTAAAGAAGGACTCAGTGAAGTTGTTATGTTATGTTATATTGTACAAGACATGGAGGATGCTGAAGAAGTGGAAGAAGAAGATACTGGGGAAGATGCAGCTGAGAAGCTGGTCATCTGATGGTTTAGAACACAGATGACGCAGACTCCCCCATTCTCGAAGCCCTTTAAGAAAGACCAGGCTGTTTGATGGGATGCAGTGTGGAAGCCTGTCGATGAGGAATGTGAATGGAACCATATGATGATGAAGAAATTTCAGAGGAAATGAAAGAGAAGGCTACTTTGTAAGAGGATTGTAGTGACTTGTACTAATTAGGAGGCACTGAATTTTTAAATTTGATTTGAGAAGAAACTAGAAGAATTTCCAGGAAGACCACATCTAATGTAACTGCCTGTTTGCTGATGGATTTTTAAATTTTAATATGACATAGTGATCTATAAAGAAGTTTAGTCATCACATTAAGGTTATTGTTCTCTACTAGTGTCAGAAAAAAAAATACATGTTATTTCGTTGGTGTGGGAATTTTTTCTACCAACACAGTTCTTAATTATAACTAGGAGAAAAGCTGTCTTAGGGATTTTCCTGAGTCTCAGAAAGGGTGATTTGTCCAAGGTCATAGAGATAGCATGTACCAGAGGAAGGAGCTGTACCCAAACCCAATGCTGCGATTCCTGAATTGTATCACGTCTCTGATTTTTGTTTAAAACCTGCAGTACAGTGTGATGGATAAAGGACTAGATATGAAATCAGAAAGCCTTGGGTTCACCACATTAAACCTGTTTCCTTATCTATAAATGGGCAACCTCACTGGATTGTTGCGAAACTTATATAATATAACCTATGTAAGTTATTTTGTAAAGGGTATAGCACTATACATGTAAATTTTTCATTGATAACAACAGAAAAAATAATTTTTCATCAATAATACTAGGAACAAGAAAAATGGCTTAGGCTTGAATAACATCATTTCAAAGAAGTCAGAGGACATAAAGCTGTACAAATTAATAATAGCTTTACTCAAGCTTTACTTAAGCTTTACTCAATGCTTTCAGGTTCTCAGAATGCTTTGTTTCATACATATTACCTCATATACTCACAATGGACTGAGTGACAGAGGGAATGGATGGATCATTATTCCCATTTTATAGATGAGAAAATTATATCTAGAAAAAGTTAGCTGATTTGCCTATGGTTACAAAGACAGTAAAAAGTTAGGCTGGCATATATTATATATAGTCATAGAATTTCATCAGTAGAATTCAAGGACATTTGTACTTAATTATTGTTAATGAGTTAATTATAAGCATAGATGATTCTTTTTAGTTTTCCTCACTGATCACTTTAATGTCTTTTCCACAATTAAATTTGTCTACGAATCATTAAAGTCAAATGTTTTCAAAGGAACTAGAAGACTTTTAAAAAATATTCTACCACTGACCCCCAGAAAACATCAATTAAATTGTTGTTGTTCTCTTTAATGTGGCCAAGGACTAAGGCCTGACCTTTACTGTGGGTCTGGTACTCAGTTACTTCAATAATTCAAGGGAGCTGTGCTGTCATTCCTGTGTGGGCACTCTCTCCACCAGTGCAGATCACCAGCTTTCTGTGCCTCCCCATCCTGTGTGACTACTGTCAGATTCTTTCCATCAATCCTCCACATCAGGTCTACCCAATGTAAAGTAAGCCTTCCTCTAGCTGGACTGGATAGATCCCGGTGTTTAAAAAGCACTCCCCCCTGGTTTCCACCATGCAGAATCTTCACCTCTGTGAAACTGTCCTTAATGTCCCCGCCCCACCGCACTGTTAGTGCTCTCTCCTTCCTTAGTGTACCCTGTATGAATGTTATTTAGTGCCTGTTACATCCCTACTCCCCAGGAGAATGGAAGCCTTTGAGGGCAGGAGCAGTCTAGTTTTTGTAAAAGCCTGGCACAGTGCCTCCCACATAGTAGGGACTTAACGATGCTTGTTGTTGAACTGAATTTTAAGGTTCATTTTAGGATTTTGTTAAAAAGTCAAATTACATGAGTTCAACAAATCCATAAGCCTTTACTGTCTTTAATATGTCAAGCGACCAAGATTAGAAATTGTAGGGCCTATAGTATATATGAATCCAAACTTTGTAGAACAAATGCCCTTAATAAAAGGATTTGTTCTGTAAAACTTGGAGTCAGCCAAAAGGCCACACTCAAGGACCTAGAAGGGCACACGTGGCCTTGAGGCTCCAGGTTCCCCACGTCTGGTATATACTGATCTACATGGAGGTGGGGGAAGGAGAAGGGAATAAGCATTTATACAGCACCCACTATGCATAATGTGCTGTGCTAAGTGCTTTACAAATATCGCCTCATCTGAACCTCACAGCTACCCTGGGGGGACATGATATTATTATTCCCATTTTACAGACAAGGAAATTGAGGCAGACAACAGGTAGGTGACTTGCCCTGGATCACACAGGCTGGATCTGAATTTAGATCTTCCTGACTCCAGAACCACTGCACCATCTAGATGCCTCCCTAGTACAGGGTATTTTTCTCACTGGATGTTCCCTATATCAATGAAATCAAAGAGAAAGGAAGGAAGGAAGGAGGAAAGGAAGGAAGATTGATTCCAGGTAATGGAATTCAAATCCTACCCCAGAAGTAGGGGCTCCAGGACTCTTGCCAAGTCATTTAACTTCTAATGCCCCAGGCAATTTTCTAACACTAGATAGTAACAGGTCAGTACTGCAGTCATAGGCATTGGTAAAGGGAGTTTCTTTATTGAGAGCTGCCTACACCAATGAAACTATGAATCTATACCAAAAACCAAACCAAACTGAAAGGCTCAAATTGTTCCTTGATGTCTCTTTTCTATGGATTGCTGAGAAGTAAAAATAATGATAATTTTTTTTTCAGTTTTAGGCTCCTGAATGGATCACATGTCGAGTGGGAAGTGAAAAGGAAGCCAGATTAGGGTGTAGGAAGTGTCATACCAACAGCACTTTGACCCCCCTCCCCAAAAAAACCCTTAGACTTTTCTAAAATTCAAAGCTAAAAAGGTGTAAACAAAAGGGTATGCCCTCTTCCTGTCCCAAACCCAAATGAACTGAAATAACCACATGGATATATATAGCACCTAGGTGCCTAGGGAAAGTTCCATGATTTAAACCATTTAGAATGATGCTCTATTACAATTTTTTAGGTTGTAATTTTGTTATGCATACTTAAACAAATTAGGTCATCAAAAATTGCAGAAATTCCACAAAAGAACCATTCTCCTGAATTAAAACAACCTCTGTTTTCAGATGCATTTCAACATACTTTGAAATCTTTTTTTTTCCTTAAGTGTAGCATTATTTCACTCAAAGTAAGTTAAACTTTGTTTTCTGATGGATGGAGGTCGTTGTTTTGAATCACGTTTTAAAGAATCCAAAGCTAGATGAAGGCTCTATTTCAAGAGAGTTGAAGAGAGTTTCATCAAAAGAGTTGACTTCAGTACCTGGACAAGGTGCTAACTGGGGGCAGATGTACTCTGGGCTGCCTTTCTGAAGCACTGAGTGGGGCTGTGACAGGTTGTAGGTGAAGAGTACAATCATAACCCAGAATTTGTTCTGGCTCATCTTAATCCCTACTCAGGCTGCATTATTTAAATGGGTCAAAACACCCTAGGTGAGCACATTTAACCCAACAGAAAGGTTAAAAACCTTCTGCATGTAGGTCTTTGGGTTATTTCCAACCCTACTTAGAACCTTGTAAAAGCAAAGCAGAATTACCAATATAGTTTTTCCCCCTTTTAAATTGGAAAATATTTGTCGTACTTTGAGGAAACATGGGTTTCATAAAAGCAGAGGTGTGTTAGAGCCAGCTTAAACCAGCCTTCAGGAGCTGGTCATTAAATTTTCAATGTATTTACACTTTGTAAGTCACCAAATGCTAACAAATCAGGGTTTCACTGATTTCTTTGTTGACTATCTAGATTCAGGAAAGTGATGGAGAAAAGTTAATATCACAGATTAAATTTAAAAGAATCTCTGGCATATGCTGTCCCTCCCGAGAACTGGTTATTAAATATTTACCAGCCTATCCCTACATAAAAGTAATAATTTTCTAATGTTTTTGTAATATCGGGGTGACTTACATGATTTTAAAAATCTTACTTAAACCTTATAAGATTTTAAAAATCTAACAAACTCTTGGGGGTGGTGTTAGTTTTATTACTGTTTTTCAGGAGTAATTTGAATTTGTGTTCCAGACCTGCCCCTTATGTTCCAGACTTGTAGCCTGTGGAAGGTCAACTTACTGCCTCCATCCCTACAAGGGCCCCAGTTATTAGGTTAGAATTTAATTTAGATGCTTTGTGTTGATTATATTTATATACACTGGAGCTATGACTTTGGGAACACAGATTAATATACAACATAACAGTTTTTAAAACAGGTGGTTGGAGATTAGCTGGAGCAGGAAAATCTTGTAGGTTTCCTCTAACATAGGCAACTATTATTAGAGAAAGGATAACATTTAAAAACTTTAACCCTTTAGTACTGCTCAAAGTTCTTTCACTAAAAATTACTACCTGGGCATTAGTGAATTAAGTAGCTTTATTGGATCTTGACATTTATTAGTCATTCCTATAAGCAAGCCCCTAGAGAGGTAAAAATGCAGAATCACAAGTGGTTAAGGGCTCCACCTTTCAGAGGATAAATAATTTCCCTTTTCTTTTTCCAAATAGGTGGTACCGATGACCAGCTGTTGATGAAGGAGACAAAACAGAATAAAAACAGGCCATCCAGTAAGACTGCCATCTGCCTTCCAATTATTCACCAGCCCAAAGATTTAGGTTACATCTGGCAATTAAAATATCTACACCTGCCACAGTCATTCAGAAAGGTGAGAGAAGAACACTGCTAAGTTGCTTTAAATTTCTCATCTGCCTTTCCACTACAAGTAGTGCCTCTTTGCTGACAGACTAACTAGTCAAAATTCAAGGCTGATTCATCTTAAAGAAACTTCTTATTTCTCAAACCCATCCCTCCCCAAACTGTGTAACTTACAACATTTAAAACCAATAAAGTTACATAAATTCATTTGTGGGCATGTAAAAACTTTTCTATTCATCAATGTTTTTAAGCTTTTTTGTTAGAATGGGAATTCTTTGCAAAAAAAGGAATGTTCCATTCATTGTATTTGCATTTCCAGGCACTGCTCATCAGCGGACCTCCAGCAAACTACCTAAGCATGTAAAAAGAGGTGTGGACTAGAACCCCTAACTGTCCTGGGTGCTTCCAGAACTAGATGACATGTCATTGGGAAATACTTAACAGAATAAATAAAAAGGCAACAAAACATAAATTTTTAAGACCTAAGTCAATATGGGTCTGGCAGGGATCTTTATGTCTAGATTAGTGGCTCCTGTTTCAATCTGAGTTTGACAACTAGATCACTTTTAGGATCCCTTTTGACTCTAAAATGATGTTGGTATCAAGTATCAGTGATCAAATCCCTTTGAAGAGAGTCTAGCAGAGCATAAGCACTGCAAAATATGTAAAAAAGGCTCACTGAATGCTTTTATGGGTCATAATCATAACTGTAGAAGGCAAGCAGGTAGTGCAGCGGATAGGGCAACAGGCCTGGAATCAGGCCGCAGATTCTGGGCAAGTCACTAAACCCTGTTTGCCTCAGTTTCCTCATCTGAAAAACTGAGGTGGAAAGGGAAATGGAAAACCATTCCAGCATCTTTGCCAAGAAAATCCCCCCAAAAGACTTATGTGAATTGATGCTAAGTGAGCAGAACCAGGAGAATATTGTACACAGTAACATCAACAATGTACAATAACCAGCTTTAATAGACTTAACTCTTTTCAGCAATACAATGATCTAAGACAACTCCAAAAGACTCATGATGGAAAATGCTATCCACATCCAGGGAAAGAACTGTGGAGTCTGAATGCAGATCGAAGCATACTATTTTCTCTTTGTTTTTTTTCTTTCTTGTGGTTTTTCCCTTTTGTTCTGATTCCTCTTTCACAACATGACGAATGTGGAAATGTGTTTAATGTGATTGTACATGTATAGCCTATGTCAGATTGCAGTCTGTCTTGAGGAGGAGGGAAGAAGGAATGGAGGGGGGAAAATTTAGAATTCAAAATCGTAGAAAAGTGAAAGTTGAAAACTAAAAGTTAATTAATTAAAAAAGAAAAAGAAAATCCCCCCAAAGGGGTCACAAAGAATCAGACATGACTGAAGTGACTGAACAACAACAAATAACAACTATACATATACATGATACTATAACACAACAAACAAAATTTATATAGAACCTGCTACTGTGCCTAGTGCTCTATAAATATCATCTGATCCAACAGTCCTGGGAAATAGATGCTATTATTATTCCCATTTTATAGATGAGGAAACTGAGACAAAGGACGAGTGCCTAGTGTGAGAGATTAAAGTATTATCAGTTTTCCTTGCCCCATGGATTGGATTAAAAAAAATAAAAAAGGTTCAACTGAGCATGATTGTTGATTCTTCAAATACAAAGATAAACCTGGTCAGGACCTCACTTGTATTCAAGGTCTACCTAGTTCAAAAATCACCTTAGAGTGGAAACTTGGGTATCCGGGTTTTTCTTACATTTATTAGACTGTCAGCACCCTGTTTGCAGGAAGAATTTGTCTTTTTATATTCCTCAGTACTTAGAATGTACCTGATATTGATGTGTTTGTTGAAAACAATGACTAAAAAAGGTTTCAACTAAATTATTTTCGAGAGAGAGAGAAGTCAGCAAGGCTTTTGTGGTTGTGTTTGTTGTTGGTGGGAAGCAAGGAGGGGTCTGCATCTAATTCAATTCTGTCCTTAGCCCTGCACACCCTTTTTTTGAGTCTGAAGAGATCTGGATTTGATTTTCACCATTAACACTTTACCACTGGGTGGCTAAGTGGCGCAGTGAGTAGAGCGCCAGCCCTGGAGTCAGAAGGACCTGAGTTTGGATCTGGCCTCAGACACCTAACACATACAAACAAAAAAACCTAGCCTTGGACAAGTTACATAACCCCAAGTACCCTCTGAAAAGCAAAAAAACCCACAAAACAAAAAACAAAACACTTTACCACTGTGTGAAAATTGCAAGTCTCGGCTTATCTGTAAAAGAGGGATAGTGTCATAAAGACTGGACAGGTCACTTAATCTCCATAAGTCTTAGTTTTCTTGTCTGTAAAATGGGCATAATGAGGCAGAAGGGTCAGTCAAACAGGATGCCCCTGGCTTGCTCTGAATAAAACAAGTTCTGAGTCTACACTTCTAGGAAAACATGCCTTAGCCTTAGACCTCTGGCTACCTTGTCTGCCTTGTGTTTCATTTCCTGAACAGAGGTGACTGAAGAGTAAGTCCAAGATGGCTATTTCTAGCTTTGGATATAACTCTGAGAGTCTGAAAGGCGAAGGAAGGAAGGAAGGGAGGAAGGAAGGAAGGAAGGAAGGAAGGAAGGAAGGAAGGAAGGAAGGGAAAAAGGGAGGGAGGAAGGGAAGAAGGAAGGCAGGGAGGAAGGCAGGGAAGAAGGGAGGGAGGAAGGGAGGGAGGGAGGAAAGGAGGGAGGGAGGAAGGGAGGAAAGGAGGGAAGAAGGAAGGAAGGAAAAAAGGAAGGAAGAAAGGAACAAAGGAAGGAAGGATGAATCAAATCTAAGGTTTAGGTTGCCTCTCCCCAGGGCTCTGGGGTAAGGGTATAAAGAAAAAGAAAATAAGGAAGTAAGGAAGGAGAGACAGACAGAGAGACAGAGACAGGGAAACAGAGAGAGACAGAGAGAGAGAGAGAGAAAGAGAAAGACAGAGACAGAGGGAAGGAAGGAAAGAAAGAAAAGAAGGAAAAAAGAAGGCTAACATCTTTATTTTGAGGCTAGCCTCCTCCAGGATTGAAAAAAATGCTCTCAGAGTGGCTAGGTGGTGCAGTGAATAGAGCACTGGCCCTGGAGTCAGGAGGACCTGAATTCAAATCCAGCCTCAGACACTTAACACAAAAACTAGCCATGTGACCTTGGGCAAGTCACTTAACCCCAATTGCCCTACTTCCCCCCCCCCCCAAAAAAAAGAAAAGGAAAAAAATGTTCACAACACCTGGGTACAGACACAGCTCAGTGGAAAGAGCCTCTTGGACCATCAACAGTCAATCAGTAAACATTTATGAAATGCCTGCTATGTTGCCAGGCACTGTGTTAAGCACTGGGGATACAAAGAGAAGCAAAAGACAGCTCCTACCCTCAAAGAGCTTACAATCTAATGGGGGAGATAACAAACAAACAAATATGTACAAAGCAAGATAAATAGGAATTGATTTACAGAGGAGGACCAAGAGGTGGCACAGTGGATAGTGTTGGGCCAGGAGACCTGAGTTCAAATCCAGCTTCAGACACTTGCTAGCTGTATGACCCTGGACAAGTCACTTAACCCTGTTTGCCTCAGTTTCTTCATCTATAAAATGAACTGGAGAAGAAAATGACAACCCACTCCAGCATCTTTGCCAAGAAAACCCCAGATGTGGTCACAAAGAGTCAGACATGACTGAAACAACTGAACAACAAGAAAATTTACAGGGGGAAGAGTCAATGCTCTTTTCATTGCTATAGATGATAATACCTATAATAGGAAAATAGATTTTAGAACTGGAAGGAACTTTAGAGGTCTTCTGGTCCACACCCCTCATTTTATAGCTAAGGAAATCATTTATCCATTTGCCTAAGGGATACGCAAAGTTTAAGTGGCAGCTAGTACAGCATCCTAACTCAATTCCTTTGACTCCAAATCCAAGATGCCCCCTTTGTATCTACCTCAGGATTTCTGTGAGGATCAAATGAGTTAATCCATAAGGAGAATGCTTTACAAGCCTTAAAAGTATACAGATATCAGCCATTAGCACCCTCTGGACCTCAGTTTCCTCATCTGTGAAATGAGGGGGTTGGACTGGAGGACTTCTGGATTCTCTTCCAGATCTAAAGCTAGGATTTATAATTTCATTGGGATTAATGTGAATCTCGCAGGGAGTCAGGACCTGGACCCCTAAAAGGAAAAGGCCATGTCTTCGCCCTTGAACTTTCCCACACATTTCTACCTAGATACTCAATAATTCTTTTAACTGTCCTTTCATTGTGACCCAGACTACTTAATTCCTTTCAGTGTCTGCATCTGGCCCACCCCTCCTACCTGCCACTCCTTAATCCCATCCCGATCTTCCCATAGTCTTTTTCTGTAAAAAAAAGTACCAATTGTACCCCCATTCAATTGTGCAGACTCACTAGGAATCACACTTGCTTCTACTGGCATCACAATATTGTGCAGTTTTACCAGAAATCTTGCCTACCTATTGGTGCTATAATAAAACCTCACTACTCAGACTGAAAGAAGGCTTGAGTGGTCAAATTCTTTCAAGGCAGACCTGCCTTGTACCCTTGCATTTTGGGGTTCCCAGCACTGCAAACCCCAACAGTAAAATGTCATCCTCCTTTTAGTGAGCTAAGCCAAAGTCTAAGCAGGGTGCATGTTAGAGTTTAGAAGAAATGTTTACTGGGTGACTTGGGAAAGGCTGCTCCCAAGTGCTTTGGGGATGCCAATTAATACTGGAAATACTGACCGAGAGCCAACACTCTGGCTGTCAGATCTACCAACCATTTAATACTTCAACACTTCAACGATTTATCTTTAATTTAATCAGTGTGGGTATTCACACAATCCTCCCACAGTTTAGGTAATGGCAGGTGACAGAGTTCACTCTGCTGGTGGGTGATGGAGGTCCATTTCCCCAGTACTGGGACAATGTCTTACCCTATTCATCTGGCTTCTTCATTATTGTTCTCTCAAAGACCATCATGACTTTCTTACTGACAGTCAATGATTTTTCTCAGTTTTAATCTTTTTTTTTCTTCACCCTCTTTGCAGGATCTGATTCTTTTAAATATCTTTTCCTTCTTCATACTCTTTTCTCTCTCGGTTTCTGAGACACCACACTTTTTTAATTCTTGTATCATTCACTGGCTCCTCTAAGATTCTATGAATTTGGAATATACTAGGGAAATTTCTTATAAACACAATTATAATTATAATTAGCCTTGGCTTCCTCTGTTGAATGGACTCCTCATACCTCTGGAGTCTATTTAGCAATACCCCAGGCTTAGTGTAGGTTATTTTGGTTAATCACGAGTATACAAATATACCTTAAGCTTCTATTCAGCACATTCTTTATGACCAAAAATCAAACAGCAAAGCTTTTAATGAGGGCAGAATACAATAGCAAATAACAAGGAAAAAAACTTTTCTGTTACATAAACACAAATTCTTCACATGGCTACAGTGAGCTGTTGTCTCTTCTCAAAGGGAATCTTATTCTTTTTAGGGAGACAGTCCATTAGCCTAGGGTTAATCAACCAGAGTTTGCCACTGTTAATCAGAATGGGAACCACTCCACTTGGCTGCACACAAATAGCCCCTCAGGTCAATATCGCCCCCCCCCCCCAAGTTTATCAGTTTTAGCTTAGAAGGAATTCTCCCAGGCTTCCTTGATATTTAGGTTAGAAAGATAAAACTACTTTCAACACCGGTCACATCCCTGGCACCTAACACCAAGACAATGAAAATGACCAGTTTTCAATAAACTCCAAGGAAAATACTTATTGACCGGGTTGGGGAGGAGGATGGGGACTGAGGACGATGACTTTCACTGGTTATTCCTAACCCTACCCTCAAGCTTGCTTAAAGTCTAATCAAAGGAGCAGTGTTTTTACCACCTCCTTGGGAAGATAAAGAGCTAACACAAAAGGGGACATAGAATCAAGATTCAAAACGCTATGTGGAGGTTGGAAAGCTAGGTGAAAACCAATTGAAAATGTAGAGGGAAAAATGCAAAATCTTGTATTTGATATTCAAAAAAGTAACTGTATAAACCACAGGATGAGGGAAACTTGGCTTGGAAGCAGCCCACGTAAATAAAATTGAGATATTTTGTCTGAATACAAATTTAACGTATTTTTTATTTATTAAAATTTTTATTACTATTTTTCATATCACTTTAATCTCCAGATACATTCCTCTTCCATCAAACAAGCTACCCCTTTTAACAAAGTATAAGAAAAGAGGGAAAAAAATCAGTTCAGGTAAACCAGTACAGTTTCCCAAAAATCTTAGCAGTTGTAAGCTTTAGCAATTCAAACAACTCCATCTAAGCTATAACAGCTTAAGACTGTGCTAAGATTTTTAGGACACCCTGAATTTTAACAGAATTAGATGATATCTGCAACATTCCACACCAATACAGTAGTCCACCTCTGCAAAGAAGAACAATATTTATGTTCTCAATTCTTCTTTGGAGACAAACTTGGTTACTGGCGTGTGGGGTATAGGGACCCCAAAAATCCCCTACACAAAAATTAAGTCAGAGGTGACTTGAGATAAGAACAGGAAACTTTTATTCAGTTCTTGTGAGAAGAGACGGCATCCCTTCCACCAGAACTGACCAGTGGAATGAGGTGTGTTACAGAAAATAAACCAAGATTATATATCTTACTATAAACAGATCCCCTCCCACCAGTATTCCTCATTTCCATTGATTGGCTGAGAGGTGGGCTTACAGTCTAGGCTTGAAAATAGACAAAGAACAAGGAAACAGGGTATAGCCAATTCAAATGTTTATATCCTTTTTTGGCAAACACTAAAGCTGGAGAGGGGGAAGGGTCCTAAAGGATTTAATGCTGATGTGGCAGAAGTAAAGATGGGGGAAGGGTGAAACCAAAGCTCAGTCCTGCTCCCACAAGAAACCTTACTAGATTTTAGGATGTAGTCTGAGAAGTTTTCACCTCTCCTACTCACTGGTTTTTGTTTTTTTCATGAACATATTGACATTGTGCTTAAGTTGTTTTTCTGTTTTTCCTTACTTCATCAGCTCAGTTCATAGAAGTCTTCATATTTTTCACTGAATTCTTTATACTTACTTTATTTTATACTTTATTTTACAGTAACATTCTATTACATTCGTGTAACACAGCTGGTTTGGCAATGTCCCCCAACCAATTGACTGTACTTTGGTTCCCATTCTTTGCTACCACTATGAATATTTTATTGCATGTGGAACATTTCTGTCTTTGATCTCTGTGGGATATATGCTTAGGCTTGAAAATTCTAGGTCAATGGATATGGATATATTCATTATTATTTTTTTTAGCATAATTCCAAGTTGCTGTCCAGAATGGTTTGGTCAATTCACAGCTCCCTTATTAGTAAACTTATGTTTCTCTTACTGAAAAAATTCCCAACATTGCCCAATTCCATCTTTGGTTATCTTTGTCAGTTGAATAGCGGGTGCAAAATGGTTTTGTTTTCCGTTTTCAGAAGTTCTGGGCGGTTTTCTTGTGTTATTTTTTGCATTATGATGTTCAGGTTTTTTTGACTTGTGTTCTTCTGGGAGGCCTATGATCCTTAAGTTGTCTCCATCTACTTTGTCTTAGAGAGCAATGTGTTTTTCTTCTATAGAGGTCATGAATTCTTTTAACATCATTGTTTTTTGCTTTTTTTCTCTAAGATTGTCCTTCACTTTGGATGTTTTTATTCCCAATCTATTTTTCTCTCTTCTACATCTTTGTGGAGACTCTGGATTAAAGTTTTCTATTGAGATAATTAGCTTGGCTACGCAGGCTATAGATTCTATCATTTGTTCTTACCTAAAATTCTTTTCTCAAGGTTCTTATTTGTCCCTTGACCTATTCAGGAACATCCTGCTGTGGTTCCATGCTCTCTTGGGAAACCACAGGGTTATTTCATCAATCAGTTCAATTTTGTCTGCCTCTCAATATTTAGCTAGATACAAATGCAGTCCTGTTATCTTCCCTTCTGATTTTAATATCTTCCTTGTTGATTTATCTGCTCATGCTCTAGGTGTTTAAGTTTTCTTCCTTTTGAGATTTTTGGTGGTTTTAGAGGTTTCTTTTCTTATGTTCTTTCACTTACTTTCTGACTCCTTCCTCTTTGATGGTTGGTTTACCCCCAAAGCTGAACTTCAAAGCTATCTTGGGCTCCTCTGACACAGGGGGATTCACTTTTCATCAGCTCCAGTCCCTGTCCCAAGAAATTTTTGCCCCAGGTAAGTTCTGTTCAATCTACTTGACAATCCTCTTTTCTTCAGACCTGGTGGTCTCACATGCTAGCCGCTGTCCCGGTTCTTTGTGATCTTTATTTTTCTGAATGGGATGAATCAATGTCTATTTCTTTCTTTCTTTCTTTCTTTTTTTTTTTTTTTGCAAGCTTGGGAGAGGAGGTAGAGTATATTTCTGATGCTCCAAATAAATCTATGTACTTATTATTGAGATACTGCCTCCTACAATAATACTGAGGAGGAAGGAAGGGAAGGTCCTCTTATCAATACCTTTTGAAAATATGGCTCTTTTATAAAACTTTCTTAGATAAACTCAATAAAGACCAAGGTTGCTTGGATGGAAGAGGTGAAGCTGGCTTCAAACAAGTATGTCCAAGATGAAATTGAGGTAAAGAAAGTCTAACATTGGAAAGCACAAGACTACATTTTGTTTGGAAGGATTTGGAAGAATAAAATAGCCATTACCATGGAAATCTGTTACCATGAAGCACAGAGTATATGCTGAAATTTTAAAAATATATGTTATCTAGACTCCCATATCTCACCTGAGGTACCTTTTCTTAAATGTCGGCCATGGAAAAGCCACCTGTAGGTTCAAGATACTTTGTGAGTCCATATCCACTGAAAACATGGCTTATGAGCCCCTACCAGTGTGTTTACTCTTATTAGTCAGTCAGAAAATGTAATTAATTCAGAGGCAGGAAGCTAATGAGATAGGATAGTAAGAAAGTAGCAATAGAATATTCTTCCCATAAACCTGGGGCACATTGCCCCATACATATAAATATCATCAATGGGAAGGGTAGACATACCTAAGAATTTCATGAGAGGAGGGAAGAATTACATAGGGAATATATGTGATCAGAGAACACATGTGGAGGAATGTTTGTGGGGAATGTCTGTGGCTGGTCTCCACACTGACAGGAAACTCAAGGCTCCATGGCTCTAATGCTGCAGGGCTGATATCTTCTGGCTATATTATTGAACTATTTTCTGTTGGGCCTATTTTTTAATGACTATTGTATCTCTGCTCTTCCCCAACATTGTCTTTTTCCAATGAGTTCTTCTCAATAACACATATTGGTCTCAGGCATAGCTTTCAACTGACATGTTACTGCCTCCCCATAAGATGGTTTTTCCAATCCCTTTTTTAAAAATGTCATAACCTATAGTATGAATTTCAGTTCTTTTAGGAAGAAAAGTTAGGCCTTCATTAAAACTTGATTATAAGATTAGGAAAAAGGTGGCTAGGTGGCACAGTGAGTAGAGCGCCGACCTGAGTTCGGATCGGCCTCAGACACTTAATCCACACAAACAAAAACCTAGCTGTGTGACCTTGGGCAAGTTACTTAACCCCAATTGCCCTCCAAAAAGTGAAAAAAAAAGATTAGGAAAAAAAGAAGCTTTCTCTCCATTTAAGAGAGTGATCTATCTGTTCCTAATGTCTTGGCCCTAAGAGCTAAGCTCTTTTGAAACACAGAAGAACCGAACAGCTGATTAGAATTCACTAGCACTTAGTCTGTTTTAGCTTACACCTTCCCGCTAACAGGAGGTATCAAAGGCTCTATTATTTTAAGCATCTTAGGGTTATAAAGTTCCCTTTAATTCATTAATTTCCTTTTATAAAATTAAATTTTATGTTTAAAATGAAAAAAAAATTCACTTCCTTTTATGCCCTCCCAGCATTAGGAAATAAAATAAAAGCCTTGAAACAAATATGCCTAATCAAGTAAAATAAATTCTTACATTAGTCATGTCCAAAAAGGGTACATCTCATTCTGTACCCTGAATTCATGATCTCTTCTTCAGAAGATAGGAAGCATGCTTTTTCATGGTCCCCTGAAATCATGGTTAGTCACTGCATTGATCAGAGTTCTTAAGTTTTTCAAAGTTGTTTGTTTTTATGGTGTTAATTATTGTATAAATTATTCTCTTGGTTCTGTTCCCTTCACTCTGTATCAGTTTATACTAGTCTTCCTAGGTGTCAGTGAAACCATCCCTTTCATAATTTCTTATGGCACAACAGTATTCGATTAACATTCATAATTTGTTCAGCCATTTGCCATTCCCCAAATGATGAGCACCCCATTAAGTTTCCAATTTTTTATTATTATGAAAAGAACTGTTATAGATATTTTTGTTCATATGGGTCCTTGTACTCTTTCTTTAATCTCTTTAGAAGCATAAGCCTAATAAAATGGTATTGCTGTGTCAAAGGGTATGCACAGTTTAATTACTTTTTGGTCACAGACCCAAAATGCTTTCCAGAATGGCTGGACCAATTCACTGCTCTACCAACAATACCCTTCCAACACTTGTCATTCTGCTTTTTTGTCAACTTGGTCAATTAACTCATTAATTCCTGTCAACATGCATTCCTTTTCAAACATATCTCTTCCTTTCCCCATTATATCAAAGAGGCTATATGGTTCTGAAGCAGTTTCCCTCAGCCTCCCAAGATATAGTGGGGTTTTGGCAGGCAAAGGAACCAGAGGAAAAAGGCATCAATTAACAAGGAGGCTGGGTGGAGACAAGGGAGACCTATCTCCTTATACCTCAAAACCATAATTATAAATTTCAGCCTTTTGCATGCAAATGTAGCAGGCCACAAACCTCACAGACTCTGGGTTACCCCAGCTCTGTGGGGACCAAATGATCCCCGAGGAAGAGGTGAAGCAGCTCTCAAACAGACCTCTCTGAGCTATGGCTGAGATGGGGAAAGTACAAAGTCCTTGGGATGGAAAGCTACCTTTCTGATACTTAGAGGGAGGCTAGCCCTGCCATGGCCCAGTGTACACAGGGAGAGGAAGAATTACCTTGACTCTCCATCCTCTTGGCAGAGTAGAGGCACATCATCTCAGTCCATGGGGAAAAGGAAGCAACTGCCAACAACTGCTGGCAAACAAAGCAGAGGCAGGTCTGCAGAAGTGTTTTTTCCTAATTAGAACTGCATAAAGAAACTCTACTCTATAGGACCGTTAATAAAATCTTTCTCTAAAAAAAAAAAGGCAAGGCATAAAGTAAGTTTTAACACTGGACTAGAAGATATTGGCATCTTGTGATGGAAGCTAAGATCAAACGATGGATGAAAGTACTGATGGAAAGGACTTTTGGGGGAAACAACAACAGGCACCTCTCATCATAGGGTCACTTCATATGTGAATTTTATATTGTTAGGTTTAATTTCTCTTTCAGAATTCTCAATCTGTCTCTGATTCCCTTTGCTTTGGGGTGAAAAGTTTGAGAACAGCCAGTCCCCTAAGGAAAAGTCACTTTCTCCACCATGCTCATACTCCCAGTTAGAAATGAAAGGGAATTGGAAAAGAGAAGAGCAACTGGGTTGAATTTCTGGGAGAACCCTGAACCCCTTGGTCCTTTACACAAGACCTAGACTTGGGGGCTGGGGAGATCCTGCTCCCTGAGTGTCTTGGTGTTACCTCTATTCTATTTATTTCCATGGTTTTTTGACTCCTGACATCTTCTGCTCAGATCCAGTGACCCCTGGCACTTTGAGCAAATATTGCAATAATTATTAAGTATGTGGACTTGGGGTTACTCTTTAGTTACACAGACTTAACTGCATGATAGATATTAGTGGGTGCCATAAGTTGGAACAAATGTTTAGGGATAGTTTTAAGACAAGGAGTTCTATTTTTGTCTTTGTTGTGTGAATAACCTTTTTTTTTCTTTTTGGAGGGCAATGGGGTTAAGTGACTTGCCCAAAGTCACATGGCTAATTTTTGTGTTAAGTGTCTGAGGCTGGATTTGAACTCAGGTCCTCCTGACTCCAGGGCTGGTACTCTATTCACTGTGCCATCTAGCCCCCCCTAACCTTTTTTTTTTAAGAGTCCTTTCTTTATGTCATGGACTGCAATTGGTCTGATTTCTCAAAATCACTTTCTAAGAGTGTATACAGAGCAGGGTTTTATCATGAGGCATTTCCAGGGATGGATAGCCTTCAGAGGGGACATAAGAAAAATTAAAATAAAATCAAAAGAATGAAAAAAATAGAAGAAAATATAGGATATCTGATATGAAAAACAAGTGGCAAAGAAAATACATCAAGAGGAGAAAATTTAAGGATCACTAGACTTCCTGAAAAAAATGTATATACATGTGTGTATGTGTGAAATAGAGAGGGATGCTACTGCATGTACCAACTGTGCTGGCCCTGGCAAGCTCTAAACACTTCTTTCTTATTTGTCTTTCTTCCTCTTTTTTCCCCACATCTCACCTTTTATAAGGCTTTTTTTCTGAAGCATTTTTTCCCAAGCCCTGACTCCTTGATTGTTGCTCACACTGCAAACTTAAAAAGAATTTCAAGAGACCCTTCAAATTAAACCAACGTATACTACTGGGTGACCACAATGGAAAGGTGACCATGGAGGAAGATGGTGACAAAACACACCAGAAAATATGGTTTGGGAATATTTAACAAGAAAGATCAAAATTTTATAGACAAAAGTCTTAATGTCTGTATATCACGAAAATTCTCTTCAAGTAGATAGATGGTATGTATATGATGCAGTATCACACAAAAAATTATACTAACCATATTTGAATAGACAGGAAATGATTAATTACCAATGTGAGAGTAATTTATGATTGGCTGTCTGTGAACAGTCAGATCACCAACTTGTTAGAACAAAGATAAAAACCAAACCAGAAGAATAAAAATGAGAAGACAGGGAATGCAATGGAAACAACACAACTCTAATTTATTTAAACAAACTGGGGATGATGAAAATTGGAAATGAATAAAAGAAAGATAGCACACAAATTAGTACTATTTCATAAGGAAGTTTAATTAGTGTAAATCAATTAACACATGTTGAACCTAGAAATTGCTTCTCCCAACCTTGCCAAGTGTAGGAATATGGCAACTCTGTACACTTCTAGTTTAGAATATATATGTTTATGATAAATGAATTAAAAAGCATTTATTATGCCTTTGGGCATAATAAATGGGAATACAAATAGAAAAGGGAAAGCCATCCATGAACTCACAGAGGCTTGAATTCTAAGGGGAGATAATACCTATAGGGGAATGGTGTCCAGGAAAGGGCACTGAAAATATCCAAAGGGTTTGGAAAATCAAAGGGATAGGTAAGTAAAGTCAAATACTGATGACCTAACCTCATTAGGATCAATGACGGAGTAGATTTGATTATGGTTTCAGTACTGGAAAAGATGGAAAGGGGAAACAGAGTGAAGAAAGGCTATGGAGTCATAACTGAATCAACCATCAACTCAGAACAGGACTTAAGGTTAATTTTTATGGCTTGGTGGAAACATGGCAGTTACTGAGGAGAGGTTGGGGAGGGAATTATAATCATACAGAGGAAGAAAGTATAAGAATGTGAGCTCTGTCAGCTCATATAAGAGCAAAAAGTAGTGAAGGGAAAAATAAACACACAGAAAGTATGGCAAAAGATCTAAAAAAGAAAAATTAATATCTAGGGTATTTAAACAATAAACCAAATGATGAATGCTCTGAATCACTGATAATTAGAGAAATGCTAATTGAAACAACTTTGAGGCTCTATTTTGTATTCCTTAGATCGGCAAAGATAATAAGAGATGAAAAATGACAACTGTTGGTGGGGATTTGGGCAAGGCAGGCTAGTTACTGTGCTGCTGCTGAAACTGTGAACTGGTCCATCCATTCTGGAAGGTAATTGGGAACTATACCTCCAAAAGCACTGAACTGTGACTACCTTTTGATCCAGCAATTTCACTACTAGGCTTATGCCCCAAAAAGATCAAAAGGAGAGGGGAAAGGCCCATATTTACTATATATAAATATTTTAAGCAAAGAACTGAAAACAAAAAGTTTGGTCATCCACTGGAGAGTGACTGAATAAATTATGAATATAATGGAATGGTCATGTTCTTTACCTCCTGGCAGAGCACTGATGGTCCCAACATGGAAACGAGGCTTTTACTTTTAGATATGGACAATATTTGAGTTTGTTTTGCTTGCCTATGTATATTTGTTACAAGGGTTTTGCTTTTCCATTTTCCATTTTTTTTTCTTTTCAGTTGGGGTATCTGTCAAATTGTATCATCAAAAAGATGGTGTAGTAGAAACAGGACTTCTGTGTGGCTCTGGCTTCCACCTCCTCCAATTCGTGCAAAAAATTACTCCAGACAAACTTTGGAGCTACAGAACCCACAAAATGACAGAGAAGCTAAACTCCCACTGAAGACAGCCCAGCAGGCTGGCAGGAAGGGGCCAGTGTAGCAGCACACAGAGGTTTTAGCCTCATGGTGGTCTGACTAGCCTCCAGCTGGAGGGACTTCAGATCACTAGCATCTGTGGTGGTTTCCAGAATTATCAACTCATAGAAGCCAAAGACAAAGTGAGAGGTCAGTGTAGACTTTGCAGGAAGAGGGAATTTGGGAGTGCGGTCCAGCCTTTGCCCCTTGGCCAAGAAGCAGATGAGGTTCCACAGGCCTGCAGCTGCCTGCCAAGTGGCTGCTTCAGAGCCTGCAGATTGTAGGGGGACCAAGCAACCAGTCTGAGGGGTAATCACTCTTGCTTTTAACCTGCTTGGATCTGGATCGCTGTCTAAGGTAGAGGTTCTGGGTTACATGAGCAGTGTGCCAGAGAGCGTGTGGAGGCTTCAGAGAGAGCACCAAACTAATAGCTCTGGCAGCTGAGAAAACCCCAATGATTAGGGATAAAGCTCCCCCTCCTGGTAGCAGAGCCCTACTGTGGCAAAAGGCTCAAAAGTCAAATAATTGAGTGGCAACATGAGCAAACAAAGGAAGCAAAGCAAAGAGAGGAATCTAACATTAGACTCCTATTTTGTAGACAAAAAGGATCAAAGCATGAAACAGGAGAAAGACAGTGAAGTCAGAACTCTTGCACTAAAAGCTCCTAAGAAAAATATGAGCATGTTACAGGCCATAGAAGAACTTAAAAAGGATTTTGAAAGCTAAATAAGTGGAGGAAAAATTGGGATGAGAAATGAGAACGATGCAAAAAAATTATGAAATGACAGTCAACAACCTGACTGAAGAAAATAACACCTTAAAAAATAGACTAACCCAGATGGCAAAAGAGGCTCAAAAGGCCAATGAGAAGAATGCCTTAAAGAGTCAAATTTGCCAGATGGAAAAAGAATCTCAAAAGCTCACTGAAGAGAATCATTCCTTCAGAATTAGACTGGAGCAAATGGAAGCTAGTGACTTTATGAGAAATCAAGATACTATTAAACAGATCCCCAAAAATGAAAAAAATAGAAGGCAATATGAAATATATCATTGGGAAACCCACTGACCTGGAAAATAGATCAAAGAGAGATCATTTAAAAATTATTGGACTACCTGAAAGCCATGATAGAAAAAAAAGAACCTAGAAATCATCCTTCAAGAAATTCTCAAGGAAAATTGCCCTGATGTTTTAGAACCAGAGGGCAAAATAGAGGTTGAAAGAATCCACCAAACACCTCCTGAAAAAGATCCCAAAAAGAAAACTCCTAGGAACAGTATAGCCAGGTTCTGGAGTTCCCAGATCAAGGAGAGAATATTACAAGCAGCCAGGAAGAAACAATTTGAATATTGTGGAAACAGAATCAGGATAACACAGGATCTGGCAGCTTCTACACTGAGGGACTGAAGGGCCTGGAATATGATATTCTGGAGGTCAAAGGAGCTGGAATTAAAACCAAGAATCACCTACCCAGCAAAACTGAGTATCATGTTTCAGGGGAAAATGTGGAATAGGGGATTTCAAGCATTCTTGATGAAAAAACCAGAGTTGAATAGAAAATTTGACATTCATATACAAGAAGCAAGAGAAGCATGAGAAGGTAAACAGGGAAAAGAAATCATAAGAAACTTATCAAAGTTGAACTATTTACATTCCTACATGGAAAAATGATAATTGTAACTGATGAAACTTTTCTCAATATGAGAATTATTGAAGGGAATAAAAATGTATATATATATATATATATATATATATATATATATATGTCTATATAGGAGGGTATATGGGTGTATGAATACATATATGAGTGTGTGTATATATGTGTACAGGTATACATAGACAGAGAGCACAGGACCAATTTAATAGGAAGGAATGATGCTTAAAAGGTGAAATTAAGAGGTGAGAGAAGCATATAATGAGAGGAGATGGGGAGAGACAGAATGGGGTAAATTATCTCACATAGAAGAGGCAAGGGAAAACTGTTACAATGGAGGGGAAGAACAGGGAGGCAAAAGGGAATGTTAGTCAATCTTATTCTCATTGAATTTGGCTTAGGGAGGGAATGACATACACACTAAATAGGAGATCTCACCCTACAGGAGAGTAGGGGGAAAGGGGATGAGAGGGGGGATAATGGAAGGGAGGGCAAGCTGCGGGGGAGGGAAGTTGGAAGCACCCACTTTTGAAAAGGGACAGGATCAAAGTAGAGAATAGAACAAGTGGGAGGTGGGATAGGAGGGAGGGAAATATAGTCCGTCTTTCATAATATATCCACTATGGAAATGTTTTGCATAGCTATACATGTACAACCTATACTGAATTGCTTATCTTCCCAGTGAGGGTGGGTGACAAGGGAGGAAGGGAATTCAAAGTTTTAAAATCAAATGTTTAACTATATATATATAGTTATTATTATTATTATTATTAATAGTATTTTGCATGTAACTGGGAAATAAAATATATAGGCACTAGGGCATAGAGATCAACCATGCCCTACTGGAAAGTCAGAGGGGGAAGGGGGAAGATATGGGAGAGAGCAGATTGGGGAGGGAATATTCAGTGGGATCGCTGTTTTGGGGTGGTGGGTAGTGAAAAATGGGGAGAAAATCTGTAACTCAAAATCTTGTGGAAATGAATGATGTAAATTAAAAAATAAAAAATAATTTTAAAATTGTATAATCAATTTGACAACTGTATTGTCAAAGAAAGAAAAGAAAAGTAATAAAAGCATTTAAAAACACAGAGAAGCAGACTGAAGGAAGTCTGGAAAGAAAGGGAGATGAGCAAAGCATCTTTGAAAGTAATGTTGAAGCTAGCTGGGCATGAAGTCAGGAAGAATTGAGTTAAAATCCAGGTTCAGACAGTTACCCCTACTGATAACATCACATCCTCCCAAAGTTCCCACCATTTACACCTCAACAATGATTTCTTCCTTTTTTTGGTCATAATCAGATTCAAAACCTGAGTTTTCTCACGATTTCTTCTAGCTTTTGAAGGGCAATATTATCATGAAGGCAAGGAAAACATTATCAGTTGCTTTGCTTTTGTAAGAAAATTCCAGTAGATACCAGAAGCAGCCTGATAGAGCAGAGAAGGCTGGATGTGGAGCCTGGAAGACCTGAGTTTGAATTCTGCCACCAGGACTAGCTAACTCTGTGACCTTGGTCAAGCCACTGAACATTTTTCTGAACCTCCATTTTCTTATCTATAAAATGATGATAATAATGCCCATCACACTTACTTCTACTATGTGTAGATGGTATATATTAAGCAGATAATTGTGGTCTCTCATTGAAAGGCTGGGTTCTCAAGGGAAGGGACTGCTCTTGCCTCACTCTATCTCCACAATAGGATGGATTTTATCAAAAGCTTTGCTGACAGCTAGGTAAACTCTATTTATAGCATCCTTCCCCCTCATCTATCTCTTTTAGTAATTTCATCACAAAAGGAAATGAGGTTAGTCTTGAAGGACTGGTTCTTGGTGACCTGAGTAATTCTGGTCCTTAGTAATCACTGCTCCCTTATCTAGATGTTCCACAGCCATCCCTTTCATGATTCATTTTAGAATTTTCCCAGGAATTGAAGTCACATCCACTGGCCTATGGTTTGCAGACTCTGTTCTCTGTTTTTCTTTTTTATTTTAAATAAAATTGGGATATTTGCCTTTCTTCAAACTTGTAGCACCTCTCCCATTTTCCATGATGTTTCAAACATCATGCCTCAGCAGTGGCCTTCATCCGGGCCAGGTGACACAAATCTCTCCAGGGGCAGCTGGGTGCTGTCTTCCTTCCATTCACTTGTCTTGGATGGCCCCTCCTGGACTGGTTTCTGTCATTTCCAGAGTGAGGGCTTTTCTCTTTTCAGAGAGAACAGAAACAAATTAATGACTGAAAGGCCCAGTCTTTTCCACTGTCACTTATTTTTTTTGCCCTGTCCACTGTGTGCAAAACTTGTTTCTGATCTTTCTTTTTCTCCCAGTTTTTTTCTCTCTAAAACTATACATTGCAGAGATAGATGCCTATCTACCCAGAGGGAAGAAGTTTCCTTATCATGAGTTCACTACACAAAAATTAAATCAGAATTCTGGTTGAAAACATTTTCATGTGATTTGATTTAATCTAAGACATGGAGATGTTTTTTTTTTTTAGAACCCCGACCCTGTGGTCCAATTGCTTAACTATACCTCTCAGATTAATTTCATCTGCAAATCTAATAAGCCTAACATCTATGCCTCTAGCCATGTCATTGATTTAAAAAAAAATATTACATTACATAGAACCACAGATCCCTAGGGCACTTTTCTGTCCAAGCTGACATCAAGCCATTAAGGACTGTTCTTTGGGTCTGGCCATTTAACCAATTATGAATCCATCTAATTGTATTATCATTTAGCCTAGGCCACATCTCTTTAGCTTTCATAATAATAGTAAAAATAGCATTTAAATAGTGTTTTAAGTTTGTCAAAGCACTTTACATATGCTAACCCATTTGGTTTTCATAACAACCTAGGGAAATTTGGGCTTTTAATTATCCGGTTTTACATTTGCTATGTACAAGTACAGGGAATGGAAATACCAGCAGAAAGGAAATCAGTCCCTGCCCTCAAAGAGTTTGCATTCCAGTTTAGTTAAGGTTAGTCTGGCATGACCTGTTTTTCAAGAAGCCACGCTGGCTCCTATGATCACAGTTCCATTTTCTATAAATTAATTTCTTTAAAGCCTACCTGAAATTCCACCTCTTCAAAGAAACCTTCCCTGTTTGGTGGCCTGGCTCCTTCAGATCTCACAGAGCACGTGGTTCAGTTTCTCACTAATGCACTTAGATTGTGTATTATCATTCTCTGCATTTTATGCCAGATTCCCCAACCTGACTACAAGCTCCCTGAGGGGAAGGATTGTCTCTTACTTTTTTGTTTATCTCTTCCAGGGAAAGGAGTGATTAATAAATTGGATGAATGAGTCAAAGTACAGAATCTTAGAGTTGGATGACAGCTTAGATATTTTTTTAGTAAAACACCCTCATCCAGCAAAGAGGAAACAGGAAGGGGGAGCTTTAATTGGCTCACCCTAAAATCATGTCACTCCCTATTGATAGAACTGGGACTAGATTTGGGTTTTGTGAAACCCACTCCAAACTCTCTCTTTCCCCTGTCTGGCTCTCCTAATCTAAGAGACAGGATTGTGATAAAGGCAAGTGAGAAATAGTTATCTCTTTATCTTTCTTCACTTTGAAGATAAGAGAGAATGTAGATAATTCAAATGCTTAGTCACATGATGCCTTGAAATACTGATGAAATACATCATTTCAGGCACTGATTACCAACCTTTCTGGAGTAAGGAATTATTATTTGTTCCTCTTCATAATGCTTGCTTTCTGTACCTTAAAAGAACCATCAGGAATTTCAAGAAAATTAGAAGGAATAAAAATTGTTATTATTTGGTTTTTTTTGTCTTTTTGCTATTTGGAAGGGGGAAGATAAGGTAATTGGGGGTAAGTGACTTGCTCAAGGTCACATGGCTAGTAAGTATTAAGTGTCTGAGGTCAAATTTGAACTCAGGTCCTCCTGATTCCAGGGCCAGTGCTTTATTCACTGCGCCACCTAGCCACCCCCAAAATTGTTATTATTTGAAACCTTATTTGAGTGGAGACATACACGGATATCGCACTGTTAAGTTTGGGAATCTCTTCTAAAAGATTGGGAATACAACATGGTCAATACCTTGTAGAATCAAAGATCACATTCTGCTCAGAAACAACCATCAAAGAAAGAAATAACACTGTATTCTGCTCTGGGGCTCTGCAGAGGAAAGAGAGACTCAGTAAAGGAAGGAAACGTATTACTTAAGGGTAGAATACTAGAAACCACAATAAAAAGGAATGGGAGGACCGAGATGACAAATAAACAGTAGTAAAGTTAGTGGCAAAAAATGAGGATGAGAAATCTGATTCAATTCCATTGAGCAAATCCGTACTAAGAGTCTACTTTGTACAAAGCTCTCCTTACACCCTGAATAGAATAAGAACACTAATGTAAAAATATCCTGGCTGAGGCCGGGTGTCAAAGTGGAAGACAGCTCATGGAAACAATGAAAATGAGAGAGAGAGAGAGAGAGAGAGAGAGAGAGAGAGAGAGAGAGGTAAGGTGAATAGGAGTTTTAAAGTAACTCCTATAGGAGGATGTCAATCAGAGCAAGGACTGGCAAACCAAGTAACCAATTATAGGCCGGTGGAATCAAAGAATTACAGTCAGAAGATACCTTGGGGGCCAACCAGTCTAACACACACCTGAACAAGAGCCTTCCACAACCTACTCAGGGTGCTGTCACATAGCCTTTTAAGACCTCTTACCCGCTATCCACCACAAAGAAGCCCTAAGGGATGGCTCTAGAACAGGGGTGATGAACCTGTGGCCTCAGGCACATGTGATCCTCTAGGTCCTCAAGTGTAGCCCTTTGACTGAATCTAAACTTCACAGAACAAATCCCCTTAATAAAAGGATTTGTTCTGTAAAACCCGGACTCAGTAAAAAGGTTGCACTGCACCCAAGGAGCTAGAAGGCCACATGTTCCCCTGGTGTAGACCCATGGGAAGCTTTTCTTTACATCAAGACGAAATTTTCTTCTTTGTAGACTTCCACCCACTTGTTTGAACTTCTCTCCTCTGAAGCCAGGCAGGACGAGCTTTATATCTGATATGTCATTATTTAATTATTTAAGAGAGGAAGTACCATGTGGTTGTTGTGGATGAAGAGCTGGTCCCTAGGTTCAAGGCCACTCTCTCTCTGGTTGTGTGATCCCAGACAAATGATGTGACCTCTTTAGTGCCCAAGGAGAATCTCTAAGGCAATAAAGTGCAGAAGGATGCTAACTGGCACTGATGGGGAGAACTTCTTCCCCCAAGGGATCCCAGAACTGTGTCTAGACCAAAACCAAACCAAAGTTATGCTATTTAAGATTAAGGTATTAAAACGTGGTTGAAAAATTCTCAAGCTAAGTCTTAAAATAAAGCTAAGTTCACTTTAACCCACCAATCATCTGAACAGCACACAGTTTACAAAGCACTTTCTCACGTGCCTCCTGGGCTCCCCACAAGGGCACTACCAGTCTCTCCTGTCTATTTCCCTCCCAGGGTTGTTCTATAAACCTTAATATACCATATAACTGCCATTTGTTATTGTCATCTTCATTATCATCACCACAGATGTGGAAACGGTGGTCAGATGGAGACTGAAATCCAAGTCTTTGGATTCCCTATTTAGAGCTCCTTCCACAACATTATGCTGCTTCAAACCTCCATATATTCCATGTATACATATCAAGGCAGAAGACTCAAGTTTAAGCTATTTGGGCAGAAGGGAAAATGCATTTGTTAAACACCTACTGTGGTCAGGCATTGAGCTAAACACCTTACAAAAATATTATTTCATTTGCTCCTCAAAACAACCCTGGTGAGTAGGTACTATCGATATTGCAGACAATGATGAGATGACTTGCTTGGAGTCACACAGCAGATGTGAACTCAGATCATCTTGACCCCAGTCCTAGCAGTACCTAGCTGCCTCTTCTATCTCTTCTAGTACTGAGGAAAAGTCTAAAAAAACCACCTCTATTCTTTCCCAACCTCCCCTTCCCATGCTTTTCTGATAACAGCCACTGTTATGTACCCTTCTCTTTTCTTTAACCTAAATGTTTCTTATATTTTGATTTCTACTGCAAATGTAGAGCAACCAAGGGTTAGCTAGAAATAAAACAAAAAAATTTTTTTTAAATGAGAGAAGAGATTATGAATGTTAGGAATTTTCTTGACTGGGGGCTCTGAGCTACTATGAGTATATGAAAAGCTTTCTCTCTGATATAAATTCCTTAATGCAGAGAAAAGGTCCACATGACCTAAAGGCTGTTATATTAAGGGTCAAAAGTATAGCAATCCCTTCCACGGCTCACTTCCCTAATTCTCATTCTCATTTAGGGGTTGAGTTCTCATAGGGCCCCTGAACACTACTCTCCACAGGGCTCTAGGGGATAACCCTAAGTGGATAGTATTTCTAATACCATGAGCCCTCCAGTGGCATACTTCCCATTGATTTTCTGCCAAATTTAATTAGCTTTTGGAGAGGGCAAGCAAGGCCATTATCACAAAAATAATTGCCCTGCACATTTTCACTTTGTATACATAAGGTCCCTAGAGAGAGTGGACTAATATCTAGAGGGCCAACCATTCAGTTTGGCATGGGGAGGGGAGGGTGTCAAGAGAGAGAGACAGAGAGACAGAGAGAAAGAGAGAGGCAGAGAGAGACAGAGACAGAGAACGAGTCTAGGTAAAAAACTGAAAAACAGCTCAGGTTGGGGGCAAAAGGATGCACTTAATTTATTCCACAATGGGGAGTCATTAAAGGTGTTTGAGGAGGATAGAAAGGAGACAGTTTCTCAGACTGAGAAGTAGAGAACAAAATCTGTTAAAAGGGATTGAAATCCAAGAGAAGTGAGGAAATGGCAAGCATATCCCAAAAAGCCTTCAAAGTCACTTGACCCAGCTGAATTTTATTCAAAGGTATAGAAATAACTTGTGAAGGTGAATGATGAATTATTCTTGAGAAGTGAAAACCTCCAGAAGTCCAGCAGAGTGACACAAGTCTGGGAAAAGTCCTGATTTTCCAAAGGGGGAAGAAGTTGTATTCTCTTCCCAAATGTCCCAATCTGAAAGTGGATTCTTGGCAAAATTCTTGGGATGACTCATGAGCTCTTAGAAGGTGGTGATTTCTACAAACTGACATGGTTCTTTAAGAAGGTGGCATGCAAATTCACCTCATTTCCTTTTCAGGCACTGTTACTATACTAGTAGATCAAGGACATGTCCTACTATATGCAGCATACCTGGATTTCAGCTGGGCATTCGACTTCTGCCTCCTGGCTTGCCTGGCTTCCTTTAGGCATCAGCAGAAATTCCATCCTCTGTAAGAAGCCTTTTCAATCCCCCCATGTTCTAGTATCTTCCTTCTGAGATCATCTCCCATTTATCTGGTATATACTTTTTATTTTGTGTCCCCCTTTAAACTGAATTGTGAGCTCCCTGAGGGCAGCAGCTGTTTCTTTCTCAGCATTTCTAGCATTCAGCATACTGCCCAGCACATAGGAGGTGTTTAATAAATGTTCATTGACTTACCAAAATTAATAAATTTTGTTTCAATATATACAAATACTCAGCATACACCCAAGTGAATCTGGCAAAGCAATCTCTTGTAACAACCTTGTGGACAGGCTATTGTTCTAAGTTAGCATTCTCTATAGTCACCCTACTTTCCCAGACAAACTCCTAAAAAATAGAGGTCTCTACTTCTTGCCTTCAGTTCCTCTTCTCCACTTTCACTGCTCTCCATGTCTTCACTCTTTGCAATCTGGCTTTTGTCCCCATTACTCAACTGAAATTCCTCTCTCCAAAATTATTAATATTCTATTAATTGCCAAACCTGAAGGTCTTTTTTCCCAGGCCTTATCCTTCGACGTTCCATAGGTATCTCATATCCAACATGTTCAAACAGAACTCATCTTTTGCCCAAATTCCACTCCTCTTCCAAACTTTATTCCTGTCCAGGTACCACAATCCCCTCAGCTTCTCAGGTTTACAATCTGAATCTTCTCAGTGTCTTACTTTCCCTCACATCACATATTTAGTCATTTGCTAAATCTTCCCCAATGCTTTTTGTATCTCTTCTTGACTAGACTACTGCAATAGCCTCAGAATTGGTCACCCCACTTTCTTCCCTCCACGCCATCTTCCATACAGCTGAAAACATTTTTTCTTAATTGTAAATCTAACCATATCACTCTCCTACTCAAGAAATTCCCTATTGGGGAGTTCTATTCCCAAACAGAAACTCTTCTGTTTGGAATGGAAAGACCTTCATAATCTGTCCGTGACCTACCTTTCTGATCTCATTATAGATTCTTTCTGATCTCATTATAGATTCTGCATTCTTGCCTTTAGTCATATATGACAATATCTTTATGTTCTTTTGCTGTGTTTTCCATTCTTAGAATGCCTTCCCTTCCTCATGTTCACTTTTTAGAATTCCTGTTCTTAAGGTACCACCTCATACCTATCAGACTGGTTAATATGACAGAAAAAGAGAATGATAAATGTTGTAGAGGAAGTGGGCAAACTGGGACATTAATGCATTGTTGGTGGAGTTGTGAACTGATCCAACCATCTAGAGAAAAATTTGGAACTATGACCAAAAGACAACCAAACTGCATACCCTTTGGTCTAGCAATACCACTACTAGGTCTATATCCCAAAGAGATTATAAAAAAGGGAATAGGATTTACATGTACAAGAATATTTATAGCAGCTCTTTTTGTGGTAGCAAAAGATTGGAAATTGAGGGGATAACCATCAATTGGGGAATGACTGAACAAGCTGTGATATATGAATGTAATTGTGCTATAAGAAATCATGAGCAGGCAGATTTGAGAAAAACCTGGAAAGACTTACATGAACTAATGCAAAGTGAAAGGAATAGAACCAGGAGAATCCTGTACACAGGAATAGCAACATTTTATGATAATTAACTGTGAATGACTGAGTTCTTCTCAACAATTTAATGAACCTACGACAATTACAAAGGACTCAAGATGGAAAATGCTATCCACATTCAAAGAAAGAACTGATGGAACTCTTGAGTGCAGATCGAAGCATCCTACTTTAACTTTATTTTTTTCATGTTTTTCCCCCTTTTGGTCTGTTTCTTCTTTTACAACATGACTAATATGGAAATGTTTTACATGATTGCACATATATAACCTATATCAAATTGCTTACCATTTTAGGAAGAGGGGAGGGGAGGATGGAGGGAGAAAAATTTGGAGCTCAAAATTTTGCAAAAATGAATGTTAAAATTATCTCTCTCTATATATAAAGTTGGAAAAAATGATTTTAAAAGTTCATGTTCTCTTTTAAGACCCAGTTCAAGCACAACCTTCTATAAGAAGCCTTTCCTGATTCTCCCAATTATTAGTTCCCCAAATTATCTTTAATTTATTTTGTTTATATTGCAGTCTACTTTATATATACACATATATATGCACATATCTATACAATGTAGTTTATATATGTGCATATATACACACATATGTTACATACATACATATGTGTATAAGAACAAATACACTTACCTTTATCCCCCTGAAGCTTCTTAAAGGTAGGAACTGTTAATTTTTCTGTAGGTATCCCTAATGGCTGGAATGGTGCCTGGCACATAGCAGGAGGTCAATAATTGACTGACTGATAAAATGGAGGTCCTTTAATAATAGAGGGATAAAGAACTAGTTAAAGACCAGCTCCAAAGAATGGTAAGTAATCTGACCTCTGCTGGGGTTCCATAGAACCATGTCCCTGGCCTTATTATAACAAGTCAAAATAAATAATTTGGATGAAATCATAGATGGAATAATTACCAAATTTGTGGCTGATGTGCAGTTTGGTTTATAGGTAAGTAAATATATAAATAGTACGTTAGGTGGAAAAATCAGGAGCTAAAAAGACATAATAAGAAGAAGTGTAACAGGAATAAATGTAAAGTATTGGATCTGAACTTAAATTAAAAAAATAAATACACAAGTACAGAATAAGAGAGGTGAGCTCAGTATCAGTCCATGTGAAAAAAAGACCTCGGGGTTGTGGTCGATTGCTTGCAGTCCTAATATAATCTATCTTCACATAATTCTACACATTTTCTATTACTTGCTACAATTTCTTGGTCTGTCCTTCATAATCTCTTTTACAGTTAAGATACTCCTTTGTCCTAACAATCCATTAATTCAAAATGATTTAAAAGTATGTAACAGGTAGACCAGAAGGTGAATTCAGTTTTAGGCTGCATTCATGCTGGCAGAGCAAGCCTACAGTGAGGTTGCTGATTGCCAGGAGGCTGTACCTGAGGCGAAGATCCCATCACCTGTGGAGTATTTGGAGACATTTTAGGAAGCGTGTTGACAAACCTATGCTGAAGACAGTGACCAGGACTATGAAGGAACTGTGAAGAGTGTCTGAAAGAACCAGATGGGGATGTGTAGTGTGGAAATGAAACAGGAAAACTGTCTTCACAATCTTTGAAGGGCTATCAGATGAGAGAAGACAGTTTGCTTGTTTGTTTTTTGCTTGATGATAGAAGGGGTGGAGGAAGAGAACCAGGATCAACAGGTGGAAGTACCTGACCAGCAGATTCTCAGCTAAATACAAGGAAAATTATGCCACAAGTCAAGCTTGGGTAGGGAAGCTTTATTTATTTAAGGCAAGATGGGCTCATAAAGTTGTTGCTAGTCCTATTCTCACAGGCATGAATCCCCTTCTGAGGGCTTATCCAGGGAAAGTGACCCAGCCACCTTACCACGGTCCCTTTTTTTAGAGAATCAATGAAACTCAGGGGTCGTTTGGAGCCAGGACTGCCCCCACTTTCCCTGGCTCCACACAAAGGTTTGCTCTGAGATGTAGTAATGGGACAGGTGTCGCTACTCACTGTCTCCACAGACTGGGACTTCTTTCCCGCTGCCACAGCCCAAAAGACAGCCTAAATATTGTGAAGAGAGAGAAATGCTGGTGCTTCTCACCTTTGCTCCCAATTCACTCCCAACCAACTATAGCAATGACATTTGTCCCAAGGTGGAACACACTCCCTTAGAAGGTAGAGAGTTCCTTGTGTTCAAGTGAAAGCTTTTCCTTTGCATTGCAAAAGGGATTTCTACCCAGGTACATATTGAACCAGGTACATTCTGAAGCTCCTTCCACTTTGAGATTTTGTGAGCACAGCTGTATTTTGGGAAAATTAATCTGACGGGGTGAGCAGAAAAGACCAGAGACATGGGAGGCTAGTTGGGAAGCTACTGAAACAGTGCTTGGTGAAATGATTAAGGCTTAGAGGAAGATCTCCAAAATTCTAAATAGAGAATATATTAAACTGAATACCAACAGAAGAAGAAATAAAAATGTTTCATCCTAAATATGGGCGTGGGGAGGGAGTGGAATCGTTGTGGGTAAATAGGGGAAGAGACTAAGTATTACTATGTCTCCTACTATGTACACCTTACAAATATTATCTCACTTAATTCTCACAACATGAGATAGGTGCTATTATTATCCCCATATTGCAGTCTGAGGAAACGGAGGCAAAAAAAGATTAAGTGACTTGCCTGGTGTCAGCTCGTATGATGCTTGACTCGCATGGCCGGTAAATGTCTCAGGCTGAATTTTATATGTGCATATATGTATACACACACACATACATACACTAAACTTTAAAAAAAATTGTCTACACTGGTAACCTCTATTTCCCCTCCTGTTCACTTTATGTCCTATTGTAATTTTTGATCAATAGACCTTGCTCTCAAGGAGCTCAGAAGAGAGACTAGGGCTGGATATAGACAGCTGGGAATCGTCTGCATTGGGATAATCAGGTTTTCCTGGCTCTGGGCCCAGTGCTTGGTCTGCTGAACCACCAGCTGTTCCATATACATTAATCAGTTTGTACCTAGATAAGACCCCAAATATTATGTGAGGGCAACATATTAGAAATAACATAGAATTAAGTGACTCTATTTCTGACCAGGTAGAAAGGACTAAGATGTGTCCCTAGGTCCAGGGACAGCTGAAGGTTGCAAACTTGGGGGGGTCATTTGGTTTTTCTTCCCCATGATGGGCTGCAGGCTGAAGCTGTGGGCAGGGCTAGTGGAGAAGTAGGTGTTGTGGTTTCAATCAGAAAGCTACTTTTATTCCCCATGTGGTAACAGGGAAAATAAGTTAGATAGATAATTCTGGCCTTGAATGTCCCCCTAGTTTCACAAACTCACTAAAAAAGGGACAAGTGATTGGAAAATCAAGGAGTATTTTTCCCTTCATTATATCCAGGAAGGGAGTTCAGGCAGTCTAGATTTTGGCGGGGGTGTAAGTGATTAAAAGGGACAGCACTTATCAATTATGGGCCCTCTCAAAGATAATTAATTTTGGAAATATCCAGGAATGAGGGAGCCACAGAAAAGATTTTACACAGAACCTTGGACTCTTTATAAGGAAATAAGGCAGTGAGGGAAGTACACAGGAAAGAACACATAGCAGCTGTTGGATGGAGTGCCCCACACTTGTGGGCCTTCCAAAGCCCCCAGAGGGACATCCAGAATTTGGAATACAGGTCAGTGAGCACAAAGGTCCTTGATGCGATTTATAGGGATTTCAAATTTTATCTAGGAGGGAGAACGTCGGGGATAGGGCAAAGACAGAACTGATCCATGCTGTTTCAAACCTCCTAAAGTGACCCTCTTCTGTGTTAGAAGTAGCATTTACCCTCCACAAAGCATAGGCTAGCTTTTCTCCAAAAAGCAAAGAATTATGCTCAAGGTTTAATTGGTGCAGGGGACTAAGGCTCTAACCACCGACACAGTTTCCTAGTTCTATGAATTGGAATAGCGTGAAGGCCCAAGGGTATGAAGGCCCAAGGGCTCCTTGGGCTTGATACAGGCTGCTGACTGGGCACTTTGCCCATCTCAATCAGTGCAGTAGGTCTGACAGAGACCCCTCCCACGGTACTGGGAACTTTTTTGTGAAATATCCAATTTCATTGTAATTCCAAGTCTGAACCACAGGGCCTGCCTGACTCCCTCTCGGCAGATGACGTCACTTCCTAAAAAGAAATGATTTCATATTGCTCTTCCTTTCTCCCCCAATTCTATACTTCAGACATAGGCATCAGGCCTTCTTTCCTCCTCCCTCTCTCCAGTGGCTGATGAAGACGTGGCCCTTCCCCCTAAGGCTGCAATCATATCCCTTTCTTTTGAGGCCCACAGTTATTCCCTCTGCCTAATTTTCAATGTCTCCATATCTACTGCTATCTAAAAACTATGCCCACCATTTCCCATTCTTTAAAAAACAAACAAAAACCTCACCAAAATAATTCATTTTACCCCATCACCTTCTCAAGTCATCTACTTAGATAGCTACGAATGTTGATTTATGCATGTATGTGTCATGTATAAGCATGCTGATACGGGGCATGTATACATGCATGTTGATATATGTGTACACAACATAACACACATCATATTGCACATGTATGTTGATGTGTGGGTATGGATATATAGGCATGTTTGTGGACAAATGTATGTATATGTATGTTGATGAATATATGTGCATGTCCATGTTGGTTGGTTTATAGGTGTAGATATATATGTCGATGTGTGTATAAATGTCAATACAGATAAGTATATGTACATGTGCATGTGGATGCATGTGCAGAGATGTGTATAAATGTGCGGGTATACATGCATACTGATATATTGCATATATACATATCAATATAGATATGCATGTTGATATTGATTGTGTGGGTGTGCTGATGCATATATGCATGTACATGTTAATGTGCACACATGTGTACCCCTGTATGCCAATACATGTGTGTACCACAACATGTCTACCTACTCATCTACATATGTATGAATGTATAAATTCCTAGAAAAAGTTGTCTACACAGGTAACCTCTATGTCCCCTCCTCCTGTTCACTGAGAAGATAGACACCTGGGAAATGCCAACTGAACCCACGGGCGCTGATGAAATTGGAACGGGAGTTAGCACAAGAGTGAAAAGAGAAGGTGACTGAGGGCATGGTGGTGGGGATGAAGAAGCCCCAGAGGGGCTGCGGAGTGGTCAGCCACAGAGACACCCAAGAGAGAGCAGTCAGGAAAACCCAGAGAGGAGAGTCTACAGGAAGATGATGAGAGGCCGCAGAGAGGCCTTGAAGGATGGAAATCTGATGAAGAGAACACTGCTATCTGGGGAGAGGAGTTTCAGCAGAATGAGGCCAGACAGATGACGCTGAGGGATTCTTAGAGACCATCTCGGCAGCCAACTTAATTTATATATGACAAAAGGAGGCCCAGAGAACTCAGAACACTTGCCCAGCCTTCTGAAGGTTGTAAAGTCGCAGGACCTGGATTTGCAACTGAGCTTTTCAGATTTCAAAGCCTGCAATCACTTCCTATTACCAACCTGATCTCTCCCTCTCTTTCTTATGTACTTGTATATGTGCATTCATTAAGACACAAATTCTGCAGCTGTTTGTGTTACATATAAATTGGTCTGCGGGAAAATCTGTCCCTTTACTTAGGTTTCTGTGAGTTCTGCAGAGACAAAGCAAATCAACAGAAACTTTTCTCCTCTGACTTATAACTCCCTTTTTAACAACTAAGTCCTACATCGGTATACCTACAATGCTATGGCTATGTCTTGATAAGTGCAAATAATAAATATGTGGCTGTGTGTATTGGAATTTATACTATTCAAAGTTTTACTTGATGTAAAATACGGTGATTGTGGTTCCAGCCAGTGAAAATGTTCGGTGTGAATTTGAATAATGCAATCACTTCAAGGGAGTACTTTTTGAGTACAATTTGTACTCATTGGGACCTAGTTATACAATATAAAGGGCAGGGGAGAGAATAAACAAATTTGGACCAAGGCAGATAGGAGACATTCTCTACTAAGCCTCATAAAAAATTTGGGTAAAACATTTTGTAAAACTTAGAGCAATATAGTTGAGGTGTTTTTCAGTCATGTCCAAGTCTTAAGGACTCCATTTGGGGTTTTCTTGGTAAAGATACAGGAGTGGTTTGCCATTTCCTTCTCCAGCTCATTTTACAGATGAGGAAACTGAGGCAAATAGTGTTAAGTGACTTGCCCAAGGTCACACAGAGTAAGTGTCTGAGGCCAGATTTGAACTCAGGCAGATGAATCTTCCTGACTCCAGGCCTGGTACTCTATCCACGGCACCACCCAGCTGCCCAAACATTATAAGCATTATTTAAATGTGAATTCCAGTTAGTAAAGCAGTTCCTGTTTGCCTTCTGACTCAAAAGTTTCATCATCTTAGATTGCAAAGAACATAGTACCTTGAGGGGGATGTGGGGATGGGGGTAAAATATTCTTGAAATTCTACAATTATTCCATAATCTATTTAATTAGCCCCAAATTGTAAGAACTGGATCTTTCCCCTTAAGAAAAGCAAAGTTCTTTTATTATAACAGGAATAATAGCAATAATTGACATTTATGTAGTGCTCTGAGGTTTGCAAAGTACTTCACCTTTATCCCATTTGATCTAGGATTTAGCTGTTATTATAGTTGCCTTCCTATTTAATCGTGTGTAGCCCAGAGAGGATACTGATGAGCCTTTCCATGAAGACGATGTGATCTGTCCAGTTAAAGCATAGGCTACCTGGCACCTTCAGATGGGGGCTGGAGAGGGGTGCTCTGCTAGCACCATATTCTGTCTCCCAGTCTCTCAGAGTATACTCTGGTATTCTTGATCTGGTTTTCTATTTCTGTCCATCAGCATATGACTGACTGGTCAGTGTATTGCTTGAGTCAGATTTCAGTGAGTTTTCGGTTTCCTCTGGCCAATGAATGTTTTCAATTGCGTAAAGACTTCCCTGGTGCAGGTTGGTAGGGGCCTCAGCTGTCTTCAGGCTTGCCACAACTCTTACAAGTCTGAGGGCGGTTCATGTACTTCAAAAGCACAGTCACATCCAGTTACAGCAGCTCCTGGATGTTTCATGTGCCTCTGATGGGTGCCATGGCCTACTGCATTGAAAGGATATCTCAGATGACTGAGAGCTATTTTAAACTGGCTGGGGACTACTTTACAGGGCTCAGTAAAAGCAGTCAAATAAGACAAAGCCTTATGAATGTACCTTCTATTATTTTAGTGATTAGGGAATGGCTAGGTGGTAAATGGACAATTAGCCCAACATTTTGCCTATTGCTAAGGGCACATATAATAAGCCTTAATAAATAACTGACATCAATTGTGGCAGACCATCCCATATAGGTTAGCTTCAGTATGTCTGAAAATTTCTTGCAATCGACCAAACCACAAGCATTTATCAAAAGCCTACTATGTGTTAGGCAACGTACTAGGCTTTGGGGACAAAAATACAAGGGATAAAATGTTTACCCCCAAGGAGCTTACATTCTAACAAGGAAGGCCCAAATATGTACTAGGTCTACTATTTTTTAAGCTACATAAGTTCACTGTTAAAATGTCATGATCAATCAAGTATGCCTGCCCTTATATCTGAATGGATGGGAATGAAGTCAAAGGTGTTCCAACCAAGGATGAAAAGGCCTTGACCAATTTATATCTGGAATGTAAAATGAACTGGAATGCCATTGTACAGAAAAAGTGTTTGGACTGGCTGAAGAAGCTTAGTTATTTCCTGTGGCTATTCTAGGCTATTCTATAAAATCAAAGGTTAGTGGCATGGATGAATCCATGTTCTAGTTAAACCCCGAGCAGCGCTTTGGTGGGGAGTGGGGTACTGGAGTTTCCACCTTAGTGGTTGTCTGCCCTCTTTCCCTTGTCTTTCATTTTCAAAGAGGACCAAAGACATCATGGGGATGTCCTGACTTATTCATGAATGGGATTTAAGTGAAGCAGAGTTGCACAAAGTTGTCAGCCTCATTCTCTCTTCCAGAGTCTTAATTAAAGTCCATACAAGTCCAGTGGCGGGACAAAAGTCAAGAAGACTGATGATGGCAGCAGGGGCAGTGGATGACTTTGCTGTCTGACCAAGCTCTAAACCCTCCCCAGCACCTCCTAGGTCATTGGAGTAAGTTGTTCTCATCTGCTCATCCTACCAGGGAAGTCTTCACATGCCTGGGGTGGATAGCCCCTAAGTCACCAATAGGCCTGAGGTTTTAGCCCATCTGCCAAGGTGTTCATAATGCGGTACAGCCACTACAGCTTCTTGGAGACACAGGTGAGAGCCTGGTGAATCAGGGGACCCCAAAGGTGGATGAGCAGCCCTCGAACCAGAGGGGCCAGTCCTCCTGAGCACCCCAAACACTCTTCTCTCCCTCCCGATGACTGCGGGGAGCTTGTGTCAAAGAGTTTTGGTGGGATGTTTCAGTACCAACTGTTCTCACTGTATTATCTCAGTCACTTGCTATTTCTAAAAACTAATGGAGTCTGCCTAACTAAATGGTATTAGTAATCATGACAAGAAGCACACTGGGGAGGACTCATGAGCTACAGTATTAGAAAGGCAACCCCCTAAATCCTCAGCTGCCCCTAGTGCACTGAGGGGATCTAGCGCCCTTCTATGGGCACTTGACTGCTAAGTGGGGGAGTGGAGAGAGCTGTCTCATCACATTTGCTCCAACTCTGAGGAGCTGGATGTTGTTCACTGAACTTTCTATTCAACATCAATTACTTCTGTTGTAATAATAACAGCTTGCATTTATATAGCTTATGTAAAGTTTATAGAATACTGAATGTAAATGATCTCATTTAATGCTCACAAAAACCCTGGGAAGTAAGTGTTACTGTTATCCTCGTTCTACAGATGAAGAAATGAGATGAAAGTGACGTTTTGATTTCAATAGAAAAAAATATTCGTTTTAAAGTACATCAGTAAAAATTTTGGAAACTATCTTTGTCATGACTTTCTTAATTACCTCAGAGCAAAGTGATTTTTCCTTTTAATTTAATTCAAGGGGCGGCTAGGTGGCACAGTGAGTAGAGTGCTGGCCCTGGAGTCAGAAGGACCTGAGTTCAGAACGCACACACAAAAACCTAGCCCTGTGACCTTGGGCAAGTTACTTAACCCCAAATGCCCTCCAAAAAGCAAAAAAAAAAAAAAATTAATTCAACAAGTATTTAATAACAGCTGGTTGACAGGCATTTTCTAAGTGCTGGGGATAGAAAGACAAAAATGAAAATAGTCTTCACCCTCAAGAAGCTGACTACTGGGAAGGTGTGGGAACAACATGGACATAATTAGAAAATGCAATATGTGTGTGTGTGTGTGTATACACACATATGTATATGTATATTATATATATAATATATATATATGACATTTTGGGGGAGAAGAATATGAATAATGGGTGGCAATGGGGAATCAAGAAAGGATTCATTTAGGAGATAGCTTCTGAACTGAGCCAAAACATATTGCTAATATATTATTGAATAAAACCTTAATTTTGCAACTAGTTAGATACTGCCTTGGGAGATTTCTTTTAAGGGACTGTGGTAAATAACAATTTAAGAGTTAAAATTTTAAGGATAGCTTGTCTTCCCAAACTAGACTATACCTTTCTTGGAGACAGGGACCATACCTTATGTTTTCTTGTGTCCTCCATAGGATCTACCTAACACAGTACCTTGCTTAGAGTTTAGGTACTAAATATATCTGTTAATTTAATATTTAATTAAATTAAAAGGAATAAGGCAAGTATAACCATGGCAATAGCCCCTTTTCCTCTCCTCCCTTATAATAAATCATTCAACAGGTAACTGTAGCACTAGGTAGACAACAAATTTCCACTTAGGCAGACTGTGAATGGTTAACAGGCCATATTTTCTGATCAGTAAATTTGGTCTGATAAAGGGTCATTTTTTTAAAATCAGCTTTATCACCTCATATCATAATCAACTTTTAAATTCTGTCCCAGAAAATGTGGAATGTATATAGAAGTATGTATATGTCATATATATGTATATATTTACATTTATCTCTACATACACTCACTCTAAAAGCATTTATTATGAACATTAATTATTGTGATATGAATGGAAAAGGTGTAAAAGATTAAGGTGAATCTCTATTTGAACATAGGCTATAACACAAGTCACATTTTAAAATAACATATTAGGATGTTTATAATTTTTCTCATTCACAAAAGTACAATGAAAAAATGTTCAAGTTATCCAAGTTTTCTGATTGTTTGGATGACAGATAAGATATATCAAAGAAGAACTGATAGATAGAGCTTTAAGGTTTATAAAACTCTTCTTATGATGTCATTTGAGCCTCAAGTTAACTTTGTGAGTTAAGTACTATGAAATGAGAGGGGTTAGGCCATTTCAGCCCTAAATCTATGATTCTATGATTTCCAATTCTTTGATAAAGAGATTGAGATTCCAAGAGATTAGGTGACTTGCCTGAGGCTACAGAGCCCAGGTCCAGCACTCTATGTACCATGCAACCTGCCTCCTCAAGATCATTTATTAATGGCCTCCTTTTTGCCCAGCATTGGGTTAGGAGCTGGGCCTATACATAGTGACAAAAATCTATGTAGTCTGAGCTACTGAGTGGCATAGTGAATAGCACCGGGCCTTGGAGTCAGGAGGACCTGAGTTCAAATGCGACCTCAGACACTTGACTCTAGCCATGTGACCTTGAGCAAGTCACAACCCCAATTGCCTTGCCTTTCCCCCTCCCCCCATATATATGTAGTTTACAAGAGGTTTATGTTCTCTTGCTGTAATAGAAACAAGGGAAGAAAACATTAATCACTGTGGTATATGGTAGAAGCTATAGTGGGAGGGTCTCTGCTTTTCAATATCTGACAATTTTGCAGCTTATTAAGGTCTTATGTCAACAGACTAGCCGGGGTCCTCAGATTTTGGGGGATTCCTCTGAAATACTTAGAAGCTGCTGGGATTAGGCATTGTAGAAAAACCAGGGGAGATCTGACTTGATCAATCTTTTTGAAAGAATCTAAGCTAACCAGCCAAGTTTACACCTACTCTCTTCCTTCCCATGCAGGGGGCTTCTCTGGTCATTTACTGAGCACCTGGCACACAGAAGGAACACTTTCACATCTTCCGTCCTCCGAACCAAGGGTGAAAGGGCTGTGTTTGAGGGCAGGATGAGAATATGAGGGTGACCATTATTTTTTTAAGTGTATAAATGCGCTAGTTGGGTTTAGAAATCCATTGTTTTTTGGTTTCTACAAGGTCCTCCTTAATTGAAACAAATTTGTTCAACTTTTTTTAATAAAGCTTTTAGAACACATTCAATTGAAGGAAACTAGAATTTTCAGACTTGGAGCTATAACTAAAACATTGCTATGGTTTCCCTTTCTGAGGACGCCTAGGGCACTTCAAATAACCCACCCCGTTTACCCCCTCCCCCGCGCAATCCCCTAGCATTCCTGAGGGTGCAGCGCCCCGGGCCCGCGCTGGGTGGGGGAGGGGGCCTAGGCTCCGGGCTCCTCGAGCCTGGGCCCTGCCCTCAGGAAGCTTCCCATCCGCGCAGCTTAGTATTAGGGGATACTGAGAGTCTGGCCTCCTTCTCTCCGCCCCCCCCTCCCCCCCCCCCGGGGGCATTTGCCCCCTGCTCCGGGCCTGTCTCCCCGCCCCAGCGCCCAGTGGGGGGCCGCTGGGGCAGGGGTGCCGGCCCGCCCCCGCGGCTGGAGCCCCCACGCTCCACGCCCCAGCACAATATGTCCAGCCCCAGCCGGGCCGCGGTAAACAAAGAAGGAGGGGGGATGACCCCGCCGGCGGCGGCGGGGTGGGTCCCGCACTCCCCCGACAGTCCAATCCTCGGTCACATTGTTGAGAAGCAGATGTCATTATGGGTGGAGCTGACACTGCCGAGCAGCTGAAACATTTTTCTAGCCCAACTCACTCCCAGCCTGCCCCGGGAGAGGGTCTGCGCCCCAGACAGGTAAGTCGAGCTCCTTCCACCACCCTCTCTCTCCAGCACCACCCCCCGCCCCAACCCCCACCCCCTTCAGGGGAACCCGGAAGTTCTGATCCGGGCGGCCGGAGGCGTAAACGCTCGAGTGAAGAGTTCAAAACTTGCTCCGGCCTCTGGGCGCCCGCACAGACTCGGGCCCGGAGCCTCCCCCAGCCCGGCTTCCCCGCTGGACGCTCAGGGACCGGTTCTGCTCTGGCTCTCTCCTCGTTTCCTACTGCGGGCCGAGGCTTGGAGGCAAGTGGGGGTGGGGAGGAGGGTGGCCGGGGCGAGCCCGAGGCAGGGCCGAGGAGGCCCCCGTGGGCCTCTGCCTCGGCAGGGATTTGACCGAGGGAGTCTGTGCGGTTGTTCTGAGCTGGGGCTGGGGAGCTTCCGGCCGACTGAGGCCGCGGCGGGGGACCGGATCTGGGGTGGGGTCGAGGAGGGACGGGAAGGTGGCCCGGGTGGGCGTTCCGCGGTTCGCACTCGCCTGGGACCGGGTGATCTGCAGCTGGTAGTAGTCTTTACTCGGCGCCGGGCCTTGTCTGCCGGCTTCGAACAGAGTCTCTGGCAGCAGCGACGCCATCTTGGGACGCCACCGCCGTCGCCTCGGCAACCAGGAAGGGGCGGGACTTGGGCTGGGGTCATGGGGCCAAAGTCCTGGTAAATCGGGCCCTAGCTTAAGGGCTAGAAGGCTTCCTATTTATCGTGCCGCGGGCACCCTCTAATCCTCTGAGGGGCCTGGTACAAACCACATCCATAAAGCTTATACCTTGGGGACTCCACTGACCCGAAGGGGAATTAGTTCCTACTACCAAAAGAAAGACTTGGGGGGGGGGGTGACCCCGGCGGAGGGATACCAATAGAAGCCTACATATCCCCCTTCCTGGTCCCTCGTAGGGATCGGGAGATCTGAAAGCGGTCGGGGGGGAAACGGGGGTCGGGCGGTGGGGGGGGGTAGGGGGAGTAATGTAATGTGCGGTGGGACGGGCAGTGGGGCCTGTCCCGCGGGCATGCCCATGGCGAGGAGGAGAAAGTAGTTCCTCGCCTGAGTGTTAGAACGGGTGGGGGGGCGGGAGGGAGGGAGGTGAAGGCGGAGGGGGACACTCGGCGCGGTGCTGCGGCTCAGCTGATAATTGAAGGGACCGGAGGATCCGCCGCCGCCGCCACCGCCGCTGGGGGGGGGTGGGGGGTGGGGGAAGAGAGTGGAAGTTACTGCCGCGCCACGGAGTCCGGAGCGGAGACTCGGGGCCGAACTAGGTAACTGAGACGCGCCTGCCGGGGCCGGGCTGGGGGGCCCGCCGCAGCGGGAGGGGGGAGGGGGCGCTGTGGAGCTGGGGGGGAGGGGGCGCTGGTGACGAGGTGGGACGGGGGTGGGGGGGGGTGCAGAAAAACCTCGGGAGCCTTGTCTTGTCATCGCCTCCTTTCGGCCCCTTATCAGGCCTGCTGAAGGCCGGGCCCGAGCCCGGGGGCGCCGGGAAGAAATGCGGCCAGGCCCGGGGGGTGGGGGGGAGAGAGCTGCACTGTGGAGAGATGAGTTCGAGAGGTTTAGGATTAGGGAAGGGGGGCTGGCCAGGGAAGGGGGAGTGGGGGCAGTGAGCTCCCCCCCGCCCCCGGAAACGAGGGTCCTTGGGAGACAGTAAAAGGGGGTGTGGGGGGGGAAGGTGACTGTAGAGAACTGGAGAAATGGGGGTTCAGTCGTCCGAGGGGGTGTAGGAAGTGAGTAGTGGGGGGCCGGAAGTGCAAGTGGGGGTCTATGGAGACGGAGAGGGTTCCCCGGAAATGGGACTGGGGGCCCGGAAATGGGGAAAAGGACCACTGGGAGGCCCGAGGCGGCCCGGAAAGGGAAGCCTGGGAGCCGGCGGAGGCACCTCGGGGTTGGAGGAGCGCCGAGGAGCCGAGCGTGGCTGTGGGAGGCCGCGGGCCCTCGAGCCTGGGCCGGCCCCGGTGTGTGCTCCGTGTTGCGGGGATGGAGGTGGGGAGGGGTCGAGGGGCGGGGACGTGGAGACCCCGGAGGAGGGGGCGAGCCTGGCCCCCCCCCCAGGAAAAGTGAAAAGTTGTGTCTTTGGGAGGAAAAGTGACCCAGGGTCCGCCTGGGCTTGCCATGGCTTCGGCCTTCCCCGACGTGTGCGCGCGCGTGTGTGCGTGTGAGTGTGTACGTGGGCATCTTGTGCGGTAAATAAACACGGTCTACCCGCATCCCTGGTCCGCTACTGAAATGCGCGTAGCCGAGGGAGTTTCAATGACAGTGCCCGAGGGACGCGGACCCCGGCGCTTTTTCCGATTCTCCACCCACGCTGCCAGTTTCTCCCCCGAAGCGGCAGCTCCCCACCCCCAGACAGGTCTAAATGACGCCGGTGCTGGAACTCCTGGCGGGGGGGAGGGCACTGGTTACTCCCGGGGACTGTGGTGCCCTAGGAGGCCGCCTGCGCTTGGAGGAGGGGGGTTTCGGCCGACGGCGTCCCAGGGAGGGTAAAGTTAATTGCGTTCTGTGGAGAGGCCGGGGGCCGGGGGCGCAGGGCCCGCGTCTGGGTGTGTTCCAGGCCTCCTCGGCCGGCTTCGGGACTGCCCGGCCACCCGATCTCCCTGCTTTCTCAGCCTTGTAGGCCTCTGACTGCTGGGTTTTAACTTTTCATTCTTCTCGAGAGTCTCTCCCGGCCTGTTTGGGGGCATTTAATCTTTGTGAGATTCCAAGAGTTGAGGCTTAAAATCGCCATTCTTAAATGAAGGCAGTTTAGAAAGTTGAAAGAGCTATTGAGTAGGGAAAAAACCGGCGCTTGGAACAAAGGTCCTGGTTGTGTGGGAGAATACGGCAAGAGGCCTATATCTGAGGCCTGTGTGTGTCGCATTTTTACCGTGGGGGAGGGAGGCATTTAGGGCTTGCTTTATTGGTTGGAGTGATTCCTGTCAGGTTAAAACATAATTAAATGCTGAGGGCTTTTTTTAAAGGGTAGTTTGCTCTCTGTACAATGCTACAGTTAAGTGAGTTTTAGTGTAGACAGAAGCTCCAGCTCTTTTCACCCACCTCCTTCATATAAATTACTAGAAATATTGAACAATTATGGATTTAGTGTCATCTTTGTAGATGTAATTGTGGGATCCCCATAATTCATTTATTTTAAATTTTAGTATATACAATATTGTTGGAGCTTTTTGGGTTTTATATATGTGTTTCATGTCTAATCTAGAATTAAAGTATAACTATAATTAAGAACCTGTTTTATTTCTATTCTATAGACTGTTTTTCAGAAGTTTGAATATGTTTGTTTTTAACAACTTAGCTAAGCTGTCATTTACTTTTTATGCAACAACATTTTTGCTATTTTTATTCTTTTTAGAAAGATGTACGTTTATATTTTAAGTTTAAAAGTGTCTAACAGGTAAATATAGCAAATTTTGGAAGTTGGAAAACTTAAGGTTAAACATTAAGTACCGAATCAGTCCTAGGTCATCTGTAAAAATATTACATTGACCAAGGAGTTTTGTTTCCTTATAACAATTATGAAAATTCACCATAATCAATTTTTAAAAATACACTTGAATGTAAAGTCATTTTAAAAAGCTGCTTTATGTATTATTTCTGTATGTTTCATTTACATATCATACATATTCTTGTAAAAACGTAGGAAGTGAATTGATTTGGTGAAATCAGTGAAGGAAAAAACACTGGACTAAATGAGAGTACCTGGCTTCCAGGTCCTGTTAAAAACCACTTATTAGCCACATGAATTTGGGCAAATTGCATAATCTTTCTGTGTATCAGTTTTACCTGTGAAGAAAATGGACTAGGCAACCTGTAAGGTCCTTTCTCACACTAAACTTTTAGGAGAAATGAAACTAGGATCTAAGGGCTATTCGGAGCTTTTTCCATTGCTGTTCCAGATGAAATCTAAATTTTCGCAGAATATGTTAAATAGGATAAAGCAATAATACACATTGAGTAAAAAGTATAAAGAAGTATTTCAAGTAAAGAAACATGAATTCCAGTTACTTTTTTTGTATTTGTATATTATTTTAGAGGAAGGAAGGAAACATAGTTACTAAGACACTTCTACAGGAGTTGTGCCAAACTCTTTACAAATATTATCCCATTTCATCCTCACAACAATCCTGGGAGTGAGATGCTATTATTATACCCATTTTACAGTTAAAGAAACAGACTTAAACAGGTTAAGTTGCTTGCCAGGTTTACACAGCTAGTCTGAGTTCAGATTCAAACTCAGCTGTTCTAGACTCCAGGCTCTAAGCCATATCTAAGAAGCTGCCTAATAGTTTAGTTAACCTCAGGGTAATCTTAATCAGGTTAAATGAATAAATCTGAGAGTTGAAAATCCCATAGCTAGAGAAATAAAATGATACTTTAAAACTTAGTAGAAGCTACAGTGATTCTTTGTTTTTGGATATTTTTTTCTTAGTCTAGATGGTAAAAGGAAATAATGTTCCATCCTTCTCCTCCCCCTCCTCCCCCCTTTTTGTCCTTGATATATAAACTGGGAAATATGAAGCCTTGTTATATTTCAAGATGTACTGCATTCTCTCATTTCTTTACTCTCTCAACCCCCCCCCCATTTTTTAGGCCATGCCCTTTTAATAGGAACCTCTTTGTTCCTCTGTATGGGCTTTCACTCATACTGCTCTTCACCACTGCCCATCTGGAATGTGCTCCAGTACTTCAAATTCTATACTTTATTTAAGATGTGGTTAAGGCTCATCCCTCCAAGAAAACTTACCTAATTCTACCACAAGGGAGTCTTTATTTTGAATTTCCTAAATAATGTGTATAAAAATCTATACCTGTAGTATTATGAATCTGCTTCTTGGCTCATAATTGTTCTTCACTTGTTTCCTCAGCTAGATTGTAAACTTTCTGAGGGAGGACAAGGATATTCCTTCCAGGAAAATGTTATCTAGAGTACAGTGTTTCCTAATCAAAAATATACTGTAAGCTGTTGGTACTTTTGGCAGCTAGGACTGGACTTGGGAAAATGGGTTGGGTATTTGAAGCTTAAGAACCACATGGAAATGGGTGAAGGAGGAATAGTTTAAAAGTTTATAGCAATTTATCAACAGGGAGAAATTGCTACAGTGTATTTGCTTATGATTTCTCTTCCTCTTGCATTCCCTTAGTACTTTGCAACTCTTAGGACAGGTATATTCTGTTTTCTTAATTCTTCTAGATTAATATAGAGAGGTGGAGTGGAGAGAGTTTTTATCCATTCCTGAGTCAAACTACCCAGGTTCAGAAATCTCTCAAATCCTGGCTGGGCCTTTGGCAAGTCCTTCCAGCTTAGCACTGCTCCTGGCAGTGTTTTATCTAAGATGAGAAGTTGCAGAATAGTTAGACATCTGCAGTAATTCCCTACAGTCATGAAACCAAAAGCTATCTGCCTCTGGACCAAAAGGCTCCCCAAATCTTAGGTAACCTTCAGTTTTTTGTTTGTAGAATGGTGTTAATATAACACTTACTTACCTTACAGAGATTTTTTGAGGGAAATGTGTAAGCTTTATTATACAAATATAACTTATCACCATTATCCCGTAGTATACTAGATTTAAAGTTGGAAAGAACTTGAGAGGTTACCTATGCCATTCATCCTCATTTTATAGATGAGGCTTAGAGAGCTTAGGTGCTTGGGCAGAGGTCACACAGGCTGTAACTGACACAGCAAGGATTCAAATTTGGGGCCTGTGACTTCAAGGTGGTGCTCTTGTGGCGCTCTTTGGGGTGACAGCACTTATAACAGAACCTAATGTAGTAGTTCTCTTTGAATCAAAGCAGAATCAACATATGCTCAAGTTGGAAAATAGCCTCCAAAAAGAAGCTGACTGCTTTTCAGAAGCTGACTGCTTTTTAGATACCAGGTATTTGGTAGAGCTAGCTTCCAACTGAACCTTCTTTGCCTGCCTAGGTTTATTAAAGTCACATAACTTTTAACAAGTTTAAATATTGTGGAGTTAATTAATGCTCAGGTTAGGGTCAGTTCTCAAGGCCACATTGAATTTGTCTTGACTAATCTAGCCTCTTTTTGATTTAGCCACCACCTTAGCTTTTCTCAATAGTCCATTACTAATTATCCCCAAGTGAAATATTTGGTGTGTCATTCTGTGCTCTTTCTGAAGTGGACCCTGAAGGGGGTCACAGGTAGAGTGAACTCAGATACACAGTCAAATAATTAATTTTGGGGTTACTCTTATAACCCTGTTGTTAATATAGAGTAATCAGGAGTTTGAGCAAAGCTCTTTACAGGTGCAAATTTATATTATTTCCCTAAATAGAGAGAACATAAAAATACATGGAAAAAGGTCCAAGTATCAAGTCTATCTTTTGGACTTTTTGGCCTCTACTTTTACACTCTTCTCATTTCGATTATAGGCTTCCTTATCAATGTAAAGACAAAACCCTATTTGCTGTTTATTTTGACTCCTCCATAGTATAGTGATTCCTATGCTGTGGGCACTTGGTTTGACCATCCCTCCCCTTTTTCTCCCAGTTTTGTGATCTCCATGATCTGGTGTTTAAAGCTTGTGATAATCGTAACCTAGCTCTTTTCTATTCTTCCTGCCTTACTCTACCTTACTCCTCTAGCCTCACCTCTATGATCCAGATTTACTGGCCTACTTGCAGTTCCTCACTTCACACTTAAGTGGCTTTTCAGTAGTCAGCTGTCAACTTCCACTTCACTTCTTCCTTTTGGGTTCCCTGGCTTCCTTTAAGACTGAGTTCAAATACTCCCTTTTGCAGGAGGCCATTCCAGAGGCTAATGGCTTTCCATTTTAGATTACCTTTATCCTGTTACTCTCTCCAGATCTTCTGTGTACCTGGTTACTTACATATTATTTCTCCCATTAGAATGTAAGCCTCTTATAGGCAGACTTTTTTTTGGGGGGGTGGGGTTCTTTTCATCCTCAAGTGCTTTAGCCTGTGCCTTCCATGTAGTTAAGCACTTAATAAGGTTTGTTGACTGACTGTACTCTCAGTGTTAACTGCCTGGGACAGTTAGGTAAGTGTCCTGATAATTGTGTCACATTATCAACTGGTTATATTTAGTTTAGATATTAGATTATTGTTAGGCATTATTTCCAAAGTGTTTTACAGTTAAAATTACTATGAAACAATATAGGTAAAACACTTTGCAAACTTTTAAGCACTCCATTACATGAAATTATTTATTTGGTATTGTTTCTTTTTCACATAGAACATGTTAACTATTTTTGAAAATCATTTTTAAGTTCCTGTTTTGTTTTGTTTATGTGGCACCCTTTTGTCTTTATAGAGCATAGTAGATAGAGTGCTGGACTTCTTGGAATCAGGAAAATCTAAGTTCAAATACAGCTTCAGATAGCTTAATAGTTAATGGGGCCCTGGACAACTATGGATTCTGTCTCATTTTACTCATCTGTAAAATGGGGATGATAACAACACCTGCCTCCTAAGGTGGTTGTGAACATCAAATGATGTTTGTAACATGCTTTTGCAGTCTTTACAAGTGCTCTATAAATGTGAGCTATAGCCCTGTCCCTACCCTCCCTAGTAGACCATTTTTGGTAATGATAAAAGAAAGGGGGAGGAGGGAAAGTGATTTAGCAAAATCAGTCCATTTATCAGCCACATATGACAGAATGTGCAGTATTCCATACTCCATGTTCCCTCACTTTTTTTTTGCTTTTTGGAGGGCAATTGGGGTTAAGTGACTTGCCCAAGGTCGCATGGCTAGTTTTTGTGTTAAGTGTCTGAGGCCGGATCCAAACCCAGGTCCTTCTGACTCCAGGGCTGGTGCTCTATTTACTGTGCCACCTAGCTTCCCTGTCCCCTCACTTCTAAAGTGCTTAGGGAGCTTCCTACCTACCATTTTCCTAGCTCTTTTCTTGGACCCAGGTTGGTCACTGTAACTATACAGTGCTCACTTTTTATTCTTTCCCTTTACATTGTTGTGAGCCTTGTCTATATTGTTTTCTGGTTTTGCTTCTTTTACCTTGTATTAATTAATACTTGTCTCAATTCATATTTGTTGTTTTTTATAGGACATGAATCGTTGAACTTTAAAACCTGAACTTGGGCCTGACTTGGTTGTGATTTCTATGACATCATTAGATCAACTAGGCTAGATGAAAGAAATAAAAACATATCTACTAGACTGATTTTAAGTTTGAACCTTGGGTTTGAATGCTTTTTGAAGTATTGGAATAATTAGTACTGTGTTATTTTTGTCTGTTGTTGGTTTTTTGGCTAGTTTTAAAAGATTTTTGGACCAAGGGTTTTTAAAAGAAGATTGCTACTATTATCAGTACTTTATGGTGATCCCTAATTCTAGTGATAAAATAACTTTAAATTGTCTCAATGAACTATACTTGGCAAATTTTTAATATTGAAGTGATTTTGCTTTACTTATTGCCTTTTCAGAAGGTCTCTTCTCTGTTGAAAATGAATTTTAATAGTAAATATTAGTAGAACACATTTGGGTGCTGCATTTACTCCCCAAACATAATAATGTATTGCAAGCTGTATAAATTTTTTGCATTGCCCATTGGGGATAATTGAGTTGATTGGACAATTTGAAATTTACAATGAAGGCCTAAATAATATGCCCTGATGCTATTGTTAAATAATTTGAGGCTCCAGCAGTGTTTAAATGGTAGGTTGCTTTAGCTCATTCCCATTGTTTCCTATTAGAAAGAAAACTCTTGTTGCAGCAAATGTAATGATGTCATTACCCATACATAGATTCTGAAAGCTTTTATTTATTTGTAAGCATAAGTGCCAATCACCAGTCTTCTAAGACCTATTCAGTTTGAATTTATATTTCAATTAATTTGTCAAACACAATGAATTTTGGAAGTACTCCTTTGCGCCCAAGTATAAACTTGGATTGAGTCAGTCCCTTCTTAACTACATCTGCATGAGCAGATTACTTTGTGCTATTATATACTTCAGGTCACTATCTCAATCTGATCAATTGTAGGAGCTGTTTCCTCACTGAGGACATTCTGCTGATCAAGGACAGCATGCTTGTCCTTTTGTGACAAACTTTTCAGGAAAACGATTTTTGAGTTTGCATTTATTTAATCTGCAAATTATTGAACAAAATGGAGTAATCAATTATGTTCTCTCCCAAAATCTACTTTCAATGTTACATGTTACAATACTAATAATTATGCATTATTATATGTATTTTATTTGTAAATATATGTATACATATATTATGTATAAAATTTGAACAAAAACACATTTAAAAATGATGCAAAACTGATGAATATTTAACCCCAGAACCAGTAGGGAAGCACCTAAGTTTGAGTATGAGAGTGACAGACACTATCTGACCTGCATTTTAGGAAAAAAAACATTTTGGTAGCCAGGTGGGGGTGGTTTGGAGTGGGAGGAGACTTGGTGCCGGGCTGGGTTACTCATTAGCAGTTAAGAAGTAATGAGACACTGAGCTAGGATGGTGTCTGTGAGTGAGAAAAGGGGACAGATGCCAATGATGAGGAGGAAGCAACAGCAAGATTTTGCAGCTGATTAGATTTGTAGGGGTGAGGGAGCACAGAGTAGTGGAAAATGACACTTGAGGTAGGAAACCTGGGTGACTGGAAGGATCGTTGGTATCTTTTACAACAACGTGGAAGTTTAAAAAAGGAATGGGTCTGGGGGAAGATGATGTAATAAAAACGATCATCCACATATTATAACTCATACATTATTACTTGTTCTTTCCCTCTCAAAAAGGAGAAGGTGGGGCTTTGACACACTGGTCACTTATTTCCTGGGGAGCTCCCCCTTCAAAGGGTACCTGCTACAAGGCCACTGGTTGATCTGATTTAATAGTAAATATTAGTAGAACACATTTGGGTGCTGCATTTACTCCCCAAACGTAATAATGTATTACAAGCTATATAAATTTTTTTGCATCACCCATTGCAGATAATTGAGTTGATTGGATAATTTGAAATTTACAATGAAGGCCTAAATATTATTCATCCCCATCAGATGAGGGACTAAAGCAGAGCTAAAATGATATACCCAGGGTCACAAAGTCATTAAATGTCTGGGGCTGGATTTGAACCCATCTTCCTGACTCCAGGGTCAGTACTCCACCTACTGCATCATTTACCTGATCCTAACAAACTCCGTATTTCCCAACTTTTAGTCCAGTCCTCTGTTCACTATACATACATACCATTCATTCTGGCTCTCTGATATAAAATTGGTTTTTTTTCCACAGCAGCTATTCAATTATCATTTCTTCAATTGTTACGATCTGCTGATCATACATTACAGTGTATGAACTTTTCATTCAAGGACATACAGACACAAGTTATTACAACACAGTGCCTTTTAGAAGGGAGGTAATGGCTACTGTCCTCTTTATCAACAATCTCCAAAAGTGGGGTGTTAAACCCCTTTGGGGACTGTCACCTAATCCTAAAAATCATAACTAACCAATAGGAAGATGGAAAAATATGTTGTGGAGTGGCTAGGTGGTGCAGCGAATAGAACACCAGTCCTGGAGTCAGGAGGACCCGAGTTCAAATCCAGCCTCAGATACTTAACACTTACTAGTTGTATGGCCTCTGGCAAGTCATTTAACCCCAATTGTCCTGTCCCCCCCCCCCCCCAAAAAAAGAAAAAAATAGAAAAATATGTGGTACCAACCCTAGCATGAACCTTGTCTGTCTTAACCACACCTTACCTCAATACCTCAACTCTTTCCAACTCCAGGTCCTCCTTCCATTGTCCATGCTCTTAACCAACAGAAGTTATGCCATTGGGCCCCCCCAGTATAATCACCCCCTTATCCACAGATCAGCCCTAACCCTATCTCCCAGTAGAGATCAAGTGAAGATAACATTTGTAAAGACCTTTGCAAGACTTAAAGAACTATATAGATAATGCTATTATTATTAGCCAGAAAGAATGGAATAAGCATTTATATAGCACCTTCTGTGGGTCAGGTACTAAGCTAAATAAATGCTTTTATAAATTTATGATGATGATATCCCATCTCTGACCATCAGTTAACCTCTTGTTGCCCTAGACCATTTTCTTAGTTCAAAAATTGTAGAAAAGACCTCCATCTGCATTAATAGTGAAAATTTCTTACTGGAAGTATTCTACCAAAATGAAATCAAATTTAAAAATTGTTATGGTTATATTTAGTACAACTTCAGAGACAATTATCTTGGTAGGCAAACTATTTTAAGAAAAAAGTAAATTCTAGTGGCGTAATTAACTAAAATGGTATGTCACCATCATTTCACTTGTGAGCTTTTCCTTTGCCTGTCTTTGTAGAATTTTTCTTAAAGCTCCTTGGCATTTCAAGGTTGGGTGGTTTATAAACAGTCTAGATGTTTCAGAATTAATTTTATCATTAGTAAACACAAACCATTTAGAGAATTTTTAGGGCAGTAGAAAGTAATCTCTTAGGTTCTTCTTAGGAAATATAAAATTCAGATATGTACTGTTGAAATACTGCTCTCCTCAACTGCTTCAGTAGATAGCAGTGTTTAACATTTTGATCTTTAAGAGCTCTAATATAGATAGTTGAAACAGCCCTTAGGAAACATCTATTCCAACTGCTTCATAGTCAATCAGTTGCAATACAGTTCATGTAAACCCTGTTTTTCACCAGACTTGGTTTATGGAAATTTTTTTTTTAAAGATAAAAGAACTGTGATTTCCAACTATTTTTGAATTTGAGGGCTATTTTTAACATCAAAAAGTTTGCAGATGCTCATGGTAGGTAGTATTTGTGATATTAATGTTTATTGAGGGAACACATCATTATGACCAAAAGCATCTATGTATTGAGTAATATTCTTGTAGTTTTTAGTAATGCTAAATGTATTTATGTTAATCATAATAGCATTTACATAAATGTGAAAATAGTGGTAGGTATTGAGACTTTTTTTTTGTTTACAGTTTATAGATTGGCTCATGGTTTCCTAGATGTCTCAGAACAACTCTAGCTGAATCCTTAGTTTGGGAGCTGTTAATTAGGTTGTTATTCTTCATTTTATAAAAGTTGCCTCCTAATCATGAATTCCTTCCTTCATTTATTTATTGAACACCTGCTTATGTTCCTGGCATTGAAGTAACTGCCTAATTTCTTTTTTTTTTTTTTGGCCTGCTGAGGCTAAGATCAAGTATAGTTGGTCAGGGAAGGACAAATGAAATAGTACCAGAAATGTAACAAGGCAAGGATCTACTTGTTCCAAATGAGTGACATTACATTAAGAAATTATTATTTCACTGGATAGAAAAGTCTCTGGGGTTTGAAGTACCAAGATGAGGTTTCATTAAGTCAATTGGAGAACACTGTAGGATTTGCATAGATCCGTTTGGAGGGCAGGCCATTTCTGGTTGAGGCAAACAGCAACAGTGTAGATTTGGGTCGTGACCATGAAAAGAGGGTGTGTGAGGTAGTGATATACCTGGTTTAACTGGAGTGAAGGAATGAAAGGAAAAAAGATGGCATGTTTGAAACTCAGTCGTAGAGTGCTTAGGTAACAAGTTAAAAAAGTCTGGCCTTTAGTTGGCATTGGGAAATTCATGAAAGTTTTTGAATAGAGGAGTGAATAAGAATGAGAGCAGTATTATAGGAATATTAACATGGCAAATTGGGCACAAAATGAATTGTTTGGAAAATTTTAAATGACTTCAACATGGAAAAATTCTGCTAAAAAGTTTTAAGGAATATTTGTCAGTCAGCTAGCATTTTTTTTTCCCTTTTTGGAGGGTGGCAGGCAGGGCAATTGGGGTTAAGTGACTTGCGCAAGGTCACATGGCCAGTAAGTGTGTCAAGTGTCAGTGGCCGGGTTTGAACTCAGGTCCTTCTGACTCCAGGGCTGGTGCTCTATTCACCGTGCCATCTAGGCTAGCATTTTTTTAAGCTGTGTGGTGGACAACTGCAAAGAGCTGCAAAGAAGGGCAAAAGAAACCCCAGCTCTCCAGAAGCTCAGTCTCTTGTCTGTCTTGCTGTGCTTTATTGTCAGATGGAGGAGACTGTGAGGGGTCAAATGTGAGTATTGCCATGAACCAGATTAAAATATAATTGGGATAAATAAAAATACAACAAGACATAATGTTCATATGTAGTTTTCTAGGTTAGTATGAGGTCTGCAGGGGTCTTTATGTACAGTTTAGTGCCCCCTTTGCTTTTTGAGTTTGATACTTTTTCTCTAGAGCAAGGTACATACTATGCTATAAAAGCTTTTAACCTTAGTGTGGGGGGCATCTCTTGGTGTTCTGGACCAGCCTACCCAAGTTTTGGAGAGACTTATGAATAGAAATCTTATAGGTATTCTCTGTTTATTAAACTACTTCTGTCCTTGAAATTTCCTTTCCAAGACACTGGGCTTGTGATCTGCATTATATTAGAATGGGTTCTTACGCCAATGAAATTGCAGAGTAATTGAATGAAAATGTACTTAGTATTTGCCGACTACTAGGATAGTCAATAAAGTCAGTCCTTGCTCTTAAGTTTAGTCTTGAATTGGAGAAAATAACACCTTTAAGAGGGTTTAACCTTACCTGAAAGGTGGATGGAAAAGCTCATAAATTATAAGGACTGAGTGGTAAGGTAGAGATGTCAAGGGATCTTTTAGAGTCCTATAGAACTTTTGAAGGGTTGATGTTGATTGCATAGGATAGGCCTTAATGTCAAAAAATATTTATTGAAAAAATTTTTATGTGCCTTTTTCCTTGGGCAAGCTGCTATATAAAGTTGTACACAAAGTAAAACTGGAGATCTCTGACCTCATGAAACTTGGTCATGCTTGGTAAAGGGGTTTGAAATAGTGGAGATAAGTTGAGTAAATTTTTGAGGAAGGAGAAAGGTTGCTGTATAAGAGGGGACAAAAGGAAGCTTCTTGTTGGGATGAAATAGCAGGAGATAAAATTGTGTAAGAGGGCCTCAATTTCTAGATTGAAATGAGTTGGCAGGATTAATAGGCCATAGAAAGGCCATTTGTTTGCCCTCAAATGTGGTAATGTATGAAGAAGTGGTGTAGTAAAATGATTCTTGTTTGAAAGATCAAAGGAGAAATGAACAATAGAAATGCTGTATATAAGCACTCTATCTGGATTACATATTTCTTTATTGAATTGTATGCAATTCAATAAAACTCCATCCCCTTCTCTCCTGATTTTTCCTTTTAAATGCTGTTTTATCATGCCTGCAAAAGCTTGCCAATTGTTTAAACCAGTAATCCAATCACAGAATTAGTTTCAATTCTAGATGGCAACCAGTTTGAGCATATATAGGATTGTTTAGTCGGTGAGTTTATTAATATGTCTCTACATACATTTTTTTTTTTTTTTTGCAGAGTGCTGAATGAAACTTATAGTTGTATTAGGTTTTGTAGACCACACACTAGACTCAGTCCTGTTTTTAGGAAGACTTTCTCTTGGTTAGGGCAGTGCAATGAAACATCTTATAGCAAAAGTGAGTACTTGTTCAATGGTTAAATGCTCAGTTCCTGCTTTAAAAATTGTACCCAATTTTTATCAAGAAATAAACACTTTAACGTAAGGTGTTTAATTTTAAATGTGTAAAATGGTTCAAATGGTTTTGATAGAGGACATTGTTGCACAGGACTCTTTGTGTTTATAGTACTTCACTTTTCTAGATTACATTTTGCTTTTCTGATTATATTGTTGATGTGCTTTTATATTGTAGTTTTAATTGGAATCATGGATACTTCTAGTTGATGCTTAAATACCAGGTGTTGTATATCCTTTTATGGCTTCATCGAGGGGAAATATGATTCTTTCAGTGTTAGAAAGGTACAGCTAAGATGATAGAAATTTCTGAATGTTATATGACAGTTTTTTATTATAAGTACAGCTCCAGACCTGTAGTTTAATTGGTGTAAGGAGCTTCTGGTGAGGAAGTTTCCTTTACCAGTATGGATTGTGAACTGTTGCTCAGGGTTAAACAGCCAATTTGTAGGAGAGGTGACTTGAACCTTTGGGTCTTCCTGACATTGGTCTCTTCCTGCTCCTTGTTGCCTGTCTTGATTGTCTTGTGTGCCAACTCCTATTATAATCTGGCAAGATAAGTTTAGGATGGTGCTTTTTGTCACTTAAATTGAATAAATAGCATGAAAAATTTCAGATATTCTAGTATTAGAATAAGGAGCAAAGTTGATAGTATTTCTGCAGTGTGAACATTCTACTTGTGTTTTACCCATGGCATATATTTCCATCCCCTACACCGACTCGGATAAAGTAGATTAGCTTGAAAAGAAATATTAGAACTGGTGGTAACTCACTAACCCTCAAGTTGGGCCAAATGCATTTGTTTCCTTCCTCCAGTAGATGGCAATGAATATGTTAACTGAATATTTTACAGTAGTTCTTAAATTTTGAGTGCTTTTTTTTTTTCAAGTTATTTTTTTTGACTCTTAAATTCTTGGATGTGATTTGGAGTAATCCTGTGTCTTTGCTCTGGTAATGCTTGTCTAAGAAAACTAGATAGATGGCCATTGCCTTGCATTTTCCTGCTTCCTCCAAGTTTCTCTTCTGTATGTTGAAAAACTCTGAACTTCTAGTTGTTCCCTATGTAGTAGTAATATCTGTCAGTACACAGACAATTCTAGGTTTCTTAGTTTGACTTGTTAATATGATTCTACTTCTTTTTAGCTACTTAATATTTATATTGATTTCTGTTGCCTGTTCATCAGACTATTATCTTTTTTCATTTAAATCTGATCAGTTCTATTGGATAGAAGGAAATTTATCAGTTAGATGATAACATATCCTTTACTCTCCTTGTAGCACCTGTTTTTAATAGAGCTGTTTTATTCTATGCTGAACAAGGTTTTAGAGATAGGTATAACAGTGTAATTGCTTTACTATTTTCTTTGTGACAGGCCAAAACCCGATTAATAGGCCAATTTATGTTCAGCTTTTGTTGTTCAGATATATTGATGTGCTATGTTTTGATCTGTGGGGATTTATATTCTGAGTTGTTTTTTAAAGGTGGTTGACAAACTATCTTGGGTATGCCTTATAATAGTAAATTATTTAGGAAGATAATTACCTTGTATTTTTTTAGCAGAACTTTAATATCTGTATTTATAGTGTTCTTATTATGGGGTTAGATTCTTCAGAAGAATAAGTTAAGTGGCTGTTTTAGTTAGGTTTAGAATAACTTCACTAAAGCCCAGCCTCCTACAGAACAGAGGTAGATGTGAGTTCTTTGAAGGCTTTACTAGCAGAGCATCAGGCTCCTCACCATTAGACTATGTTTTCATTTTCTGAAGATGAGGCTTTTTGAGTTTGGAAAGGCTTGATAAGTCATTAGAAGATTGGCCACATAGTGATGATGATTTTTTTTTTGTAGAGCAACTTAATTAAGATAGATACCAAGATTAAAATAAGCATGAAAATGAAGGTTTTGTTTTTGCTTAGAGGTAGTGCCTATTAAATGAGTAATTGAATGTCTGAAAAATATTTTGTGTAAAATTATTTTAGGAGCTAGGTTAGTTTTTACTCCTTCACAGCACGAATAATAAAGATTATTTTTTTAATCAGTCTGGTATTTCTTGAATGTCCATTGTTTTGACAGAGAGAATGTGGTGTGTGTGTGTGTGTGTGTGTGTGTGTGAGAGAGAGAGAGAGAGAGAGAGAGAGAGAGAGAGAGAGAGAGAGAGAGGGAGAGAGAGAGAGAGGGTGGTTATAGTACAGAATGATAAAAAGTCTGTGCCCTCAAGAAGCTTATAGTCTAGACTAGGTGTTAACCTTTTTTCTATCTCATGAACCACCTTGGCAGCATGTTGAAACCCATGGGACCTATTCTTAGAATAATGTTTAAACATGAAAACAAAATATATCGTATATTACAGAGGGAACTAAAGATGACTGACAACAAAGAATTTTTTTTCTCATATAAGCTCATTGGTCCTGGAATCTACCCATGGACCTAAGTTTAGATGTCCTGCCTTAGATCTATGTTATTCTTCCAAATGAAACAGCAGATGATACAAGACAAAGCAGTACTGCCGGTACAGTAGGGAAGAGTGTTGACCTGGAGTCATGAGGACCTGAATTCAAATATTACTTCAGGTACTTACTAGCTGTTTGACTGTGGGCAAGTCAGTTAACTGCTTTTTGACTCGGCTTCATCGTCTATAAAATAAGGAAAATAATCGCTCCTATCCCTGGGTTATTTTGAGGATCAAGTGAGATGATATTTGTAAAGTGCTGCACAGTGCCTGGCATGTAGTAGGTGCTATATAAAATGCTAGCTATTATCATTATAAATGAGTTGTTTTAGTGGCGAAATAAACAAGAGAGATTCTCAGTCTGTATTTTGTTTCACAACTGGATAATTCCATCTTGAAAGGAGATCTCCACTATTTTTAGAGATCTCTTGCCCCACCAAGATATTCTGATGGGATTATCTACAAAGAAAACATTCTCACTGGAACAGATCTGATCTTTGTAACTTCTGAGGCCCCAAGTTTAAATTATTCTCATCCAAATATCTTGACATCCTGTCACTACTACTCCCATCTCCCAAATGAGGAAAGTGTCTGAGCAACCGCATCTGATAGGCTCCTTTGGCCTCTGGTGATATCACCCTAAACCTGTGTAAAAACCTACATCTCTTTTGTTCCTTGGCTTTGCTAGCCACCTGGCAGCTGCCCCATCAGCTGATACTAATTAAACTTTTTAATCTTCTGGCTTTGTCTTAATTTATTGACCTCCAGTCAGAGGTACCAAAGTGAGTGGAATTACTCTCCTATTGAGAAGCCTTTCGGAAAGTGGGATTTGAGCTGGGGCTTGAAGGAAACCAGGAAATGGACATAAGTCAGATAGATATGCTTTAGTCTTGGGGCAACAGTCTCTGAAAAATCAATGAGTATTTAAGTGCTTACTATATGCCAGGTTCTGTGCCTAAGGACAGATATAAATATGAATAAATATGAACAAGACATGATGAATTCCAGACCAAAGGAATGTAGCTAGTGGGAAATGAAGAAATGACTGGCTTGGGGAGCCCTCTTTACAAATGGAGGTTTTTCAGGAGGAGTTACTTGCTTTGCTCTCCATTCTTCCAGTTGGAGGGGCAGAAAGTCCTAATGAGGCACAAGTACCAAAGCTAATGAAGTCTGGCCAGACCATGAATTTCCTGGTCATGAAGTTTCCTGGGGCCATCCGTGTTGGAATCCAGCCCAAGGGAGATAGAAGGTGTTACATAGGAGGATTAACAAGACTAGCTTAATTGGATCAAAAGATGCAAGTGTGAATAGGAGAAAAGTGTCAAGAGGATTGGCAAGGTAGTGAAGGTCAAGTTGGGAAGAGCATATTTGATATATTTGATCTTAGAGGTAATAGGGAGCCCCTGGAGATTTTTGAGTTGGGAGGAGTGACGTGCTTTAGGAAAGTAACTTTCAGAGCTGAGTATAGATAGGGATGGGAAGGGGAAAGGGACAGGCGTTTATTAAGCACCTACTGTGTGCCACGCACTGTGTTTTACAGATAATCATTTGATCCTCAGAACAACAATAGCCCCCTTGTGAGGTAGTTTTTTTTATGTTTTATGTATACATACAATAAGAAACTTTAGAGGAATTTGTAGGTTCAGACATCTGTTCTATATAGGTAACGTTTTAATATCTTTTTTTTTTTTTGCTTTTTTAAATTTTTTTTTGGAGGGCCATTGGGGTTAAGTAACTTGCCCAAGGTCACACGGCTAGGTTTTTGTTTGTGTGCGTTAAGTGTCTGAGGCCGGAACAGAACTCAGGTCCTTCTGACTCCAGGGCCGACGCTCTACTCACTGCGCCACCTAGCCGCCCCACGTTTTAATATCTTGATCATGCTTGTCTGAAAAAGTAAGTTTGACAATAGGAATTTTCTGCCATTCTTCATGACTTCATTTACAGAACTTTATTTTAGAGAACATGAAGTCATTCTTCATGACTTAATTTATAGAACTTCAGGCTGGAATGCATTTAGTTCACAGGCCTCTTCCTACTAGAAACCATAGTTAGTACTTTGCCTCCAGATTATCTGATATTTAATTCTTTATATACCTGTATAAATATTTTCTATTCTCTTCATGACTTGAGTGGTTTTTTTGTTTTTGCTTTTGTTTTTTGAATATAAGCGTGTACTGACCCCATTCGCTCAAAAAAGAAAAACAGCGTCTTGTATTCAATTTGTGTTGTTAATTGGTTTTCCTTTGTTAAATGTGCTATTTGATATTTTGGCTTTTGATACAAATTTAAGTTACTGGATGGCTATTTTCTCAGGTCACATTTGCATGCTGTACTGTTATGTATAGAATTCCAGTAATGGAAAGGAACTGCTGTGATGTTAGAGGCACAATTTAAAAATTGTTGCAGAATTTCCATTTGGTGATGTACAAACATTTTCCGGGGCGGGGGGGCAATCTGTAAATTTGGATCGGCATTAAAACTCCCTAACCACTTTTTACATGTTCTGTTATATATAATTAGTGTGTGATAATGCTTTTTTTATATAATTGTTTCAAGTCCTTTTGGAAAATAGTAACTACTTAGACCAGCAGCACATTTTTTTTTTAGTGTGTTATGATCTGGTTAAATAAATGTTCTTTCACAAAGATAACAAAAATTTTTAGCTCAGGTTGTTGTGAAAATGTTAATGATACAACATAGTAATCCTATCCAGGTGATTTTTCCTCCCCATCTAATTACTTAACTCTATTCAATCATCAGAACTCATTTGAAACCTATCAAAAACAAACATTTACCTAAGCTCTTCTTTTAAACAAAAAATAAATTTGGTTTTATTGATGTATCTTGTTTTTAATATTACAGTCATTTTCCATCTTCTCCAACTTTGAACCATCCCTTTTGGTAAATGAAAACAAAAGCATTTGAAATGGTGACAGTATCTTAACAATACACGTGATATTCTAATAGAGCGCCCCCCCCCCCCCCCCTTTCTGCTTTAAGGGAAGAGATATGCTACATTATTTGAATTGAACTTCCTTTTTGGTGATCTCCTTTCATTTGCATTATAGATGTAGGATCCTAGGTTTAGAAAGACCTCAGAGACCTTGTAGTATGACGTTCTGAATTTAGGAATGAGGAGACAGACCTAGGGATGTTAAGGGACTTTCCCCCAAGGTCATAAAGATGGAATTCAAACTGAGGTCTTCTAGAGTAAATAATCTCCACTATGTTTTTCTCTCTTTGTTCTGTTTATTTTGCTTTATTAGTTCAAATAAGTGTCTACACATTTTTCTGAATCTTTTTTTTTTCTCTCTGAAATGAAAACAAACTAGACCTATGATTTCGTTGTAAGAGAGAATGTCTGATGAGGAAATTATCTCCAACAGTGCATATTGCTACTTGCTCAAAATTTATAGTCTCGGTAAGTTGCCTGTGACACTGAGAGCAGAGATGAAGTGTTTACTAGGGATTTGTAAATATTTCAGAGTTGTCACCTTGTCCTTTTCCGAAATTTTCTCTGTCATTATCTAGGACATCACTATTCTAACAGTTATCTAGGCTCGAACCTCATTGTCATTCTCCTTTCTTATATTCCTTCCTCTTATTCAGTCTGTTGGAAAATCTTGTAGGATCTATCTTGGCATGAAAAATGGGGAGTCTGTCTAAATTATCTCTCCATTCCAGTTCATCCTCCACTTGGATGCTAAAGTGATTTTCTGTCATACCAAGTTAATCCCTCTCCCCCTTAATCCCCCAATTTCCATTGGCTGCCTTATTACGTCTAGGAATATAAAATGTTCTTTGTCATTTAAATCCCATCATAGTTTGACCCTTACATACATTTCCAGTCTTATATTAGTGTTGTGGATATTCCTTGAACACAATTCTCATCTCCTGACTACCTTACCTGCCTTTTTAGTGTCTATCTATAATACCTGGAAATGGTCTCCCTCCTAATTTCTGTTTCCTTGGTTTTCTTAAGGCCTCAGTTCAAATCTCATCTTTCAGGAGAGATCTTTCTCATTCTTGCTAATCTTTCCCTAACAATACCCTCCCTCTAGTTTGTACATAGGTGATTCTATGTTGTCTCCATCATAATATGATCTCTTTGAGAGCAGTAACTCTTTGCTTTTCCTTGTATCTACCAGAACTTAAAGTAAATGCTCCTTGTCTAATCGGGTGGTGTTGATAGTTGGTTATTATTGTCGTTTTTAAGTTTTTCTTTCTCCTTCCATCCCGCTGCTGTCTTTGTTGTGTCTGAAAAATTTTCCCTTCTCAACTCCCATATTTGCTTTCTCTAATCTCTAATCTCTCTTATGACTAAATATGTTAGAATTTTGTATAAAGCCAAAGTATCAAAGTCCAGAAGGAAATCCTCAGAGATGGGGGAGGCTCTCTCTTTAAGCACTAAGCTTTAAGTTTAGTCAGCCAACAAATACTTATATCCTGGACCCTGTGCTTGTGCTAAGCTCTGGGAGATAAATGGTAAAACCACATCTTGTCCTTTGGGAGCTCCTGTTCTAATGGGGACACAACATGTAAATTACAGGGTACGTTTAAGATGTATACAGTATAGGAGGAAGATAATATCAAAGGAGAAGGTACTGGCAGATGGGAGAGGCCTGAGAAAAGCCTTTAGTAGAAGGTAGGATTTGAGTGAGTGTTACAAAAGCCAGAAAAAGCAAGCGGTGGAGGGGAGAGTCAGTTCTTCATTTGTACTACTTCTTATTTCTTTTGAGTTTCTTGACTTTTTGTTCTAGGTAAATTATGAAATTTCATGAAATTGTTTATTTCTATAAAATAGTCCTTTGGTAATTAGATTGATATGGTACTGAAACTATCCATTATATAATCTTTCTAGTTATTTGTTTTCCTTTACTTTTGTAAAGAGTTCTTTTGTGATTGTAATGAAGACCATAATGTATTTTGGTAGGTTAGCTACCAGAATTCATTTGTGTTATTATTTGAATGCCATTTCTTTTTCTATCCCTTCTCCTAGGCTTTGTTGATTATCAATCAGACACTAAGCATTTATTAAGTACTTTTTACTATCTTAAGGCACTGTGCCCAATGGGGATTCATGGAAAGGCAAAGGACAGTCAATGTCCAGGGGGAAACAGAGAACTCAAGCAAACAAATATCTTTAAACAAGCTATATACAAGATAAAGAGGAAATAATTAATAGAAGGAAATCATTAGAATTAAGAGGGATTGGGAAAGGCTTCCTAGAGAAGGTAGGATTTTAGCTGGGACTTGAAGCCAGGAGGTGAAGGGAAGGATGAATGTCATGGGGGTGCAGTAGAGTGGAGTAGTGAGGAATATTATTGTTATTTTTTTGAAGTTCAGAATTCATTTATTTATTTTTAGTTTTCAACATTCATTTCCACAAGCTTTTGAGTAACAGATTTTCTATCTCTCCCCTACCTCCCACCCCAAGATGGCAAGGATACTGATTACTCCTTCCCCCAGTCTGTCCTCTCATATATCCCCTTATCCCTTCCCTTCCCCCCCTTCCCCCTTACTTTCTTATGGGGCAAGATGGATTTCTGTACTCCATTGCCTGTATATCTTATTTCCCAGTTGCATGTAACAACAATTATTTAGCATTTGTTTTTAAAACTTTGAATTCCAGATTCTCTCCCTTCTTCCCAATCCTCACCCATCCCCACTGAGAAGACAAGCAATTCAATATAGATGTGTACTTAAGCAAAATATTTCCATAGTAGTCATGTTCTGAAAGGCTAACTATATTTCCCTCTATTATCCCATCCCCCCACCATTTATTCTGTTTTCTTCTTTGACACTGTCCCTTTTCAAAAGTGTTTGCTTCTAACTACCCCTTTTCCCCAATCTGCCCTTCCTTGTATCTTTCCCCCTCACTCCCCCATCCCCTTCCCTCTACTTTCCTGTATGGTAAGATATTCAATTGAGTGTGTATTTCCTCCTTAAACCAAATCTAGTCAGAGTAAGGTTGACTTATTCCCTTTTCACCTCCCTGCTCTTCCCCTCCATTGTAATAGCTTTCTCTTGCCTCTTTTATGTGAGATAATTTACCCTATTCTATCTCTCCCTTTCTCCTTCTTCTAATATTCCTCTTTCATCTCTTAATTTTATTTTTTAGATATCATCCCTTCATATTCAACTTACCCTGTGCCTTCTAGTATACATGCACACATATACACACATATATCCACCTATACATACATACATATATGTATACACACACATACACACACACACATATATATATATATATATATACCCTTGAGCTGTACTGAGAAGAGTCTTATTAGTTACAATAGCATCTTTTCATGTAGGGATGTAAACAAAACAGTTCAACTTTAATAAGTTCCTTAGGATTTCTCTTTCCTGTTTACCTTTTCATGCTTTTCCTGCTTCTTATATCTGAACGTAAAATTTTCTGTTCAGCTCCGGTCTTTTCATCAAGAATGCTTGAAAGTCCTCTATTTCATTGAATTGATCATATTTTCCCCTGAAGTATTATACTCAGTTTTGCTATATAGATGATTCTTGGTTTTAATCCTAGCTCCTTTGACCTCTGGAATATCATATTCCAAACCCTTCAATCCAATCCCTTAATGTAGAACCTGCTAGATCTTGTGTTATCCTTATTGTATTTCCACAATACTAGAGTTGTTTCTTTCTGGCTGCTTATAATATTTCTTCTTTGACCTGGGAACTCTGGAATTTGGCTATAATATTCCTAGGGTCTTGGGATTGCTTTCAAGAGGTGATCGATGAATACTTTAAGCTTCTATTTTACTCTCTGGTTCTAGAATATCAGGACAGTTTTCCTTGATAATTTTTTGAAAGATGATGCTTAAGCTCTTTGTTTGATCATGGCTTTCAGGTAGTCCAATAATTTTTAAATTTTCTCTGCTGAATCTATTTTCCAGGTCAGTGGTTTTTCCAAGGAGATATTTCACATTGCCTTCTCTTTTTTCATTCTTTTGGATCATTTTTATAATATCTTGATATCTCAAAGTCATTAGCTCTATTTGCTCCAGTCTAATTTTGAAGGAATTATTTTCTTCAGTGAGCTTTTGAAGTTCTTTTTCCATCTGGCCAATTCTGCTTTTTAAGGCATTCTTCTCCTCATAGACTTTTTGGACCTCTTTTGCCATTTGGGTTAGTTTATTTTTTAAGGTGTTACTTTCTTCAGTTTTTTTTTTTGTTTCCTTTAACAAGTTGTTGACTTGTTTTTCATTATTTTCTTGCATCACTCTCATTTCTTTTTCCACTTTTTCCTTTGCTTCTCTTACTTGATTTTCTTTTTTTTTTTAAACAAATACTTTATTAACTTCTGTTTTACATCATTCATTTCCACCAGATTTTGAGTTACAATCATTTTCCCCCCATTATTCCCCTACCCAACCTCCCAGAATAGCAGTCCCACAAGATATCGCTTCCTCCAATCTGCTCTCTCCCATACCTTCTCCCATACCCCCCATCGACTTTTCCATTAGAGGAAGATGAATCTTTGTGTCCCAATGCCTGCACATCTTATCTCCCAATTATAGGCAAAAGAGTATTAATAATAGTATTTATATATATATTTGAAACATTTAATGTTACGACCTTGAATTTCAGATCCATTTCCTTCCTCCCTTGTCACCCATTCCTTCTTGGGATATAAGTAATTCAGTATATGTTGTACATGTCTAGCTATGCAAAACATTATCATAGTAGATATATTGTGCAAGGCTGCTTATAATTCCCTCCCACTCATCCCACCCCCCACCTGGTCCATTCCCTACATGATCCTGTCCCTCTTCTATAGTGGGTACTTCCAACCTCCCTCACCCCAAGGATGCCCTCCCATCCATCATCCCTCCTCTCATCCCCCTTCCCCCTATCCTGCTGCAGGTTGAGATATCCCATTTAGTATGTATGTCATTTTCTCCCTGAACCAAATTCAATGTGAATGTGGTTTTGCCTTTTTAGCCTTCCTTATTCTCCCTCTCCTTTGCACCCACTTCCCCTACATGAGATAGTTTACCCTACCATGTCTCTCCCCATCTCCTCTTGCCACTTTCCTCTCTCACCTCATAATTTCATCCCTTGAGTACTCTCCCTTCCCAACAAAATCAACCTATGCCCTCTATCCATATATAACTGTAACCATATACACACACATTCACATATGTATTCGTATGACCACACCCCCTTCTTCCATTATTTTCATAGTGGGAAAGATATCATCAGTCACAGATATTGCTTTTCCATATAAAGGAATGTAAATAGTTCAACTTTGATAAGTTCCTTTTGATTTCTTTTCCCTGATTACCTTCTCAGGCATCTCTTACTTCTTGCGTCTGGATGTCAAATTTTCTATTCAACTCTGGTTTTTTCCTCAAGAATGCTTGAAAGTCCTCTATTCCACTGAATGACCATATTTTCCCCTGAAACAAAATACTCAGTTTTGCTGGGTAGGTGACCCTTGGGTTCATTCCCAGTTCTTTTGCCCTCTGGAATATCATATTCCATGCCCTTTGATCCCTCAGTGTAGAAGCTGCCAGGTCCTGGGCTATTCTGATTGTGTTTCCACAATATTGAAATTGTTTCTTCCTGGCTGCTTGTAGTAGTTTCTCCTTGATCTGGGGATTCTGGAACCTGGCTATAATATTCCTGGGAGTTTTCTTTTTGGGATCTTTTTCAGGAGGTGATTGGTGGATTCTTTCAACCTCTATTTTGCCCTCTGGATCTAAAACATCAGGGCAATTTTCCTTGAGAATTTCTTGAAGGGTGATTTCTAGGTTCTTTCTTTGATCATGGCTTTCAGGTAGTCCAATAATTTTTAAATTGTCTCTCCTGGATCTATTTTCCAGGTCAGTGGTTTTTCCCATGAGATATTTCACATTGCCTTCTAATCTTTCATTTGTTTGGATCTGCTTAACAGCATCTTGATTTCTCATAAAGTCATTAGCTTCCATTTGCTCCAGTCTAACTCTGAAGGAATGAATCTCCTCAGTGAACTTTTGAGATTCTTTTTCCATCTGGCAAATTCGACTTTTAAGGCATTCTTCTCCTCAATGCCCTTTTGGGCCTCCTTTGCCATTTGAGCTAGTCTATTTTTTAAGGTGTTGTTTTCCTCAGTCAGGCTGTTGACCCTCATTTCATACTTTTCCTGCATCCTTCTCATTTCTCTTTCTAATTTTTCCTCCACTTCTCTTATTTGATTTTTAAAGTCCTTCTTAAGGTCCTCTATGGCCTGCAACCCGCTCATGTTTTCCCCTGGGGCTTTTGGAGCAGGACTTCTGACCTCACAGTCCTTTTTCCCCGCTCTATGCCCCCAAAATAGGAGTCTAGGGTTGCATTTTTCTGTTTCCTTTGCCTTGGCATGTTGCCACTTAATTGCTTGACTTTTGGGCTTGTTGCCACACCATGGCTTTAAGGCCAGATAGAGGAATTTTCGTCCCGAACGTGTGGGGGGCAACTTCCGTTTCTGGCAAGCTGTAAACCCACCCACAACTTCCACCCTAGATCACAATTCAGATCCAGGGAGGTTAAAGCAAGAGCGATTACCCCCCAAGACTGATCGCTGGATCTCCCCACGATTTGTAGGCTGGGAGCCGAAAATGCCTCTGAAAACTACACAGTGGCGTGTCTCCTCAGCAGCTTCTAGCTCCCAGGGGAGGGAGCTGATGCATTCCCCAAATACAGGTCCCAAAGTCCATAGGACACTAACCTCTTACTTTGTCCTAGGCAAGTCTATGTTGATAATTCTGGCGTCTCCACAGTTCCTGGTGTTCTGGGGTTCCTCCAGCCGGCTGCTGGCCCTGCCGCCCTGGAGCTAAAACCTCGGCTCTCGTGGACCTGGGCTCGGCTCGGCTCCTGCGCTCTGCGCGCTGCCGGCTCCCAGACCGCTGCACTGGTCCTTCCTGCAGGGTGCTGGGCTGTCCTCAGCGGGAGGTTAGCTTCTCTGTGTCGTTCTGTGGGTGCTGGGGCTCCAGAAGATTTTCAGAGTCCTTTTTTACATAGTTTGTGGAGAATCTGGGGGCAGAGAGGCTTGGACGAGCTGTTTCTACTCCACCATCTTGGCTCTGCCCCTCTCTTACTTGATTTTCAAAATCCTTCTTGAGTTCCTCCATGGCCTCCAACCAATTCATATTTTTCTTGGAGGCTTTTAATGCAGGAGTTTTGACTTTGTTGTCTTCTTCTAATTCTATGTTTTAATCTTCTTTGTCACAAAAAAAAGATACTGTAGTCTGATTTCTCTACCCCTGTTTGCTCATCTTCCCAGCCAAATACTTCATTTTTGAGTCTTTGCCACAGTAGAACTCTGTTTCTAGAGTGGAGAGTTCTGTGTCCCAAATTTCTGGGGTTTTGCACAGCTGTTGTCAGAGCTTCTTCTAGGCACCTACCTCAGAATTGTGAGGAGGAAAGCCTCTCCACAGCCACCATCATGCTAGTGCTCCTCACCCCATGCCCACCACCTAAGACTGTGACCCAGATCCAAGCAGGGCAAGGCAAGAGGATCTTGCCTCAGCACTATCAGAGATATTCCTGTAATGGCCCTCTGGTTAGCTGCTTGGTCCCCTCACCATTTGTGAGCCTGGAGCTCAGGAAGCAGTCCCCACATTTGCTGCCCTGGGGGGCAAGAGCTGGACTATGCTTTTCTCTCACTCCGTTCCAGCAGAGTTTCCCCACTGACTTTTTTACTTTCTTTTTAGCATTTATGGGTTGAGAAGTCTGGGAACCGCCACAGCTGCCAGTGATTTGACCCCCTGAGGTGTGCTCCAGCTGGTCTGTGGTGCCAGTGAGGCACTGCTCTGCTCCCAGACGGGTCAATTTTCTTCCTGTCGATTTTCCAGGCTGTGCTCAGCTGGAGACTCCTGGAATCCTTGAGTAATTACTCTATACTTCTACTTTCTAAGCATCTCCTGTATCATTTTTTAAAATTTGACTTTAGGGACCTTATTCTCTAAAAAAAGTCAGTAAGGGTTCTTTGTACTGCTTTTATTTGGTGACCTTTCTCAGTCAGCTCTACCCTGTTTTCTTAGCTTTTGATACGGTTGACCACTCGTCTTGGATACCTTATCTTATACTTTTGCCCTATTTCCTTTTATTACCTCGCTTCCCCATCTTCAAAGCTCACTTTAATTTCTTTATGAAACCTTTCTTAACCCTCTTTTCACCTGTTGGTTCTCCTTTCTAATTTTCCTGGATCACTTCAAATGTCTTCCTTACCTCCTTTCTATGCATAGTTATTATGTTCACATGTTAATATCGACTAAGACAGTATTGAGGCCAATGGCTATTTCATTTTTATCTTTACAGTTCCCGCCTAGTATAGTATCTTGCACATGGTAGACTCTTAATGAAGTCAACATTTATTAAGCACTTACTTAGTAATCACTGTCATAACTGCTGAGGACACAAAGATTAAAATGAAATAATTGACCTCAATCAGTTTACATTCTTTTGTTTGGATTGAACTGAATTAGAGGGGAAAGAGATTTAAAGGCCAGGAGACTGCTGCATTATCTGTGTGAGGTGATGAGGGCTTGAACAAGAATGGAAAGGTGCAGATACATTTTGTTAATTATTTTTATTTTTCAACATTAATTTCCACAAGATTTTGAGTTTGAAATTTTCTCCCCATCTCTTCCCTCACCCCCACCTCAAGATGTAATACACTCTGATTACCCCTTTCCCCAGTCTTCCCTCCCTTCTATTACTCCCCCCATTACCTTCTACTTTCTTGTAGGGCAAGATAGATTTCTATACCACATTACTTGTGTATCTTATTTTCCAGTTGCTTGTCAATATGATTTTTAACAATTGTTTTTAGAACTTTGAGTTATAAATTCTCTCCCTTCTTCCCTCTCCAACCAGCCTCATTGAAAAGGCAAGCAATTCAATATAGGTTATACATGTGTAGTTATGCAAAACACTTCCATAATAGTCATGTTATGAAAGACTATATTTCTCTCCATCCTACCCTGCCCCCCATTTGCCTGTTCTCTCGTGTGACTTTGCCCCTTTTCAAAAGTGTTTCCGACTACTCCCTCCCCAAATCTGCCTTCCCTTCCATCATCCCCCATCTCCCCAAACCTCTTATCGCCTTCCCCCTACTAGGGTCAGTAAGATAAGATACCCAATTGAGTGTATATATTATTCCCTCTTTAAGCTAAAGAGTAAGGTTCACTTATTCCCTCTACTCTCCCCCCTCTTTTCTCTCAATTGTAAAAGCTTTTTCTTGCCTCTTTGATGTGAGATAATTTTACCCCATTCTCTCTCTCCCTTTCTCTTCCCAATATATTCCTCTCTCACCACTTAATTTTATTTTTTAGATATCATCCCTTCATATTCAACTCTCCCTGTGCCATCTTTCTGTCTGTCTGTCTATCTATCTATCTGTATCTTCCCTCCAACTACTCTGATACTGAGAAAGATCTTATTTTATTTTTTGCTTTTTGAAGGGCAGTTGGGTTAAGTGACTTGCCCAAGGTCACAGCTAGTTTTTGTGTGAGGCCGGATTTGAACTCAGGTCCTCCTGACTCCAGGGCCAGTGCTCTATTCACTGTGCCACCTAGCTGCCCTTGGGATCTCTTTCAAGAGGTGATCGCTGAATTTTTTCAGCTTCTATTTTACTCTCTGGTTCTAGAATAACAGTTTTCCTTGATAATTTCTTGAAAGATGCTGTCTAGGCTCTTTTTTTTTTTTATCATGACTTTCAGGTAGTCCAATAATTTATTTTTATTGTATTTTATTAAAAAATCTTTTTTAGTCCAGTAATTTTTAAATTTTGTCTCCTGGATTTATTTTCCAGGTCACTGGTTTTCCAAGGAGATATTTTACATTGTCTTCAGTTTTTTCATTCTTTTGGCTCTGTTTTATAATATCTTGATTTCTCAAAGTCATTAGCATCCATTTGTTCCATTCTAATTTTGAAGGAATTATTTTCTTCAGTGAGCTTTTGGGCCTTCTTTTCTATTTGGCCAATTCTGCTTTTAAAGGCATTTTTTTCTCATTGTTTTGAACCTCTTTTGCCATTTGGGTTTTTTAAGGTGTTATTTTCTTCAGTATTTTTTTGGGTCTCCTTTAGCAAGCTGTTGATTTGTTTTTCATGATTTTCTTGTATCATTCTCATTTCTCTTCCCAATTTTTACTTTGCTTAAATCCTTTTTGAGCTCTTCATGGTCTGTGACCATTTTATGTATTTCTTGGAGCCTTTGGTTGTAGGAACTTTGACTTTGTTGTCTTCTTCTGGTTGTATGTTTTGATCTTTGTCAACAAAGTAATATTCTGTAGTCTGAGGTTTTTGTTTTTGTTTTTTTTAAACGCTGTTTGCTCATCTTCCCAGCCAAAGACTTGACTCTAGCTCTTTGTTAAGGTAGGATATGCTTCCAGTGGGGGGGTGGGTATACTGTCCCATGGTTCAGGGGTTTTGTATCGGCTGTTTGATCCCTCATTGTCTGTGGGCCCAGAGCTCCAGAAGCAGCTGCTGATGCCACCACTGTCACTACTGCTGCCACTAGCACCACTACCTCTGCTGTTCAGCAGTTTGTAGCTGGGCCATGTTCCTCTTTAACCCAGGTCCCGCAGAATTTTCCCACTGACTTTCTATACTGTCTTTGGTGTTTGTGGGTTGAGAAGTCTGAAAACTGCCACAGCTGCCAGTGACTCTGCCCATGCCAGTGCAGCCCATGCCAGGTGTGAGAGACCCTTCCTCTATTGACCTTCCAGACTGTTTTGGGCTGGAAATTTGTTTTGCTTTGTCATTTTGTGGGTTCTGTAGCTCTAGAATGTTAGTTGTTTTTTATTAAGTATTTGGGGGAGAGTTCAAGCAAGTCCTTTCTTTTTTCTCTACCATCTTGGCTATGCTGCCCCTCCCCATCCCCCTCGAACATATATATTGAACCAGGATATATAGTATTAGTATATATTATATATATAATATAATATATAGTATATATTAATATATAGTATTATTAATCTTTTAGAGGTTAAAGAGAAAGAGCCCATAGATGGAAAAATATTTATAGTAACCCCTCATTTTTAAAAAATGGCAATGAATTGTCAAGAAAAAAGGTGCTCATTGATAAAAGCAAAATAGCTGAATTAAGTTAGGGAATATGAATTTAATAGAATATTGTGTTATAAGGGACAAATATGAAGAATTTGGAGAACTTGTGAAGATTTCATTGAACTGATAAAGTAGGCAAAACTATGTAAAAGTTTTACACAACATCCACAATAATGTAAAAACTATAAATGAAAACACCTTGGAAAGACTTAAGAAATTTTGCAAATGATCAATAATGACTTTAGAGGATTTGAAAATTTAGCATTCTTTCAACCTTTTGACCAACATGATGGTTAGTTGGTAGGAAATGAAGCAAACCTGACCATTTCTTTTGCTTTGCTTGGCCCTTTCCTCCAAAGAGGAGGATTCTATTGGGAAGTAAAGAAAGATGGGTTTTTTTTCCTTTTTATCAAATGCTTTGTTAACTTCTAGTTTGCATCATTCATTTCCTCAATATTTTGAGTTACAAATCTTCTCCCTGTTTTTCCCCTATCCACCACCCCAAAGTAGTGATCCCACTAGATATCCCCTCCACCAATCTGCTCTCTCCCATATCTTCTCCCATACCCCCTCCAGCTTTCCAGTAGGGCATGGTGGATCTCTATGCCCCAGTGCCTGTATATCTTATTTCCCAGTTACATGTAAAATACTAATCAAAATAGTATTTATTAATCAAAACTTAAACATTTGATTTTAAAACTTTGAATTCCAGTTTCATTACTTTCCTCTCTTGTCATCCACCCTTATTGGGAAGATAAGCAATTAATTCAGTATAGGTTGTACATATGTAGCTATGCAAAACATTTCCATAGTGAATATACTGTAAAAGACTGACTATATTTCCCTCCCTCCTATCCCACTTCCCACTTGATCTGATCTCTACTTTGATCCTGTCCCTTTTCAAAAGTGGGTGCTTCCAACTTCCCTTCTCCCCAGCCTATCCTCCCTTCCATCACCCCCCCTCTCATCCCCTTCCTCCCTACTCTCCTATAGGGTGAGATACCCTATTTAGTGTGTATGTCATTCCTTCCCTGAGCCAAATTCAGTGAGAATAAGGTTGACCCATTGAAAGAATGGGTTTTTAAAATACGTCAAAAAACCTTTTGAAATGGAAGAGATGTGAGGAAGATTTCTTTTTTTTTTATTTTAAAAATCTTATTTTTTCTTTATTAATTTGTCTATTTACTTTTAGTTTACAAGATTCAGTTCCACAATTCCTTGAGTTTTGAATCCCCCCCCCCCCCATGACAGCATACAATCAAGTATAGGATCTACAAATACTTTCACATTAGACATTAGTCAGGTTAATAAAGAAGGATTGTATCAGATGGAATGAACAGTGGGAAAGAGGAAACAAAACCAAACAAGAAAAAGAAAAAGACCAGGTAGTTTGTTCCAGTCTGGATTCAAACTCAGGTTTTTCTAGTTCTTTCTCTGCATGTAGACATCTCTCTCCATCTGAGTCTTTTGGGGTTGACTTATGTGAGGAAGATTTCAAGTGAAGAATTAATGTATAGTTTATCTACTATGTACTTACTAGCTTGAGAGTGGGAACTGGGTGGGTGAGATTTTGTAACCTTAGGGCCTAGAATTTCCCTTAGGTTCTTAATGAGTGCTTATTAGTTAATGTATGGGTATGTGATAAAAGAGGACTGAACATGCCAAAGTTACGGTTTGGGGGTTTAGGCTGTTTAGATACTAGTATCATTAGAAAAAAGGTAATATCAGAGGGAGGGGGAAATATATCAATTTTTGGTGTGGTGGGTTTGGGATGGGACAACCTTTGTGAAACTGGGTTATTTACCAGAACTCAAGTTCACATATAGGAAGACTACAAGATTTTTAGGAAAAGCCACTGTAGCAGAAGTAATCATTGAAGTTAGAAGAGAAAAAAAAAGAGTATTTAAGATGGCAGCGTAAATTGTGAGTAATCCTGTTGTGTTAGGTATTTATAGAGACCACAGACAACTTTTACAAATTACCATTATAAATTAACTAGAGAAACCTACTTTTTAAAAGGGTTATTCTGCAACCTGGTGAAGTGAATAATCCCTTAAACTTCCACTTTTCAAAATTTGGGATTTCATTTATAATATTGCTTGGTTAAGTGAAATATATTTAATAAACTTAGATGCCAAATTCTTCCCTTTAATTAGATTGTGACCTGCATATCAGTTTATGTAAAATGAGAGGGTGAGACAAGTCTGTAATGCTGTAGTCTGGTTTTTTGGGGGGGGGGCAAATTTAATTTGATTTTGCTTGTGAGATTCAGGAATAGAAAATTAAAGATGTAAACTGGTGAGGAGTGATTAACCCCCCATGTTGTTTCCTAACGGAATGTACCCTTCTTTATGCAGTGATGAGTTCATTGGACACCCATGACGGTATACTCCCTTTTCCCCCAACTTTGTGCAGGTGCCTGCTCTAGGTGGTCAAAAAGTAAAAGTGAAAAGTACCCCTTACTTAAAGTGTAACATTTGTAGAATGTGATTAAGGGCCTAAGAGTAGTCTAAAAAGATAGCTTAAGATTCCAGGATAGAGAGATCTTGGGCCGTTCAGGTTAGGTTTCATGGAACCAGTTATACCTGAGCTGGTCTTTGAAGGAAGAGAAGTATTCGATCATGAGGAAACATGAGAAGAGTCTAATTTACAGTGATGGAAGATGGTCATTGGAAGTGGAAGAGAACAGGATGAAATCAGGAAACTGGGAAGTTCATTTTGGCCCGATCAAAGATTACGTGAAGGGGAATTTTATGAAATTAGACTGGGAAGGTAAGTTGAAGCTCTATAAATGCCAAGTTATGTTTTTATATTTTAGCCAATGGAGAACCACTAAGGTGTCTTTTTTGTTTTTTTGTTGATTTTGTAACATCAGATGTGTCCATTAGGAAAATTATTTTGGCATCATGTATGAAGAATGAAGAGGCAAGAGGTTTGTTATAGGAGGCTAATAAAATACCTGGGGAAAGATGAGGGCTTGAGCTAGAGTGGTGGAAAATATGAAATGGAGGAAATTGGGTATAAGAAGGTATGGTAAAGCCTGGGAGTTTGTGGAAATACTTGTTAAGGACATGTAGTTTTCATGTACATTCTATCTGCTGCTACACTGTGTATAGAGACACTCATTTTGTTTGGTGTTGTAAGGTTCAGAATTTAAAAAAAAATAGCAAAATTTCATTCGGTCGATAACCTTCAGCATGAAGTAGTAAATTTGTTTGGCTCAGGTACTAGCTCGTTACATGGACTGTGATTCAGACTCATGAATTCCTGTAGTGCTCTTAGTGCTACTTAGAATTTATACTAATTATGCTCATCATTCATGCAGAGGACTCTTGGGTAACTGTTAAAGCGCTGCATAAAACTATCTAAGTGTAAAAAGCAAACCCAAAAGGTCAGAGTAAGCATTTATTTAGCACCTCCTATGGCCGTGCACTAAATGCCTATGCTAAGCACTGAGGATACAAGAAAGTCAAAAGAAATACGTGTTCATAAGGAGCTTTTACTTATAACCTAATGGGTGAGACAACATGCAAGCAACTGTAATTTGGAGATTATCCACAAAGGTTAGCATTGAGGGGATTTGGGAAAGACTCCTAGCAGAAAGTGAGACATTAGCTGAGACTTGGAGGAGGTGGAGATGAAGAAGAGAAGTTTCAGAAGTGGAGATGGTGAAAATGCATAATCTGGAGATGATCCTGTTCAAGAAATAGCCAGGAGGACCATCTCCATCTTATTCTTTCATAGAGGGCATAAAAGAACTGAGGTGTAAGAAGAATGGAAAATTAGTAAGGCAGGAACAGGTCAAGATATGGAATGCTTTTTTTTGTTTGTTTTTTGTTTTTTCTTTTGGGAGGGCAGATGGGGTTAAGTGACTCGCCCAAGGTCACACAGCTAGTTTTTGTGTTAAGTGTCTGAGGTTGGATTTGAACTCAGGTCCTCTGGACTCCAGGGCTGGTGCTCTATTCACTGCACCACCTAGCCACCCCTGATATGGAATGTTTTAAATGTTAAATGGAGGATTTATTGTTTTATCCTGGAGGCAGTACTGGAGCCAGGATAGAATGGACATGACTTGTCAGCTGATTAGTTGGGTTAAGATAAGGGAGAATGAAAAATGAGGTTTCCAACTAGAATATTTGGGTTTTTACACTTCCTTAAATGCTGTCAACAGATTTTGGAGGGGAGATGATGATTTGACTGTTGGACATTTGACTGAACATTCCATATTGGTGGAATTGTCTAGCAGGCAATTGGTGAGCAAAGTTTGGAGTAGGCGAATTAGGATGAATGCAAAGAGGTGGTAAGTAATTGAAGCCATGTACACTGATGATTGAGATTGAAAGAAGAAAGTACGAAAAGAAAAGGCATGCAGACACTCTTGATGAAGGACCCTTGAGAGGAAAATTAGCAGTTAAAGGGAATGAGAAGGAGCAGTCAGAAAAATGCTAGAATCTCCTTTGGGATTAGATCATCATAAGTCATAAATCTGGCTATAGAGAGCTTCTCCCCTCCTACCAAATCCATCCTCTCCTTGAAGACCTTTATTGAAAGAAAATGTACTATCCCTCAAGATAGCCCATTTTACTTTTTGATTGGACAACTCAATTTATTATTAGGAATGATTTCCTTAGGTTGAGCACAAACATGTTAGTCTAGTGCCTAAACAGAATCTAATTCTCCTCCTATGTGACAGTCATTTACAGATTTAGAGAATGCTGCCTTCTCCGTCAGGTACATCCCCAAGTAAAACATCTCTGTTATCTTCCAACAAATTCTCATGGTTTTACATGGTATAGTTTCTAGTTTTTAAGCATTCCTGCATGTTCTTTTAATTTGTCATTGTGCCTTTTAAAATGTGGTTCCCAGAAATGGGCATGATACTTCTAGATGTATTCTGAGGTCAAAATATAATGAGACTATTACTTTGTTGCACAGAGTAAGCCAATTCTATTTGAAATCATGAAAAAAACAAAAGCCAGAACCTCACAAATTTGTGGACCCCAGGTTAAGAATGCTTGCTTCAGAGAATCTATTTCTTTTCTTTTCTTTTCTTTTTTTTTCTTTTTTTTTCTTTTTGGAGAGCTATTGGGGTTAAGTAACTTGCCCAAGGTCACACGGCTAGGTTTTTTTTGTTGTTGTTGTTTGTGTGTGCGTTAAGTGTCTGAGGCCAGATGCGAACTCAGGTCCTTCTGACTCCAGGGCCAACACTCTACTCACTGCGCCACCTAGCCGACCCTGAGAATCTATTTCTAATGATGTAGCCTAACATTGAATTAGCTTTTGTGGCCTCCATCTCATACTCCAATTCATTGTGCTTTCAGTCTACTAAACTCACTTCCCTACCCCTTCCCAATGCAACAAAACCCTTAAAGTTTTGTGAACTGTTTTGCTATATATGTGCAGTTGATTATTTTGAATCCAGTTTCATTATTTCAAGTTTATCCCTATTAAATTTCACCTTTATAACTTGACCTTTTTGTCATCGAAAAATTTCCCAAGTATGCTTTTGAGGATTTTATCCAAGTCATTTATTAACATTGAGAAGACCATGGTAAAGTTCAGAGCCCTGGAATACTCTACTAAAACTGTCCTTTTAGATTATCATTTATTAATTAATGGGTTTTATAGTAATTTAGTCAGTCCTAAAGCCCCCTAACTATAATGGAAAGAGTAGTGCAAGGCTCAAGTGAAATTTGAGTTTGAAACCCTTCTTCTGCACTTGATAACTATGTTCATGGACATACGGGACTTCCTGAGTCGCAACTTTTCTCAGTAAAATATCTCCTAGGGGGTTGCTGGTGAGGCCAAAGACAGATAATAAACCCAAAATGTTTTTTTTTTTTTTTGAGATGTGTAATCATGTTGTGGAAAATGTATTATACTTGGCGTTAGACTTCGAGGCTAAAATTCTGTTTTGGACACTTAATAGCAAGGTGACCCTGGGCCCAAATCTCACTAAGATTCTGTTTTTGTAATCTGTAAAATGAAAATGTTAATGGAGTTGTTTTGAGAATCAAGTGAAATAATGTATGTAAAACCCTTTCCAAATATTAAAAGTACAACAGAAATGTCAGCTATTAGCTATTCTGTTTACCTCAGAGATTACTTACAAGAGATTTTGCATCACATGTTATGCTGAAGTACAGATATAGTATTCCCATGGAATTCCCATACAATTTAGCTTTTCTGTCATAAGAGAAGTAGGTTAGTCTGGGGCAATAATGATCCTATACCATCTCCTAGTATCTTTCCCTTTCCCAATGTTGACAAAATATTTTTGATTTATCCATTCTATCATCTAAATCAGGCTTACACACACGCACACATGTATTTTGACAGTTGGAATGATATTTGCCCCATTTTTAGTCCATCAGCAACTCCTGTCTACTAGATTTCATAGAAAGTACCAACAGTGGTTCAATAGATACATCCACAAATTATCTTAGTACCTTAAGTACTTAAGTAACTGCAACAGCTAAGTACAAGCTTATTTCCTTGTAGATCTCAAGTTTCAGTTCCCTAATAGGCCATCTTTCTTGGTAGAGCAAACAGGTTAAATACTGAGCCTTCTATTCCCTTCATTGTTGGTTTATCCTATTTTCTTGTCCTTTTGCTTCTAACAAAAAAAAGTTTTTTATTGCAAATTTGGGAAATCTCAACTTAAAGGATTTTTGACTTTTTGTTTCTATTGTTTTTTTAAAAATGCTTAATAAAAACATAACTATGATTTTTCCAGTGACACGCATCTCCTTCCACTCCTTAAGAGACAAATGTCCATATTTTATAATAGGTGCAGCTCATTCCATACCTGTGGTCCATATCTCTGTTAAGAGGAGAAAGGCATGCTTCACTTTCAGTCGTCTGCATAATTGCAGGTATAACTATTATGAAATACTATAGAAGGACATTAGTTCAATAATCCATTTTGTTGATGATGGGGAAGAGAGAATTAAACGAAATTCCTAAGGTCAGTGTAACCCATCAGTAATACACCCAACAAAAAAAAAATGAGCTGGGGGAACTTAAACATGTGGTAATAATTTAATAGGTAACTCTGAGCCTTGCTGGGTTCATGTCTACTATTGGTCAAGGAGAGGTATATTTTGTTCAGAAGGAAGATTAAGGTAGTACTGTACACGAAGGTTAGTTACGTATATCTACTTAATAAGTGACATGGTGAACATTTGGGATAAGGCTTGAAGGAGAACTGGAGATGATGTCTGAAGTATTGGAAAATGCGGCGTAGGATCATAGGCTCACTGAAATATCTGGATGACAAGTTTTTGATGCAGATTGCAAAGCTGAGAAAGTTGTGGTGGGGTCTTAAAATATCTGGATAGTCTCAGTTTTGCTCTGCTAAAAACAACTTGACTTTTTTTTTTTAATTAAATTTTTTCCAATAGTTTTTTTCTCCCCTTTTACTCACATCTCCTAAAAAGAAAAAAAAAGATATTTGATAAAAAATTCATATTTAGTAAAGCAAATTCCAATATTGGCCAAAAATGTGTGTTTTTACATTTAGTTTAGTCTTACCTCTCTGTAAAGAGGTGGGAACAGTCTTTCATAAACATGGTTGAACACAGAATTCTTCAAAATTGTTTTTATAATGTAGTATAAATTGTTTTCTTGATTCTACTCACTTTATTTTGCATCAGTTCATAAAGTCTTAGGTTTCTCTGAAACTATCTTTACTCATTTCCTAAAAAATTACCACACAGTGGTATTCCATTATATTCAAAAACTATAATTCAACCATTCTCATTCTCAGATTGATAGGCTCCCCAAACTTAGTTTCCAGTTCTTGGACATTACAGAAAGATATTTTTGTGTGTCTTTTGTTGGTTTCTTTGTAGCATAAGTATAGTAATAGTGGTTGTTGTTTGTACTTCATTTCTTGGCAAGGAAAATAGTAATGGTCAAATAGTACACACAGTTTATTAACTTGGGCGTGATTCCAGATTGTTCTCTGGAAGTCTTATGTCAATTTGTAGGTCCAACAGTGATTTAGATTCCCTCTCTCCCTCCTTCCTTCCCTTTCTTTTACCTCCCTTCCTCTCTTTTTTCTTAATTTCCCCTCTTTCTTTCTTCCTTCAAAACTGTTTCTTCATATTCTTTGGTCATTTATCAGTTGGGGAAAGGTTCTTTTTATTACAAATGTGAATAAATTCCTCATATGTCTTATACGGTATCATCTTTGAATGAAGAAGTTGACACAAGTAGAAAAGTGTATTGATTTGGATCTCCTAACCAGTGGCTAACAAAGTTGAGGTGATAGTACTAATGGATCAGTAACTCACAGGTTACTAGGAGGAAAGCATCTTGGAAACACTAATTTTTTTCTCCTGAGGTCTTAGAGGATGAGGTAACTCTTTTCCTTATTAAATTCCATTTATGCCCTTGATCTCATTCATTGTGTTTTTGGTGTTTACTTTTCAAGCATTCGTCTTTTTCCTTTTCTAGAAACTCTGTCTTTTTTCCTTTACTCTCCTACACTTTTTCCTCTCCCAATCCTTTTTATTATTTTAAAGTTTTATTTTGATTCCATTGCTGTAGGTACAGGCTTTTGAATTATATAAGCAGGAAATTAAGTAAAAGCAAAGAATCTAAAACCCTTCTTGTTCAGATGATCTAGTCCCTAGGTGTGTATGATTTATAGTTTTCATTAGAGGTGAGACTATTTCCTTTTTTAGCACCTTTATAGTATCTTCTCTTAGAGAAGAAATCTAGAAATCTTCAAAGAAAGGGATAGTTCACTATTGCAGAGATATCAAACTCATAGAAATGCCCCAGCAGAACCAAAATTAAAATATACTTGGCGAATGTTTATCAAAATAAAAATACGACTTAAATAGGGATAATTTTTGGTTTTTACAAGTTAGTATGTGGCCTGCTGGGATCCATTTCTGTTTGGGTTTGATGACACCACCACTGCAGTGCAAAGAAAAGGGGGCTGCTAAACTGTAAGGATCCCAGAGAGCTGTGTACTGTCTTAGGAAGCTACATGTTAACATTATCTTGTTTTGTATATTTATTTGTTTTGTTAAATTTCCCAATTACATTTTAGTTACTACCTCACTCAGAAGTGTTAAGGAAATGTTGCTGGGCAAGTGGGCCCCCTCTGTTTGACACCTTTGATTTATGGTATTAGATACAAGGTCAGAAAAGAAGGTTAACTGACATTCTCACAGATCAAACTGCCAGGTAGTTGCCTCATGTTTGTAGTATATTTCTGGCAATTAGGACTAGCTTAATTTTTTTCATGTAAAAGTGGAGAATGATCAGAATATATATGCAAAAAATTCATATTACTTTGGCAGAGTAGTGCCTGTATTATACTTAATTTATTGATACATTTTGGCCTTTATCGTGTGTGTGTGTGTGTGTGTGTGTGTGTGTGTGTGTGTGTGTGTAAGTAATAAATTTGTTTAAATTATATTGTAGGAAACTACAAGGTTTTAATGAAAATTTTTTTTCCTGGTTCTTTTGTCGGTTCTATATATCAAATATCTTCCCATATTTCTTTGATCTCTTCATATTCTTTGTTAGTGATGGTTCATTCTCTTTTTTAACATTGTTTGGTATTTGTGACAACTATAATAAAAACCTTCCACTTAATGGTATTCTTTCCTTTTACTTTTAAAAGTAATCAGTATATGAATGTTATTTACTGGTAAATTTATAGCTATATTTTCTACTTTTCCTCATTCCTGTTTGTAATATATTAGCTATCAGTTGAAATGATCTTACTTTTGATGGCCCTTTGTTACTTGAGCTAAAACTCTGATAGTCTTTGATATTCATTCCCCTTGATCATTTTTTGAGTGTTTTAGTTATGTGTTCCTCTCTTGGGTTGTAGAATTTAGATTTTACAACCTCAGTGAGGCACGTCCACAAAGATTTTCTAACTGGAGGTGATCCTAAAAAGGGGCCGGAGGCACAAGCCAGTAGGTTGGATTTTGTAAGTATGTGTGTGGAGGGAATGGGAGGGAAGTGAGGATTGGATGACAGATGCTGAGTAAATATTTTGAATTAATGTTCTCAACATTTAATAAAATTTTAGCTTGTTGGGGTTCATTTTCCTCTCTATCTCCCTTTTGAGATTTAGCTGTATCTGCTCCATATTTGTGTGATTCTTTTGTGTTTTGTTTTTGGAGAATTATTGCTGACTGGTCATAGTGTGACTACAGTTAGCTATGATGTCGTTTCTGTGACTTCTTTACTTTTTATATCTTTGCTTCTCTTCAAACTTTCACCTTGTACCCCTCTTCTCTTTGCTGCTGATCTTATAGACATAGTTTATACTCTTTGCTCTTTAGTAATTTCTCCCTTCCTCTCCTTTCTAGCTTCTTGGTACACTTCTGCTAAAAGCCATTTCAAATTCACCAAAATCCAATGATTTCCTCATTCTTATTTTTCTGGTAATTACAGAGGTTATTTTCTAAGGAATTATCAGAGAAATTGAAGTTTTTGTTCTTGTCCCTACTTGTTCAGTTTAATATATTTTTTAAATAAAAAAAAGGGGGGGAGGAGAAGCTTAACATATATAGTGGAAAAAGGAATTTGATTAATAGGGAGTCATTTAAGATTTTTGAACAGAGGAACAAGAGCAGATGAAAACTCTTGAATTTTTATGTAGAAATTTTGAGAATGAGGTAGCATCCCTCCTAATGATAGTGTTGGACTTGCATTGAAATGCAATAAATGTTTATGGAGAAATTTCAAAGGAAAATTTAAATAGTGACTTGGGAATTAGCATAGGAGTGAGATGATGGAACAAAGTTTTTAGAACTTTTTTCTTTATTTTCTCTACACTTTTTATAACTTCATCTCCCCCTGAGTTCAGCTGTGTACCGTGACATTCTTCACTCCTGTCCTTGGGAGTTTATAGTGTAGCCTACTTTATGCAATCATATTTCTCCTTTGCCGCAAGTAGATACCTTATACCTTATGTTTTGAAAATGTAAGCGACCTATCTATAGCATTCTCTAGATCAGGTTAGTAATCCTATCAAAAACAGATAAGATTAGTTAGGAGAAATATGATTGGCTGAGGGTACAGTTAGGTGAATTTGGAAAGGCCAGTCTCTGATTATTCATTAATGTTTTCCTATCAGCTTGGAAGGGGGCTCCAACAAATTCCCTCAGATACTTGTCGTGGGCTAAGTTTGTGTTAGTGACTTTGATAATGAATGAATTTGATAATATATGACTGTCTTTATCAAATCTAGAATTTACTCATAACTGGGAGGGATTGCTAACACTGGATGGCTGTCAGGTTTCAAAAATTTTTTTATGGTTTTTGCTGGCTAGAACTTTGGGCTAATTGTAATGTTTTAACCCAGTGAAGAGGAAGCACATGGGAGTAGAATGGGAGTGGGATAGGGGCAGGACAGGGACATAAGTGACTTTAAATATTTGAAAGACTGTTATGTGATTCCATTTGAATTGCTTAATGCTTTCTTCAATTTTGCTTTTTGACTTATATGTTACTTATGTTGTTGCTATCTTTGTACATTGTCATTGCTTCATTTAAATTTTCACTTTTGTGGACACTTCCTATTCTTCTCAATTTGTTGAACATTTTCCCCTTCTCACTTCTGATTTTTAGAATTTGGATTTCAGTTAATCACTAAGCACTTATTAGGTTCCTACTATGTGTAGTGTGCAATTAGCTTTGCTCTTCAGCATAGATACAAATGGAGAGAATTTAGACAGTTAAGCAGCTTATATTCCTTTGAGGAAAACATATACATATAAAACAAGGGGACTATTCTTGTGATTTTATTGGTATGAGGAAACTCCTCTGCTAGTGCTGCTCCATCCCCTAGCTGCTTCCCTACTATCTATAACTATGCCCATGTCTTCTCCCATCCTCTAAAAACCCTACCCCACTAACTATTGCTCTGTATCTCTCTTCCCTTTTGTGGCATAACTAGAGAAGGCTGGCTACAATAGGTGCCTTCACTTTCTTTACCCTCTTAACTCTACAGTCTTGGGCCCAGACTTACTCAATGGAAACTACACGTTCCAGTCAGTCAGTCACCAATATCTGATGGCCTTTTCTCAATCTCAGCCTTCTTGACCTTTCTGCAGCCTTTGATAACAGTTGCTTACCCTTTTCTCCTTGGTTTTCATGATTGTACTTTGTCCCAGTTAAGCTTTGTATTTGAATGGTGCTTTTCAGTCTCCTTGTTTTTCATCCAGGTTATTCCTGTTAACTGGATGTTACTCAGTTGGGCCTTCTCTTCTCTCTCTATAGGATTTCCTTTGGTGATCTCATAAGCTCCTATGATTTCAGTTATCTTTATGTTGATGTTTTGAAGATCTTATCCATCCCTAACCTCTCTGCTGACCTTCTGGAATTACCAATGGCTTATTGAACATTTTAAACTGGATGTTACATAGACGCCTGAAACTTAACATGTCCAAAACTGGACTCATCATGTTTTTCCCCAAGCTTTCTCCTTCCTTGACTTTTCCCCTATTACTTTGTAGTTGCCCTGAATAGCACCCTAGTGGTCATCCTTGACTTCTCACTCCCACCTCTCATATCCAGTCTACTAAGGCTTAATAATTTTTGGGGGGGGGTGGGGGGAGGGTAGGACAATTGGGGATAAGTGACTTGGCTAAGATCACAAGGCTAGTTTTTGTGTATGTGTGTCAAGTGTCTGAGGCCGGATCAGAACCCAGGTCCTCTTGACTCCAGGACCAGTGCTCTACTCACTGTGCCACATAGCTGCCCCTGTGGCTTATTGATTTTTAACTTAATAAAACCTCTTATCTTAGCCTTCCTCTCACCCCACTCTCCACCATAGGGGCCCTCATCACCTCTTGCCTTGGACTTTTGCAATAAACTGATAGTTGTCTTGCCTTCCACAAGTCTCTCTCCACTCCTTTCAGTCCTCTAAGCTGTTCTTAATATAGTACAGGTCTAACCATGTCGCTTTCCCTTCTCAGTAAACCTCAGTGGTTCTCAGTTACTTCTAGGATCAAATATTAAATCTTGTTTGCTCTAAGCCCTTCCTAGCCTGTCCTCCCCCAACCCCTCCCCCCCCCACTTTTCACAGTGTTCTGACAATCTTATACACTGCCTCCCATTCCCCTTGTACTATGATCCAGGGTGTCACTTGAATAAGACACTCTATCTCTCAACTCTTACATGTTTTCACTGGGATCTCCTGTACCTGAAGTAGCCTCTTTCCTCTTTATTTTCTGACTTTTATGACTTCTCTGGCTTCTTTCAAGTTTCAATTAAAAGATCTCTCCTACAACATGCCTTTCCAAATTTCCTTTAATTTAAGTACCTTCCTTCTGCTAATTCTTCCCTATTTTATCTTGTATCTAGCTTGTTTGTACATAGTTGTTTGCATATTGTCTCCCCTACTAGACTGTGAGCTCATTGAACAGGGTCTGTCTTTTGCCCTTCTTTGCATTACTAGAGCTTGTGATAAGCAAAAGTGCCTGGAACATAGTAGGCTCTCAATAAATGTTTATCACCTGATTGCTTCTAACAAATATGGGCAGTTTTGATTTATGATTTCCTAAAATATTGACAATTTAGAGCTCTCTTTTTTGGGGTGGTGGTAGGAGGTCACAGTTTTCAGGAAGTCAGCTTGGGGCAGGCAGGTGGCACAGTGGACAAGGCAGTTGACCTTTCAGAAAGGACCTGAGTTTAGATTCTGCTTCAGACGCTTGGTAGATTCGTGACACTGGGCATGTCACTGTCTTCCTCAGTTTACTAATCTGTAATTTGGAGATAACAGTAGATAAGAGCATCTCTGAGGGCATCAGATGAAAAAATAAATGTAAAAGGTTTGTCAACCTAGATATGCTGTGTAGAGCTAGTTATCATTGTCACGAGCATAACCGTCAGCCCAGTGATGTTGTCCCTGTCAGGTGTTTTTGATACCTTAAGTTTAAGGAAAGTTTTTTTCATTCTTGCGGTTTTGTTTTAATATTTTCGCTAAGTTTTGTCTATCCCAGTTTTTGTGGGGTCTGTTAGGGTAAAGTTTATTATTTTCTCTTCTAAGCTGATTGAATCTCTTTCTATCTCTTTACTCTGGAACTTGTATTTCATTTTTTCCTCTTGTTTCTGTGCATTCAAGTGACATTTCTGGAAAATCCAGTTTTCTTGTTAGTCTTTGCTTACAGTTACAGTTACTTTCTCCTTTTTGGGGGGCATCTTTAGATATTCAGTATTTATTGATATTGGTTGATATTTTCATTTACTTATTTTCTGCTTTACTTCCTGAATTGGAACTTTATGCCAGGACAGCCTGATGAGCTTTGGATCATTCATTTGGTCCTTGACCCTCTTTCTTCCTGTGCTTGACCTCTTTTTGTTGGGATTGAACTTTGTTGAATCTTTGAGGTTCAGTATTCTGCATCTTCAGGACACTCTTGTCCATCTCAGGATGGACTACTAGGAAGCTCTGAAGCCCAGCCTTTTAGCGAGTGTTGTGGTATTGTGCCTCTCACTGTTAGATGACCTTTGCCTTTTCCTGGGACTTTCTGGTGCCCCTAGGTTTTCTGATACTTCCTCCTTCCTACCCCTTTCTTTTTCTTTCCAATTTACCCTTGAATCCCCCTCCTCCCACTCTCTTTCTTGGGGGACCTTCTACTCTCACTGCTTTTAGACTTTATAACCTTCTAAGCTATAGGTATTCCTGTTTCATCTCTGATCACACTGTAAGGGTATTATAGTTTCTCATTGTATTTCTTTTTTTTTTAATGTTTTTGTTTGTTTTTGCTCTCTATGCCCACTTTTACAATGAAGCCAGCAAGTATCCTTTTTTTTGCTTTTTGGAGGGTGGAGGGTAGGGCAATTAGGTTTTAAGTGACTTGTCCAAGGTCACAGGGCTAGTAAGTGCGTCAATTGTCAGAGGCTGGATCCGAACCCAGGTCCTCCTGACTCCTTACTTTCACTGCACCACCTAGGCGCCCCTCTCATTGTACTTCTTAATTCTAATCTAGTCTGTTTGGAATTTTAGGGTTTTGTTGGGGTAGGCATATGCATACTGGGTGGTCTGCGTAGCTTATTTACCAGAAGTCTTCATAAAAGACTGTATAGATATTGCTGCTTGGGTTGTAAATGTTAGGCAAAGGTGAGGGAAAGGGAGTGTATTCTAGGCATGGGTCTGCCAAGTACAAAGGTTCATAGGAAGGGGAAGTGGAGTACCACGTGTGAGGTATAGAGAGAAAGCCTGTTGGACTGGAGAGTGGGTAAGGGAAAAGGAGCAACATAAAATGAGATTAGAAAGATCGATTCTGGGCCTGGTTGTGAAGGTCTTTAAAAGCCAAATAGAGGCATTTATATTTGACCCTAGAGGCAATAGGAAGCCATTGAAGTTTGAGCAGGGGAGTGACTTGTTCCTATTTGAGTGTAACCCAGAAATTACTTTGGTGGCTGCAGACATCAAGATTTGAGGTAGGGAGACTATTTAGGAGGTCATTACCTCTAGGTAAAAAGTGATAGGTGATTGGACTAAGATGTTTTTTACCAAAAAAGCTAACTAATTTATCGGTTTTGTTGGTCTCGTCAGAAATTTGCTTTTGAAGATTTTCATGTGGCCACCACAAAAGGTTTACTCATTCTGTTCATAACTATAATTTTCTTAAACAAAAGTTTATATGTTTCTGTGGGATTTGTCAGGGCCTGAATGAAGAAGACTGGTCCACTTACAAGAGCAGAGCATCATAGATTTAGTATGGGGAAGGTGGAGAGCCTTTGAGCTAATAGTAATATTGCAACATGCATGCTATTTTGGTTTTGCATTTCACTTAGCCTTTCTTTTAAGAATATGGATTCTGTACTATTTACTATGTGTGTATGTGTATGCATATGAATGCATTTCTCAATATAGTTGTTTACTACAATAATTTCTTAATATTTTACAACTTCAAATGTTAATTTCCTAGTCATTCATTATTTACATTCTGGTCTTATTCTCCTTGCTTTATTTTTAGTGGTTTGTCACTTTGTGCATTAAAAGACCCTGGACTAATTTTGATAGAATGAAAGGATGAGTTTCTTGAACATCTGAAAACTGATGGTACTAGTTTTGCAGGATAAGCAGTTTTCAATTATAAGATGATTTTCCTTTTGGGGCAATCTCATTTTAACCCTTCCCTTTTTGTAATTGTTGAATAATCTTGCATAATTAAAATTGATGCTTTCTGATAAAAATTTCTTTCTTCGGAATATTTGCAAGATGGTATATTTGATAATCATATTTGTGATTTTTTGAATATGTTTAAGTCCAAGGCTCCTTTCTATAGGTATCCTTTGGATTTTACTAAGTTTTAGTTTTCTTTCCCCCCGTCCCCCCTTTTGGGAGGGGGGAAGGCCAGGGTAGTTGGGATTAAGTGACTTGCCTAGGGTCACAGGGCTAGTAAGTGTTAAGTGTCTGAGGCCGGACTTGAACTCAGGTCCTCTTGACTCCAGGAGTGGTGCTCTATTCACTGCACCACCTAGCTTCCCCTCTATTTTTTTTTTTATTACTTTCCTCAGTTAACAAAAATGTATATTCTCTCTTCCACCTCTCTCCCTATTCCCAGAGAAAAAGAAAGAAAATAACCTTGGGACAAATATACAGAATTATGCAAAACAAATTTCCACATTGGCTGTGTCTCAAAAATGTATGTTACATCTTGGCTCACAATCCGTCAACTCTGTTAGGAGGTTGGTCATTGCATGTCTTCCAAGTTGTCTTTACAGTGTTATCTTTATATAAATTACTCTTCCGTGCCCTTTTTCTGTATCAGTTCATATGTGTCATCTCATTTCTCTCAGTCATCTTTTCTTACAGAATGGTATTCATATACCACCAACTTATGTTGTGCTACTTGTTATCTTAAAAAAGAGGTTCTATTAATATTTTCTTAGATAGACTTCAAGAGTCTGGCATACTATGGTCCATGAGGTCACAAGAGACAGACAGGAATGAAAGACTAAACAATAACATTAATATTTTTGTACATGTGAGTTCTTTTTTCTCTTTATTGTATTGCTTGGTGAACGGGTATTCTCAGCTTAATACTGAGACATGGTCCTAAAATGTTTTCCAGAGCAGTTGTGCCAATACCCCAGTTTACAATATGACAGTATGCCTGTTTTCCTACTACCAGCCCTTCTGTCATTTGTCATTTTCCTTTTTGTTCAACTTTAAGAATATGCTGGATGTGAAGTTGAATCTTCAGAATTGCTTTGATAAGCATTTGTCTAATTATTAGTCATTTGCAACACTTTTTTTTGATACGGCTATAAATAGCATAGGTTTTCCCCCTTGTATTGCCTGTTAATGTTCTTTGACCATTTATCAATTTGGGAATGATTCTTGTTCACATAAATCTGAATTAGTTCCCCATAAATCTTAGAAACAAGACCTTTATTGGAAACTAGCTGCAAAGATTCTCTCTTCCCTCTCCCCCATTTGCCACCTCATCGTCTAATTTTAACTGCATTGTTTTTCTAAAACCTTTAAACTTTTGTAGTAGAAATCTCCATCTTACCTTTTATAATTTTTTCTTTTTTTTTGAGTCATTTCTTCTAGCTATAGATCTGAAAGGTGATTTCTTTCTTGAAAGGTAATTTCCTTTAATTTGTCTGCCTTCTGTTTTTGGAGCTTATCATTGTATATAGTGTGACTTATTGGTCTGTACCTAGTTTCTGCCAGTGCTTTCCAGTTTTCTAGACGTTTCTGTCAAATGGTGAGTTTTTACTCCAATATTATAGTATATTTGGGTTTAATAGGCTAATGTGCTTACTTGTTTCTGTATATACTATACTGTATATACTGTATATACCTATACTATTCCATTATCAACTACTCTTTTGTATCCAGTACCAAATTTTTGTGATAATTATTCTGTAGTATGGTTTGAAATGTAATACTTCCCCATTCCTTCCCACTTTTTCATGATTTCCTTTAAAATTCTTGGATCCCCCTTGTTCATCCTTGTCACAATGAAATTTATTATTTTTTTAGAGCTCTACAGAATAATTTGATTGCTATGGCAATGAATTTTTAATTTAGATAGTAATGTTATTGACTCAAAGAATTTAATGTTTCTCCAGTTATTTAGATACATTTTTATCTGTGTAAAGAGTTTATAGTTGTATTCACAAAGTTCCTATGCCTGTTTTGGCATGCATATTCCAGAGTATGCATTCTGTAGTTAGTTTAAGTGGAATCTCTCAATCTCTCTTTCTCTCTCTCTCTCTCTGGAGGAGGGGAAGGCAGAGCAAATAGGATTAAGTGACTTGCCCAAGGTCACACAGCTAGTAAATGTTAAGTATCTGAGGCTGGATTTAAACTCAGATCTTCCTGACTCTAGGGCTGGTGCTCTATCCACTGTGCTTCCTACATGCTGGAATCTCTTTTATACACCCAGACACATATGATACACATGTGTTATTGTTTTTTGTTCAATAATTTTTGGTTGTGTTTGATATTTTAGCCCATTTCAGGTTTTCTTGGGACAGATACTAGAGTCATTGGCCATTTCCTTCTCCAGGATATACATAGCACCTGTACACTCATACATGTTTACAGACACATGTTTATTGTATGTATACATATGTGTATGCACACATGTGTGTGCCATTTCTTTCTGCAGCTCATTTTTACAGATGAGGAACTGAAGCAAACAGGGTTAAGGGTCACACAACTAGTAAGTGTCTGAGGCCAGATTTGAACTCAGAAGGTGAGGCTTCTTGACTCCAGACCCAGTGTTATATTTCCAGCACCATCTAGCTTCTGGATTTTGTTGGTAATATAGAAATGCTGAACATGTATTTTGTTTGTTTGTATCATGCAACTCTTCCAGAGTTACTATTTAAATGAATTTTTAATTGATTCTCTAGGATTCTCAAGTAAAACATATCATATGTAAAAGTTGATTATTTTGTTTGTGTTTTCTCAATTTTTCTAGTACTATATAAAATAGTAATGGTGATAATGGACATCCTTGTTTTACTTTTTATCTGATTCAAGAGACCTCCAATATATCCCCATTACATATGGGGGAGAAGGGCAGGGTAGGAATAAGCATTTATATAGTACCTATTTTGTGCCTGATACTGTACTGTAAGCACTTTACAAAAATTCTTACTTGATCCCTGCCACAACCTTAGAGGTGCTGTTATTATGCTAGTTTGAAGAAACTGAGGCATACAGAAGTTATGTGACTTGCCCAGGGTCACACAGTGAAGGATGTATCTGTGGTTGATTTAGAAGTTGGGTCTTTCTGATTGCAAATCCTGTGTTTTGTCTACTATGCCTCCTAGCTGCCACTTAGTTAGAGCTGTTGGTTCTTGGTTTTAGATAGGTACTACTTTTCATATTTTGGAAAGATCTGTTTATTTCTATGATCTTCAGGTTTTTTTTTTTTTTCAATAGGAATAAGGGTCGTATCTTGTTAAGTGAGTGGGGAGTTAGATGTCACATTGGATAGAGTACTGGCTCTAGAGTCAGAAGGACCTGTGTTCCCATCCAACCTCTTCTCACTAGCTATGTGATCCTGGGCAAATCACTTTAACCCTGTTTGCCTCAGTTCCTCATCTATAAACTGAACTGGAGAAGGAAGTGGCAAACTTGGCAGCATCTCTGCCAAGAAAATTTTGTTAAAAACCTTTTCTTTATGATCATGATTTTTGTTCTTATGGTAAATTATTTTATTTTTATAATTAAACTATACTGAATTTCTCATATAAATCCAACTTGATCATGGTGTATAATCTTTATGAAATTTTTCAGTAGACTCCTTGCTAATATTTAAAATTTTTTGTATCAGTATTAATTAGAAGTAATGTTCCTTGTTTTGACTCTCCTTGGTTTAGTTGTCAAGATTATGTATCAGAAGGAATTTGATAAAATCCCTTTTTAATTTTTTAAAAATGGAATGTGACATTTCAATTATTTTTTTCTCTAAATACTTGATGGAACTCTTTCATCTAGTGTGGTTTTTGTTTTTGGGAACTCATGACTTGTTCTGTGTTAATTCCTCTTCTGTTAATATAGTTTTGTAATTATTCATCTATTTTGTTTAGATGACCAATTTTATTGGTGCATAATTGGGCAAATGATTTATTTTTTAAATATTATTTTATTTGAATTACATGTGAACATTTTTTAAATATTCATTTAAAAATTTTGAGTTCCAGATTTTCTCCTTACCTCCCCTCCCCCTCCCCTAAAACGGTAAGCAATTTGATATAGGTTATATGTATATTCATGTTAATGTATTTCCATATTAGAAATAGTATACTTTGATCTGCATTCTGACTCCATCAGTTCTTTTTCTGGATGTGGGTAGCATCTTCCGTCATGATTCCTTTGTAATTGTCTTTGGATCATTGTATTGCTGAGAAGAGCGAAGTCACTCATAGTTGATAATCACACAGTTTTGGTGTTACTGTGTACAGTGTTCTGAGTCTCCTCACTTTGCATCAGCTCATGTAAGTCTTTCCGGGTTTTTCTAAAATTTGCCTGTTTATCACTTTTTTTACTAAAGATATTTTTATTGCTATTTCACAGAGTTGAATATTTTTCTAGAAGAATTTAAAAAAATCACTCTGCTTGTAGTAAAGTTATATGTACTTGTAGCAAACATAGCTAAGGAAAAGAAAGTGAGAAATGTTATGAAGAAAGCTACAAGAAGCAATGACATTTAGTGACTACAGAAAACTAGCCATGCATTAATATAAAAAGCACTGCTTGTCATTTTTTTATAGCACAATAATAGTCCATTATACTCATATACCACAGCTTGTTCAGCCATTTCCCCATTGATAGATATCCCCTCGATTTCCAATTCTTTGGCACCACAAAAACTGCTATAAATATTTTGTACATGTAGATCCTTTTCCCTTTTTTATGTTCTCTTTGGGATACAGACCTAGTAAGTGGTGTTGCTAGAATGAAGTTGGGCAAATAATTTATAATTTCCTTTATCCCTCATCTGTGATGAATTAATCTTTTATGAATGGCCCTGGCAATTTTGTCTTTTGTCTGTTATAAAAATCAAATTAGTATATTAAGGTTTATGTATTTTACTGTCTCTGCCCCGCAAAAAAGCTCCTAGTTCTTAGTTATTAAGTAGTTCTTTTTGCTTTTAATTTTATTAATCTCATCCTTGATTTTATACAATTTTGTTTAATTGGCTTTTTAAAATGTGTTTTTCTAGTTTTCTCTTAGTTGCTTGTTTGTTCAATTTATTGTTCTTTCTCTCTTTTATCCATGAATGTATTTAGAGGCATAAATTTTTCTTTGAAGACTTGTATTGGCTACATCCCTAACATTTAAAAAAAAGTATGGATTTTTATGAATGACTGAGCAATTCTCAGCAATACAACGATCTGAGACAATTCCACAGGATTCTTCATGAAAAATGCTGTTGACCTCCGGAGAAAGAACTGATGGAGTCTGAATGCAGCATACTATTTAAACTTCCTTTATTTCTTTTTCCCCCTCTGGGTCTCTCTGTGTTTTGTTTTTTTTTTCTTGGCTTTTTTGGAGGGCAATTGGGGTTAAGTGACTGGCCCAAGGTCACATGGCCAGTGTCTGAGGCCAGATTTAGACTCAGGTCCTCCTGACTCCAGGGCTGGTGCTCTATTCACTTCGCCACCTAGCTGCCCCCCCCCCCGTGTTATGTGTTTTGCATGATTGAACATATATTACCTATGACAAATTACTGTCTTGGGGAGGTATATGAGGGAGAGAATTTGGAATTTTAAGAAAATGAATGTTAAAAATTATCTTTACATGTAACTGGCAAAATAAAACGAAAGGAGTCTATAAAATGTTTTTATTGTTTTATTGGTATTATTTTTAATGAAATTCATTATTTCTATGATTGGAGGGGGGGGCTTTGGTCAGTGACCTGACCCTTTATTTGTAGGGGGTGTGTGTGTACACATAAATATATTTTTGCATTGTGATCTGTAAAAATGTTTAATATATTTGTCTTTCAGCGTTAATTTGTAATGCTTTAATACACGGTCAATTGTAATGGTTGCACAGCTGAAAAATATGTGTACTTTTTATTCCCATTTATTCCCATGCCTTTGGTCTGTCATAGACCTTTTCTAAAATTCTTTTCAGATCCTTAACTGTGTGTGTGTGTGTGTGTGTGTGTGTGTGTGTGTGTGTGTGTGTGAGTGAAAGAAATACATTAAGGTCATTATAATTTTATTGTCTATTTATACTTCTAGCTTGAAACCTAGCTCTTTAATTTTAACTCTTCACCTCTAAAGCTTGTTTTCTAAGTATATTAATATGCTACATCATTTGGCTCATGTATATTTTGTATCGATATTAATTCATTATTTTTGTTACCTTTCAGTATGTTTTTTATCTACTTAAAATATCATTTTGTTGTTGCCTTGCCTGAAATAATTATCTTTAACCTTGCCTCTTTTTTACTTGTACTGAAACTTAACAAATTTTACTCCAATCCCTTGTTTTCACTCTGTAATAATCTTTGTTTCACTCTGTATTAATCTTTATGTTTCAAGTATGTTTTTTGTAAGCAACGTCATTAGGTTCTGTTTTATAATCCATTTTCCTCTTCTTCCATTAAAAGAATGAGTCCACTCCATTCACATGAACCTTAATTGTTCATTTCTCAACATCCTATTCTTTTAGTATACCTTCTCCTTGTTTCTCTACTCTTTTTTTTTTTTTTTTTTTGCCTTTTGGAGGGCAATTGGGGTTAAGTCACTTGCCCAAGGTCTCACGGCTAGGTTTTTGTGTGTGTGTGTTAAGTGCCTGAGGCCAGATCGGAACTCAGGTCCTGCTGACTCCAGGGCCTGCACTCTATTCACTGCGCCACTTGCCCCCCTTTTATGTTTTTATTTTTTGTTTTATTTAAACAAATGCTTTATTAACTTATGTTTTACATCATTCATTTCTGACAGATTTTGAGTTACAATCATTTCCCCCCGTTTTTCCCCTACCCACCCTCCCAGAACAGCAGTCGCACAAGATATCGCTTCCTCCAATCTGCTCTCTCCCATACCTTCTCCCATACCCCCTTCGACTTTTCCATTAGAGCAAGATGAATCTCTGTGTCCCAATGCCTGCACATCTTACCTCCCAATTACAAGCAAAAGAATATTAATAATAGTATTTATATATATTTGAAACATTAAATCTTGAGACCTCGAGTTTCAGATCCATTTCCTTCCTCCCTTGTCACCCATTCCCTCTGGGGAGATAAGTAATTCAGTATATGTTGTACATGTCTAGCTATGCAAAACATTATCATAGTAGATATATTGTACAAGGCTGCTTACAATTCCCTCCCACTCATCCCACCCCCCACCTGGTCCATTCCCTACATGATCCTGTCCCTCTTCTATAGTGGGTACTTCCAACCTCCCCTCCCCCCAAGGATGCCCTCCCATCCATCATCCCTCCTCTCATCTCCCTTCCCCCTATCCTGCTGCAGGTTGAGATATCCCATTTAGTATGTATGTCATTTTCTCCCTGAACCAAATTCAATGTGAATGTGGTTTTGCCTTTTTAGCCTTCCTTATTCTCCCCCTCCTTTGCAACCACTTCCCCTTGCTTCTTCTGCATGGGATAGTTTACCCTACCCTGTCTCTCCCCATCTCCTCTTGCCACTTTCCTCTCTCACCTCATAATTTCATCCCTTGAGTATTCTCCCTTCCCAACAAATTCAAATTATGCCCTCTATCCATATATAACTGTAACCATATACACACACATTCACATATGTATTCATATGACCACACACCCTTCTTCCATTATTTTCATAGTGAGAAAGATATCATCAGTCACAGTTATTGCTTTTCCATATAGGAATGTAAATAGTTCAACTTTGTTAAGTTCCTTTTGATTTCTTTTCCCTGATTACCTTCTCAGGCATCTCTTGCTTCTTGTGTCTGGATGTCAAATTTTCTATTCAACTCTGGTTTTTTCCTCAAGAATGCTTGAAAGTCCTCTATTCCACTGAATGACCATATTTTCCCCTGAAACAAAATACTCAGTTTTGCTGGGTAGGTGACCCTTGGGTTCATTCCCAGCTCTTTTGCCCTCTGGAATATCATATTCCATGCCCTTGGATCCCTCAGTGTAGAAGCTGCCAGGTCCTGGGCTATTCTGATTGTGTTTCCACAATATTGAAATTGTTTCTTCCTGGCTGCTTGTAGTATTTTCTCCTTGATCTGGGGATTCTGGAACCTGGCTATAATGTTCCTGGGAGTTTTCTTTTTGGGATCTTTTTCAGGAGGTGATCTGTGGATTCTTTCAACCTCTATTTTGCCCTCTGGATCTAAAACATCAGGGCAGTTTTCCTTGAGAGTTTCTTGAAGGGTGATTTCTAGGTTCTTTCTTTGATCATGGCTTTTGGGTAGTCCAATAATTTTTAAATTGTCTCTCCTGGATCTATTTTCCAGGTCAGTGGTTTTTCCCATGAGATATTTCACATTGCCTTCTAATCTTTCATTTGTTTGGATCTGCTTAACAGCATCTTGATTTCTCATAAAGTCACTAGCTTCCATTTGCTCCAGTCTAACTCTGAAGGAATGAATCTCCTCAGTGAACTTTTGAGATTCTTTTTCCATCTGGCAAATTCGACTTTTTAAGGCATTCTTCTCCTCATTGCCCTTTTGGGCCTCCTTTGCCATTTGAGTTAGTCTATTTTTTAAGGTGTTGTTTTCTTCAGTCAGGCTGTTGACCCTCATTTCATACTTTTCCTGCATCCTTCTCATTTCTCTTCCCAGTTTTTCCTCCACTTCTCTTATTTGATTTTTAAAGTCTTTCTTTAGGCCCTCTATGGCCTGCAACCCGCTCATGTTTTCCCCTGGGGCTTTTGGAGCAGGACTTCTGACCACACAGTCCTCTTCCCGGCCCATGCTGTGATCCTCCTTGCCCCCAAAGTAGGAGTCTAGGGTTGCATTTTTCTGTTTAATTTGTTTCCTTTGCCTTGGCATGCTGCCACTTAATTACTTGACTTTTGGGCTTGTTGCCACACTATGGCCTGGCGCCAGATAGAGGAATTTTCATCCCAAACGTGTGGGGGGCAGCTTCCGTTTCTGGCAAGCTGGGAACCCACCCACGACCTCCACCCCAGATCACACTCCAGATCCAGGGAGGTTAAAGCAAAAGCGATTATCCCCCAAGACTGATCGCTGGATCTCCCTACAGTTCGCAGGCCAGGAGCTGGAGCTGCTTCTGAAAACTACAAAATGGCGTGTCTCCTCAGCGGCTTTTAGCCCCCAGGGGTGGGAGCCGACGCATTCCCCAAATACTGGTCCCAAAGTCCATAGGACACTAATCTCTTACTTGGTCCTAGGCATGTCTATGTTGATAATTCTGGAATCCCCACAGCTTCTGGTGTTCTGGGGTCTCTCCAGCCGGCTGCTGGCCTGGCAGCCCTGGGGCTAAAACCACTCACGCGGACCTGGGCTCGGCTCCCCATGCTCTGCGCTACCCGCTGCCAGGTCCCAGACCGCTGCGCTGGTCCTTCCTGCAGGGCTGCTGGGCTGTCCTCAGCGGGAGGTTAGCTTCTCTGTGTCGTTCTGTGGGTGCTGGGGCTCCAGAAGTTGTTCAGAGTCCCCTTTTACATAGTTTGGGGGGTAATCTGGGGGCAGATTGGCTTGGATGAGCTGTTTCTACTCTGCCATCTTGGCTCCCCCTTGCCCCCTTTTAAAAAAAATTATTTTTAGTTTTCAACATTCACTTCCATTCACTAAATTTTCTCCCCTTGCCCCCCCAAGATGGTGTACAATCTGATAAGGACTCTGCATATACGTTTGTATTAAACATTTTCATATTAGTCATGTTTTAAAGAATTAGAACTAGTGGGAGGAACCATGAAAAAGGAAAAAACAAAAGAGTGAGCAAATAGTGTGCTTCTCTCTGCATTTGGACTCTGTAATTCTTTTCTGGATGTGGATAGCATTTTCCATCATGAGTCTTTTGGAGTTGCCTTAGAGCCCTGCATTGCTGAGAAGAGCGAAGTCTATCAGTTAGTCATCACACAGTGTGGCTGTTTAATATATAATGTTCTCCTGGTTCTGCTTCCTTCACTCAGCATCAGTTCATATAAGTCTTTCTAGGTTTTTCTGAACTCTGCCTGTTCATCATTTCTTATAGCCCAGTAATATTCTGTTACATTTATATATTGCAACTTGTTCAACCATTCCCCAGTTGATGGACATCCCCTTAATTTACAATTCTTGGCCACCACAAAAAAGAGGTGCTATAAATATTTTTGTACATGGGGGTTTTATGATTTTTTTGGAATATAGCCCTAGAGGTGGTAATTGCTAGGTCAAAGGTATGCACAATTTTATAGTCCTTTAGAAATAGTTTATATTGCTCTCCAGAATGGTTGGATCAGTTCACAATGCCACCAACAATGCATTAGGGTTCCAGTTTCCCCACATCTTCCCCAACTTTTATCATTTTCTGTCTTGCCATGTTAGCCAATCTGATAGGTGTGATGTGGTACCTCAGAGTTGGTTTTGATTTGCATTTCTCTGTTCAATAGTGATTTAGAGCATTTTTTTCATATGACTATAGATAGCTTTAGTTTCTTCATCTGAAAGCTGCCTATTCTTTGTCCATTTGTCAGTTGGGGAATGACTTGTATTCTTCTAAGTTTGAATTAGTTCTCTATATATTTTAGAAATAAGGCCTTTATCAGAGACCCTGGTTGTAAAAAATTATTTCTCAGCTTTCTTCCTTTCTAATCTTGGTTGCATTGGCTTTGTGCAAAAACTTTTCAATTTAATGTAATCAAAATGATCCATTTTTGCCTTCTGTAATGTTCTCTCTCTCTTATTTGATCATAGATCTAACAGGTTAACTATTTCTTGTTTTCCTAATTTTACTTATAGTATCAACCTTTATATCTAAATCATGTACCCATTTAAATTTGATGTTGGTATACAGTATAAGGTGTTGGTCTATGCCTAGTTTCTGCCATACTATTTTCCAGTTTTCCTAGCAGTTTTTGTTAAATATTGAGTTGTTATCCCAGAAGCTGGCATCTTTGGGTTTGTCAGACCATAGATTACTATAGTTATTGGCTACTGTGTCTTGTGTTCTTATTAACCTCTTCCCCTAATCAACCTCTCTGTTTCTTAGCCAGTACGAATTTTGATGATTGCTGCTTTATAATACAATTTAAGGTCTGGTATGGCTAGCCTGCTCCTTTTCTTGAAGTGTGTTTTGCTTAGAACCTTTTATTCCCCCTTCCCATTCTATGCCCCTGTTGAGTAATATCTATTTATGCACCCAAATCTGTGTGTCTATTCTAACATCATTTGATAGGTTCATATGAAACTAAAGTTCAAATGATCACCCATTTCCCCTACCCTTTTTCCTTGGTTTAGTTTTTTACCTATACCAGTTATGTGAGAGCTTTACCCCCACTTTACCCTCCCAAGTGCATTCCTTTCCTTTTCTTAATTTAATTTTAATATCTTAATATCAGATTTACTCCAAAGACTGCCCTGTGTCTTATTTGATTCTGTGATTCATGATGATACGGTTCTGTGATCATATGTGATCCTGTCCTGATACTAAAATGTAAACAGTTCATCCTGGTTTATTTCCTTAGGATTACTCTCTCAAATTTACCCTTTTCTCTTTGTTTTGTGTTTGTATTTCAAGATTTTTATGCAACTTTTGTTTTGTTTTGTTTTTTTTAATCAGGAATGTCTGAAATTCTTCTATTTTATTATAAGAGCCTGACAAAATCCATCTTAGAATGATGTTTTCAGAATGCATAAAATAAAACATCTTGAATTGCAAAAGAAACAGTATTGAAAATAATGATGTAGTTTCCCCTTATCCAAGTTTATAAGACTCCCCTATAATTTGTGCATGGATTATTTTGGGTTCTGTGGACCTGCAGTTTCTTTGGTATGGGTACTCTTTACTTACCTCAAGTCCATCATCTGGAGATTTGCTGTGGCCAAAGTTTTTATCACTTGGAGACCAAATTGATGAGAGATTCTTACACAACCCTATTTGCAAGAGTCTTTATTTCCATTTTGATGGGTAGCACACACTGGAGTTTGAACTTCTAGTCCTCTTAATACTGTTATGAAGCTTTAGAGATGACTTATTATATATAAATATTTCCTCTTTTTCTTTTGGCTCTTTGGAAGGGGGAAAGTAGGGCAATTGGGGTTAAATGACTTGGCTCAAGGTCACGCCTAGTTTTTTCGGGTTTTTTTTTTTTTTTTTTTTGGTCTTTAAGTGTCTGAAACCAGATTTGAACTGAGGTCCTCCTGACTCCAGGGCCAGTTGCTCTATTCACTGTGCCATGTAGCTGCCCCTAAATACTTCCTTAAGGAAAACCTTTTCTTACCAACCTTTTCTTACAAATTTCACTTGGAATTCATTAGAAACTAAAACTGTTTATTGTGAAATTATTGAAAGCATTGCATCAGACCAGTCTTTACAAGTAGGTCGTTCATGCCATGCTGTTAAACTTTTGAGACAGGAATTGTGGGGTTGGGAAAGTAATATAAGGGAAGTAATTCAAATTAAAAATTCATTTACTCTTTTAAAAACACCAGAAAAAATGGAATGCCAAACATTGAAGTCACCTAGCAATAATGGAAGTGTATTCTACGGAAGACCTTAAAAAGCTACTCCTTCAGGTTAAGTAAGTTTAAAATGAGTTAAGTAGTAAGAGAATTTAATTCCCTTTTTATGTAATAGTAAGTTTGTCTTACAGATTATGTCTTAGAAAGTCCATTAGAGTAGTTTATCATTTTTGACATCAACTGAATTTTCAAAATTGAAAGCTTTACTAATTGTTATTTAATCTTTTTAAACAATCAAAATGGTTGTAATGCTTATATACTACATAAGGCTGATGCTTGAGGCAAAGCAAATCAGAATCAAGCCTCTGGTTTTCATTTTCTTTTTCTTTTTTTTTTGCTTTTTGGAGGGCAATTGGGGTTAAATAACTTGCCCAAGGTCACACGGCTAGGTTTTTTGTTGTTTGTGTGTGTTAAGTGTCTGAGGCCAGATCGGAACTCAGGTCCTTCTGACTCCAGGGCCAAAGCTCTACTCACAGAGCCACATAGCTGTCCCATTCATTCATTTTCTTTTTCATTCAAATTGCAGACTACTAGAAAAATCTATGGAGTAGGACATTTGAAAATGGCTGTCAGTAGGAAGACTTTTTGTGAAGTGACTAACTAGAAGTGTGTGTGTGTGTGTGTGTGTGTGTGTGTGTGTGTGTGTGTGTGTGTGAGAAGTCATCATGAACACTGGTCAGATCCAAGGCAGTGTTAGTGCCATCCTATCCTGTCAGTTTTAAAGTGCCTTTCTGTTCAAAGTTGATTAACTTACTGTTGGGGTGCGTGTGTTTTTAGGAGATTTACTAGAAAATACCTTTTTAAAGCAAAATGGGGTAGATCTTAAAAGTGGATTTGGGAGAAGGTTTATGCAGAGTAGTAGAGAGATGGGACACTGAGCTTGAGCTTCAGTGAAAAATTCTGTCCTTAAAATTAAATGTGGTAGTTCATTACTCTTAGTGGGGTGGCACTATTTTCTCTCATTATCAGTTTGACATAAGCTTTAGTTTAAGTATTTGTTGGTTTGAATCCAGAATCTAGGTTTGAATCTATTGGTATGTTATTGGTATGATACAAATCTCTTAATTTTTTTTCTAGGCCTCAGATTCTTTATTTCTTTGGTAAGGGACTTGGACTAAATGACCTCGAAGATGCCTTCTATGTCTGAATGAATATTGATTCAACAGTTGTAAATGCAATCTTGTAAAAGAGACCACAATAATTTGTCCAAATGAATAAATTATTTTGACCAAAAACTAATTTATACCAGTGTTGGAAAGATGGTTCAGCATTGAAAATTCCATTAATTCCTTAATCATATTAAAAGCATAAAACATAAAAAACCACATGATTATCCCAATAGAATCAGAAAAAAAACTGCTTACAAAACATAGTCCCCATAAATACTAAAATCTTACAAACTATGGGTAGAGAGCACCCTTTTTAAAACGTGAAAAACATCGACTTCAAATCAAAAGCAAGGGTTTACATAGACAATAAGTATAGTATAACCCTTCCCAAAAAATGAGAATAAAGCAAGTGTTCATTCATTATACTTTGATATAGTTCCAGAAAAGCTACTAATAGCAATAAGATGAGAAATAAAATAATATACATAGAGTTAAAAAAAAAGGTAAAACTATTCTTACTTCCTAACGTTATGATAATTTACCTGGAAAACCCCAGAGAATCCACAAATATTTTAATTGATATAATAGAGATCTTCAGCAAATTTGAAGGCTAGAAAATAGACCCTCACAAATTAACTGCATTTTAATTCCACTGGTTTTAAATAATCAATTTTGTTCTATTATTGTACATTCTTTGAAGAGAAGTTTAATTGGAATTAAATGAGTGTTTAGAAAAGATAAGAAAGTTATTATAGCCAGCTTTTGATTAAATCTGATATTTCTTGGTTTCAATATGAATCACTTAATTTCTCAGAAAAGCTTAAAATTTCAGCTTAAATTTTTATAAGACATACTAATAAAGTACCAAAGTTTATATTAACTTGTGATGTTCAGGGTTGTTGGTTTTCTCAGATACTCCACATTACCTCTGGAATGATTTTCTGAGCCAAGACCTTTAACATTAGGGATCTTATTAGCAGCAAAATAACCCATTCTATTTTCATACAGTTTTAATTATTGAGAAGTTCTTTACACTGAGCTGAAATCTGATGCTTTGTAATTTCTGCCTATTAGTCCTAGTTCTTCTGTCTTCCATAAATATATATGACTTCACACAACATTACTTCAAATATTTGAAGACAAGTATTATTCCTAAAGGTTTTTCTCCAAAATCTTTTCAACCTATTCCTATAATCTTGATTTCTGGTACCTTAAATTTGCATTGTGTTCCTCTTGACACGTGGCACTTTGAATTGAGCACAATAATACTCTTCAGGTGTAGTGAAAAAGTAATAAAACTCAAACCTCCTAATTATAATTAATTTCTGCCTTTTGTCATAGTCCAGGTCTGCCTAACTTGCAGCACGCCAGAGGATTTCAGGCAATCCTTGAAAAATGTAGAGGAAAACATTTTCCATTTTTTGAGGGCTGCTGGAAATATCCTTTGGTGTGCCCATGGGCGCAGATTGTTCAGGTTTTTCCTGTCATTTTCCTGTCCAGTCATTCCTGGCAAAAGTGCACTAATAATTTATCTTCAAAGAGGTAAACATAATTGGTGGAACTTGAGAGTTTTTGTTGGCTTGTTTTGTTTTGGTGGATCAAGTGATTCAGTGGCTAAATGAAGAGTTTAGTTGATCAGTAACTTTTCTAGTTCAGACTGCACTTTGGGACATGAAGTGAGTGAGTTGTAGTTGATTGATTCTCTTCAGAGAAGTGGGTGCCCCTTTAGCATGACCCACTCATCTTATTGGCACTTTTCACTTTTGCTCAGTGTTGAGTTTCTGAAGTCACATAGATCATAGATTATTCCAGAGGCCATATCAGGATGGTTTTCTGAGAACAGGCAAGATCTTCCTTTTTTTCTAAAGAGCAACAATATTTAACATATGATGGTGTCTCAGACTTTCTCATCTAACTTTAGATGAGCTTCACTGAATGGTTTTAGGATTCTGCTGTGGCCTTACAAACTTAGTCGATATAAACTGTTTATTGAAATAGATGATTTGTGAACTTTAATTCTGTGGTATGAAGGGAGTACCAAAATACTTGTCATTAGTTTTATTCTTTGACCTATGAAATAACAGAATTTTAGACCTTAGAGATTTGTTCATAGGAAAATTATTATGTGTAGGTATAGGTAGTAGATAACAATTCTTGCCCTGCAATGGTAGGTTCATAATAGGTACTCAACAATTTTTGTTAAATTAACAGGTTAACTTTTGGTCTGTTAGGTGAGAGATGACTTGAAGACATTTCAGGGTTATATGCATTTAGTGAATATTGGGTTTCTCCAGGGAACTAGATTCTCCTCTTTTTAGTTGACCTTCATAGCTTTACAAGTTTTCCAAGTTTCTGATACGTTAATGGACTGTTTTTCTTGCATATATTTTCAGTTAATAAGCTTTTGGACTTGTGACAGCTAATTCAGTTGTGGTTTGTACTCTTCTAATTGCAGTTGAAATCTAATCTATTCTAAGCTGTTAGGGGAATACAAAGAGAGACCAGTTATTAATTTGATTCCTATTCCTTCTAAATTATCAGAGTTCATCTCTCCTGCCCGGTTTATAGACTACTTTTTCTGCTTGAGATATTTTTTTTGGTAGCATTTAGTTTTAAACATCTTGTTAACTAGAAAATATGCTTATTTGTTGGCTATGGCAGTGTCAACTGAGGAAGGCTGGACAGAAAGCAGTTCCGGAAGGTGCCAAACTCACGGGTGTGGCTACTACTACCTGTCAGGGAGCAACTTAACAGTTCTGTTTTGGTATACCAAGGTTGCAGAAGTCCAACTAACAGGTAAAAATTAAATTGTGATTTGCCTTTAAGTGCTTAAAATACAAATTATTTTCCATTTCTTAATGTTATATACTGATAGTGATGTGTAGTTTAAATGTGAGGTTTTGTCAGAATAGCACTTTGTGATATTGGAAATTTATCCAGTATATAATTGTTTGGCATATAGTTTTTTTGCTTTTTGGAGGGCAGTTGGGGTTAAGTAACTTGCCCAAGGTCACACAGCTAGGTTTTTGTTTGTGTGTGTGTGTTAAGTGTCTGAGGCTGGATCCGAACTCAGGTCCTTCTGACTCCAGGGCCAGCGCTCTACTCACTGTGCCACCTAGCCGCCCCTTGGCATATAGTTTTGTTGGACATATTTTAGAATTTTAATATATTTTCAGTACATTTCTAATGGGTTATATGTGGAAAAAATACATTGGTGGACTTGTTTTGAACAATATTAAGCTAATGAAGTTTACAAAACAAAATTAATAAGGTTTCCAAATAGTTTTTTTATTATGCTTTTAGTGCTGTCATAGGTTAAAAATATAAAAGGGATTAAAATTTTTTTAAACAACTTGGTTGAAAGGGTAGATCTTCATTGATTCTATACAAGGAAACTGTTTCTAGAACTTTCCTTAAAGAGAAAGTCACTGAATAAGTTTTTTTTGGGGGGAGGGGGCGTCATAAAAACCTTGTAAAATTTTTATTTTGTTAAGAAACAAAACAAAACATTTAGTGTTTCTTTATGTGCAGGCTGTTCTTGTCGGCTACTTGTGCAGTCTTATATTGACTGAATGTCGGAAAAAAGGTGTTAGGGTACCTGTGGGGCATGTAGGAGATGTTACCTGGATTAGTTAAGGTGGAATAGGAGTGACTGGTGCCTTTTGTCCAGGAATTTATGACTTATCTGTGGAGATGTTCATTATGTTTTTATTCGTCACTAACACTTCCTCCAGTACTCCTTTACCTGCACCACCCAGAGAACCTTCCCCACACAGAAGACAGTATTTTTCAAAGGTAAAGAAAGGAAAGGGGGAAAATCATCGCTGATTAGTGCAGTAAAAACCTCTGACACGTGTGTGGCGTGCAACACGCGGGGACCTCCCATTGCTGCAAGCAGGCGGGCTCGGCAGTGGCCTCTCGCCTCTTTGGGGCCATGCGTGTTCTTTATAAATATGCAGTATTCACTTGATTTGTTCTCTTGGCTTCTCTCTGCTTACATTGTTGTAGTCACTGTGTGGAGCAGCTTGGTGCTGAAGTGGGTAGAGTTCTGGGCCGAACTTAGAAAGACTCATCTTCCTGAGTTCAAGTTTGACTTCAGACACTTATTAGTTATGTGATCCCAGACAACCACTTAATCCCGTTTGCCCCCGTTTCCTGAGCTGGAGAAGGAAATGGCAAACTACTCCAGTATCTTTGCCAAGAAAAGCGCGGTGGGGTGCAGTTTTCCTGGCTTTACTTACTCTACATCAGCTCATGTAGATCTTTTCATGCTTCTGTATCCCTCGGTTTCTTATGGTAAAGTAATCCCTTATAGTTATCTCCCAAGTTTGTTTAGCCATTTCCAAGTTTGATGAGCATCTTGGTTGTCAAAAGAAATGCTGTTATAAATATTTTGGTGTATGGGGGACATTTGTTTTCATCAGTGACATTTTAGTTATTTTTTTTTTTGTATAGTTCCAAAATGGTTGTGTTGATTTAAACTTTAGCAACAATGTTTTAGTGTACGTATCTTCCCACAGACCCTCCAGCATGAAGTGTTTCCATCTTTTATCTGTCAATTTGCAGAGTCTGAAATGAAATCTGAGGGTTGTTTTTGTATTTCTCTTGTTTGTGACGTGGAGAGTTCTTTCATGTGATTAAGTTTGCAGTTCTTTTGAGAACTATTTTTTCTTATCTTCTGACTACTTACACACACACACACACACACACACACACACACACACACACACACACACACACACATATATCTGTCTGTTTGTATCTTGAACACCCAATCCTCACCAGAGACCTAGAATAAGTACCTAGAATACCTAGAATAAGAAGGGAATTAGGCAAATGGCTATATATATATATATATATATATAATTTTTCTGATAAAGGACTGGTATCTAGAAGTATAAACAAGAAGTGAAGACTTTTTTTTTTGCCTTTTTGGAGGGCAATTGGGGTTAAGTGACTTGCCCAAGGTCACATGGCTACATTTTTATTTGTGTGTGTTAAGTGTCTGAATCTGGATCCGAACTCGGGTCCTTCTGACTCCAGGGCCGACGCTCTACTCACTGTGCCACCTAGCCACTCCGAAGACTTTTAATATATGTTGAATTTTTTACATTGAATTAGTGTCTAAGGAACTCAGTTTCCTGGGGTGATCAGGAAGGATCTCAGGATCTTGAGCCCACAAGCAGCATAAATTCTATCACATGGAAGTAAAATCTAAGTAATTTGGGAAGTGTGAGTACTGTAGCACATAGAGTCAGAGCAGACTTTATGCTGAGCACATGGGGTTCTTAAGAGAAAGTTGAGGAGTGTGCTTTCCGTTCATAGTGGCCAACCATGGAAGGGAAACTAGATATGCAATAGTAGATTTGTCTGGAACGTAGGCCTTGTGAAAGGGATTACTACGTAAATGTCAGTGTAGAAAGACAAGATAATAAGAGCGTAGAGCATCCTCATTTTACAGAAGAGGAAATGTTAAGACCCAGGAACTATAAATGACCTGCCCAGGAAGACCACAAAGCCAGACTGCCGAAGGACTTTATATATCAAATATATGGTAATGTGTATAGAATCTCAGAGGCATTAGGGAATGATGTGCTCAGACTACCACTTTAAAAATACCAATTTTGACACTATGTGGGGGATAGTTTAGAAACAGGACAAAGACCAAGTAAGAGACTATTGTAATGATGCAGTTGAGAGGAGATGGTCTGAGCTCTCAGATGTGAATGCTTCCAGAAAAAGATGGAGTGCAGAGATGTTGATTTTTCCCTCAGGACTTATAGAAAATTGGATATAATAGTGGGTGAAGGAGCATGCAGAGTTAAAGACTTGGCTTAACTTGAAAGTGTGGGTTATTGGAAGAATTGTGGCACCCTTTACAGAGATAGGAAATTGGGGAATAGATGGGTAGGTTTTTATGGAAATAGCTTAAGTTTGGAATTTTGCACAAGCATCTAAGGGTAAATGTACAATGATAGTCCATTGGTAAGCTGAGACTAGAGCTCAGGAGAGAAGAGAGGATTTAATGCAAATCACCAGGAGAGTAAGTCTATAGAGAGAGAAGAATCTTAGAGCAAAGCCGAGGGCATGTCTCTTTTATTAAGTATATCTCTAATCAGGGATAAAGGTAGGAAAAACTTACTTATTGCATAGCAGTATCTATATTTTAATTGACATATTAAGTGCCAGGTGTATAGTACTTTCACTATTTTAGCTGAAACTTTAATGGACTTAAGTAAACTTGTCTCTGATTATCTTTTATAGTGCCTCTGATGCAGAAGAGAACTTTCCAGAATTCATTATAATTTTCAGTAAGCAGTATACAAGGCATAATTCCTTGCTTTTTGACTCAGGGTTACTTGACATGCCAGTTACTGTTGCTGTTTCATACTGTAATATTTTGATAGCATCATTTTGAAGTTTTTGCTTTGACAATAAATGCTAAAAACGTTGCTATTTTTTTTGAGTTCTTTAATTATGAATTGTTACTGTAAGTGACTCTACATTTAACAGTTTCCTGACCCCAGCTGTTTTGCTTCTAATATGTTTTAACCATTCATTAAGATTGTACTTTGTTGGGCGGCTAGGTGGCGCAGTGAATAGAGCGCCGGCCCTGGAATCAGAAGGACCTGAGTTCGGAGTCGGCCTCCGACACTTAATCCGCACAAACAAAAACCTAGCCGTGTAACCTTGGGCAAGTTACTTAACCCCAATTGCCCTAAAGGGGCGGCTAGGTGGCGCAGTGAGTAAGAGTGCCGGCCTCGGAGTTTGGATGACCCGAGATCAGATCTGGCCTCTGAAAATGAGCACCCACGCATAAATCAAATGACTAGCCGTGTAACCTTGAGCAAGTTACTTAACCCCAATTGCTTTAAAAAAAAAAAAAAAAAAAAAAAAAAAAAAGATTGTACTTTGTTGTAAGGGCCATAGAGGCTTACCTGTCAGTAAAGTCATGTTTCTATAACTGTGCCTCCTCCCTCAAAGAAATTGAAGGAAAAGTAGTATGTGAATATAAACTTTTATTTAGTTATTAATTTAGCCATTTCAGTATCATTTTTGCTTGTTTCTACAGTATATGTAGAAACTTGAGATTGGTAGATAAAAGATGAATGATCAAGAATTTTATTGCATATATAATCAAACCCAAGTATCTGTTTGAATATTCATAGTGGAACAATGTAATTTAGCATATTCCTGGGTTGCCTGCTGTTGCTAGCAATTGTATATTTAGAAAATGTCTGTTAATTTCGCTATTTACTTAAATAGTGATATGGTAGAAAAATAACAAATTTGGACCAGTTTTCTTTTTAATAGCCACAACACATTCCATTATTAACAGTTTTTACATTCATATTCCTAATAAAATAAATTTTTATTTATAAAATAGATATTTATTATAGTTTTTAGAATGATTGGGTTGGTGTTATTTTGAATCTTGTTAGAACTGAAAGAGATGTTAAGAGCAGCCTATGGTCTAGCCTTCTTGTTTTCCAGTTGAGGAAACAGGTTGGCCAGCATAGGGTCCTGAGGCCATTTTAATTAAGTCCAGTGCTGGAGGTCTTCTTGCCAGTCTTCCTGTTACCCAGTTGCTATTTTGTGATTCATACACATTTATGAACCAGCTTGCTAACTTGGCAAATGGAAGCACCTCAAGGGCCAGAATTGTTTTGTTTTGTCTTTGAATGCCCCAGACCAGACCCATTGCCTGAGACAAGCTTGGTGAGTAATTAACCAAACACAGCCTGACCAAATCAAAAATCACAAAACCAAAGCTAAAGAAAGAGTCTGGATAAATATTTAAAATAAATAAAATAAATCTAAAGAACCTTTTATTAGTAGGTTAAAGACAATCTATTGGTTGTCTTTATTATCTGTTGATACTAAGGAGGGAAGAAAAGAGTTGTTCAGGGGCGGCTAGGTGGCGCAGTGAGTAGAGTGCTGGCCCTGGAGTCAGAAGGACCTGAGTTCAGATCCGGTCTCAGACACTTAACACACACAAACAAAAACCTAGCCGTGTGACCTTGGGCAAGTTACTTAGCCCCAATTGCCCTCCAAAAAGCAAAAAAAAAAAAAAAAAAGAGTAGGTTCGGCTTCATAGTAGCCAGACCCAATATCAGAGATTGCTGGTTATTTAAAGGATAGATGGCAAAAATCACATTAATGATCCCAGGAAGTTAAGTACAGTTTTAGTAAATTATTGTTTCAAGGCAAAACTCCTTCGGTTTATTCATAGAGATACGCACTCCACAAGGAGAACACTGTACTCATACAATTCTAACAACTCCTGAGTATCCAGACAGAGACAGGGTTGTTAGATGTAATTCGGATAAAGGTGGAAGTAAATAAAATGCTGGTGTTCCAGCCATCAGGAGCTGAGTGCCTGCTGTGAACCAGACCTGCCACTAACTGGAAGACACCATGCCCTGCTCTCTTCCCCTCTTCCTGCCCCCCACCCCAAAAAAAACCACCTAGTAACTGTCCCCAAAGGAAGTGGCACAACAAGAGGATAATTACATATGCAACCAAATAAATTTGGGAAAGAAGGATGGGACCTGAGAGACCAAGCAGCCAGCTGTGCTTTAGATATGAAGCTCCTGGAGGGCAGGGAGTGTTTGCTTTTTTATTTGTATTTCCAGAACATAAATTGGTATAGTGCCTAGGATGCCCTTAATAAATGTTTGCTTAATACATGGTTGTCCTGAACTCTCCATACTATTTCCCTTGGTAATCTTAACAGCTTCCATGGATTTAATTACCATTTGTCTGCTGATGATGCTCAGGTCGACTTCTCCTGCCTCAAACTCTCTGCTAGCCTCCAGTCTTGTATCTCCAACTGTCTTTCAGACATCTTGAACTGAACGTCCAGCAGACATCTTCAACTCAATGTGTCCAAAATGAACTTATCTTTTCCTCCTCACCTTCTCCCCCCTCCTACCTTCCCAATGACTTTTGAGGGCAACAGTATCTTAGGAATCATCTTGGGTTCTTCACCATCTCTCACACCCCCCCACCCCCCAATCACAAAGCTGTTGTTAATGCCTGTTGACTTCACCTTTGCAACATCTCAGATAAACCCCCATCTATCCTGATACCATCAACACTTGTGTGCAGGTCTTTATGGTAGGCATGGTAGGTCTGCCTCCCTCCAGCCTTTCCCCACTCCAGTCCATCCCCCTATTCAGCCACTAAAGTGATTTCCCCAAAATACAGGTTTGAACTTGTTAATAAACTTTAGGGGTTCTCCATTACTTCTAGAGCAAATACAAAGTGATCTGGCTTACTTTATAACCTAGTCCCCTCCTATGTTTCCCACAGCCTCTCCTGGCTGTCCCATGAGCAAGACACTTGGCGTTTGGACAGGCTCTGGACATTTTCTCTGGCTGTCCTGCATGTGTGGAATGCTCTGTCTTTTCTTTTGCAAAGTGCTCACCTCACTGAGTCCCAGTTAAAATCCAGTCTGCAGAAAGCCTTCCCTAATCCTTCTTAATTCCAGTGCTTCCTTTCTCAGTTATTTCCTATATATGTGCTTGTGTATATACATTTGTTATCTCCCCCATTAGATTGTAAGTTCCTGGAGGCCAGGGATGGCTCTCTTTTGCCTCTCTTTTTATCTTTTCTAGGAGTTTATCAGAGCATTTGGTAAGAGAGAATTAGGATAAGGGAGATAGCTATCAGGGATGGTGTAGGGATGGGAGGATCTAGTGTGTTGTTGTTTTTTCTTTTAAGGGATGGGTGAGGCTTTTTCTTTTTGGAGGGCAATTGGGGTTAAGTAACTTGCCCAAGGTCACAGGGCTAGGTTTTTGTTTGTGTGTGCATTAAGTGTCTGAGGCCAGATCCGAACTCAGGTCCTTCTGACTCCAGGGCCAGCGCTCTACTCACTGCGCCACCTAGCCACCCCGTGAGACTTTTTCTAGCACAGTCCAAATGGTTTTGCAGAATAGCTAGATCAGTCTACATTAGTTTTCCCATAGCTTCTCCAGCATTCCCTGTTTTCATTTTTGACATCTTGGCCAGTATTCTGAGGTAATGGTGAGGTTGAAACCTCAGTTTTAAATTTTGATTTCTCAATAGTTATTTGGAACATTATTTCATACAATTACTTATAGTTTTGTCATTTCATTTTAAAACCACCTGCTTGTGTCACAAACTCATCTAGGCTTCGTAGTCACTTTAAAAAATAGTCCTTGTGGTTTTCTTTCTGCTTTTTCTTATTTTGGTGACAACAACTTTATACCATTGTTTAAGTAGTCGGTTTCCACCACCATACTTAAGTGAAATACTTTCTTCCATTTTTATCATATTCTGTTTTAAAATTTTTAAATTCATTCTATTCATTTTTTTATTCATTTTGAACTTAAATATTTAAAAATTTCCATAAAATTTTTTTACACCACAACAGAAAGAAGATTCAATATGAAACCATGACCCTCCATTTCAGTTTCATTTTTTTGAAAAGGCTATGTAATATTACTACTACACATTGTTTTCTAAGCTACCCTGCCTTTCTTTGTTTCTTTCTGAGTTTTATTTTGTTCTCTGCTGTGTACTTGTAATTTTTTTCCTCCCTTCCTCCATCTCCCACCCCACATTAGAGATGGCCACCATTAGACCCAGTCTTGTATGTATATAGTAAAACTTAGTATATATACTTGTTTTTGTTTTTTGCTTTTTGGAGGGCAATTAGGGTTAGGTGACTTGCCCAAGGTTACATGGCTATTTTTTGTGTTAAGTGTCTGAGGCCGGATTTAAACTCAGGTCCTCCTGACTCCAGGACTAGTACTCTATCTATCCACTGTGCCACCTAGCTGCCCCAGCTTTACTATTTGTGATCTTTGCCCTCTCTCTGCTACAACCTCTCACAAATAAAACAAGGTATTGGATAAAGTTATCTGTTCCATTTTAATTAGATTCCAATCTAATATGATTCTCTCCACTCCCCCCTTTTAAATCTATATGTGGTTTCAATTTTTTATTTTTGTTTTTTTTTTTTTTTTTGAAGCGGGGGAGGACAGGGCAGTTGGGATTAAGTGACTTGCCCAAGGTCACACAGCTAGTTTTTGTGTTGTGTCTGAGGCCGGATTTGAACTCAGGTTCTCCTGACTGCAGGGCTGGTGAATACACTGTGCCATGTAGCCACGCCTATATACTTGTTTATCAGTTCTTTCTCTGGAGCTGAATAGCATCTTCTTCATAGATTCTTTGTAATTGATTTATAAAACTCATAGTAGCTTAGTCATTCACAGTTCTTTGAACAATATTGCTATTACTACATATATAATATTCTCTTGGTTCTGCTCATTTCACTCTTTGTTATTTCCTGTGAATCTTTCCAAGTCTTTCTGAAGTCAACCAATTAATCATTTCTTAACCACAGGAGTATTTCCATGACAATAATATCACAAGTGGTTTAGCCTTTCCTTAATTAAATAATTAATGGGTATCGCCTCAATTTTTGGTTCTTTGCCTCCACAAAGAAAGTTTCTATAAATATTTAGAATATGTAAGTTCTTTTCCTTTTATCTGGTCATCTTTTGGTGCAGATCTAGTAGTGGTATTGCTGTGCCTACCAGTCTAGGCAGTTTAATAACTCTGGGCACAATTCCAGATTGCTCTCAAAATGGTTGAATTAGTTCTGTTCAGAGTTCCATCAAAATTGTATTAGTGTCCTAGTTTGTTCACATCCCTCCCAGCATATGTCATTTTCCCATTCTGCGTCATTTTAACTGATTTGATAGGTATGAGATAGTTTTAATTTCCATTTTTCAAATCAATGATTTAAAACATTTTCCCATATAATATATAGTTTTGATTTCTTTATCAAAAAACTGCCTGTTCATGTCTTTTGACTGAGTCATTCCCCAATCATTAAACATAAATTTGACAAAATTCAATATATTTGGAATTTGAGACCTTTATCAGAGAAATGATATAAAATTCCCCCAGTTTTCTGTTTTCCTTTTAATCCTATCTACACTGGTTTTGTTTGAATAAAATCCTTTTAATTTAATGTATCTTATGCTTCATAGTGCTCTTCTTTATTCATAAATTCTTCTATCCATATGTCTGATAGGAAATATGGTCCGTATGCTTTTAATTTTCTTATGATATTTTCCTTTATATTTAGGTCATGCATTTATTTTGATCTTATATTAATTAGTAAATGGTGTAAGTTATTGGTCTAGACCCAATTTCTGCCAGATTGCTTTCCAGTTTTCCCCATAGTTTTTACCAGATAATAAATTCTTATCCCCAAAGCCTAAATCTTTATATTTGTCAAACACAAGGTTGCTGTAATCACTTACTACTGTGTATTTTATATCTGCTCTGTTCCACTGATCTAGCCAGTACCTGAAAGTTTTAATAATTACTGCTTTTTAATATAGTTTAAGATCTAGTACTGCTAAACCTCCTTCTTTTACATTAAAAAAAGTCAGTTCTGATTTTTTTCATGCCTACCACCTGAAAGGGCTATGTTTCCACTTTGGAAGTGATTAGTCTCGATAATATCTTATTAGTTCAGAGAACAGAGACATCATTACGGGCTGGGGTCATGAGGCAAAAATTAAGGGGAGGTTAGATAAAGGTACAAAGGCGTGAAATGGTTTTTGGTGAGAGTGAAAAGGACCATTTGACTAAAAAGTGGAAATGTTAGAGGTAAATGAGGAGTCAAATTGTGGTGGATCCGTCCAGTGTTTCTGACCTGGTCAATCACATTTCCAAAGCAATATTTTTAGAAATGTTTTGAGGACTGCTGTTATTTAATAAATATTTATAAATTTTGCAAAACATACAATTAATGATACTAATAATGGAAAAGGAAGCTAGCCAAAAATGAGTGAAGCCAAACCTGCCTGAAAGTTTTGGATATAAGCTATTTGAATAAATTAATCTAGGATTTAGCTGTGAAGTCAGGAAACCCTAACACATACACAACAACAACAACAACAAAACTAGAAAAGGCTAAAACAAGTCTTTTTACGATAATTTTCCAATTAGTGTTGCACTAAAAGTCAGTCACATTTTTGGGCGGCTAGGTGGCAAAGTGAATAGAGTGCTGCTCCTGGAGTCAGGGGGACCTGGGTTCAAATGAGGCCTCAGATACTTATCCAAGTCACTTAACCCCAATTGCCTTCCAAAAAGCAAAAAAAATAAAATGTCAGTTCCTTTGATATTCTTCATCTTTTGTTTATCCAAATAAATTGTTATTTTTTTCTACCTCAATAAATAATTTTTTGGTTATTTAATAGAACTGTCATTTTTATTACATTGGCCCTGCCTACCCATGAATGATTCTTCAGTTATTTAAATCTGGTTTAATTTGTATAAAAGTATTTTGTATTTATTATATTTGTAATATATTGTATTTGTTTTGGCAGGTAGACTTACATATATTTTATACTGTCTACTATTAATTTAAGTGGGATATTGCTTACTGTCTCCTTAAGGGTTGTGTTGGTGATAAATAGAAATGCTGATGGTTGATGTGGATTTATTTGATATCCTCTACCTTGCTACAATTAATATTTCCACTAACTTTTTGATTGAATTTCTAGGATTTTCTAAGTATATCATCACTATCTGCAAAAAGTGATGTTTTTTTTACCACATTGCCCATTATGATTTCTTTTTTTTTTATTCTCAGTGCTATTGCTAGCATCTTTTCTTTTCTTTTCTTTTCTTTTGGAAGGCAATTGGGGTTAAGTAACTTGCCCAAGGTCACATGGCTAGGTTTTTGTTTGTGTGTTAAGTGTCTGAGGTCGGATCCGAACTCAGGTCCTTCTGACTCCAGGGCCAGTGCTCTACTCACTGTGCCACCTAACCGCCCCCTGCTAGCATTTCTTTTGAATGGTATTGACTAATAGGCACTTTTGTTTCTTATCTGGATCTTATTGGGAAGGCTTCTAGATTATGCCCATAATGGTTGCAGGTGGTTTCAGGTAGATGCTTCTCATAATTTTAAGGAAAAATCCATAGACTTTCAAGTATTTTTGATAGGAATGAATGTTGTCAAATACTTTGTCTAAAGCCTTTTCTGGGTCACATCATTACTTTTGTTACTACTGTAATCAATTAGTTTTAGTTATGTTAAACCATCATTCTTGGTATAAATCCCACTTAGTTACAATGTATAATATTTGCAGTATATCGTTGTAGTCTTCTAGCTAGCATTTTATTTGGGATTTTTGCATCCATATTCATTAATGAAATTGGTCTATAATTTTCTTTGTTTTTTGTCTTCTTGGTTGAGGTCTCAGTGTCATATTTGTTTTATAAAAGGAGTTGGGTAGCACTTGTCTGTCATTGCAAATAATTCACGTAGTATTGGAATTAATTGATCTTTAAGTGTTTGGTAGAATTCACTTTTAAATTCATCTGGTGCTATTACTTTTTTCTTAGGAAGCTCATTTATGATCTATTCAATTTCTTTTTCTAAAATAAGTTTGTGTAGATCTACTTTTTCTGTTGATATATAGGCAGTTTGTATTTTTTTTAAAATATGCCATTTCACTGTATAATTGGGCAGAATAACTCTTTATAATTGTTTTGATTTCATTTTTATTAGCAGTATATTCACCCTTTTCATTTTTGATGCTACTTACTGGGTTTTCTTTTCATTTTAAAAATATTAACCAATGATTTATTTTTTAAAAAATTAAAGGAAATTCTACTTTTATTTATTATTTTAGTGGTTTTCTTACATTCAGTTTTGATTAATCTCACCTTTAATTTTTAGGATATCCTATTTGGTGTTTAATTGGGGATTTTTAATTTGTTCTAGTTTTTTTTTTTAAATTGCATATCCAGTTTATTGATCTTCCTCTTTCTTTTATTGATGTAAGTATTTAGAGATATAAAATTTCCCATAATTACCGCTTTTGTTGCATCCCATAGGTTTTGATATGTAGTTTCATTACTATCATTCTCTTTGATGAAATTATTTATTGTTTTTGTTACTTCTTTAAACTGCTCATATTCTTTAAGATTAGGTTATTTTGTCTCCAATTAATTTTCTTTTTTTCCCCCAAATGCTTTATTAACTTCTGGTTTACACCATTCATTTCAGCCAGATTTTGAGTTACAATTTTTTCCCCATTTTTCCCCTACCCACGACCCCAGAATAGCAGACCCACAGGATATCCCCTCATCCAATCTGCTCTCTCCCATCTCTTCTCCCATACCCCCTTCGACATTTCCAGTTGGGCAAGGTGAATCCCCATGCCCCAATGCCTGCACATCTTATCTCCCAATTATATGTAAAATAGTATCAATAATAGTATTTATATATTTTTAAAAAAACATTTGATTTTAAAACTTTTCGAATTCCAGATTCATTCCCTTCCTCCCTTGTCACCCATCCTTATTGGGAAGATAAGCAATTCAGTATGTGTTGTACATGTATAGCTATGCAAAACATTACCATAGTAGATATATTGTAAAAGACTGCTTATATTTCCCTCCCACCCATCCCACCCCCACCCCCCCACCTTAGTCCATTCCCTACTTTGATCCTGTCCCTTTTCAAAAGTGGGTGCTTCCAACCTCCCTCCCCCCCAACATGCCCTCCCTTTCATCATTCCCCCCTCATGCCCTTCCCCCCTACTCTCCTGTAGGGTGAGATACCCCGTTTAGTATGTATATCATTCTCTCCCTGAGCCAAATTCAATGAGAATGTGGTTTTGCCTTTTTACCTTCCTGTTCTTCCCCTCCCTTGTAACCATTTTTCCTTGCCTCTTCTATATGACATAGTTTACGCCTTTCTGTCTCTCCCCATCTCCTCTCATTATATTCCTCTCTCACCTCTTAATTTTACTTTTTAAGTATCATTACTTCCTATTAAATTAGACCTGTGCCCTCTATTCATGTATACCTTTAAACATATACACGCATTCACATGTATTTATATGCCCATATACCCTTCAACTATTTTCATACTGAGAAAGGTTTCATCAGACATAGTTATTGTTTTTCCATGTAGGAATGTAAATAGTTCAGCTTTGATAAGTTCCTTTTGTTTTCTTTTCCCTGTTTACCTTCTTGAGCATCTCTTGCTTCTTGTGTCTGAATGTCAAGTTTTCTATTCAACTCTGGTTTTTTCCTCAAGAATGCCTGAAAGTCCTCTATTCTATTGAATGACCATATTTTCCCCTGAAACAAGGTACTCAGTTTTGCTGGGTAGGTGACTCTTTGTTTTAATCCCAGCTCCTTTGCCCTGTGGAATATCATATTCCATGCCCTTCTATCCCTCAGTGGCAGAAGCTGCCAGATCCTGTGTTATCCTGATTGTGTTTCCACAGTATTCAAATTGTTTCTTCCTGGCTGCTTGGAGTATTTTCTCCTTGATCTGGGAATTCTGGAACCTGGCTATAATATTCCTGGGAGTTTTCTTTTTGGGATCTTTTTCAGGAGGTGATTGGTGCATTCTTTCAACCTCTGTTTAGCCCTCTGGTTCTAAAACATCAGGGCAATTTTCCTTGAGAATTTCTTGAAGGTTGATTTCTAGATTTCTTTCTTTGATCATAGTTTTCAGGTAGTCCAATAATTTTTAGATTATCTCTCTTGGTTCTGTTTTCCAGATCAGTGGTTTTTACCATGAGACATTTCACATTGCCTTCTATTCTTTCATTTGTTTGGATCTGCTTAATAGCATCTTGATTTCTTATAAAGTCACTAGCTTCCATTTGCTCCAGTCTAATTCTGAAGGATTGATTCTCCTCAGTGAGCTTTTGAGATTCTTTTTCCATCTGGCAAATTTGGCTTTTTAAAGCTTTCTACTCCTCATTGCCTTTTTGAGCCTCTTTTGCCATTTGAGTTAAGTCTATTTTTTAAGGTGTTATTTTCCTCAGTCAGGCTGTTAACTGTCATTTCATACTTTTCCTGCATCCTTCTCATTTCTCTTCCCAATTTTTTCCACTTCTCTTACTTGGTTTTTAAAATCCTTCTTAAGGTCCTCTATGGTCTGTAACTTGCTCATATTTTCATTTGGGTCTTTTGGTGCAGGAGTTCTGACCTCACAGACCTCCTCCTGTTCCATGCTTCGATCCTCTTTGCCCCCAAAATAGGAGTCTAATGTTGCATTTTTCTGTTTATTTTGTTTCCTTTGCCTAGGCATGTTGCACTTAATTACTTGATTTTTGGGCTTGTTGCCACAGTAGGACTCTGCCACCAGACAGGGGAGCTTCTGTCCCAAATGTTGGGGTCTTCACAACTTCTGGAGGTGTTAGTTGAGTGGCCTCTGTAAATCCTCCACAAGCTTCTGGCAAGCTGGATACCCACCCCAGACCTCTACCCCAGACCACAATCCCCATCCAAGCAGGTTAAAGCAAGAGAGATTAACCCCTAGACTGATTGCTGGATCTCCCTACAGTTCGCAGACCAGGAGCTGAAGCTGCCACTGAAGCTGCAAAATGGCTTCTTTGCCGGGGCTCCTCAGCCACTTCTTGCCCCCAGGGGAAGAAGCTGATGCATTCCCTAAATACTGGTCCCAAAATCCATAGGGCACTAACCTCTCACTTTGTCCTAGGCATATCTGTGCTGATAATTCTGGAATCGCCACAGCTGCTGGTGTTCTGGGGTCTCTCCTGCTAGACCAGCCACCCTTGGGCTAAAACTGTGGCTCATGTGGTCCTGGGCTTGGCTCCCAAAACGCTGCACTGGCCATTCCCTGCCGGGCTGCCAGGCTGTCCTCAGTGGGAGGTTAGCTTCTCTGTGTCATTTTGTGGGTTCTGGAGCTCCAGAGGTCGTTCAGAGTCTCCCTTTTACATAATTTTGAAGTGCTGTTTCTACTCTGCCATCTTGATTCCACCCCCCTCCAATTAGTTTTCAATCTGTTTCCATAGCCTCTTAGTAAATATAAATTTTGTTGCAATATGATATGTAAAGGATGCATTTTAATATACTTTTCTGCATTTAACAAAAAAGGTTTTTATACTCCAGCATATGCTTAGTTTTTGTAAAGATGCTATGTACTGCTGAGAAAAAGGTCTCTGTGTGTGAGTTGTAGATGCCTGCCATATTTGCTTGAGGGAGTGGTGTATTAGTTAGCTTTTTTCTTTTTCATCTTCCTACATTTTGTTAGGAATATACACTCATTTTATTCTTGTTTTTATTTGAAAGATTTCTAATGTTTTTGTTTAAAATAATGCTAGCTTTCTATTTAAAATATGTATTGATGTTTAGGAATATTAATCATTAATAATTAATATTAATGATATTAAGTAATATTCCATTCTTCTTGTGCTTTTTAGTGTCTTTAGTGAAAATGAATGCTGAATTTCATTGAACATATTTTTATTCATCACTGACATGCTTATGTCAGTGCAGTGCCTTTATACCTTGGATACCAGGCTGGATGTGAATATAAAAGTTATTTTTTATTTGTAGACACATTGTTCTTTCTTTCCACAGAACCACTTGAATAGTGGTAATTTTCTTCCTTAGAGTTTGCATAAAAGATACGGTCAGAAAGACTTGGTTTCATTTTTCCCTTCTGGAAGTAGCTTAATAATGACCTGGCAAGTCCTTTAACTCTTTAGTGCCTGTGAAAAAACTTTGTATTTACAATCTGGGAAAGACCTGGATTGAGCTCTTGAAGTAGTGTGACCTCAAAGCAAGTTACTTAACCTTAGCTAACACCCTAGACCTTATCTATGGAATTCACATAATTTGCCATTGGTTTAAGTAAGTTCTTGTTTCTCCAAGATGACAAAGTCACAAATCCTTTTTATCTTTTTAAAAAAATGCTTGTTACTTGTTAGTTCTTAGCTTCTTCAGGGGTTCTGCAGATTTTCATTCATATTTCTGGGAGTCTGCTTATGTTTTTTAGAATACTGGAGATATTCAAGGACTTTCTTTTATTGTATTTCTTCATTATATTATGGTCTTTTTTGGTGTTTCTCTTACTCTGAAATGGTGTAGTGGATAGAGCACTGAACCTTCAATCAGGAAAACTGGGGTTCAGATATGGCCTCAGACCCTTATTATTAGCTGTGTGATTGTTACACAAGTTACTTAACCTCACTAAAACTTTGTCTCCTTTAATTTCCTCACCTCTAAAATGGAGACGCATCATAGTAGCACCTGCCTTCCAGGGTTATTGTAAGGATCAAGATGAGATATATGTAAAACACTTAGCATAATGCCTGGAACTTTTGGGGAGGCCCTGACATACTGTCCTCCCTTTTCTTTGTCTTTCTTTATTTCGAATGTTTTTTGCTATTTTGAGGTAATAGAGGGGAGCTGCACAACAATGCACTTCAGTCTCTTTCTGGAAAGGGCTTAATAAACTAGCATTTATTAAGTGTTAACTATTTACATGGAAATGAAATGCAGATTTTCATAATTTGTAGAAACTTCAATTTTTAGTGTCCTGTTGACTATGAATAATCAAAATATTCCCTAATTTTTTGGCTTATTAATTGGATAAAGCCATTAAACATAATACTACTAGTCCTAATTTTAAAATTTAGAGCTATATACATGGTATACATGTTGGTACCATGATTTACCACAGGGTAATGACGTTCCAGTTGTATTGGCATTCATTGTCTACAAAAGCTGACAGAACTCCTTTTTATGAGCCCTGGTGGCTGCAAGGCAGTGGGTTATATCATAGGTCTTAGGTGAAATTAGTTGTCTGATTAAGATGTATTAGAAATTACAAAATTTGGGGCAGCTAGGTGGCACAGTGAATAAGAGCGGATGTCAGGAGGACCTGAGATCAGTTCTGGCCTCAGAAAATGAGCACCCACACATAAATAATGACTGGCCATGTAACCTTGGGCAAGTTACTTAACCTCAATTGCTTTAAAAAAAAAAAAAAGAAATTGGAAAAATTTTTTGTGTCTCATATTTGGTACTAGAAGATCAGTCAATTTTCAACCATATATGTGTTTACTCCAGGCCAAGTACTATGATAAATTCTGGGCATACAAAGAAAAAAAAGAAGCAGTCACTACATTTTCTGTCTCCATTATGATGAAGGAGAGATAGCATGTGCCCTTATGAGGAGATACACCACAACTAATATAAGGTAGTTTTTGGAATAAATGCTTGCAGCTGAGAGGAGCAAAGTTGGGCAAAGATGTAGAAGTTGGTCCTCCAGTGATTTTGAAGGAAACCAGGAATTCCAAGAGGGCAGCTAAGGAGGGAATACATTCCAGACATGAGGAAAGCCTCTGTAGAGGAAAAAAAGATTGGAGATGGAAAATGAATTTTTAAAGAAATCATTGAGCAGTAGTATGGTGGTGGCGGGGTGTAGATAAGAAACTTTTTTAAATCTTTGTGGAAAGATTTATTCTGTTTCAAGGAAATATGAGTCTACATGTAACATTTTTGTAATGAGATAAACAGTGTTCTTGATGAGAAATCTTACATGACCTGACATTCAGTTTGTGAAGCATCATTAGTTTGTAACTTTCTAGAGTTTCAGTGAATACTTTAAAACAAATAAAAGATGATTGTTACTAAAAAGTTCTTACCAAAGAAAGGGTTGATTGTATGTCATACTAATCAGAATCGCATTTTGACTCCTTACAAATCTAAACTAATTTCCACTTGTTGAAATTTAAATTCACATCAGTATCTATTCCTGTCAGTTGTCAACTCTTTGCAATTTGGCTTCTCTACACTCCCTCAAATGAAACTACTTTCTTAAAGGTCTCCAGTGACTTTTTAAATTGCTAAGTCTAATAATAGCCATTTCTTTTGGTCCTGATGCTTCTGGACCTCCCTGTAGCATTGTAGCATTTTTTTACTTTTTTTTTTTTAACCACCTCTTCTAGGTATTCCTCTTTTCCCTGGGGTTTCATGACAAATGCCATTTTTTTTGTTTTCTGCCTGTGTGACTAGTTTTGGTTTACTCTGCCCGCTTTCTACATGCATTCTCTCTCTCTCTTTTTTTTGGTACTCTTATTAGCTTCTGCTGGTTCAAATTTTATCCTCAAAGAGTTTGGAAAGGAGAACTCCCCCCCAACCCTTAAATTCCCCCAAACCGCCAACAAGTCCAACAATTTCTCAAGTCACTGAACTTCATAACTTCAGACTTTTCCGTGGCTATGCTTTTTCTTATATCCTCCCACCTCCATTGTCTTAAATCAGTCCTCCCTCCAAGTCTCTGTGTCCCATTCTTACCATTCATGCCATCACTACCCTTATTCAGACCCTCATCCTTTCCTACAGGGATCTCTTGTGATATTCCATTGCTGATCTCCCTGGCTCCGGTATTTCTTCTCTTCAGTCTGTCACGTGCCAAATAAAGTGCCAAATAAAGTCTAACCTTGTCACTAACACGTGCCAAATAAAGTCTAACCTTGTCACTCCTGCACCAGAAGCTTAAGTGGCCCCTTCTTGCCTCAGGCATGAAACACTAACTTATTTTTGACATTGAAAGCTCTTCACAATCTTCTTCCAATATACCCTTTCAGGCTGGCTGACTGCACCCTACTCCCCATCACAAAAGTTTATAGTTCACTTAATTTTTTGAGTCTGGGGTCTATGCTATTTCTAGATTCTGTGTCTGGTGCTAACAGTGTTCTATCTCATTTCAACCCAGGTTCTCCTGGAAATCGTTCATGAGTTCATGCTGTCCCCCCCCTTGAAATTACTGTGTATTTACTGTGCACACCTCTTGTATTAATCTATGATTGAATCATTCTTCCTCCTCCCCACCCCCGCCCCTCAACCCCTCTAAGTTTCTTGAAGGAAAAGACTTTTGCTTTTATATCCTCTGTTACACTGTTACTGTCCCAGATTGAATTTTTTTTTTTTTGGACTAGGTGAAGAAATCATTTGTTGTCTCAGTTAAACTGAGACCTGTTAAAAAGACCTTAGCTTAAAAAGGCCAAGGTCTCCCACTGCATCCAGGGCCATCTTGAGTCATCCTGATCTATATCTTGCCACACTAGACTTGGATGGCTCTGAAGGTGAACTGGAGGCTAGAGGCTTTGCACAGCTCTCCCTTATTTGAATCCAATTCACTTGCATACGGTGGCATCACCCCCCTGATTTGTCATGGTCGTCTTAGAAAATGGACAACAACTACACTGTCAATTAAGTAGGTACTTAAGTCCTTGCTGAATTGAATTATGGACAGTTTCTAGAATAAAAGTATCAGTCCACTGTGATTTGCTGCTGCAAGCAAAAGAAAAATAAATTTCTGGGTATCTTGCACTACAGGAAAGTAGGGGGGAAGGAGATAAAAGGGAGGATGATAGAAGGGAGAGTAGACTGGGGGAGAGGATAGTTTGAACCTTTTATTCAACCTTCCATTTCACAGATGAGGAAACTAAGACTCAGGGGGATTAAGTGACAGTAGATGGTAGGTCTTAGATTCAAGAGTAGGAGATAACAGGTATCAGGGATTGAATCCACTTGGTTCCATGAGACAGGTTTTACCTTTAGGAGAAAAGAGTACCTGAGGAGAGATTACTCAGTAGGATCAGGTGCTACAAAGATCAAGAAGGATGAGGAATAAAAAAAAAGATCAGATTTTTCAGTTAAGAGCTCATTAGCCATTTTGGAGGAAATATTTCTGCTTTAGTGGTTAGGTCTGAAGGCATATTGTCAAAGAGTTAAGAAGTGAGTGAGAGGAGAGACATGATATTGTGATGAAAAGTAGGTTTGGATAGGAATGAAACACAGGCATTTGTGTTGGTATTCCCACCCTGTAACATAGTGCTTTGCATCAGAGGTGCTTAATAAATACTTCTTAACCAGAAATCTGTGATTCTGATTCTTCTTTGTCCTCTCTAAGATTCAGTTGTTTTAATTTTAATTTTCTCTTGAGCTTAAAAAATTTTTTTTTCTTAAATGATTTCTAGTACAGAAGTTCATCTGCCAGTTGGACTCTAACGATAAAAGGAGTTGCCCGTGGGCCTGACAGCTGCACTAGCCACAGGTTACCGAGAGTGGCGTCGGGGTTACATATGTAGTCAGTGTTGAAGTTGACCTGAGCTCAGAATGATTCTAGTGGTCATTTAGTAATAGGAAATGGAGTTCAGAACTACTGATACTACTTCTGATGAGGGATTCTTTTCCTTCTGTTTGAAAAGTTCTAGTCATCGTAGTCATTCATTCATTTAAATAAAAATAATACTGTTAAAGATTGATGCAAAGCGTTTCTCAAATAGGTTTCTAGTAGATAGATTTTATACTGAATTCTACACTAAAGTGATTTGAGTTTTTTAAAATACTTTTAAAAATTATTTCTCTAAATGGAGGTATGGGTTTGTCATGTTACATCTTTGTCTACAGGTACAATCTCACTGTAATCAATAATTTTAAAGGCAGCATGGTAAAGTGTAAAGTTTTATTGGTTTGAAGTAAGAACTGTGTTTAAATCTGGCCTCAAACACTAAGTATGAACATAGTGCAAATCATTTAACTTTTTTTTTTTTTTAAGCAATTGGGGGTAAGCCACTTTCTCAAGGCTATATGGCCAGTCATTTTTATGTGTGGGTGCTAATTTTCTAAGGCCGGAACCAATCCAGGGTCCTCCTGACTCTGGGGCTGGTGCTCTTACTCACTGCACTACCTAGCTGCCCAAAATCATTTAACTTATCAATGCATTGGGTAACTGCCTAGGACTTGCCTGCCTTAGTTGTAGGTTGAAGGAGTTCCTAGGTTTAGGAAATAACGTATTCAGGTCGCATAAATATAGCTTCCTGGCCACAGATTACTATTAAATATCTATATACATATTACATACAATTGGATATAGACATACAGGGAAGTATAGTCCTTTATTTTGGATTTGAATAAACATGGAACTTCCTTTAAAAAACCTATTTTAACAAGGGAAGGAGAAGTGAACACATTTATTAAGCACCTACTTTGCAAATACATATTTTGATACAGTAACCTTGTGAGAGACTGACACCTGTGATCTCCATTTGACAGTTGAGGAAATTGAGGCACTCAGCTTGAGTTATTTGCCCAAGGTGACACAACTAGTGTCTAAGGCTGGATTTGAAATGAGTAGCTGTTGATATGAATTTTATCTTAATATATATGAATCTATCCTATCAATCTATAGAATTCTCCCAGAGCTTTAGAAAATGTTGTATATGTTGTCGCCTGCATTTGTTAAGACTTTATCTTTCTCTTTTTCAGTGAATGGTAGTGTCTAGAAAGGGTATGTCCCTTCAGGAGAGAGGTGCCAATGTCCAACCGGCCTAATAACAATCCAGGGGGGTCACTGCGACGTTCACAGAGGAACACTGCCGGGGCCCAACCACAAGACGACTCAATAGGAGGAAGGTATGTATTTATCAAATATTTGAATTAGGGTTTTGAATATATGTGCAGTAATAGTGCTAAAAGCTATTTGTAAAGGCAGAAACTTGCATGATTTAGGTCTTGTTTCACGTTTTTTCTTTTCACTTCAATTCCTTTGCTTCATTATGCAGATAAAACTTTTTATTTAGAAATAACCGAGCTGTAGATAATTCTTCACCAACTCAGGTGTTTAGTTTTTATATTTGAAATAAATATAGTTGAGTTGTTTAATGCCCTAACTTTAAAAAAAAATAAGTATGTTTGACTCATGTTGAAAATGTAGGTCTTGTATTTTCCTTTGATTGTCTTTTAGGCTCAAATATTTGATCAGTATTCAACTTGGAAAAATATTTATTGTCATTTGTGGAACGTTATTTTATTTTAAATCGTTCTTGCTTGTCATTTTAAACATATTCCTACATGTGCACATCTAGCTGTACCACTAGTTGTCTTTTTCCTTGGGAATGACTCCATATGTCATTCTTGATAATTAGGAACTACTTTTCTGTTTGAGTTATTCCTCTGATTTACCTTTATTTAGATTTTGATGGTTTTTGAGCTTGACCAGTTATTAGGGTGCTGTGTGCAAATGAAATGCCAAAGGGGGCTGGCTACTGTGGTGATCAAATGAGATACATCTATCATTTCATGAGCTATTGGCTACAGTGCTCAACATTTGTAATTGGGGTGAAGTGAGGCCTAGCATTCTATTTATAGCCTTCTGAAGCAATCTAATCAAGTCTTCATATATATGTATATGTATACTATTTTCAGAAGTTCAGTGATTGTATTCTCTTCCTTTCTTAAATTAGAATTTACAAATTTAAGATTTGGTAAATTAGTTCAGGGACCTTAGTATAGGTGAGTATACTGAAATCCAAAGAAATTAATGTAGGGGGTGTGGGGGTGTGTGTGTGTACACTCTTTTTTGGTTCATTGACCCTTCCTTTGGGACATAGATTCTAAGAGACTATTTCTGAAAGCAAATACAAAAATAAACTTAAGGCAGTGAGAGAAAACCAGTTCATTATTGAATTCCTTCATTTGGCCTTAAAGTAAAAATGCTGTAGCCCCACTGAACTGTCCCCAAGCACAACTAGCACATCCTTTGCTTGCTTTTTTTTTTTTTTTTTTTGCGGGAGGGAAGGCAGGGCAGTTTGGGTTTAGTGACTTGCCCAAGGTCACATGGCTAGTAAGTGTTAAGTGTCTGAGGCTGGATTTGAACTCAGGTCCTTTTGACTCCAAGGTGGGTGCCTCTACTCACTGTGTCACCTAGCTGCCCCCACCTTCTTTGCTTCTTGCAAGCACTACTATTTTGTCAGTTGGGTAAGGATTTTTACCAGGGGCTAATTTAAGAAGGGAATTACTGTATTTCCATTTTAAAAAGCGGCTTCTGAACTCTCATAACCACTGAAGGAGCCCCAGAGTATTTCTAGAAATGAGGAAAATACTGGTTTGTATCCTGACCTGAATGGCAGTGGTGATAATGAGAGGCATAAATGGAGGGGGGCCTCCCTCTCCAGTGAGCAAAACAAAGTCACTTGAAGAGAATCAACCCCCACATTAGCAATGGCATGTTTTGTATTATATTCCCATAGCTTTCTAATTCTGCAAAGGAGCATAAGAGGTGCTTTTCCTCACCTTTTCTCCAGGGCTTTCTTCTTGGTCATTGTAACTATGCAATGACGAGTTTCTATTTTTGTTCTTCCCATTCACATTGTTGTTATTTTGTAATTACTTAACATACCCTGAAATTCGCTTTTTAATTGTTTTACGTTGTGACTTTTTTCTTCTCTTTGCCATATTTGTTTCCACCTCAATATTTTTGTGTTCCAAATCTGTCAATATCTTTTTCACTTCAAACAGGTATCAGTTATATCCATATTTTATCATCCTAATTATGTTTTTTAATTGGACTCCAAGCACTCCAATTTCTTTTTTTTCTTTTTTTTTCTTTTTTTGCTTTTTGGAGGGCAATTGGGGTTAAGTAACTTGCCCAGGGTCACATGGCTAGGTTTTTGTTTGTGTGTGCATCAAGTGTCTGAGGCCGGAACCGAACTCAGGTCCTTCTGACTCCAGGGTGACGCTCTATTCACTGGGCCACCAAGCAGCCCCCTCAAGCACGCCAATTTCTAACCTCTGTTTATTACTAAGTTTTTCTTTTATGGAATTTATCTTTTGAAGTAGTATAGAGTTTCTCGTTATTTCCATGCCCTCTGTGTGGTCCACAAGTTTCTATCTTTCATCAGACTCTTTGGTTCATTTACCTTCATATTAATATTTTCAGAAGAGCTTTGTCTTTTCCTTGAGACAAATTCTTGATGATTTTAGAATCTTCTCTGTCAGCTTATTTGCATGTGCACTACAGTCATTTGAGTTTACTACTTCTGATTCTGATTTACTCAGGGCTCAGGGCTAGGTCATTAGGGGAAGTTTTCATTCCTTGGGTTTACGTTATTCTGTCTTAGGTACTGATCTGGAGAATCTCTTTCTCAACTCATAGTTGTATAACTGTTCTAATTTTATGTGATTATGTGATATGCCCAGGGATATGGTCTCTCTGGTTGCCTATGGTCCTCAGATTGTATACTTAGATATTGAAATTAATGTATCCCTTGAAAATGAAACTTTGGTTATAAAACCAGCTATGCTAGAAATTAAATGTTCTCATTATGAAAATCAGGACTGCCTGAATCTTGTTTAAGGAGGCTGATCTTAGGCAAAGTGGTAAGGTCTACTGGAATTTTTCTTAAACTTTTAGTTTCTGACTTGTGATATTTCCCTACCTTTATTCAGATACCAAGTAGCCTCATGTTCTTCACCCTCTGCAGGACTTTGACATTTTGCTTTGATTAATGATAATGACATATGAATAATAGATGATCTGTAGAGCCTTTCATGTAGACCCTAGGCTATCAGAGGATAAATTACAGTTATGAGGAGCCTCAGTATATGCATTGCCCACTGGTTAAAAATGCGTAGTTATTCCTCATTACCTAGTTTTTACATCACTCATTTCCCAGCATTTACTTGATCCACCCCTACATTACACACCCACTTCCCACTTTTACTCTTTCCTTTTAGCAAAGGAAAACAAGTAAAATTGATAATTTGTACAGTACTCCTTATACAAAGTTCTAACACCACGGAAAAAAGGAGGCGGGAACATTCACTTTAGCAAATATGCAATGGGGTTTATCTATGTATTTTATGCCAGTTGTCAGGTTGTAACATTTCCCAAAGTTCAAAGATTTTCTGGAAGACTAAAATTCAATTCACTTAGGAACTAAGCTTCCCCCCCCCCCCCCCCCTTAAGTGACTTATCCAAGGTCACGGCTGGTAAGTGTTAAGTGTCTTAAGACTGAATTTGAACTCAGGTCCTCTCAACTCCAGGGCTAGTGCTCTATTCACTGTGCCACCTAGCTGCCCCTAAACTTTTTAACTATAGCAGGAGTTCTTAATCTGGGGTCCATGAACTTGTTTGAAAGGATTAACATGTAAGTTATATTTAGGAAAAATAGATGCTTCACTATCTTTTTTCACATTGTCATCTTGAATAAACATCAAAAAGAAGTCTTAAGTGAGGTGGTCTAGAAACTACTTAAAGTAGTTTATAAAGAGCAAATATTTGTTGTATATCACTTGTACTGTAGAGCAGTGAGCGAGGCAAAAGTTTTAGGTGATACAGATAATTCAATTAAGCAAATACTGAATCTGCAAAGCATTGTGATAGGTACTTGTGATGCAGAGAAGAAAAATGCTAATCCTTGTTTGAAGGAATTTACCAGTCCATTGGAAAATATGTTTAGACATTCTCAAATCTATAATACAGGGTTAAAAGGATAAAGAGAAAGGAGAGGCCCAGTACTGCATGCTTTGTGAAAACTTGAGGGATAAGAATGTTCATATGGGGAAAATCAAGTATACCTCGTGGAAGAGATAGAACCTAATTTCAATCTCAGTCCAGAGGAAGGGAAACTAATTTAAATGATACAGTGGTGGGAGAGAAAGTATTATTTCCATGGAGGTTGAAGAGTAGCTGGAAAAAATAAGACATCAGTTAATCTAATTTGGTTGGAATATAGAGTGTATGAAAGGGAATAATGTACAATAATAAAATGATTTGGACCTTCCAAAATATCTCAAGAAAACGGTTATCCTTCTTCACATAAAGACTTCAAGGGAAGTCTTTCTGCTATGCTCCAAGGTAGTCTATTCTGCTTCCAACAACTGATTGTTAGACAAGAACAAAGGTAACCAAAAAATTTGATAAATTTTGTTGCAGTATTATAGAATTTCAGTGGACACCCACACCTACCCTACGTCTCCCTTGTTAATCAGTATCAGAAAGTAGGGATTTTGTCCTTTCAGCTTTCATCACATAGTGCTGCTGCTGCTGCCACTTCTACTATTACTAGTGGTACTAGTTAGCATTTATATGGTACTTTGAAGTTTACAATGAACTTTACATATATTCTCATTTGATTTCCACAAAAACCTTGGGGGGTAGAAGCTACTATTATCCTCATTTTAAAGATGAGAAAACAGCCTCAGAAAGCTTTTACTCAGGGTTACACCAGCTAGGAAGTCTCTTAGGTGGGATTGGAGTGTTATATCTTGCCAAAAAGTTGGTCACTTCTCCGTGTGGGCTTTATTACTTAACTTGTTAGAGTCAGCATGTATTCAATTGACTTTCTTTATTCTGCTTCATTCTTCTAAGCCTTCCCATATTTGTTTGAATTTTTCTTATCTATTATTCTTTCCATCACAGTTATATTCTACTGCATTCTTTTTATCATTTAGCCTTTATCTAACTGTCAAGCATGCTTTTTGTTTTCATAAGCAATGTTGCTATGAATATTTTTCTATATTTGGTTCTTTCCCTCCTGTCATAACTACCTTGAGAAATAGACCCACTTGTGGAATCTGTTGATCATAAGATTTGAACATTTTAGAAACTTACATGATTGCAAATTGCTCTCAGGGTTTTTTCAGGTTTGACCAATTATGTTAGTAAAACAGACCTATATTTCTAAGATGGAATACAGTGTATGGAACACATTATTGAGATACAATTTGACATACTCATTGCATCTTGGGGTAGCTAGGTGGCACAGTGGAGAAAGTGTTAGACTTGGAGGCAGGGAGAGCTGAGTTCAGATTTGGCCTCAGACACTTAATGGCTGTGTGACCCTAGGAAGGATACTTAACCTCTTTTGTCTCAGTTTCCTGAACTGTAAAGTGGGGATAATAATAGCATCTATCTCCCAGGGTTGTTGTGAGGATGATAATTGTAAAGCACTTAGCACAGTGCCGGGCACGTAATAACTGCTCCATGATGCTAGAAATCATCATCATCATCACCACCATCATCAGATGATGATGATTTAGTGCTGCTCCCACCTGGGGGTTTAGGATTTTCTTTCTTAATCACCTTTCCGCATTATTTTAGTTCTAAAGAATATACAAAAGAACATCCTCAGAACTCTTTGCTTTGAGCACATAAACTTGTCAGTGATGAGGGATTCAGGGTTATGAAGTGTTTAAGATTTTTATCTTTAAGCCTCTTCTCTCAGAGAGTTTCATGTAGATTATTCTTGCATGTATTTTTCTACCCTAATCTGTAGCTGATTATATGTGGTTCTGTTTTCCTCATCTTTCATTTTATTCAGGAATGAAACATCTTTCCTCTTTTAGCACCTGGTTCACCATTCATACTTAAAACCGGGATTTCTTGGGTTTTGTCTTCTGTGAAATCTTGTCTACCTGGATCTATGATAACTTGTCTTTAGTCTTTTTGAGCTTGTTTTGTGGAGTCAGTCCTCAGTCTGTGCTCTGTAGACCTAACTTTTGGCATAGTGGGAAGAGCACTGGGCCTGGAGATAGGGAGACCTGAGTTCAAATACTGACTCAGCAAGTCAGTGTGCATGTGATCTTGGGCAAGTCATTTAGATCTGTTTGCCTCTGTTTGTTTCTTTGTGAAGTGGGAATATTAACAGTGCCTACTTAGTGCCTCCCCTCCCCTTTCCTCCTCTCATTTTCCCTTTTTTGGGTTTATTTTTACCTTTCAGAGAGTTCTGTCATAAGTTTTTTTCTTCCTAATCACAATAGTTTAGAACATATTTCATCTTGGAGAATAGTATTTATCAAGTTGTTATAATTTTAAGAGGTTAAAGTATTTTTATATTACTGAAAAAGTGAAACCCATTATCTAGAAAGATCTAAAATAAACTAATATTTCATTTTCTCCAAAAATTAAAATATTCTTTGCCAAAGATATATTGAAACTGTATATATGTAGTGGTTCACTGAACAAGTTTATGTGGCACTTCACATAGAATATTTAATGTATGCAGGAGAAAAGATGAAACAGAAACTTACTAAAATGTGGGTAAAGGAAAAAACAACAATAATATTATAACCTTGGAGATCAGATAGAGTAATCCTATCATTTACTGTTGAGGAATCTGCAGCCAAGAAACTGTTATTCCGAGTTAATAGTTATTCCTAATTATATATAATTAGATGAAGTATTAACTTTTTTAAAGTGGAAAAAATGGTGTGAGATGTGTGTTTTTGGAAATCACTTCCTACTTTCTTGTGTTTTCATTTATTCTCCAACCAAAAAAAAGGCCGTTCTTCTTCAGACCAGGCCCAACTTCATGCACACATGATCCTGTTCCCTTTCACCTTCCCCAGCAGCTTGCATCCTCATTCATTTGCCATTCTTTCAAAACTTCAGCCTTTCTTTATCAACTTGGTTTCTTCCCTACTGCTTTCAAACATGCCCAAGTTCTCTTCCTCTAAATCCTTACATCCTATATAGCTATATTCCTTATGTCTTTCCTCACTTTGTCAGGCAAACTTCTTGAAATGCTATCAGTGCTCTCCACTCCTTAACCCCTTGCAATCTGGTTTCTGATTTTACCACTTAAATGAAGCATATTTCTATAGATTTACTAGTGACTTCTTAATTGCAAAATCTGACTAGTTTTTCTCAATATTCATCCTTCTTGACCTTTCTGCTGGGTTTTTTTTTTTTTTTTGCCTTTGGTGGGGCTGGGGGGGTTGGGGTTAAGTGACTTGCCCAAGGTCACATAGCTAGTTTTTGTGTTAAGTGTCTCGGGCCAGATTTGAACTCAGGTATTCCTGATTCCAGGGCCTGTGCTCTTATTCACTGTGCCACCGCCCCCTTTCTTTTGTTTTTAACACTGTTGACCATCATCCCCTCTGGTATCTGGGTTTTCATGGCATTGCTCTCCTACTTTTCTTCTTACATATCTTACTACTCTTTCTGTCTTCTTTGCTGCTTTATCATCAATATCATGTTCTCTAATTTGGGTGTTTCCCAAAGTCCTGTCCCTAGCACTAACTCCCATGGGTTTTTAACTATCATCTCTCAGCAGATCATCCCCCCAATCTATTCATCTATCCAGACCCTTGAGCTTCAGGCTCAAAGCACCAGTTGCCAATTGGATTTTTCGTAGTGGATTTCCTAGAAGATATCTTAACCTCTATATTTTACCCTAAACCTTCCTTCCTTCCAACTATCCTATTTCTGTCAAGAACCATTCATCCTTTCATTCTTCCAGCTTTGTAATCTTTACATAATCAAGCTTACCACAGTGCTTGGCACATACTAGGCTATTAACTATTGAAATATCTGTGAGTTTATGAGTCACTGAATTCTACTAAATAAATGTTTTAAAGTAGAGGTGTCAAGCTCACAGGGGCAGTCCAAACCAGATAAAAATGTAATTGGGAAAGTTTTAACAAAATAGTAAAAAATGCAGTACAACATAGAAATTGTTAATTTATGGTTTTAAAAGCAAACATGGCTGTAGGAATCTAATTTCTATTTGAGTTTGACACCATGTTGTAAAATACTAGAACTTATTTCTTTGTAGTGGGCTTCTTATTCCTGATTCCTTGCTTAATCTGGGGAACTATGTGCAGAGAATCTGGTATTTCTTGGGGGTGACTGTCTATTGCTTTTAAAGCCATTGGACTACCCTTCTAACAGTGTTTCCTTTTATGGAGAATAACACGGAGGCCTGAACCTTGGAGAGGATATTTTTAGCAGCTTTATAGTAGGGAAAGGTTCTTTATGCTTGTGTGTGTGTACTTGAAGGTTAATTACTCAGATTTGGGATGTGTAACTATACTCATCACTTTGTATTGGTTTGACTTTGTAAAGGAAATTCTATGTATTCTACAGATTTTGGGGAAGGGTAATTACATGAAACTTTGAAATAATAGTATGTATTAAGGATATTGGTTTGTAAGTACTATTAGTGAAGCTTAATCTTCTTAACCACACAGAACTGTTATCTAGAAGTAGCTTCCATTGTCATGTTGTAACTATAGCTTATGAACAAACCATTTTTTAAATTTTTTAAAATTAATTTATTAGTTTAGTTTCAGTTAACAAGATTCAATTCCATAGTTCCTTGATTTTCAGATTTCCTTTACTTCCCTCCCCCCTCCCCCCATGACAGCATATAGTCCAGTATAGGATCTGCAAATGCATTCATATTAGACATTATTCCAATTACAAAGGCATATTGTACTAGGTGGGATGAAAGATGGTAAGGAAGAAATAAAACCAAACAATGAAAAGAAAAAGATCATTTAGTTTGCTTCCATCAGGATTCAGGCTCAGTTCTTTCTAGTTATATCTCTGGATGGCACATTTCTCACTTTCTTGAGTCTTTCGGGATTGACTTATATCACTGCATTGCTAAAAAGAGTCCAGTCTGTCATAGTTGGTCATCACAGATATGGTATGTCTGTGGTTGTATGCAAATTTCTTCTGATTCTACTCTTCTCGCTCAGCATCAATTTGTATAAGTCTCCAGGTAATTATGAAATCTGTCACCTCCTTGTTTCTTATAGCACAATAATATTCCATTACATTCATATACCACAACTTGTTTAGCCATTCCCCAATTGATGGGCACCCCTTTAGTTTCCAATTCTTTGCAACCACAAAAAGGGCTGCCAAAAATATTTTTGTACATATGGGTCTTCCTCCCACTTCTATGATCTCTTTGGGATATAACCCTAGAAGTGGTATGGCTGGGTCAAAGGGTATGAAATTATTTATAATCCTTTGGGCATAATTCCAGATTGCTCTCCAGAATGGTTGGATAAGTTCACAACTCCACCAGCAATGTATTAGTGTTCCAGTTTGTCCACATCCTCTCCAGCATTTGTCACTTTCTTGTTTTGTCATCTTAGCCAATCTGACTAGAGGGATCTTGAACAAACCATTTTTAAAGGTTTAGTCCTGCTATATATCTTACTGTATTTATAGGTAAGATTGTTAATGATAAGAATGCTGATATTTACTCTGAAACCCATTGGTGTAGGGCCTGATGTGGAAAATTGTATACAGAGTTGTATATTAGAGAGTGTTATGTATAAGGTATGCAAATAAATTTGCAAATTATCCTGTGTTTATTGCTTATTACTTATTACTAACATTATTTTTCATTATCATTAAAGATGCTACTTTCTAGGAGCTTGAAGTGTTAAATGCATAATATACTTGTTTTTATTAGGTATTAAGTATTATTTACCGGAAGGGAGAATGAGAGTAGAAATGTGTCTGAGAACAGTAGTATAAAAACGCAGGGAGGTATGAAAAGAGGTCACTAACTGGAAGATGGAAGTAATATGCAATGACAAGTAGATGATGGATAGGTAGACTGAGAAGGAATGAAGACATACATTCAGTGCTCATTGAAAGAAGGCCTTCCTCACTATTGCTCTTCCTCTTTCCCACATGGATGGAGAATAGTGGTACTATTGAGAATTCAGTATGTCTCTGCATTGGTGATGCTAGGGAGGTGTTGTCTCCCACCTGCTCAGATTTTCACTGAATGAAAATGTGTGCAATAATTGCATGTAAATAAAAAATAATACAAGAAACAAAATGAACTGGAAATTATAATTCAGAGAATCAAATTTTAACTTTTAGGGATAAATGATAATTGGAAGACCAAAACGCATAATTGGAAGGTGACCTTCAAGGGTTGTGCCGTGTGTGTGTTTGTGTGTGTGTGTGTGTGTGTGTGTGTGTGTGTGTGTGTGTGTGTGTGTGTGTGTGTGTAAATAAAAGAATAAGGTGGGTCAGAAAGAGGGTAAGGTAGCATTTTATATTTTAAAAAGATAAATATTCTTATGAGGAAAACCAAATAGAGGGGGCAAGCACTACAATGGAAAACTTGGGTAAAAACGATTGTGATAAAAAACAGAAGTACTGTGATGTCATCAAAGTATACCGTGTATAGAAAGGAGTTATAAAAATTAAAAAATAATTTAAAAATTAATTGAAAACAATTCACAAAGAATGCATGATTATCTCATTGAAAGATGACTAGCTCTCTGGAGAGGTCTCAGTCTCTCTCTACTCTGGAATAGCTAATACTTTTTCAACTAGTCGACCTTACTTATAATTTTTTTTCTTCAAAAGGTGCAGAAATTGACAAGCAAGAATTTTTATTTAAATTATTTTCACCAGTAAGGAGGAACTGGAGATATGAAAGGAATTGCATAATAACTGCCCTCAACTGTCTGAAGGATTGTCATAAAGAAGAAGTGTTAGGCCTGTTCAGTTGGGCTCCATGCGGAAATTAAGGAAAGAGGCAAATTAAAAGCAAGCTTGGGGGCAGACATGGGTGGATTGTGAGCTCCATCACTGGAGCTCCCAAGTCACTGAGATTATAGATTTGCTGGTGCATTTAACAGGAAAAACTTCTAACACTTACAGCTGGCCAGAAGTGGAATGGACTGCTCTAGTTGGGTTGTGCCTCATGGAAATCTTCAAACACAGAAGCTTGATTAATGATCCCTTGTTTTGGGAATGATGGGGAGGGGTTTAAGAAGTTAAGGGTTGGGTTGGTTATGATTGGAACTGAGGTCTTTTCCAACTCTGAAGGTCTGCAATTCTGTGATATCTGAACTATTGCCTAGCCTTTTCAAGGTTGTCCATCTGGTCCTTACCCTTTTTTATACTGATATTCTTAAAAATGAACTCGAAATAATACCTCAGTTAATTAACTGACTTGGTTGAAGAGTGAAGTATCCAGGTAAATTGAATTTTTTGATTAATGGTAAGGAAACCATATGGAGGTACAAGTAATTCACCTTAACCTTGGACGTCATTAGTGCCAGAGAAATTAATTTTTTGTTATTTTTCTGTTCGGTGGTTTGTTGTTTTTTTTTTTTGTTTTGTTTTGTTTTGTTTTGTTTTTTGCTTTTTTTTTTTTTTGGAGGGGGGGAAGGTTGGGCAATTGGGGTTAAGTGACTTGCCCAAGGTCACACGGCCTATGTGTGCGCGCTAAGTGTTAGAGGCAGGATTTGAACTCAGGTCTTTCTGACTCCAGGCCAGGTGCTCTATTCACTGCGCCACCTAGCTGCCCCTTTTTTATTCTTTTTGTTTGTTTTTGAGAGAAATTAATTTTAAGAAAATGGAATAGAAGGGAGAAGCAACACTGAGATTTTTGTTTTTATTGGTAACTGTTTTGATACAATGATCGCTGCCCAAATAAATGAACCCCTCTCATAGTTCCTTATTTTTAAAATCAGTTAAACAAATGAGTGATTGTAACTGTTGACATCAAACTTTCTGCTCTTAGAGTTTGCCTTTTTTTGCTTTTTGGCGGGCAATTGGGATTAAGTAACTTGCCCAAGGTCACACGGGAGTTTGCCATTTCTTAACAAGAAGTGCTGACAACAAGTAGTTATTCTTTATTTGTAAATTAATGTCTATTAACAGTGGGAGTCCTCTTTTCTATTTGAGCTGTTCATCTTCTCATCTTCAGTTCTATGATTATGGTTATTCTTTTGCGTGTTCCTCAGTTCATTCACTGCCCTCGTGTTTCTCTGAATTCTTGATATTGCACATTTTTTAGAACCCAGCAATATTCCTTTAAATTTCAGTTTGTTCTCATTGATGGACATTGTATTTTCCAGCTTTTTTGCTCCTCCAGTAAATATTGCTATGAATATATTGATGCGTATGGAACCTTTTTTTTCATGCCTGACCTTGCATAATAAACCCAAATGAATAAACATTTTAAAAGAGCTTCCTGAATACCAGATACTGTGCTAGGTCCTAGAATTACAAAGAAAACACCATACACTACCTGCCTTTAGAGAGCTTATATTTCATCAGTCAGTCAATGAGTCATTTACTTAACATTTTACATGAGTTATTACTTACATTTACATGTCAGTCAATTAGACATTTACTAAGGGATACCAAAAAAGGCACAAATCTAGCTTTTGCCATTAAGAAGCTTTCTAAAGGGGAGACAACATAGCATGTAAATTACTAGGTAAATAGTGGATAGAAAAAGAGAGATGGAAGGAACATTGAGAGGGAAACCTCCTGGAGTAGATGGGATTTGAGCTGAGTAAGTAAGTCATGGCAAAGAAACTGAAGTTATGTGATGGGATAGAACATCCCAGGCATGAGTACAAAGATAATGGGGATAGTCATTGGACTGTTGTCTTGCTGGAATGAGGAATGTGTGGAGGAGTTAAGGTTTTGAAGACCATTAAATGTTGGGTTTGTTTTTTTGTTTTGTTTTAAGGAAGTTTATATAGATCATGGAGATAATAGGGAACCACTGGAGCTCCACTGCTGAGGGGTGACATGGTTATACTAACACTCTAGAAGAGCTGATCACTTGGGTACCTGACTGGAGAATAGATTGGATTAGGCAAACCCTTTAGGCAAGGAGACCTGTTCATTCCTGCACTAGTAGTTTATTAATGTACCTATTTTCCCTCAGCCCCTCTAACATTGAACATTTCCATATTTTGTCATATTTGCTCACTTGATGGGTATGCAATGGTATGTCAGAATCCATTAGTGATTTGGACCATTATTTTCTGGTGGCATTTATTAGTATATTTTTGTTTTTCTTTTGAAAACTTTGTTCCTTTGCTTTTTCTTGAGTAATAAAAATTTTCAATTTACTGTAGTTTGTGGGGTGTCAAACTTTTTTTTTTTTACCTGGGATCCTAGGATGTTTAATGCAAATTTTAATCTATAATTGCTTATGGTAGCTGAATTAATTTCATTCATGCAAAAATCTTTTAATTTTACATAAATAAGATCTCCTTTTATGTTTTATCTGTTTATGAGTTTCCTCTAATCATGCATGTAAAAGATGCCATCCTATTCTTTTCTGCTTTTTTTTTTTAAAAAGGCCTTTTATGTTTAGTCTGTCCATTTGGAATTTTGCATATTTGTAACATAGTAAGATACTGATCAAAGCCTGTTTTTTACCCCAACTTGTCTAATTTTTGCAGTATTTTTTGATATATATCAAAGATATATGTCAATCAGATATATATCAAATAATATGAACCTCTCCAGTTCATTGTTTATCATCTGGTTGTTTCAAGTTATCTATTCCACATACATACTTTTCACACATATACTTTTCAGTTTTTTAAGCTAATACCAAACAATTTTTATGATTATTGTTCTGTTATTCATAATCTAAGTAAAGCTAGGCTTCTTTCATTCCTCCCACCCCCATTCCCCAGCCTTTATTTTCCTTTACATTCTTTTTTTTTTTCTTTTTGGAGGGCAATTGGGGTTAAGTAACTTGCCCAAGGTCACACGGCTAGGTTTTTGTTTGTGTGTGTTGAGTATCTGAGGCCAGATCCGAACTCAGGTCCTTCTGACTCCAGGGCCAGTGCTCTACTCACTGCGACACCTAGCCGCCCCCTCCTTTACTTTCTTAACTTTTTGTATCCATATAACTTTCGTTACTTTAATCTTATTCCATAAAATATCTTCATCTCATCTATTGATTAGGCACACAATTTTTATTATATTAATGTGCCCTAATCATGAGCATCTATTTTTGTATCCAGTGATTTAGGTCCTTGTTACATACACCATCCTCACATTCTGTGGTCTAGTCCTACTGGCTATATTACTGAGCTCTCACACTGTACTCTACCTCTCTTCTCTGTTCCCTGGCCCTGGCTGTGTTCCATGTCTGAAATACACTCTTCGCTCACCACAGCCTTCAGAACTTTGTTCTCCTCACTTCTTTACTCGAGACCCCTTTTAGTGAAGCCTTTCCTGATCCCCACATAACAGTGTGAGGTAGACATTAATCTTGTCTATTTTGTATATGCTTATTTATGGGTAGTCACCTCCACATTAGAACATATGCTCCTTGAAAGCAGGTAGTGTTTGGTTTTAGTCTTTGTCTGCCTAGTGCCTACCACAGGGCCTGGCACGCAGTGGGACACATGCTTGTTGATGAGCTCTAGTCCAATCCTAACTGTTATTACTTTGTCATTTTTATAAACATGTAAGAATTTTTAAGGGTGCAGCTTGAATTTTGCCATTTTGAATAATTTCACTTTTAAATCCTTTATAATAAATATTATCTTTTTTAATCTATCTGAAACCTATCATTATGCTTCTGCTTCATTAAGATAATCTCATTTTTCCTTCACAATTCCAACTGCTATTATTCTTCTTATTTGAACACTATTTACTGTTATTATAGTAAATCCAAATCATCTTCCTTTCTTTTCTCCTGTTTAGCCTTTAAACTATTGACAGTAAATAATGGTATACACACTGTCTTATCTCTTTACCTAAAAACCAGACTCCCCATTTTTTTCAGTAACAGAAAAGGGGACTAAAACTTCCAGTCTGACTAGAACATATACTTTTTGTCTTATCACTCCTTAAGAATTTTATATTAAGGTAATTTATAGTTGTTCTACTTTCCTCCCTCCATGTCATTGTTCCTATTTTCTCCTTGTCCTCTTGAGCTTTCTCTGTATGTATGTTGAATCGCTTCCCATCCCAGGTCAGGTGTCACATACATAATGATACTCCCTCATTCCTGCACATAATGGTTACGTGCTTCATCCTGCTGTCACCTAGAAGTGTTCCACAGCTATGCTCATTAACTCTGTAGTTCCTTCATCTTCTCCTTCTGCCTTACAACCTTAAAGCTTGCTCTTTGTCCATGCCATGACCTCCTTGGCACCTCTGTTCTTTCCCATGTAATCACCTCTGCACTAGCTATACTCTCTTCCCTTCCCTACCTTTACCCTCTGTGAATCAGTTCAGCTCTACACACTGTCCTCTTCTCTCAGATGAAGATTTTATTTTGCTGAACCCCAGCCTTGGATTATTTCCATTATACTCTGTGTTCATGCCTACGAAATTCTGAAAATTATGAAACTATACTGAGTCCAGTACAAGTTTGTTACATGTTCTCAATTGTGCCCTCATTGCTACAAGGCAATCCTTTTACACTTCCCTAGTTGATCCACTGTCTCAGTCATCTAAATTATTCTTCAAAACTTTGCCTCAAGCTGCCTGTAGCCCACCCTGTTTGCTGAGAATCTTTCCTCATGTTTCACATAAAAAATCTGGGTCATTTGCAGAGAGCTTCTTCCCTTCCCCCATTCCTCATCTCGCATCTCTCAGTTGCCCTTCTTACTCTTCCTTCACTCAATCTTAGATAAAGAGTAACATTTCTTCTGTCAAGCAGATCCCACTCTTTGTGCATGAAGGATCCCATAACTTCTCGTGTTTTCTAGCAAATTGCCCCCTGAGTTAAACCTGTTCTTCCACTACTCTTTAGTCTCTGGGGCATCTCAGTTGCATAGAGTGCTGGACCTGGAGTCAGGAGAACTTGAATTCAAATCCAATCTCAAACACTTCTTGTGTGACCCCAGGAAAGTCACTTAATCATCATTTGACTCAGTTTCTTCATCTGGAAAATAGGATGATAATAGTCAGGGTTGTTGTGAGCATTAGAAGAAATAACTGAAAAATGTTTAGCACAGTGCCTAGCACATAATAGTGGTTGGTATCAGTGTTCACTGCTTCCTTACCACCTATAAATTTCTCCCTTTTATCCTTCCTTGCTAGCTCTTGTCCAGTGATCTCCTCTGTTTCATGTCTAAACTCCTTTAGGAGACCTTCTGCAATCTGTGCTTCCACTTCCCTTTTCACTTACTTAACTCTTTGCAGTCTTCTGTTCCCATCATTCAACCAGAATTACACCCTACAAAGACAGTAATGCTCTCTTAATTACCAAATGTAAGGACCTTTCCTCTATCCACCTCCTTCTTGAGCTTTCTATAACTCTTCTCCTTGATACTCTTTTTAGGTTTTCATGACACTTCTCTTTCCTGTTTCTTTTCTTACCTTTTGGACCACTGTCTTCTCTGTTGGTTCTTCATCCACATCACACTTTCTGTAATATGACATTACACTCAAGACTGTCACACAGGTTCCCAACTCACTGGTTGTCCTCTATGCCTGGAACACTTTTCCCTATCATCTCTTGTCTGTTGTGGTGGTCTTTTTTCAGCTAAAGATCATAGTTGGATGTTTGGATAAATAAATGTTGTTATGTTGCCACCACTTTTACCTTTCTCCCCTCTCCTCACCCTCCTCCATTCTAGGCCCTATTAATTTCTTCTATCACTTAAACGAAGAGATCCTCTGGCTTTTGTTTGATTAGCTCCTCTAAAGGGGCTGGGGGAGATATAGAAACAAATGTTCATTTAGCAGTAACTTTGAATTGGATCCCAAATTTCAGTGTGATTGATTTTTGGCCTTCAAGGTCAAAGACAGAAATGGGAGTAGTGTTTTCTTTTCTCTTGTCTGTATCCTCTAGGGCCAGCACTGGATATTGATTGAAGAAAGTGGTTCCAAAAGTTAACATATAATGTTAGAACTGTAATAGAAATGTTAAAACTATAAGGGACCTCAGGTCATATTGTTCAAGGTCCTTAATTTTATAGATGAGAAAACTGGAGTTCAAGAGGCTGAAGTGCGTTTTCTTAGTGTTACATGTGGCATAGTCTAGAATCATGCTTTCCTTTCTTGTGCAGGTAGTGGTCTTCACTATGCTAAATACATTTTAACACAATCTCTATGAGATTCAAAACCCATTAGCTCTTGTCTGGGCTTTTATTAATGCAGTGAATAATAATGCATCATCCTACCAAAATGAAGTTCGAGTAAAGGTAGAGTAGTTAATGAATTTCATACATTAATTTTTGTTCATATGTTATGTGTATTGAGATCCATTTTTATCTTAAGTCAAATATAGACTTGAAAATAAATGAGAATTTTGGGGGGATTATTAAGCATATTTGTCTTAGATAATAAACGCTTGTTTAGTACTCATCAACGCTTCACCTTGTTTTTAGTAACTTTTAAAAAATATTAAGGTATGATCTGTTTGGGATGAAAAGAGAAAAATTGTGTATAATATCTTTAAAATATAAATGTGTTGGTTCCTTTTAACCTTTCTTATTCCATTCCATCTTCCTTTGCTAATCGTTCTGTTTATTCCTTGTACCTGTTTAAAAAGAAATCATTAAATATACACAATTGCTGCTTTTGTCCCACAGCTTCTAACTAACCCCTTCACAGTTTTCCTGCTCCCTTCCTCTACCCTTTTCTACCTGTTTTCAGCCCAGTCCCAAGAAAGGACTGAGTAGAGGTAGGAATTGAGTGAGGTATAGAGATAAGCTTGTGTATCTTAAATGGGGGTTGGAAGTGTGATTCCAGCCAGGTATGTGCTTTTTCTTGGTTTGGGCATGACTTATTTGTAAAATGTGTCACTGTGTTGTCAGTATTCCTGTAAAGGAGAAGCAGAGATACATTTACAGCATTCACATTTTGTACAGTAATAACTTGTTCTTGTGACCTACCTAGTCTTCTATATGCAAACTGGCTATTAATAGGGATCCAGGTACATTTTGGGTAGAATGGATGAATTCTTTGATTTTGATTTCATTTCATTTTTGATTTTCATTTCATTTCATGTTTGATTTTCATTTCATTCCAAAATAGTAGTGTATTTTCCACATGTTATCATTGGAAAGTGAGGGCAGTTTGTTGCTGTAGAAGTCTTTCTAGAAATGAAACGCAAATATTGCCTTTCCTGAGTTTTTGTGGTGAGTGAATTATGCCTGGGATATGGATGTAGAATCAAAAGTATTCAACAAGTTTGTCTCTCCTACTTTTAGGAGATTTTTTTTTTTTTAATAAAGGGTAAGATTTTTTATTTCTCTGATTTGAGAGGTTTCTCCATTTTCTGATCTGAAAAGGGTTCAGACCAGATCCATTTTTTTGTTTTAAAATACATCAGAAATACCTTGTATTCCACGTACTTAGGAAAATCTTTCAGAACACATTAATTGGACCTGCTTTGCAGCTATAGCATAGGGTGAAACTTTCTTTTTTTAAAATAAGCAAACCCCTTGTCTGGGGTCCAAGACATTGATTTACCTTGTACTGAAATTTACTCACTAGAGCTGGTAAGGATGGTTTTAATGGCAAAATTGAAAATCAAGCATTTATGACATTATATTTTGTTTTTAATGTTAATCTATGAATCTTACTGCAATGTTTGATGAAATGATGAATTATAGAATAAGGATTTTAACCTAATGTGTAAAATCCTCTCTAGCTCTTGGGTGGGCAAATAGAAGGTGAATAATTTGTATTTTTAACTAGTCATGCTATGTGTTATAGAGGTCAACTCATTGGAATTTTGAACTTTAAGTCAGTTGTCACATTCAGTCCAAGTAAGGGAGGTCTTGTGATTTACAGTTTGGGAATGCATCATTCTGTTGGATAACATCTACTATGTTGCCTACACCCTTTCTTCTCCCAAACAAAGTGCCCAGTTTCGTTTTATATATTAAACACTGGACAGTCAACATTTTGCCAGACTTACCCTCCCCACCCCCTTTGAATATGCTAAGTAATCACTAAGAAGGACAGGATAGATGAATTAAGTGATTCTTTTGGCAATCACCATTACCTTCTGGTAATTCTTCTCCCCCACCCCCCAAAAAAGGGTGGGGGTTGGGGATAGAAAACTTAAAATGACTTTTAAAATTTATTAATCACCATTTGATAATTTCATTGCATAACTATCCACACATCATAGTTGGCATGGGATGAAATTTTTTTTTGTCTTTTAAGCACAAGAAGATTAGTTTTTAATGAATTGTGCAGGTGTTAGATATCAGGGAAAGAAGCCAATATGAAGTAGTGTGAAACTAGCTAGGGGTGGGGATTAATCCAAATGTAAAGGTTAGGAATATTACTCTAGTTAGAGATTGGTTCAAAAAGTTTGTGGAGTAGGTGACCAAGTGGCCATTTTGGGTACTGTAAATTTTGTATTTTTCATTTTCATATTTCTTTTGAGTCTGTTTTTAGTATCCTTACTGGATTAACATTAATCATTTTAAGTTTTATTTCTTGAAGAAAATTTGCATTCTAAGTGATTAAAAATGATTATATGAGACTGGCATATTTTCCACCCAGAAAGCAGTTTTATCAAGGAAATCAAAGGATTCTATTGTAACATCATAAATAATGTTAGGATTACATATAGGTTGTTATATTATTATTAGTATTTGAGGAGGTAATGCCTAGTGTGTTGGTGGACACTTAGACACATTTGCTTGGTGAGTAAATCTGGAGTCAGAATGATTTTATATATATTTTTATTGGAATGTAACTTATTTATTTTTTTATCAGATGCTTTATTAACTTCTAGTTTACATCATTCATTTCTGCAAGATTTTGAGTTACAAGTTTTCTCCCTGCTTTTTCCCTACTGACTACCCCAAAATAGCGATCCCACTTGATATCCCCTCCTCCAATCTGTTCTCTCCCATATTTTCTCCCATACCCCTCCCAACTTTCCAGTAGGGCAGAGTGGATCTCTATGCCCCTGTGCCTGTATATCTTATTTCCCAGTTACATGTAAAATATTAAAAATAGTGTGTGTATGTGTTTGTGAGCGTGTGTGTATGTGTTTGTGTGTGTGTGTGTATCTGTCTGTCTGTCTATCTATCTATCTATCTATCTATCTATTTATAGCATTTGATTTTAAAACTTTGAATTCCAGATTCATTCCCTTCCTCCCTTACTGGGAAGATAAGCAATTCAGTGGCTATGCAAAACATTTCCACGTGGATATATTGTAAAAGACTGACTATATTTCCCTCCCTCCTAATCCACCTCCCACTTGTTCTATTCTATACTTTGATCCTGTCCCTTTTCAAAAGTGGGTGCTTCCAGCTCCCCCACCCCCCCAGCCTGTCCTCCCTTCCATCATCTCTCCTCTCATCCCCTTCCCCTATTTAGTGTGTATGTCATTCCCTCCCTAAGCCAAATTCAATGAGAATAACATTGATTCATTCCCTTTTGCCTTCCCGTTCTTTCCCTCCATTGTAACAGTTTTCCCTTGCCTCTTCTATATGAAATAATTTACCCCCTTCTGTCTCTCCCCATCTCCTCATTGTATTCCTCTCTTACATCTTAATTTCATCCCTTCCTATTAAATTGGTCCTGTGCCTTCTATCTATGTATACCAGTACACACATATACACACATTCACATGTGTTTATACACCCATATACCCTCCATATAGACATATTTACACACACACACACACACACACACACACATTTCTATTCAACTCTGGTTTTTTCATCAAGAATGCTTGAAAGTTCTCTATTCCATTGATTGACCATATTTTCCCATTAGTTTTGCTGGGTAGGTGATTCTTGGTTTTAATCCCAGCTCCTTTGGCCTCCAGAATATCATATTCCAAGCCCTTCTATCCCTCAGTGTAGAAGCTGTCAGATCCTGTGTTATCCTGATTGTGTTTCCACAATATTCAAATTGTTTCTTCCTGACTGCTTGTAATAATTTCTCCTTGATCTGGGAACTCTGGAACCTGGCTATAATATTCCTAGGAGTTTTTGGGGGGGGATCTTTTCAGGGGGTGATTGGTAGATTCTTTCAACCTCTGTTTAGCCCTCTAGTTCTAAAACATCAGGGAAATTTTCCTTGAGAATTTCTTGAAGGTTTATTTCTAGGTTCTTTTCATCATGGCTTTCAGGTAGTCTAATAATTTTTTTTTTTTTTTTTGGAGGGCAATTGGGGTTAAGTAACTTGCCCAAGGTCACACGGCTAGGTTTTTTTTTATTTGTGTGTGCATTAAGTGTCTGAGGTCGGATCCGAACTCAGTTCCTTCTGACTCCAGGGCCGACGCTCTACTCACTGCGCCACCTAGCCGCCCCTAGTCTAATAATTTTTAAATGATCTCTCCTTGATCTATTTTCCAGGTCAGTAGTTTTCCCAATGAGATGTTTCACATTGCCTTCTATTTTTTTCATTTGTTTGGATCTGTTTAATAATATCTTGATTTCTCATAAAGTCATTAACTTCCATTTGCTCCAGTCTAATTCTGAAGGAATGATTCTCCTCAGTGAGCTTTTGAGATTCTTTTTCCATCTGGAAAATTCATCTTTTTAAGGCATTCTTCTCCTCGTGGCTTTTTTGAGCCTCTTTTGCCATCTGAGTCTATTTTTAAGGTGTTAATTTCTTCAGTCAGGTTGTTGACTCTCCTTTCATAATTTTCTTGCATCTTTCTCATTTCTCTTCCCAGTTTTTCCTCCACTTCTCTTATTTGGTTTCCAAAATATTTCTTTCTTTCTTTCTTTTTTTTTTTTTTAAGCAATTGGGGATAAGTAACTTGCTCAAGGTTACATGGCTAGTCATTATTTATGTGTGGGTGCTCATTTTCTGAGGCCGGATTTGATCTCGGGTCATCCCAACTCCGAGGCTGGCGCTCTTACTCACTGCGCCACCTAGCCGCCCCTCCAAAATATTTGTTAAGGTTCTCTATGGCCTGTAACCCAGGAGTTCTGACTTTGCTGTCTTCCTCCTGTTCCATTCTTTGATCCTTTTTGTCCCCAAAATAGGAGTATAAAGTTGGGTTGTTCTGTTTGTTTAGGTTCCTTTGCTTGCTCATGTTGCCACTCAATTACTTGACTTTGGGGCTTTCTGCCACCAGAAAGGGAAGCTTTGTCCCAAATGTTGGGGTTTTCTCAGCTGCCAGAGTTATTTTGATGCCCTCTCTGAAGCTTCCACAGGTTCTGGCAAGCTGGTCACACACCCCAGACCGCAATCTAGATCCAAGCAGGTTAAAGCAAGAGTGATTGCCCCTCAGACTGGTCATTTGGTCTGCCTACAATCTGCAGGCCTGGAGCTCTAAAGCAGCCACATGGCATTGGCCTCAGTGGCTTCTTGCCCTGGGGGGCAAAGGCCAACTGCATTCTGGAACTACTAGATCCAAAAATTCACATTGCGCTGACCTCTCACTTTGTCTTTAGCATTTATGCATTGATAGTTCTGGAAACCGCCACAGCTGCAGGTGATCTGAAATCCCTCCAGCCAGTGGCTGGCTTTGGCCACCCCGAGACTAAGACTTCCGACTTGTACGGGGCTTGGGTTGGCTCCCAGAGCACTGTGCTGGCTGCTTCCTGCCAGGCTGTCCTTAGCGGGAGCTTAGTGTCTCTGTGTCCTTCTATGGATTCTATAGCTCCAAAGTTCATTCAGACTCACCTTTACGTGAATTGGAAGAGGCAGAAGTTGGAGCCCTGCAGAAGTCCTATTTCTACTTGGCCATCTTGACTCCCCTCCCCATGATGTTATATTTTAATATGCAGAATATTAAAGTACAAAATCAATTATATTTCTATCCAAAGAGGGAGCATTTAGAAAACTCCCAATGCATAATCAATGAGTGATGTAGATGTTAGAGGATTCCAGTTATTTTTATGACTAATTTTGAGGATCTCTTCAAATTTCAGTTGTAAAAACTGGGAAATTGGAAGGAGTGAAAAAACTACTAATCTTTCTGAAGAGATCTTAGATCCAAACCACTAATATGATCATTTTTGGACATGCCTTACATGCAGTTTGTTGTTAGACTGGTGCTTGTTTTTAAACCATTTAGTTTTTGGTACCATAGAAGATTCCATGTTTTTAAAAGCTACCAAATAACTTTGTCTTTAGTGAAATACTTCTTGACTACAGGGAAGTAGTTAATCAAAGCTATCATTCTCATCCTCTCTCTCCCTCTTCCCCTCACTCAGTCTCCCTTTCCTTCTCTCTCTGTCCCTTGTACCCATCTTCTGTCACACCTTGGGGAACTTTGTTATTGTTAGAGGGCTAAAATTGCTGCTTTGTCACTACATCATCTGAACAAATGCAGTGGTTTTGCTGAGTATCATGTGAAAGCATATTCTATTCCCTTTTGTTGCTTGGTACAAAATGGAGCTAGAGGATAGTTTTTGCCCCTTACTCCCCCCCTCTCCCCAAGCTTTTCACAGGCATTTAATTGACAATACGGGTTTTCTGCTTCAGTAATGGGTGTTCTGAATCATTTTATGATATTATTTATCACTTGTAACTGCTCTCTAAACTCTCTTTGGTTTTTGGCATTGGGGTGGGGTTTTTTTTTGTTTGTTTGTTTGTTTTTACTTCTGAAGAAAAGTTTTAAATTTTCGATGACTATTACTTTCATACTGACACCAGGCTTTCCAGGTTAATCCATCAGAATCTCCATTATATTCTGAAATGGTTTGTTCACGATCTGATTTTGGAACTGTAGCTTCCCTGCCTCTGTACTTGGTATATGAGCAAGAGTTGTGTCATATGAGCCTGTATAGAAGTATCATTTAAAAAATAATTAGAAAACTTTATAGCAGGTATCTTCTCACAGCTTTGTTGTCTCTGAGTACACAAATTTGCAGAAGAAAAATACTGTATATGTTTGTAAAAATCACACGTTTATACTTAATATGCTTTGAAATCTTGACAGTTTAAAGGATCCACAATAGTACTATGTAAGAGTGAATTGTAGAAAAATATTCCGCTAAAGAAGAAAGCTTAATTGCTTCTAAGTGATTATGCTTGTTTAGTTTTAAGATGCAATTTGGTGTTCTAGTGTTATTTTATAGAGTTCACAACTTAATCATTTTTGGTAATATGGTTACAGAAAGGCAAAACCAAAATAAAGAATTGTGGGCCTTCATTCCTATTTTATGTAAAAAAAAATACTTTACCCAAAGGATTGTATTTACATCTCATTTTCCTGATAGCTTTCTATTTTGGTTTTCTGCTGACAGGTCACATTTAGGGCAGGCAAAACATAAGGCATATAGCCCTCCTGAGAGTAGAAAATCTATTTCTAAGGCACCCAAAGTGCAGTCTAATACTACTTCTGAACAGTCAAGGGGACACATTTCTAAAAGGTAAATCTTCACATTGCTTTTATATTTCCAAGTTATTATTTGCACTTGAGAATTGCATATCATTTAAGGTCATCAAACTACTTTAAAGTTATTTGTTAAATGCTTTGCTATCCTTGGAAAAGTGTAACTTTTAGAATTGAAGTTTTTCTTCCCTTCATTGATATTCAGTGGGTCTTGGACAATCAATAGAGATGTAAAATTTCTCTTAGTATGATTTTGAGTCGCTTTTTGCTTACCACACTGTTATGTAACTTATTTCAATTGTGTTTGAAACAGCTGGGCTTATGATTTTGTATGTCTCTTCCCCTCCACTTCAGATTTAATTGATAGCAGAGGTAAGTCAGTCTTCTGGAAAGCAACTATTAGTAGTCATAAAGTCCTGGAGAGAAGCCTTTCCTTTTTCGTTACTATTCTCAGTATTGACATTGCTCAACTATACTGTTTTTTTAAAGTCGTGAATATAAACATCAGTCTTGATTGTCTCACTTTCTATGATTTCTTTCTTTTGTAATAATTCTTAAATTCACATTATCAGTTTTTTACAAGAATGTTATGAGTGCCTTTTGGGCTAAAAAAAAATTCTATAATGGATCTATCCTGATGCAGTAACATTTTTATAATGCTAAGTTTCGATGTACAGCTTGAGCGTGAAAAACACATTGTGTACAAAGTAGGCACTCAATTTTGAGTCCAGTTGTGAAGCTCTGTGTTCTCTATTGGACTTTCTGGATAGCATGGTTTCTTAAGAAGCTTTTAATAGTTAGAACTCTGAGAAATTCTGTGAATCCACAGGAGGAGTTACATAGTAACTTTGTTATCTTCTCTCTTCATAGAAGCTGCAGTTCATCATCTGCTGTCATAGTTCCACAACCAGAAGATCCAGACAGAGCCAATACTTCAGAAAAGCAAAAAACGGGGCAAGTGCCTAAGAAAGACAGTTCTCGAGGAGTGAAACGCAGTGCTAGTCCAGATTACAACAGGACCAATTCTCCGAGCTCTGCTAAGAAACCCAAAGCCGTCCAACATACTGAACCTTCCTCAGAAACCAACAAACCCCATTCTAAATCAAAGAAGAGGCATTTAGAGCAAGAGCAACAGCTGAAATCTGCACCATTGCCATCAACAAGCAAGGCACACACCAGAAAGGGTGGAGCTCCCGGCAGTTCACGAAGTCAGAAAAGGAAAAGGACAGAAAGTTCTTCTTGTATAAAGAGTGGTTCAGTGTCTGAATCAACTGGTGCTGAAGAGCGATCAGCAAAACCCACCAAGCTGGCTTCAAAATCGGCCACCTCAGCCAAAGCTGGGTGTAGCACCATCACTGATTCTTCTTCTTCTGCCTCGACATCTTCCTCATCTTCTGCAGTTGCCTCTGCTTCCTCCACTGTACCACAGGGGGCCAGAGTGAAACAAGGAAAAGACCAAAACAAGGCCAGGCGTTCCCGGTCGGCATCTAGTCCCAGTCCCCGAAGAAGTAGCCGAGAAAAGGAGCAAAATAAAACCAGTGGCTCTTCGAAGTTTGATTGGGCTGCTCGTTTTAGCCCTAAAGTTAGCCTGCCTAAAACAAAACTGTCTCTACCAGGGTCTTCTAAGTCAGAGACATCAAAACCTGGACCTTCAGGATTACAAGCTAAATTAGCAAGTAAGTTGAAGAACTTGGTATTTATTTGCATTTTGTAGGAATTAAAAAGGTGGGATGTTTAACATAGTTTAGTGCAGTACTAGATTTTTTCATTTGGGAGTGTTGTCTCTAGATTTGTTTTGAGTATTTAAGTAGATGTATATGCATTTTCTTCCTGAATAGGTTAATCTGCTTTTTAAGTGCCTATAAGATTAAAAAAATTAGTTATATAACCTAGCAAATAATTGCCATCTCATTCAGTTCTTAAGAAATGGACAGAGGAAGCTGGTTCAATTCATGTCATGGTCTAGTAAGTTTTTTCATTTTCTTTATTTCTACCACCCCAAATAATATTTCTTCTAATGGCATCTACTAAGTGCCTAAAACATGAAGATCCTTGAACCTGATTTATAGATTTGCATAATAGTTTTTAAAAGCAAAGTTATTTCTCTTAGAGGAACTCAGTGGGATTTAGGTTGGGAGATGAGCTTTATTTCTAAACAATTTCACTTTTGTCAATAAGTGGGAAAATTTTTTTAAAAAGCAACTAAATGGAAGAATAGACTGTCACATAAGGACTTTGTTTTTTTCTGAAGTCTCTTCAACTTTGGAACTTTAGGGTGAGTTGGCAGGTGAATGTGCCTGTTCTGTTCATACTCTTTATTTGGAAGATAAACACAGGGGTGACTAAAGTGGAGCATCAGAAACACTTATTAGTGCTGTCTTCCCAACCCTCCAGTCACCCTTTCCTCTCATTGAAGATGATTGCACTCCTAAAAGGACCTGTTGAAAAGCAAAGTAAAAATTTCCTAGTGTTCTGTTTTCACCTTATTATAAATGAGAAGCAAGTTTTATCCACCAACATAACTGAAGGATTTGTGGTAAGAGGTGTACTAGTCAAGAGCTCTGTCTTTTCCTTAGCATTTATTTCCCCCTGACAATCTTCTTCCTGTACTAGTTTTAAGTTCAGTGGAGACTTAGGTTATTCTTTTTGGTAGTGATATTTCTGGGATTTGTCAGTAGTTGCTGATGGTTGGAGTAAGTACTGTTCTTTTTTTTTTTTTTTGTTCAGTATTACATCACTTCCTTAACTGTTTCCTATTATTTAGAAAGATAGCAGTTGGACATTAAATTAGGAGAGTATATATAAGATGCTTTAATGTCCTTTAACCTCACCATGTTACAGAAGAGACCTAGGCTGTTGAAGACTATGTCATCAGAACACAAGTTCTGGCAGGACCTACCAAAATGGTAAGGCTCCACGTGCAGACCCATTATTGAACTAGATATCTGACCCAAGAGCATCCATGTATAGCCAAGTTTGGAGAGTTTCAGCAGCCAGAAGGCTTGGGCCTTCAGGATATGAAGGTTTTTGACCACAATTCCCAAAAATCATCTATTAAGGAGGACAGGTGTTCAGCTCTGCCCCTGTGGAAACAGGCAGCTACAAAGAAGTTTTTTCCTTCTTTGATTTAAGAACTTTCTAGCTTGTTATTATGTTTCTTGAAGCCTGCAGCTAAGTAACATTTAATTTTATCCTGCTCAAATAATAAGTGATACTGTAGATAGCTGGCTGGACCTGTATGTTTTTTTTGTTTGTTTGTTTGTTTGTTTTGTTTGTTTTGTTTTGGTTTGTGTTTTGTTCTGTGTTTTTTGGGGACCTGTATGTTTAAAAAACAACAACAATAACAAAAACCCTAGTAATAGGATATGGTATTCTTTTTATATGTCCTGTTTGTCAGACTTGTTATCATGGCAGTGAGACATTTATTTTAACTGTCAGCTTTTCTTTCCACCCACTTCATCCTCTTTTCTTGATAGAGCAAATCTTGATTCACTTACCAATGCAGAGGTATTTAGGGTCTCTGTAGCTGTGGACCAGAAGTACATTTTAGCACATGACAGTTAAACTAGATATCCCATCCCCTTCTCCCTTCCCCTTCCCCTTCCCCTTTCCCTTTCCTTTTCTCTTTCCCCTTCCCCTTCCCACCCCACCTGAATATTTTTTTTCCCTCAGAAATCTGTGTCTTTTAGGAGATCTGTAAGGTCGAAGTATATGGAACAACTCTGTGTCACTCTCCTCAGCAATTCAAGAGATAGGGAATTTCTGCATCTTCTTGCTGTACACAGAGGAGTTGGCAGAACCATGCCTGGAACTGGCCAGGATGATTTCCTGGACTGCAAGAGTCTCGTAGTTAAGGAGTTCTGATGTGACCACTGTATTGGGTAAAAGCAACAACATGGTTGTTAACATAGTAGTTTGTGGTGATAAAACAAGTGTTCTGGTTACTTTTGTTAAAAGGCCTTCTGTTATATTCATTCATAGTTTATCCATCCCAAGTAAATGGGAATTATTAAATACATATAACTAAACTCTTTTATGGATTAATAATTGGAGGGTTTTAAAGAGCTAAGTAACATACCTAAGCAGTACAACCAGTTTGCTTTAAACAGGTTTTAAGACTTGTTCTCCTTAGGAGCCCAGGAACTTAACATTTTACTTTATCTTAAATCTCAAGTCTCTTTCTTACATATTTTCCTCGTATTCAGTGAAGTATTATGATTGCCTCCCCAGTAGTTAATTGGTTCTGTGAAAAGCATGAAGACATTTCCATAGGAATACTATTATAAATGGACAATTTGTTTGATAATCTCTCTTACTTAAAAGAAAGGTATATTAGGACTTCATTGTTTTGTTAGTTGCGTGTACATATTTATATAAAACAATATAGAAAGACTGAGAAATTACTGCATTTTGAAAAGAAGGGTGGAAAAGCCTTTTGGTTTGGTGGACTTAATTGGATAAGGCTTCCAAAAGCGATTTGGGGAAATGACAGTCATATCAGGGCAATCCAGGTGGAGTAAATATCAGGTATGAGGGGCACAGAAGTTAAACAAGCAAGTTTTGGGGACCAACAAGCATATTTTCTTTTTATTTAGGGCTGTGGATGGCCCTGGAAGAGCTGAAGGAAGAAAGGGAGAAAAGCCATCTGAACTGCCTAATGATTCAGTCCAGGACCTCTGCTTTAATAGCACAGTGTGCTCACCAGCCACTGCCATGTTCTGTACCGAGCATGGTTCTCTTTCGTGGAGGTCTTGGAGGAATTGTAGGATTTAGCTTGGTATAGAGAGAGGAAGGGTTTCTCAGGTACGTGGAATAGGAATAGCTTGAGAGAAAGCATTGAGGTAACAATAAACAGGGGGCACAAAGTGCCCAGGAATGAGGGAAAAGGCATTTACTAAACACTGTGTGGAAAGCATTTGGCTAAGTACTAGGCATGTGAATTGGAAAGCCATACAGGCTCTTCTCTCCAGGAGCTCATGTTCTTAAGGGGAAGACAACATATCTAGCAAAGTTTCAGCTGCAGGTCAGATGGAAAGGCCCTTATTTAGTTAGAATTTGGCAGGAAAGCAGACGCACAAAACAACTGAAGAACATGTTTACCCAAACTGAAAGAAATTTTGTGACTTGACTCCAGGAAAGATTCAGGATCTTCTCTAAGTTGTTGAGTAGGTTGAGTGCTATCAAAAGATGTCATTTTATTTGGTCAAACTGAATCCCCTGTACTTTGCTACAGTAAAGCTGCATGCCTAGTTAGTGAGAGGTGATTGAAAACAACTATTTAAGCCCCAGGTTAAGTAGAATCATGCTGTTTGCCAGCTACAGTTGATGCAGCAGCATTGCAAAGCCTGTGTTCATGGTAAATGTGCACTAAAGTAAAACAAGTCATTTCCAATCAAGCCCTTGGTCCAAGTGCTTTTCCCTTCTGTCCCCCCTCAAGTTGTACTTTGCACATCTATAGATGCACCAAAGTAATAGTCCCTTGACATTCTATATTTGAAAAATGGCTTTTGATGAGTAAGAAAATAGTAATAAACTTTTGCAAACTACACTTTATGTGCATGTGCACATGCACACACACATGCACACACAATCAGATACACCTAATAGAGAAAAGCAATGGTATAAATCATGGGGAAATTTATAGTTTTAGCATATAATTCTGCAAATTTAATTTTCCGTTGATTTTAATTAAGCCAATATTAAAATTAGTTGATTCTATCCCAAGTACACAGTTGACCAATGGTCAGTGCTATGGCCTGGGTTTGTGTTACAGGAAAAGCTAACAGAAAAGATTTTCCCATACTAGAAGGTAAAATCCATGTAGACAGCCTAGAGAAAGTATAATTCTACTTAAATCATAGAGCTTAGCCATCAGTCCAAAAAGCAATGTGATATACGTCTGTGTAATGTGATAGAATCTTAAGTCGAAGCTAATCTAAGGGACCTTAGCAGTGTTCCTTCTTACAGGCTCAGGGAAGTTTATGTGGTAAACTTCTAGAGAGAAGAGTTTCAATATTACATGAAAAAAAATTCAGCATGAATGAAATAGTGACTTTGCTAAAGCCACATAAATTCTTTATGGACCAAGCTGGGATTAGACTCCAGGTTTCTTGAATCTTTGTTCTGCGACTAATGTGGAGGGGGAATGACCATTTAAGTATAACGGAAAACTTTACTGACTTTCTGGTCTTTCCCTTAGTTGAGACTTGATAAGTTTTCATAATAACATCATAGTTATTTTATCTTCCAGGTTTTATTGACTACTCTTATCCTGGGTATATTTTTTGTAGTTGTTTTAGGCAAAAAAAGTGGAGAAGAGTTCAGTGGGAAGGTTGTTTTTTGCAATTTTCACACTTACTTGAAGGGGTTGAGAATTGTGAGGATCAAATTTAATAATACATGTAAAGTACTTTTCACATTTTAAAGTGCTACATAAAGGCCAGCTGGCATTACTCTCACTGGTGGTTTCAGTGATAGGGATTTTCTTGTGGTCTGCTATGTGCCTGGCCATGTGCTTAGCCCTGCATATACAAAGAAAGGCAGAAGAGAGTCCCCAAAAAGGAAGACTTTTCTTCTATTCTGCTATTCCCTCCATTCTGGCCCCTCACCATACATACCTTCCTCCCCAAGTATATTTGTTTAATAAAATTATTAGGGGACTATAAATATTTACTAACTGGCTGTGATGAAGTGACCATGGCCATAGCCTTTTAAAATAACTTTTTTTGATTTTTGCTGTTAGGCCTTCAGAGAAACATTTAGAGGTTTTGAGTTTGTAAAGTGAAAAATTGTTTGCTCACATAATGATATAAACAATAGAGTTAGAGTTAGTGACAGTAATTTAGAGGTGAAAATTTGAGGTCTAGTTTGCATTTCTCAGTTGTAGCTAGCTACAGATGAATTGACAAGCATATATAGAAAACTATTAAGTATTTTAACTAATTACCCACTGGCATTCTGGTTAGCATATAGGGTGATCGTGTGTGATAAAATTGGTGCCTGGTTCTCTGGAGTACTTTACACATTTGTATTTTTCTGTGGCTTTTGGAAAGGGTGTTGGTACATTCTAATCTAAAAATTAAAAATATATTTTTGTGTGTATTGTTCCTTAAGTGAACACATGACAAACCAAGAGCACTGTATCAGATCATATCATGGTGGTCTATCACTAGCAATAATGCTAGAAAATATTCTTAGGAAGTGGGTGGTAGAAAGAGCACAAAGTCAGGAGTATGTGAAAAAAAGAATTTGATATATGATTTGATCTATATAATATTATGTCTGTTATTAATATCAGTAAGGTTTATTCTACCATTGCCATCTTTTTTCTTCTACTAATCATTTCATATTGAACTCGAATTTTTCTTCATAGATTGGTGGTGGTGGTGATTAAATGAATCTGGAAGCTTAAACTTTTACTGTTAAAAATTCTAAAATACTACTCTATCAGTTTCTGTTATTAACTACATACTCAGTTTTAGCTACTAGAGCAGAGAACATGAGAATCATTCTAACATGGCTAGAATAATAGTGGAAATAATGTCAGCTCCTCTCTACTAGAGGCAGTAGGTTTATTCACACTCTTAACAATTTCCCTCTTGAGAGTAAATGGGATAGGTTAAAATATTTACTGTATACCTTCAAGGGACTGATGCAGGAGCCATGATAATAGTTCAGCCAGTCCAGTTCAGCTGTCAGTTTCCTTTGCAGTGTGATTATGATATCAGTTATAAATCCTTTTCTATTCTTTCTTTTGTCCTTCTTTAACATTATTATCTTAAGTTTAACATCCTATTTGAGTTATGACTATATACAAGTATAAAAAAATACAGTAAGGAACACATCACCAATTTGAATCAGAATTGTAGGTGTAGTTGACCCTGTACTGAGTAATTTATTAGACATATATCTACAATGGAAGTGACTTTGACCTTTTATCCTTTTCTTTATCATATGTATGATAGCACCTTAGTATTGAGTGAAACTGCTAATATTAACAACATTGTTAGTATGGTTACGCTAAGCTGCATTATAACTGAAAGCTGAATTACAATTAGATTTCTTGGTGATATAACAACAACAATAGTATACTGGCACTTATGGCACCTTTTTCTTAGGACCTAAAGTATTTCATATTGTCTTATTCTTTTCCTCGCGGGTTCTTTAGGTAGACATTTTAAGTTTTTACCCCCGCCCCCCCCCCCCAATCAGAAAATACTGAATACCTTAATATTATAGCCCAGTTATATGGAAGGTGGTTTATTGGTCAATCTGTGTCCCTAACCAAAATGTTCAAATAGCCAAAAGACTGCACTCCCCAGAGCAAGGTGAAATGTTTTGTGATGTCAGCCAAAGGTTTGTGAGCTCATGGAATAATTAGTCTCCTAGAGTCTGTTTGAAAGAGATACTTCACATCTAAAGTGGCTTGTTATTAACAGTGTTTTCAATAGATGATTATTTGCTATTGGCTTTTTATTGGAAGATATATTCATAACTAAAGAGAAACTAAAGAGAGGAACATTTGAGAATGTTGTCAACATGTTGAGAAACACTTTAGAGCTGTTATTTTGTGTTTCCCCACTTAAACTTATTATTTTTATTTTTTTATTTTTATTTTGTCAATTTTGTCACCTGGCTGTTTTCTTTGTGTACTTCTCTTTGTGCCTAAGGTAGATTAGGCATGCCCTAGCTAGAATGCTTAGATGTTTACAGAAGTTTTATTTGGAGAAATAAAAGTAAAACAAGTCACTAATTCAGGTTAAATATTACAAGAGGAGAGGGGACAAGAGTAGTAGTCTAAATTATAGGATATGTGTTTTAAAATATGCAAGTAATAAAAAGAGAAAACTTCAGATTCCAAGGTATAGTTTTACCAGCTAATGTGGTTTTACTACAATACTTTTTCTTCCATCCCTAAACCTTTTACTCTAGAGTTCATAACAAAAGTCACAAGAATCCCATATCAGGACTCACTAACTTTGTTTTATTGCATCCCACATCTGCTAGATTGGTGATTTTGGAGGTCTGGGGAGGAAGGAGAAAATCATTAGGTGAGGCAAGTGCATCAGATATTCCCAGGGAAATTATAGTCTTGATAAGGAAACCAAGTCTAATTGGAAGTAATTTATAAATTATATAGTACTAGACCGGACATAATCAGCTGCACAAAAGGGCAACCAAGTAAGGGAGAAAGTGTAGACCAGGTCTGGGAAAAACTGATAAAAGAATTGGGATTTAAAATATACTTTACCAGGATTGGTAGATTATTGAGATGAGTGAGGAGCTGTGAGACTAGTGGAAGAGTGATGGATGATATGAACCTAAAGGAAGAGCTGGAAGTGAACTGAGCTCTGAGGGTAGAAATGCTATAAATACAGGATGTGTTTGGAGATAAGGGAGGTGGTCCTGGAGGACCTTAAATGTTAGAGCTTGGGCATAGTTTTTTTTTTACAGTGGTGCCAAGAGGCTCCCTTTCTCCCTTTTAAGACTTTAATTCTTTTGGGGGGGGGGTTCAGGGAGCTTTTAAAATGTTTATTTTGTTGTTTCCTCAATTGACATGACATTTTCCTCAAAAACATTCTTTCAAAAATTTTTTTTTGATGTCCAAAATTTTCTCCCTCCCTGAGACAGTAAGCAATTTGATATGCATGTATCATCATGTAAAACATATTTCCATATTAGTTATGTGAAAGAAGACTCCCAAAGGAGAGAAAAAATCCGTGAAAAAATAAAGTGAAAAATTATATGGTTTGATCTGCACTCAGACTCCATGAAACTTTAATTCTTATTCATTTTTGTTTCTAAATTTCTGACGTTTTTGATATATAGGTTTAAGAAAATCTACCAAGAAGCGCAGTGAGTCACCACCTGCTGAGCTCCCCAGTTTGCGGCGGAGCACACGCCAAAAGACCACGGGCTCCTGTGCTAGTACCAGGTAACTACCATCTTTTGTTCTGTTGAGGATTACTTTCTTGCTCTCATCATAACCTCACCCCTCCCCTAGTGTCACTTCTTCCAGTGAGGATGCCCTCTCCCAATGCCCATCAGCTTTTTAGAGTTGTAGACAATTCCCAGAACACCCAGCCAGCAAGAATCAAACTCTGAACACTTAACTGTCAGAACGTAATTGGGATATTATATTTTCCTCTAATTTCTGTGTTTCAGTTTGCGATTTCTAACTTTTACTGGTTCATTTACCCTCATTTTTCGCTTACCTTTTTTCTCTTTCCCCTGTTCTTCCCACTGTGCCCGTTACATTTTTTCTATGACTATTTACATTGAGGCTTAAGCTGTATAGCATGTTGCAGAGTATACCATCTTTCCTTTTTTAAGTATCAAAAATACAGCTTTTTTTTTAAAGGAAAACTTAGTTATTTTTTCAGATAAATACTGGAACCATCTTTCTTCAACACTGTTTTTACTTAGACTTAAAAGCTCCTTGTGCCTTCTGTCCCCCGCTTTCTACTTTGGGGATTAGTTGCAATTAATGACCAATAACTGCTGCCTATTTTTCTCTTCCCTGGCACCTGTGACTTATTTACTCTATCTAAATTGTTCAAACTAAAGGAAAAACATTAGTTTACTGTCCTTCCGAGAAGACCTGGTTCTTTTCCTTTAAGATAGCTTGGAGCACAGAAAGACAAAAATTACTTGTTTGCTGTGACTGAGAAAATAGACCTTGATTTTTTTTCCTTTTTGGAGGGCAATTGGGATTAAGTAACTTTCTCAAGGTCACACGGCTAGGTTTTTATTTGTGTGTGCATTAAGTGTCTGAGCTGAGGTTGGATCTGAACTTAGGTCCTTCTGACTCCAGGGCTGACGCTCTACTCACTGTGCCACCTAGCCGCCCCACCAATTAGCTTTTTATTCAACTCCATACTACCTTTGGTTTTATTGGCATACAGTAACTGGTAGTTAATTAGTGTCTCAAGATTTGTGATTTGTATTGAATGCCTTTTATTTTGACATCAACTCAAATTATAAAGCTTTTTTCATTAAAGATCTGTTCTTTAGGAAATTTCACTATTTAAGAAATAGTGGGGTGTGCTCATGGAAGAAGGAAGGGCACCTTCTAAGTGTCTTAGAAGTTGGTCTTAATGAGTTGCTGTACTTGAAGCATTCAGGACTCATGCCTTAGCTAAGCATTCCTCCCAGATGTGAACCTGTGAGCTCTTACAGTGCTTCATTGAGGTAGCTTTTTTTTGCCTTTTGGAGGGGGAAGGCCAGGGCAGTTGGGGTTAAGTGATTTGCCCAGGGTCACACAGCTAGTTTTTGTGTTAAGTGTCTGAGACTGGATTTGAACTCAGGTCCTCCTGACTTCAGGGCTGGTGTTCTATTCACTGCACCACCTAGCCACCCCATTAATGTAGCCTTGCAGAACCAGGGTTAGCTCTGCACATCAGTGAAGTAAGACTTAGGTTGCAAAGAATGTCTTACAACAAAATTTTAATGCAAGGTATCTTTAGAGAGTCCTCAACACTGTTTTTCATAGCTTGATAGTAATTGTAACTAACATGCGAAGTGATTTAAACCAGTGTTTAAATTCACAACTGTGATTGAGAAACTGGCAAATTGAATTGTAAAGGCATTCTTACCTTCGAAGTTCATGTCAAATGAGTAATGACCTTACTTGTTAGATCACTAAAGGTCATTAAAGAGTCATAGACCCAAGGAAGACTAATACTATATAAATTTTTTGAAGACTGAGTATACTAGAACAGGCCAGTAAATTAAATTTTAGCATCTAGAACACTGATTAATATTCCTGGTGGAACACTATAGGTTTACTCTAATAGTTTTACCTAGAAAGCAAAATTATACAACAGAAAATGATTGATAAATGGGCAATCAGAGTTTAGAAAATTAATATCCTTGAGAGAGACTGTTATCCAGTCCAGTAAGGCATCCTCTCTTATGCCCACAGGACATCCTCACTTCTAAAAGCTAAGCATTCCTTCCTTCTACCACAAGAGTATCTTTTTAACTTTTTGAGAGATACTGTATGATGTAAAAGAAAGAACACTGAGCTTAGCACCTGGAGACTTTTAAATCCCAGCTTTGAATGATTATTTCTGTGATTATAAGTAAGTTATTTAACATTCCTGAGCCTCAGTTTATCTGTAAAATGAAGTTTATGCTACTTTACTCATGGTGGTGATGAGGAGAGCTCTTTCTTTGTATGCTCTCTCATTCTTGCCTTTTGGCTTTCCTCCCCAGTCAGACCTGGTGGGTAGCATTGAAGAGGCCCAACCCCTAAAGCATTTGAGTTCTCAGTTGTAACCTGCCCTAAGGGCCAGGAACAAGCACAACTGGTGAAAGAGGGGGCTTTCCCATCTCCCACAATTGTCTGTTTCTCAGTCTGTATTCTATCAAGGGGTTTTCCCCACCTGTATATAGCACAGAACAGTTGCTCTCAGCCATTGCTGCTCCCAGTTGCCATAGCCAGAACAAGACAGTATCTTCACTGGACACCATCTAGTTTTGCCCTTAGAATTATGAAACTTCTACCCTGCCTTTCATTAACTCCTAGAACTGGGCATCCTCTCCCTTTGGTATTGGCATTTCTTTCTAGGACTGAAGATATCTGGTATGACTGTCCTATTGCACCATTACCCTGTGACCCAGGAACAAGGAAGGAAATAGGAAATACAAGTTCAGCAGTACCAGAAACAGTATTGAGGAAGAAATATAAAGAGTTTTAGTTCTAGGGAAGATGGAGACATTTTACTTTTCCATCTTTTAATACTTTGACAACTGGAGAGAGGATCTATGTGTTTATGACTGCTTCCTACTCTGAAAGCGCTGACTGTTCACAGACTAACTTTATGGCCCAGTGCTGTCTGTTTTCCATGACTATGGAAGACCCGCGGTAATTCATCAGGTTACCTGTCCTCTGCTCCTGACCTATGATTATGTATAGAAACTCAGCACCTTATTTTGTTAGGATTATGTCATTGGGAGTTATAGACTGAGATTCTTGTCTTTTCCCTTTCTCTCTGCTGCTGTTGCTGCTCTGTAGTTCTAGATAAGCATCAGACATGCATTTCATATGGCCTGTTTTCACCCAGTTGTGGCTCTAGGAAGGCTGGGTTCTTACTCTGCCCAGCAGAACCCTCCTGAAGTGACCCTGGGACTTCTCTCCATCATAGGCGTTTGATGACAGAGGAATAGGGGCAGCTGTGGACTCAGGAGCACTATCCACTCCCCAGAATTGCTTCATTTGGACTGACCCCCATGTTTTCTCATGTTCCCACCACCTTTGTGATTAACAAACATATTCTCAGTTAAATTTCAGAATACATTAACAAGCCTCATTATGTGTATGCAGGTAATCTTTCTTTGACTTAGTTCAGTCATATAGATTATAAATGTGTGAAATTTCAAACTAAGGGGCATAATGCAGTGTTTGTCAGAACAATATCCCTTAAAATACAGTACTATAGGTGCAGGACTTGTTGTTTACTTTAGTTAAGGTTAGAGGGAAAGTCAACAAGGTATCTAAAAAGGTGCTAAACAATGAGTAACACTGCTGTTTGACACTGACTTGTAATGAGATTTTTTAAGGGAATATTAGTAGATTTAATAACACATTATTCTATTCACACAGATCATAAAAGTGACTTCAACAAATTCATAGGTCAGGTAGACTTGAGTGGAGAGGGGGCTAGGCTTGTTTCCTTGACTTTAAAAGACTGTCAGTAAAATGCATTTAAGTTGCTAATTTGCATTGGTGGAAGAAGTTTACATCCTAGAAGTCCCAGCTCAAATCACCACTCTACCCCCCCCCCCCGAAATAATTAAATAAATAAAAATGGTGGGGATCAGGGAGCTGGAAAGACATGAAGACACACATCTGGTTACAGCTTGTTAGCTCACTGCTGCTGCTTCCTACTCTTCGTTCTTTGCTTGTCAGACTAGATGACTTTGGGAAGGAAAGTTGATCAGCCGTGATTCTCTACCCTATCACCTCTGATATCTAGCTTAGTATATCCCTTGCTTTTACATATTCCTATGTCAAAGGCTAATAAAACATCCATCATACCCTTTTGATTTAGATATTTTTGAATATTAGTTGAAATGAATTTGCTAAGAAATTCAAAAGGAAAAATGTGTTCAACTACTAATATATCTATATGAAAGTGATAAAATTACATGAAGTTTTAAAATTATATAATTGACATCTGTTTAATTCATCTAAATTAATGAAACTTTGCAGTTCTTCCCAAAATGATATTTTGGTAGACTGTCTTAAATATATAACTCGTATCATAGGAATATGGGGAAAATGGACTTTTGTATCCTTTAGGGTGATTTATTGGTGTGTAAAGATTAGGCACACATTTAGTGCCTACATAAGCATAGTTCTTAGAAGATGAGGATTCATCTTTTTCTTAATTAACTTTAAATAATAGGCTAGTTTCTTTGTATCTTCACTATGTAAGTAAATTTTATAGGAATTTTCAATTGCTGTGTCAAATTTGCATAATCTGATTGAAATTTTAAAAGAACTTAACTGCATTTAAATATATTTCAAATTATATTATCTAAGCTACCTTATTTATAGTGAATTACATATTTATTTAGAGCTTACTCTTTATAGGCCCATTGTTAGACTATATTTAAAATTTTATTTTATTAAATATTTCCCAGTTTGATTTTTAAGATTTTTTTTTTTAATTTTGAGCTCCAAATTCTCTTCCATCCTCCCGCTCCACTTCCATCCATAGAGAAGAAGGCAAGCAATATATCAAATGAAGTTATACAAAATATAGCTTGTTAGCCGTGTTCAAAAGAAAACACACAAAAAAGCAAGAATAATAAAGAAAAAGCCATGCTTCAGTCTGTGTTTGTAGTACATCCATTCTTACAGTGGGGACTCTGTTTTTGGAATTGCCTTTTATTCATTTTCTTGATCACAGTAACCAAGTTTTTCACCGTTGAGCATCATTACAGTGTTGCTGTTAGAGACTGCATTATTCATTTTCTTCTTTACTCCATCAGGTGTTATTTTGGAACTATGTGTAGAGGCTAGTGAGTCATGATCTAATAATCTTTTTAGTGACATGGAATTTGTCTTCAGTTGGAAATATTTAAACATATTTCTTTCTTGAAGTCATTGTAACAGTTAATAATATCAAAAAAGCAATTACATGCTACCCATCAAATTCTAACCAATGACAAGGAGATTAAGCCTGTTGTTTTAAAATTTTTATATTTTTTCAGTGTCTTGTTTTATACCATTACTTTGAGAATGTCTCTCCTATTCAGCATACTTCCTTCTAAGTTAGTAACTTTCTAATGAGCATCTGCTATTTTGACACCTTGATTTAATCTCCAGTGCTTCCTTTTTCTCTTACCTCTCATATCTAATCAGTTACCAAATCCTGTTATTCAAATAACATTCTTCTCATTACCTCATTACCATTTAGTGACCCCCTAAGAGGTCTCCCCTTTGTTCTCTTTAGCACATATTTTATATTACTGCTATACTAACCATTCTGCTCAAAAATCCTAAATAACTCCCTTTTGTCTACTAAGTAAAATTCAAATTCGTATGTGTAACATCTCATGCCTCCCCCATTTTGCCCAATATTATAGTTGCTTTATCTCGTTGTACTTTCACATATTCTAACCAACATGTACTACACTGTCTTATGAATAGTGCTGGTACTTTGCCATTTTTTACCCTTGCTTAAGCTGTTCCCTATGCCTGGAATGTCTCCTCGATCATTTGGCTTATAAATTCCTATTAAACTCAGGTGCCTTTTGATTCATGAAGCCATTCTTGACTTCCAGTTAAATAATGAGAGTCCTGGCTAAATTCTCAAATATAGCTTTGTTTACGTATTTTTCTGTTGCATGGACAACGTATTTACTAAACTACGTTGTTGACTTTCCCCTACAGGGCTGTAAATTCCATGATCGTCCCATATTATCTAAATATTCTCTTGGTCCAACCAACTAGCAGAGAAGCCTGCATGCATACAGCGTGTTCTTGATGAATGTTATATTGAATTGATTTAGTTATTGTAATGTTTAATATCCCTTTATAGCCAAAGGGACATATGTAATGGTTAGTTTAAACAATTTGTTATTGAACTTGTGAGGTTATAGGCATGACGTGATGGAATATGATTTGTGCTGTGCAGTTTTTCTTCAAAAGAGAGGTGCTTTTTTTGTTTTATTTTTAACAAAAAACTACCCATAGGGAATTTAGAAAAATTGACTTTCTGAAAGTCTGTAACCTGAAAAAATTGGGAAATTTTTAAGCCCAAACTCAGCAAAAGAAAAATTCTATTTATGAATCTTTCCATTTGCTGAACTATGGGTAAACATGGCCTTAGCATGAGCATCACTATTCCAAGAATCTCTGTGGTACTGTGGTTTTCTAGAACCATTTGCCTGACTTTTTAAAAGAAAATAAAGAACAAGCAAATGAAACTACTTTTATACTATGTTTTACAATTTTATATAATTTTGACTTTCTTGTGATTGGATTTGATTGGTTTAATATTAGGAACCCCAAAATGAATATGCCTGTTAGATATTCCATAGTTTTCCAAGCCAAAAAAAAATTAAGACATCCTTAGTAAAAAGAACCTTTGATTTGCTCTCAAGCCCTAAGTTCAACTTCTGGGTTTAGCTACTTGTTTTTATGATCTTGGGTAAGTTACCACCTGATTTTCCTGCCCTTCATTTTCCTTTCTCATGAAAATTATAGAGTTGGACTAGATGATCTCCAAAATAGCTTTTAGCTTCAATTACTCTGGCCTTCCCATTTTTACACTGTGAGTTTGTGTTATATTTGCTAGAATATAGTTCTTCTTTCTTGATCACTTTGCCTGACTGGTAATAGTGCATATGGCGACATTTGTCCCTCTAGTCGGCGAGGCTCTGGCCTGGGCAAAAGAGGAACGGCTGAAGCTCGCCGACAGGAGAAGATGGCGGACCCTGACAGCAACCAGGATGGAGTTAACTCATCAGCTGCACGCACAGATGATCCTCCAGGAGCTGCAGGTAGGCATTACAGCTGTGGGCCTGCATCGTCTCTGCCATGTCACACAAAATGCAGGGTGGAGGTGGGTGGGCGCTAAAGGAGAATAGTTCAGGGTATTTGTTTTCTGTTATTTTCACATTAAATTTTGATCGTGTGCCATTATATATATGTATATGCAAAGAGTAGTTTGGGTTAAAATGTGGAGTGGTAAGGATACTTATCATGTAACACTTAGGAATTTAAGATCATATTAATTATATATGTTAATTAGTGAAACTGCTGGAGTGGTGGGTTTTTTGTTTTTTTTGGTGGGAAGGAGTGTTTAGTGTATATATATATTTACATGCAATTTTTTCCCAGGTACTACATTGTAAATATTTTTCATTTGAACTTCAATAACCATTCATAAAAGTAACTTAAAATTCAAATTTTCCTTTTTCCAGATTTCAAAGTATAATACATCAATTATGAAATGAATACAATTGTTATCCTTTTTCATTAGCCCTTTCAGAGTTAATGCAATAGTGAACAATCCCTCAAATCTTTGATTCCTGGTAGATTTTTGAGAATTTATTTTGTGTAAAATGTGTGACTCAAAACTAACAGTGTGCATTGGTAACTTTAACTCTAGGAATTCACAAAAAGGAGTCAATAATAAGGGTGAATTTTCTTTTTTTTAACGTATAAACACTTACCTGTTGGATTACAAAGTAGTCTTGATGCAGTTTGTATAGCACTGACAGATTTTGCGTTGTGAAATGAACAACATATTTTCTTAGAAAAACAATGCCCTTAAATTTCCCTACGTTAATGACTCCTAGCATATTCTTAATTTTCTACAGAGCTGTTTCTAACCCCCAAACTTCATAAACATTGGAATATATACTTAATTCCTTTTATACTTTTGTTGATGTGTGTCTATGTCTAGGTCTCAATTATTTGATAGCAAAAATAGTCAGATCTTATCACTTGTTCCTGAATAATTTTTGTTAGAGTTATTAATAACTGTTTTGGTCAGTGTATATTTTATAAACCTCCACTATTAGAAATGTTTTCTACACATCTTCCATCCATCTCAACATAATGGAGACCTAGTTTAAGACTTTTGAGTTTCAAGCCTGAAGATGGAAGCAAGAAGATTCTTACAGAAAGCCAGTTAATTTTATTCAAATTCTAATTCTCCATTAGAATACATGATTGTGTGTGTTTTTGCTATAATGCAAGCCAAATCATATCCCCTAAAATATGACACAGTTTTAAGGTTGGTATTAGCCATATTCTCCCACAGAGGGTTCTACTATATTTGGTTAAATACTGCGTATATACTTTTCCAAAGATTACATTTATTGTAAATAGTGAAAGGTGAAATTTATTAATATTGTATTTGCAGATATGGATGAATCTATAGATTATTTTGGAGCCAGTGGAGCCTGTTTGATTTGTAGTGGAGACTAATACAAATACTTCTCCCTTAACTTAACTTGAAATAATATAGGCAAAGTGGACAAGTTATCAGATATCTGTGCCTTAGTTTACCCAATTTGTCAAATGGGCGATATATATGACCTTTGTAAGTATGATGTAAAAGTGGCAAATCATGGCAGTTTACATTTGATAGAAGACCTCTTTTAATTTTTAACATTTATTTTGAAATATCTATAATATAAATGATCCTTTTAGATTTTTAGTATAAAAATTCCCTCCTCCCCCATTTTGATGGCTAATTTTTTCATTCTTCTTTGTTTTGTTATTATTCAAAAGATGATTTCCCCTCCACCCCCCTTTTAATTACACTGTGTTTTACTGGTACTTAAAATGATTTCAGCTTCTGTGGTAGACATAGTGGGTCTATACTATATCTTCCAAATATGGCTATTTGGAATTCCTTGCTGCTTTTTTCCAGTTAGCCACAAATTAGAGAACAGTCTAGGTCCTTTCTTGTTCATTGTCTATTATTAGGTTGCCAGATAATTATGGTCATCCTTGAGAGAAAATTTGAGGGATTTCAGAGCTACTGCTCTAAGAGTTTGAGTCAGATTGAGGTTAGGTCTTTGATTCTCCCTATTTGTTATGACCCATTTTTAATTTGAGATAGCCCTTTTTGTTTCTGACCCAGATCACAGCTGGGGAACCGTTCACAGTACTTCCAAAGTCTCTTCCAACTTTTATGGGGTTCCTCTAGGCATTAGAACTGTACTGTAGTATCTGTCACTCTATTAAAAATCCTAAAATTAAAAAAAAAATACTAGGAAATTTGAATGTTTTGCATCTTTTAAAGAGGCATGCACACAACATACATATATTTGTGTATACATGTATGTATATGTGTGTATAAACACGTTTGTGCATGCATATATATGCGTGTGTGTCTATGCGTATACTTGTTATGGCAAGGAAAACAAGTGAATTGAGTTTTTGCACCTCCAATTTGCTTTAATTTCATTGTTCCTAATGTATGGTTAAAGGGTAAGAAATACTTGATATTTATTATTTCTTTGTCTCTTTTTCCTTATCTTTTCTAATAGTGCTTATAGTAAATGGTGGCTCTTGTGTCCACATTATGGCATGTAGTTTTTATTATCTACCCATGTTCCAGAATTTCACTTATATCCTAGATAGCAAACTTCTGTAATCTCATGAATTTTAGCTGTCATGAATGTCTTCTAATGACATGAACCTTTCTTTGAGAACACAGTAGTTTATGTAAGCCCCACAAAAGTAAGCATTTAAAGGATGAAAACTTTTCAGTTCTTTAAATAGATTTCATATAACAAATTTTAACAGTTTGTTGTGCACTTCATATATATATATACACACACACACACCTTTTGAGAATTTATTAATAATGTCTTCATATGATACTCTAAAAATCTGTTCACCACAGGTAGGGAGAACAGAATAAGTAAAGAATAAGAGACTAGGGGCAGCTAGGTGGTGTGGTGAATAGAGAGCACTGGCCCTGGAGTCAGGAGGACCTGAGTTCAAATCTGGCCTCAGATTCTTAACACACACACACACACACACACACACACACACACACACACTAGCCATGTGACCTTGGGCAAGTCACTTAACCCCAATTGCCCTGCCTTCCCCCCTCTTTTCTCTCTCCCTCGGGGTGCACACCCCCCCCTTCTTTCCAAATATTCAATAATAAATGCTTCCCTCTTCCTTCATCCTGGTATTTACACTTAGAAGGCTTCGTTAAAATCGGTTGGATATACCTAAGTTTAAAGCATTTTTAATCAATATAAGCAAGTTTGTAAAGGGACACACAATCTTTTCCCAACTGCTGGCCTATCATAAGTATAAAGGATCTGAACATATGGGTCAACAGCTGCAGTGAAGAGACTTCTTCAAATAATATCTTTACCAAAAGGTGGAACATTTGACAAGGAAAGCACTTCATACATTACTATCAATATGCGTTTATTCATAAGCTCTTAAAGAAGTTGTGGAATTGGGTAGAATTTCCCTTCATCTGGTCATAACTTCCACTCAGGGCATGATTTTTTATCTGCCATTGGATTTTAAAATATTAGTTATTTCTTCATTACAATGTAGATTTACATTTATCTTGGATGCAGTTGAACATTCTTACAAGTGATAGGAAAAGTGCCACCTTTCCCTTTTTGGAAGATATGGAGGGTGGGGCTTTAGATTGTTGACAACTCCACTGTAACCTAGTCTTAGAAAATTGCCTTGGGCACTGAGGTTAGGGGTTATAGGGCATTTCTCTCAGTTCTTTTCTTGAATTAGGTCGTCTATACATTCTACACATCTCTATCAAGAATTCCATCAGTACATTTAATTTTCCATAATCATTGTTATTGATGATCATACATTAAGAGTCAGAGGATCCAGAAACTGAGTTTTCAAGAAGTCTTAAATGGTAGGCATGCGTGTGCGCACACATGTACGTCAGGAATAGCATTCTTGCCCAGGCGTGTTGGTTTTTAAGATTTTTATGTTACCAGCTTCAAGTGGCTTTTCTTTATGTGCTTGTACTAGGCTTCATTTTCTTTGATGGAATGAGATTCTACTTAGTCTTTTCATATTCCTGCATTAGCATTTAATTCTAAGCATAAGTTTCTATAATATGGGCAAGACTTTAATTCTGATAGAGTGAAATATTAGGTTTTGTGTTAAGAAAATATGAAAATACATTGGATCTTGTGGTATTTTGGTGTTCCTATAGTCTGCCTTTAAAAATTTATCTTCCCTATTTACATTTTATGTACTTCTCTTTTTTAAAAGAATAGTAGCAACATTCTTCCTAGTAGATAGATACATATGCTAATTTTAGAACTAAGCTTGACAGCAGTTCAGGTATGTGGCTTCAGATGTGCTGGATGATATGTGATCTGAGGCTGGTCAGGTGCAAAGGGCTGGATTTTATTTTCAAGCAGAGGATGTCAGGAAATGTATGCAACTAGTTCTACAAGTGTAGGTCTCCTCCTTCTATGCTTCATAATAAATATTGGGCGTTACTCTGAATTGGTTGCCAGATTGGCATTTGTGATTTTAGTTTTAGTATTTTCCTGAGTAGGTGAGCTATTGTGTTAGTTTAAGCATTGAGGTGGACATTTGCTATTTCCAAATAGTGCTTTATAGTCAAAGGTTGTAGTAATATATATGTATCGGTACCTTCATCCTGAAGATGAAATCTGCTCACAATCTGGAAATAGAGAAATCATTTTGTCTCCCAGGACTAGAGTCCAGGAAGTATGCTGAACAAAGACTCCCTAGAAGGCACATCACTTTGGAGGAGCATTTCCCCAAAATATCAATTTCTGGTGCTACTGTTTCTGAATGCTGCCTTGGAAGGTCGGTCCTCTGATTTAACACCATCCCAGTCTTATCAGTCTTGTCTGAGTTGAGTTTGAGCAGTCGAATCCAGGACAAGATTTCATTCAGGAACAGTTTCAGAGAGACCAGCTCTGGGCCAGCTAGAGGGACTCGTGGATGACCTGCAAAGGCTGCGCTCTGGTGCTCACGCTGTAGAACACACACTGCGACGTCCGACTCTTCCTTTGAACCCCCGAGGACACAGTGCTCAGCTTTGAGAGCAGAGAAGTGACTGACTCACCATGATCCTCTGTGATCTGTTAAAACTTTTTTTTAAAGAGAAGCCAATCATATGGTGATTAAGTAATCCTCCCCCCTCCCCCTTTTTTTTTCTTCTTTCCAGCTTCTAGTTCTGTTGCTGGGGCTGTAGGCATGACCACCTCTGGTGAGAGTGAGTCAGATGATTCAGAGATGGGAAGACTGCAAGGTAAAAACAAGACAGTTATTGGGCTTACAAGAAACTACTGGTAAATCCACAAACCATTGGTTCTGGTTCTAACTTTGGGTTCCTGAAACTCATTCAGACAGCTTCATTTGTTATGCACTTTTATCGTCTGAACATGTTTCTTCTAACTATGTCTACACTTCGGAGAAATGGGTCCTTCTCTGTAGAGACTTGAGGATTTTGCAGTATAAGAAGAAACAACTGCCTCTATTATTTCTAGTGTGGAGCTAGGAAAGTATTGTTAGTGGAGGTCTTGCATAGTTGTCATTTACACTGCTTATGGAAAAATACAGGATTCTTTGGCTGATTTTTTTTTTTTTTTTGGTGGTGGTGGTGGTGGTGGTGGTGGTGGTGGTGGTGGTGGTGGTGGTGGTGGTGGTGGTGGTGGTTTATTTACCACGTGCTTTATTTTAGTCTTTCAGTTTTGTATATATAGGAATCAGTCTGACAATCTAGAACACCTGTTATTAGTTCATAATTTTCCCTTTTGGGACAAGTCTATATAGTTGTACTCTTTTATGACGTATTTTTAAGAGGGGGGAATATGTCAAAGCAATTAAGTTAACCTGCAATGTTAAACTCATGTGCCAATATCAGTAATATAAGTATAATAATGTGTGTACATATTTAGATGTTGTTTTTTCCTTTTCTGGTTGCTCACTACAGCATATTTGTACCATTTTTGAAAGTAGAGAATCAAGAAAATTTTTATAGTGTGTTCATTCTCTTCCTGAAATATGCTTTGGCTCTCAGTTTAATAAAACAAATCTAGTGCTACAGTTGCCTTTTTATTAAAAAGTGTTTTTTTTAATTCTTTAAGTCTGTTTGACAGAAGAGACTTGTTCTAAATATGAGTTCTTTTCAAACAAAAAAAAATAACCTTTCTGAGAAGAGTTATAACAGCTCTCTAGTCTAATCTCACAAGAAAGCATGTTATTTGTAAAATAGTGTTTAGGTAGCTTGTGAGAGTTCCTGAAAGAATTCAGTATTCTGTACTTTGACCACTCCAGCTTTTGTGAGTCATGCAACTTGCCATTAGTAATTCCATCAGATACATAAATCACTTGAGGATTTCTCCTCCTGTTTGTTAAAATGATGTTGCTGACTTGGACTTTTCAAAAATGACAGGACAGAAATGAAATTTGGGATTTTGAAAATGTACCTTAGGATCTATTTGGGATCACAATCCTGAGTCACTGACAACACTGAGTTTTAAAAAAAAAATGTTTCTGTATAAAATGGGACAATTAAAGAAACACAGAGATCTTAAAGTATAAAGATTGCATTGATAGTTGTAACGTAGGATCTGTAATTTACAAATCAGTAATCGTCAAGTAAATTGTGTTAGAAATTTTTGTGTATGATCAGTTGCATTAAGCCAGCTCATAATTTTCTTTTCTCTTTGTTTTTGTTTTGTTCTTTTTTGTTTTTGTTTTTTGTTGTTGTTGTTTGTTTTTTTTATTTACTTTATTTATTTTTTTTATTTTGTGTTTGTGTATATGTGTATGTGTTTTGTTTTGTTTTTTAGCTCTGTTAGAGGCTAGGGGTCTTCCTCCTCACCTGTTCGGCCCTCTTGGTCCTCGGATGTCACAACTTTTCCACAGGACAATTGGAAGTGGAGCTAGTAAGCCATAGTTTTAAATTAGTCCTCCCCTCCAAACCCTTATTAGTTTAGTGTTATTTCGTTTAGTTAGTTTTTAATGTAAATATTAAGAATGGAAGTGAGTCTTCATAAGCCTTAGTATGTTTTTAAAAACACAGTTCACTTGTTAGCAGTGAATGTTAGCTCATAGAGTTAACATTTAATATTTTGTTTTTGGACTTCCAGATTGATGTTCTTATATTGTACTGTAACAGAACGAGGGACTACCTAAGTCTCAAACTTAGAACTGAAAACTTTGTGAACTACAAATCATTTTATGCTTTTCACAGAATGCTAGCTAGAAAATAAAACTTCTGTTTTGTTAAAATAGTATTCAGACACAGTTACATATTTAGAAATTGAGAGTTGTTTCTCAGTTTCTAAAGTAATATCAAAATATGTTAATGAAGTAATCTATTAAATATTTCTAGTTTTGTTTATTCTAAAGGTAAAATAAAGTGGGTGGGTGTATTGCGCGTGTGTGCGTGCGTGCGTGTGTGTGTGTGTGTGTGTGTGTGTGTTGAGTGGCTATGTGTGGTATTAGGACAAACGTTAGCTTTATATTTCTGGAGTCACTTTTTAGTTTTCAGTTTGTCCTGATACAAAGAAATGGGAGCTGGAGCCCTGATGCCATCAGACTCTATTATCAGATAATCTACAAGAAAGCTTTGAGGTTGCATTTTATCTTAGAACTAGCCTAGTTATCTTAATCATATGTTTCTTTATTTCACTTTCTAAACAAATAATTTTCGGATAGAAGAACTTAATAAACACGGAGAAGAAGGCCTCTTCTCAGTGTGTCCTCCTGTGATGCCAGGTCTATTAGTATTGGTGGGAACAGGCCTGGAAAATGTTATCAAGAGCCTTTCCCCACTTGAAAGAAGCTTCCTGCGCTCTTTGATATAAGCTCTGTGTATCCTATGCACAATGTACATGAAGGATGTGGCTGGTCATAGGGGCTCCTTGTTTGATGGCAGGAGTGCGGTACTTGTGTTTGTGTCACAGGTTGTGATTAATACACAAGCTCTAATGGGCCCTATTTGTGGATTGTGTGATCTGAGGCACAGAAAAGTGAGTGACTTGTCCAAGCTCTCATGGATTGTAGCACACACTTTCTAATTCTTAATTAGAAAATATTTCCATTGGGCAGTTCTGTTTTTTACATGGTCACACTTGCTAATCTCATTTTATTGGAGTAAATGCTGTCTTTAAAAGGAATATTGAATAATACTGTCCTTTCATGCCAATCTTCTAGGATTTTCAAAAATCATTACTAATATAAAATTCAGTATTTTATCATCTTTGTAGAATCAGTCAGGATCAGAAACTAAGTCTTGGTAAGTCTACCCAGCACTATGTCCACTGTAACAGGTTGTCTATTCACAGTTGTTTTTATGATAGGGATCTCAGTCAAAAAGTTATTATTTACTTGCATGGCGGGGAAAATTCCACATCATCTCTAGGAACAGTAACTGTCACTATATTATTGTGAAGGATTACCTTATCTGGAACTCAGAGTATTACATTATACTTTATAAAGGTTAGCAATAATAAATGAACTTTCCCCCTTAGTAAAGGCTCAGTATAAAGCATATTCTTTGACTACTTTTCTGGAATATCACTTCAAGCTCAATTGTAGTCAGCATGTCTGGATCCACTCTGGAATTCTAGCATGAAGCTAACAGCTGACATTCAGGCACTTTAAGATTTTATAATATACTTTACATTATTTTATTTGATCCTTATAACCATCTTGTATTGTAAGTTCCACAGGTATTCTCCTTATCTTATAGATGAGGAAATAGAAGCCTAGAGAGAGTTAATGACTTGTACAAAGTGTTGGAGGTGATTATTAGAGCTTTGAGTCTCTCCTGGGAGCCCAGAGCTGTGATTTGAGGATCAGAGATCAGAACCCCAGCTTGGCTGTTCATGGCTAAGGGTAGTAGTCTTGGACAAGACACTGACTTTCTCTAGGCCTCCATTTAGTCATTTGGAATATGAATTTCTAACATTGGTAACGCACTATTGTCTCATACCTCCCAGACCAGCACTGCTTCCACTAGGCCTCCCACTTTTCAAGTTGATAGATAAGGAAGGAAAGAAAGCAAATTCAGTTGCATAGAAAGGTTATTATTTTAAAAATATACTCTAGAAGGGAAGTGAGAAGAGATAAAATGTTACCAACTTTGATGTACATTATAATTTTATTGGATTGGACAACTCACTGGAAGTTAGATGATTTTCTATGTTTCTCCATAAATGAACCTCATAGTAGATGACCTCATAATGCCTTTTGTTTTTTTACAGTGAATTTTAAAGAAAAAATAGAGGTGCTCTGGTTCATTTTGTCACTATATTTAGTGCTTTTTTAGTTTCTCACCATTGCAAATTAATGCTCTCATAACGAATTCATTCTGCTTAGGTCTTAATACTTTCCCATTTCCCCTTTTTGTTACAACTTGAAATGAAATGGAATTTTAGAGAAATTTAACAATGCTTTTTGATGCAATTTTATAAAACAAAGATTTAGTTCATATAATGCTTTCTTTACAACATCCCTTTTTCTTTTAGATATTAGTAGTTCTGTATGCAAAGGAGCAATACAGGGAAAAATTCATGGTTCTGCACTAATAAGAGTTGCAGTTAAGCCCCTATTTGTTCCATAAGCTTAAAATATTAGTTGAAAATATGATTAAAATGCTTAAGATTTGAATCTATTGCCAGCTTTTATTCTAATTTTTTTTTAAACTTAAGAGTACCAGTTGTTTAGTCCTTTACTGTCAAATATATAATTTGTAGAATTCCCTTTTTGGTACTGTTTTTCATAAAAGAAGGAATTTTTTAAAATTTATATGGAAAAATATTAAAACTTAGAAAACACCTGGATTATCACATTAAAGCCATTTTGGGTGTTGAGATGTGCTGATAGAAATAAAGATGCTCTTCTCTTGAATTTAGCAGTTACATATTTTGACCTGTAGTATAGGGATGGTTTCTTTTTTTGTTTTCGTCTAAGTCAAAAGAGGAAGAACCAAGTATTTTTTCACTGAAGCCTTTTTTATACTAAGGAATACCAGTTCCTTAAATGTAAAGCAAGGTTCTTTTTCTTCTATAGGTTCTAAGGCCCAGCAGCTTCTACAAGGACTACAAGCTACTGATGAAAGTCAGCAGCTTCAGGCAGTGATTGAGATGTGTCAATTATTGGTCATGGGAAATGAGGAGACATTGGGAGGGTTTCCAGTAAAAAGTGTTGTTCCAGCTTTGGTAAGGATGGTAGGATTTTGGTGGGGTTTTAAAATGGTTTTTGTGTCTTTCCCGTAACTATCTTTTTCTTTGTTAAAGCCTCATACATATTGCCATTTTGTTTATTAGAATAATAGTTGAGTTGTAGTATTTTTAGGTTTGCAAAGTGCATTATTTACATTATCTCCTTGGAGCCTGACATCCATGGGGTGAAGTAGCTCCAACAGGTAATGTTAAGAGATCTGGAAGCTGAGGCTCGGGGTTGAAGGGACTTGCCTGTGGTCACAGATCTATTATGTGTCAGGGATGACATTCAAACCCAAGTTTAGAACTCTATCCTTTATGCCACACTGACTTTATACTGAGCAGTTTAATCAAAAATTTGTTATTTGTTGACATTAAAGGGTTTATAGGACATATAATAGAACTGGGAGTAATGTGCTTAGGTGAAATGACAGATGGGCTAGCTTTTCCTTGACCTTGTAAGAATATTCTGGTTATGAGGTACATGTATACATGATAGCCCACCTAACAAAGTGGTGCCTGAGATCTCTAGCTGACCTTTATAGGTGGCTGGCTGTACTTGAAGTACAAATCATAGCTCTGTCACTTACTGTTTGTATAGCCTTGGACAAGTAACTTGACATCTCTCGGCCTTCATTTCCTTATCTATAATACTAAGAGGTTAGTTTGGATTAAATAGCTTCTGGGAGCCTTTCCAACTTTAGGTCTCTGATCCTATGAAATAGATCATATAAGGTTTTCTTTTTCCTTTTAATTTTGTGTCTATTTGGGAAAGGGTAGCATTTGGGCCAGTTTTTATATTTGATGTCATTAGCATTTTTCCTATATCTCATAATGTTCCTTGGAGGCTTGGATTGCTTTTTTTTTTTTTTAATTAAGTTCCACTTACCTGGGTGTCAGCATATTTTTAAATTCTACCTTCATCTTTTGTTTCTGACTTAAATTATTCCCACTAACATCACTCTAGTATAACCTCTTATTAACTCCCGTATGGACTATGGCCATAGGCTTTTTAATTGGTCTTCCTGCTCCATTCACACTATTGCTGGAATTATCTTCCTAATTCATAGGTCTGGTCATACTGCTTTACTGTTCAGAAACCTTTAGTTACTTCCCATTGCCTATCCAAACTTTATTTCAATTCTTGGCATTTAATCCTCCCCATATTCCAACACTGTGACTCCCTGTGCAACTTGGGCTACTGTGAGCTGTGCAACTGTCTTACCTCTCTGTGATAATCTCCTGTAGCTCTCTTGTCCTTCCCTATCTTTGTGTTGATATACTACATTCTTAGCTTATTATGAGATATCAGGGAAAACATTGACATTTTAAGTGGTTTTTTTTTCTGTTAGGTTTAATTGCATTGTTGACAATGTCAAGAAATATTAAGGCACCCAGATTTTTAATCTTATTCATGATAATGTTGAATGTCTACATCAGGAAAATGCCCTTTAAGTTATTACTTATATTCATAATGTTTAAAACCATTCATTATTTTAATACTGTAGTTACATGATTTTTAGAATAAAAGCATTATTAGACAATATGTCAGGTCAAAAGGCTAAAATAACATGGACAATATGAAAGACCTGTATTCACATGCTATCCTTTTCCTTTATGATATGTGTGTCAGTTTTACTGACATATTAGACATGATGTCTGGTTTAGCTTTAGTTATTCATAAAAGGAAGTCTGAGAATTTGTTTCCCATAGTATCTACCTAGAGCTTAGAATATGATTCTAAATTCCAGGAATTAAAGGTGTTGGGTTAGCAGGCTTCAGGACAGTAGAATTGGATTCACTGTGAAATTTGGAGGCATGTGGTGCTGTATAGAAATAGGAGGAGCTATGGAGAATGGAGAACCTGGGTTTGAATCCTGGCTCTGCCAATGAGTACATGTTTGACCTTGGGCAAGTCATTTTATTTCTCTGTGCCTCGGTTTCCTCATCTGTAAAATGAGGGTGTTGAACTACATGGCCTCTAACTAAGGTCCCCTTCAACTCTTAAGTCTAGGATCCCATTATTCCCTTTATTCTGAGTAAATGTATTACAGAATGGCTTGACCCCTAAAACTGGTCCTCTGTCAAGATTTGTGAAGACAGTTTTTTGTTATTTTTTAATATATTTCAGTAGGAACAACCTACATATCTAGATATTAAAGAGTTAACTTGTAAAAACCTACCCAGGTATTCGACATGAAAGTTTTGCTCTAGTACGATCTGATCTGCGTCATAGCTTCAAAGTTTGATTGCTTCAATGGAAGAAAAATAATTTGTTGAGGTGTTGGTTTTTTTTTTCCTAATAAGATTTCAGTGATTTAAAGAAATGTTTTCTTCACAGATAACACTGCTGCAGATGGAGCATAATTTTGATATTGTAAGTGAGCAATGTGGTTTTTCTTTTTTTAAATAATTCATTTCTAGTTTAAAAGATAATGCCTTGGGAGTAAACCATCTCAACTTGTTTTTTAGATGAACCATGCCTGTCGAGCCTTAACATATATGATGGAAGCACTTCCCAGATCATCGGCTGTAGTGGTGGATGCCATTCCTGTTTTTTTGGAAAAGGTAATTCCTAAATTTTGATCCATTTTTGAAAAGCAGATATAAGAGAAATATGTAAAGAATTAAATCTGATCCCATAAAATACTGCATCAAAATAGGGCTTTTTTTTTTTTTTTTTGGTGCTTATCACCTGTCCTTGCAGTTACTTAAATAAACCTTTCAAATTGACTTCCAGAAATACTTGACTGTTCAGCATATCACTGACTTAGTCTATTTAGGATATATTCTGTGAGATCACATGTGAGGTGTACACTTTATACTAATAACTATATTATATTATTATACCTTTTCTAATTTTGATAAGATATAAAATCTCATTGTATCTAAAGAACATCCCATTGAAGTTGATAGGCATTTAATACTTCTTTTAAAGCTAAGAAAGTTGAAACATAGACATGTTCAAGGTCATAAAGTAAGTGGAAGAAGGACGTGTTTTCATATGGTCTGTTGTAGATTGTATTTGTGGTCTGTCATACTTAAACAAGGCCCTTATTATCAATTTGTCTGGCAAATTTGTTTGAAAGTTATAATGCCTTGTTTCATGTGAAAAATTTTCAAAAAGTTTTCTATATTATACTGTGTAGGTTTTATTTTTTAGAGTAGTAGGCAATAAACAAGTAATTTGAATTGGATGGAAAATTATATTACTAACTCACACCCTCATGATAGTTTATAAGATTATAGCTTCCTAAATTGATTTCTCTCTATGTAATTTGCATGTTCTTAAAAATTAAAGTGTGCATTAACTGACACAACTTGTATGTTGTAGCTGCAAGTGATTCAGTGTATTGATGTGGCAGAGCAGGCTTTGACTGCCTTGGAGATGCTATCGCGTAGACACAGCAAAGCCATTCTGCAGGCGGTGAGTATGACTCTGGGAGTGAGGCCGTTGACCTCCCTAGTATTCTGACGTGTGGATTCCTATTTGTCTGAAGCGCACAGGGTGCTGTTTCCAAATTAGTGACTACCCAGCTATTTGAAGACTTTGTTGCTATTGATAGAGAATATTTCTTCTTTCTAACAGCTCTCTTTATTGTAGGGAGGTTTGGCAGACTGCCTGCTGTATCTGGAGTTCTTCAGCATAAATGCCCAGAGAAATGCTCTCGCGATTGCAGCCAATTGCTGTCAGAGTATCACACCAGATGAGTTTCACTTTGTGGCAGATTCCCTCCCCTTGCTTACCCAAAGGCTCACCCACCAGGTAAAAGAGAGTTATTTGTTATATTTCTATACTTTAAAAAGATTGTAAAATTTGTGTATTTCTTCCTTGTTTGATGGGGGGAAAAAACACTTTAGAATATTTATCTTATTAATAAATTCTTTAGTGTTGTCTTGTTTTGCATAATTTTGGACTTGCATGTCAAATTGAGATGGGGGCGAATATAAAGTAACTTCAAAAAACAAACATGAAGTTTTTTGTTTGTAAATAATTGAGATTAAAGTACGTGGTTTGCATCTAGAAATTAATTTACTTACAGTAAATTTACTTATGATAGGACAAAGTTGTTTATAAAATAATTAGTTTTAAAGTCAGCCTCAGGGGTATATAGTTGGTGCATTGGATAGAACATAGGATCTGCTGTTAGGAAAACTTGACTTCAGATAACTAGCTGTATGACCCTAGGCAAGTCACTTAATTTTGTTGGCCTCAGGTTTCTCATTCTTTAAAATGGGTATCATAATAGTACCTACCTCTTGTCATCGTATCAAGTGAGATAATAATGATACAGCACTTGGGATAGGGGCCTGGTGATATTTTGACTTATATAGTACATTTTTTTTTTTTGATGGGTAGCTATGGGTATATGTTGGTTACCCAGGAAAAGATTCTTTTTCATTTTTATGAGATTGTTGGGATTCTTCAATAATTATATTTGCTTTATAAGCTACTTTTCTCTTGGGACCTGCAGTCCCTTTATCCAGGTAACCATGAGGATAATAGTCCTGAACTCAATAGGAGCAAATAATGTCTTGCTTTAAAGATGACCATATTTGAGGATCATAAAAATCAGCTGCTTGCTTGGTATTATTACAATAGTACTATTAAGCATGTCAGCATGCCTAACTTTTCACACGTAAATTAGCATTAACATACATTAAAAAAAATTAGTTTGTATTTGAATCTTTAAAAAAAAAACTACCCAACCTAATCTCCAAGTTCTTTCCCTGCCTTTCTATTCCATAGAGAACATAGAACTATATTTATTTTATGAATCATGCAATTCAGCTATTTAGTCCTAGGTGAGTTTCTTTAATTTCAGTGTTTATCTGGGATATCTCAAGCATTTAGTCACTCTGAGCATACAAATATTTAAAATTCCTCCTTTTATTTGAGATGAAACAAACTGACAGCTTCGGGTTTATTTACTATAGGACTTAAGATTGCCTTTTGAATGTATATTCACTGAAGGCATAAGCTCTATACTTTTTATTAGTGAAAGAGAACAGCAATATTAGGCAATCACTCTTGAGTCTCAGAATATATATTAAGACTTCTAAAATACAGCTGATTTGCCTTAATCAGCAAGTGTTTATCAAGTATGTATCATGTGCCAAGAAATCTGCTGTGGCCTAGGGATAAAAATACACAGAACAAAATAAGCATGACTGATCAGGACCTTAGGTTATAATAGGGGAGACAAGGACCTGCGTTGTATGTGTGTGCACGGCATAAATAAATAGTGGGAAAACACAAGTGTATATGTAATCAGGGACATTCAATTTAAGCTTTTTCGTGTTTTCTGAATAAATATTGACTGAAACACTTGTCCCAGAAGCCACTGGGGGAGATGGGGGGTGGATTGGGGCAGCAATATAGAAAAGATTTCCTAGTATTGAATAACATTTCAAATCACCATTCAAAAAATACAGGACAAGAAGTCGGTAGAAAGCACTTGTCTCTGTTTTGCACGACTAGTGGACAACTTCCAACATGAAGAGGTGAGTGTCTCATCTGATGTGTAGCTTTTATGGGGATTGGGAATAAGGAAGGACGCCACTGAAGGTTTTTTTTTCTTTGTAAGAATTTGCTTCAGCAGGTTGCCTCTAAGGATTTGCTCACCAATATTCAGCAACTGTTGGTCGTCACTCCACCAATTCTAAGTTCTGGGATGTTTATCATGGTGGTTCGCATGTTTTCCTTGATGTGTTCTAACTGTCCAACTCTAGCGGTTCAGCTTATGAAGCAAAGTAAGTGCCATTGTCTGTTTTCTGCTTCATGTTCTATAAAGTAGAATGTATTGTCTGTTGTGGATAAAACATATGGGTCGTGAAAGTAATAGTTACTAGAAGAGGACTGGATTGGTAGTTAGAGAACCTGGGATATATGTGACCTTTTCAGACCAGTAGAGAGAGTGTCCCCCGGTTTACCATTTACTATTGGTGTGGTGTGGAGTGAATGACTTCCCTTTTCTGTGCCTCTGTAAGAGGAAGGCTGTGGACTAGATGACTGAAGATCCTTTCCATCTTTCAGTATATGCTACTATTATCTTAAATCCTTACAGTCCTCTATGTGCACAATAGGATTTTAATGAAACAAGAACAAATAGGTCTCGTTCACAGGGACTGGGAACCTGACTAATGTTTACTGTGAAGGTATTTGCAGATCCTATCTTTAGTTGCATGCTGCCATGGTGGGGAGTGAGGAAAGAGAGGGGTAGAAAAATTGAAACTCGGGATTGTGGAACTGCATCTTGTAAACTAAAAGTAAACAAATAAATTAATTTTTAAAACAATATTATGACATTACAAGTTAATTTCATGTTTAGTAAATGCTGTTTTACACCACAGTGGTTTTAGAAAACAGATTATATTTAAACAAAAATTAGTTCTAAAACTGTAGAGTGTGTGTGTGTTTGTTTCTTTTTAACATGAATACCCAATCAAATGATTCTTCAAATGGTGTTAGTACCTGATTCTAAGTCTTTCTCCTTCATCTTGAGGTTGTTCTGTATAAATTGTGCTTTATAAGTTGTTCATCTGTCTCTGCTTAGTCACTCTGCATTAGTACGTCCAGGTCTTGAAGCTGATCTGAAATTCTTCCTTTACAGTTCAACAATATTACTTTCTCCAGCTGCTCTAAGAATTGTTATTCATTCTCTTTCTCTGTCTCTCTCACCACCTCCCCTTCTGCTTCCCTTCTTTTTTATCACTCTGAGAGATTTCAGTTGGATTGGCATATCCACAGTTGTTTTAAATAGCATTTCTTTGAGTGTTACTAACGAGGATGTTAACGTTAGGTTTTTTTGTATGTTGTAAACCATATGTTTCTTAATTTGAGTATTGGCTTGTTCATGTTGGAGATGAACTTTTATAAATGAGACTTTCTCTGAAAAGGTGCTGGGTTTTAGAACTCACAGAGGCTTGGGCAAGATTTAGTGTTTGGAATGTTAGAAGTAGAGTATCTGGAAATTGGGAAATAAAGAATTATAATAAGCTGTGGGACAACTGAAGGTTTTTTAAGAATAGAATTTTGTTGTAATGAATGTATTATATAATTTTTAAATGATGCCTAGAACACAAACTTCTATAGGAAATTATTGAAGAAAAAGAAGAGATTAAAGCTTAGAAAGAGTAGGAAGTCAGATATTTATTTCATTTTAATTTTTTTTCTTTTTGGAGGGCAATTTAGGGTTAAGTAACTTGCCTTAGGTCACATGGCTAGTTTTTGTGATAAGTATCTGAGGCCAGATCCGAACCCAGGTCCTCCTGACTCCAGGGCCGGAGCCGCCCAATAATTTATTTTTAAAATTGATCTCTTGTATTTTTTTTTCTTACAACTTAATTTTCTAAAAATATCTCTTTGCCTCTCCTACCCAATTTAAAAAGAAAGAAGGAAAGAAAAACAGTTCAGCAAAACTAACCAACTCATCAACCACATCTTTGACATTCTCAGGGTATATACCTAACTGAAACTCTAAATTAAATGGTATAGATAGCTTAGTTTATTTTTTAACATGATTCCAATTTGTTTTCAAAATGTTTTGACTAATACATAGCTCCATTGACAATGTATCAGTATATTTGTCTTTCTGCAGTCTTTTTCTTGTTGTTTAGATAAGAATTTCTTTTTAATATTAGTGATTTTGAGTAATTTTTCATATGGTTTTTAGCAATTTATAGTTCTTTTGAGAGCTGTTTGAGATTTGTTTGTTCACAGTCACTGATCTTTTGGGGAACATCTCTTAGTCTTAATAGATATTTGTGTTAGTTATTTTGGTTATTATCAGATATACTTAATGCAGAGAGTTTTTTTCCTAAGTGACTATTACTCTTCTCAGGCTAGTGGTGTTAATTGTTACTTTTGCAAGAGCTTTTCAATTTTTCTATATTGTTGTCTGTATCCCCTGTCTGTTCAAGGATTCTCCCACTAAAGCTACCTGATCACCTTTAATATCTGTATCCATTTTCAACCAGTGAAGCATTTACTTACCTATTATGTCCGGGGTATATACAGCGTGATAAGTATTAGGTACTGGAGATACAAAGAGAAAAGCAAAACAACCTTGTCCTCAGGGAGTTTGCATTCTAACTAGGGAGTCATGCATGTGAGAGAGGGGGGAGAGAGAGAGAGACAGAGAGATTGTGTGTGTGTGTGTGTGTGTGTGTGTGTGTGTGAAATACATACAAAATAGATGCAAGGTAACCTTAGGGAAAAAGGCATCATGCAGAAGCTAATGCTTGGATAACTGGGGGTTTGTGGAAGCACATTTGAGTAAAAAGGCATGGAGAAAGGAAGTGATGTGTAGAGTATGAGACTAGAAAGGTAAGTTGGGGCTGGCCAGCTTGTGAAGAGCTTTAAATATCATAGATAGGAGTTTCCATCTTATTCTGAAGGTAATTGAAAATCACTGGAGTTGACTGAGGAGGAAAGTGACAGAGTCAAACCTGAGTGGTTGTTGTGAGGAAGATGGATTGAAGCAAGTTAAAGTAAGAAACACCAGTTAAGAAGCTTTTGCTAGTCAGAGTAAGAGCTGATAGGGAACCACAAACTGATTGGGGAGAAATGGTGTGGAGGTAGAAAGAAAAAGATTTGGAAATTGATTGTGTTTGGTGAGGGAGAGTGAAGAGTAAATGATACTGAAGTTGCCAGCTTTGCTAAGTGGAAGAAAATGGTTGTGCTTTCAGCAAAAATGGGGAAGGGGGTGGCTAGGTGGCGCAGTGAGTAAGAGCGCCGGCCTCGGAGTTGGGATGACCCGAGATCAAATCCGGCCTCAGAAAATGAGCACCCACACATAAATAATGACTAGCCGTGTAACCTTGAGCAAGTTACTTAACCCCAATTGCTTCATAAAAAAAAAAAAGAAAGAAAGAAAGAAAAATGGGGAAGTTGGGGAAAGGGAGGGGAAGGTAGGTGTGCTTTGAATTTGCTGAACTAGAGGTATCTGTGGCGTATACAATTTTTGATATATGATAGACTCCTGGTGATAGAGAGTTGGTACTTAGTAGAAAGACTAGTGCTAGATCTATAGTTTAGGAAATTATTTGTATAGAGGTGATTAAACCCATGGAAGACTGGTAAGGTCACTCAGTAAGATTATATAAGAAAAGAGAAGAGATCCAAGAAATTTGGCCTTGCCTACAGTTTGTGGATGTTGCATGAACTCCAGCAGAGTTTGTTCAAAAGTAATCTTGTAGGTTGGTATGAAAAAAAAAACAACCCAGAGCAAGAAATGTCATGAAAACTTAAGAGAATAGAGACTCTCATGGAGGAGGATTGGTCAACACTTTCAGGTGCTATATAGATTTAAAAAATGAGGATTTGACTAAGGATTTGATTGGGGAGAACACTGTCAGTTGACTTGAGTTTGGAGATTTAAAGAAGATATAGTGGCAGTGAGTTTGGACAGCTGTTTCAGAGAGTTTGCCAAACATGGGTAGGATAAAAGGGTCATGGTTTGAGAGGTGATGACAAAGACTTGGCCCTATCTCTGCACAATAGAGAAGGGACTTGTTGATAGGGACAGATTGATATCTAATTGTTAGAGAGATGGAAAAGTTTTTGTGAAAACAAATCAGGCCGTTTGAGAGAAAAAAAATAGCATATTTTGGATAAGGGTCTCATAGGTAATATAGTGGCACGATTTGCTGGACAAGGCAGGAGTATTAAGGCACACATTTAGCACCGGCAAGGACCTTACTGTGGTGCAGGATGTGACTTGAGATGTTTTACCTTTGGCTTCTGTATACTTTTCATTTTGCATCGGACGTTTCTAGTGGACTGGCCTAGTTACCCTGAGGAAAGAGAGAGCTAACATCTAAAACTGGCAAGATATTGTGTAATGTGACTAACATACAATAGACAAATCGTTGTCCTGAACTTTTATTATACCAGATTGTTTCATTTTCTAATTCATTGTACCTAAGGTTCCAAACCATTGTTCTGAAGCTTTGGTTGAGACTAAGAAATAGCTTGTTATTAAAGAATGCTTCATATTGGTATTTCATTTATTTTAGAATAAGGCTTAAATTTATGTTAAAGGACAGGTAATAACAATACATTTGGGGCGGCTAGGAAGCGCCAGCCCCGGAGTTAGGATGACCTGGGATTGGACCCGGCCTCAGAAAATGAGCACCCACACATAAATAATGACTGGCCGTGTAACTTTGAGCAAGTTACTTAACCCCAATTGCTTTTTTTAAAAAAAAAAATACATGTATGTTCAGTACATCCATAATTGTATATAACTGAAGAATAAATAAGTCTAAATACATGTCTGAGTGGATTTATTGAAGGTGTCTTTAATATGTTTATATATGTTAAATATGCACACACATATATGAGAGAGATAGAATATATCTAATATATTAGATATTTTGGGCGGCCCACCCTGAATGTAGGGAAAAAGAAACTCCATCAAATTGGTGTAGTGGTTGTTAGCATCAATGACCCTCCCACCCCTATCCTTTTTTAAATTATGAGACATACAAGCAGTAAGAGTCAAACTTACATAATCTTACTTTGCTTGCTACAGACTTAAAAAACAAAAAAGAACCTTAAACCCTTTCAGGAGTTTTAATGTGAGTACTGCCTTATAATGTCCACTTCTCTTTCTAGTGCCTTTCCTCTAAGATCTCTAGTTTACTCTGATGCCTTTATCCGGGGTTGTTTACATGGTGTCTGCCCCATTATACTATGAGCTTCTTGTTGTTTTTATTTTTTTGTTGTTTTATTGTTACAAGTTTTATTGTCTGGTTTGCTTTTCTTTGTATCCCCAGCATTTAGCAGTGCCTGCCCCACAGTAGGCATTTTATGAAGTGTTTGTTGACTTTGCAGACCGTCTAAATTCAGATATACCATTGCTAGAGAAGCTGTCAAAAATAGCTTCTTTTTATGTCCACTTACAAGTTTTGCCTTTGCTTTCGAAATTAATTCATGCCTGGTATCTCCCCACCACAGTCCATCCTACATTGTAGAGCTCATCTTCCTACTCAGTATACTCAAGTTGTTCCTAATTACTTATGACATTAAATATAAAAACTGCTGTTTATCTTTCAAAGTCCCTTATAACCTGACTCTTTCTTCCTTTTCCTGTCTGCTTTTTACCTCATTAAAGTAAACAGTATCCTCTCCCAACTTCTGCCATCCAGCTCTACCAGCCTACTTTAGATTCCTCTCCTGTAACACTTTGTCTTCCATCTCTGTTCTTTGGCACGGCCCCTATCTCTTACCTGACCTGATTTTCTTCAGCATTTTGCTCAAGTCCCACCTTCTCCAGAAGGCCTTCGGGTCGGTGTCATTTACTGCCATTTTCTCCAAGCACTTTTCCTCTGAAATTACCTCCCACTTACTATGTGTTTTTTGTGCGTGTGTATGGTTGTTGGCATGTTATCTATCCTGTTAGAATGGGAGCTCCTTGGGAGTAGGAGCTTGTCTTTTGGGGCGGGGGGGGGGGGGCATTCTTTGTATCTCAAAAGCATGTAAGACCTACCACATTGTTGACTGACTGGTTCACTTCCATCACCCACACATGCAGAAATTGATGGGGCTAGTAAACAAATTGTTGCCTAAAGTGCTTTAAAAAACCTGCTTTGCATTCTTATCCTTAGGGCTTTATAAATTCAGTTTAAGGTAGTTCATCAATGATGGTTTAGTAGTCCCAAGAATTTGTTATTTTTTTGGTCTGAACCTGTTATTTTATCAGTGTTGTGGTGAAGAGTCTATCCACTGATATAAAGCCAGCTTGTCTGTAACTTAGAATCTTAAGGAATTGCTTAGGACACTGAAAAATCCTGGTTTTCCTAAGGCATGTGTCAGATGCAGTACTTAAAATTGGATGTTGCTGACTCCAAAGGCCACAGTGTGCCTCACATTACTGCATTTTCATTTTGATAATTTAGAGAAATATCATGCCAATGAAAGAAAGGATACAAAATTAATAGATAATTCTCTATGAAATTTCTGATGTTTGCTTTTCTAGATTTTGGGTGCTTGTTTCATTTTTTTTTCTCCAAATGCTTTATTAACTTCTGGTTTACATCATTCATTTCCAGCAGATTTTGAGTTACAATTTTTCCCCTACCAACCACCCCAGAATATCAGTCCCACAGGATATCCCCTTTTCCAATCTGCGCTCTCTCATATCTTCTCCCCCATACCCCCTTTGACTTTTCCAGTAGGGCTTGGTGAATCTCTGCCCCAATGCCTGCATAATCTTATTTCCCAATTATATGTAAAAATAATATTAATAATAGTATTTATATATTTTTAAACATTTGATTTTAAAACTTCGAATTCCAGAGTCATTCCCTTCCTCCCTTGTCTTACATTATACATCATTCCCTCACCCTTACAGGAAAGATAAGCAATTGAATATATGTTGTACATGTGTAGCTATGCGCAAAACATTACCATAGTAGATATATTGTAAAAAACTGACTATATTTCCCTCCCTCCTATCCCACCTCCCACTTGGTCTCTTCCCTACTTTGTTCCTGTTCCTTTTCAAAAGTGGGTGCTTCCAACTTCCCTTCACCTCCCACCCCCCCAGCCTGCCCTCCTTTTCATTATTCCCCATCTCATCCCCTTCCCCCCTACTCTCCTGTAGGGTGAGATATCCTATTTAAGATGTATGTCATTCTCTCCCTGAGCCAAATTCAGTGAGAATAAGGTTTTGCCTTCCTATTCTTCTCCTCCATTGTAACCATTGTCCCTTGCCTCTTCTATATGAAATAGTTTACCCCATTCTGTCTTTAACACATTCTGAGCCCAGCAGAAGTCCGGTTTCTCTTCTGCCATCTTGTTTCATTTTTAAGTTATATTAAAAAAAGATTTTTTTTTTAATCAGTTAACATTCCTCCCACACCCTCCCCATCCCATGGATAGTCAAGAAATTGATGCTTGGTTGTAATAAATTTTTTTTAAAATGGTCATTAGCATGCTGTTTCAGATTTATTTGAAGTGTATCTTTGTCTCATAACCTGTGCATTCTGTAAATGTATTGAAAATTTTTATACAAAACTTCTTGCTTTGTAGTTTATCAAATTCTCTATAATCTTCTGAAGGAAGTCATCCTAGTCAAGAAGTTTACTAACTTTTGCTTTTTAATTTGTGTAGTAACTGAGTTATATTTTTAAAGATATTGCAGAAACACTTCACTTCCTTCTGTGTGGGGCCTCAAATGGCAGTTGCCAGGAGCAAATTGATCTTGTTCCACGAAGTCCTCAAGAACTTTATGAGCTGACATCTCTTATTTGGTAAGTTTGGAGACTGTAAGTTCAACACATATTCCTCAACAATTTCTTTCTCTTTTCCAATTTATACGCCATATAACTAAACAGTGTTCTAAGATACAGATCTGACCATCTCCCTCCTAAGGTCAAGAAGGCTTTCTGTTACTAGCATCAAATACAGACTGAAGTATTGAGAATTTCAGTGTAGGCTCCAGCCTCCATTTCCAGACTCATTATACTGTTTTTCTCTTCATCCACTCTCTAGATTAGCCAGACCATCCAACTTGCCTTGCCTCACACATCAGACTCTCTATCCCATTTCCTCCACCCACCAATATGCTTTAGAATACTCTCCATCTTCATGTTCACCTCTTAGCCCCCTCAGTTTAAATATAACCTAATACATGAGATATTTCTTCATTTCCCCAACCCAGCAACTAGCACCTTCCTGCCAAATTTACCTCCTAACTACATTGTAGTGTATATGTGTGTGTATTTTATCTGCTTCATTTTTGTGTGTGTTGTTTCTTGTAATTGAGCGTAAGTTCTAAAAGCATATTCCCAACACCTCACAGGGCCTGGCACATGGTCTATGCTTTGTTTTAAATGCTTTAAAAAAATTTTTTTTAATTGAAATTATGGATTCTTTTTAATGTACTCCTTTTTTAAATGAAAATGCATAATGCAGGAAGTTTTCAAAATATTGATATGTTCTTTACAGTGAATTGATGCCATGTTTACCAAAAGAAGGCATTTTTGCTGTTGATACCATGCTAAAGAAGGGAAATGCACAAAACACCGATGGTGCGATCTGGCAGTGGCGGGATGACAGGGGTCTTTGGCACCCCTACAACAGGATTGATAGTCGGATAATTGAGGTAGTAGTTTCAGTACATTTTAAATTGGTGCATTGGGTCGGTGAATTTTAATTGTTTTCTTAACTCCTGTGTATAAGTCAGATACGGATATCCCATCCTTTTGTCATTTGTTCAAACTCTGACCTCATGATCACATGAAATGATTTCTGGAAATATAAAGCATTCTTTCCCATTGAACTTACTAAAATTTTGGTTTTGGGCATTTCTTGACTAATTTCCTCAGCTTTAAAAGTTGAAGAGGTTGATTATGTGCTTTTCTCCTCCTTACTTGAAAAAGCCTAATCTTTTGTAATAGCTCAGAGAATAGTGCCATGTTTCTAAATATGCAGAGTGTGCTATGGATTTCTGCTTCTGTTAAAATTTTGTAAAATTCTTCGTATTCCCTAAGTTTAGTTAAAGCCCTTTTGTAAAGGTGCAGGGAAGCTTGGAAATGCCATCTTTTCAGCTTCTCGTTTTCCTCATATGTAAAAAGAGGGTACTTCAGCCTCTAAATCTCTAAATTCAGTGGTATCAAGCAGATTTCTAAAAATTAATTATTTTTACAATGGTACTTTAAAAACTAAGTCTTTGTGAACAGTTGTCAGTCTGAGCATCAAGGAAGAAGGGAGAAGGATGATCCTTTTCATTACCTAGATTGAGTCTTACACCACTGAAAAGGAATCATCTTGGATTTATTTAGTCTTCCTTATTTTTGTTGCATCTTCCCTATTAAACAGTCCTCTCCCACAACATGTCATTTCCCAAATCATTCTCCCAAGAATGCATGTCCAAGAAAGTGATGGTCTTTTATTTTTCTTTTGTTGAGAATATTTAGACTTTCACATTGAAATAGGATAGGGCTAGTTAAACTAAGACATAAAGTGTATTTTAAGTTTCTAATTTATTTCAGGCACCTATTAGATTGATGTTTATATTTAAGATGTTTCTTTTGTTTGTTTGTTTTTAGGCAGCTCATCAGGTTGGTGAGGATGAGATAAGCTTGTCTACTTTAGGGCGAGTTTATACTATTGATTTTAATTCTATGCAGCAAATCAATGAGGACACCGGAACTGCACGTGCTATTCAGAGAAAACCTAACCCATTAGCCAATACTAACACTAGTAAGTAGCCTTTGAATTAAAAATAACATTAAATATTATACCATATTGGTTTTATGGAAGGAGATGCTATCCATTGTCAGAGAAACAGATGGCAAGTACATAGAAGTATAGTACAGTTATTTATGTATGTATATATGTGGTGTGTGTATACACATACATGCATGCATACATCTCCACATATAATTGTAGCCTTTGGGTGGAAGGGGAAAAAGTAAAAAGTGCACAGCAGAAAACAAAACCTACAAGGAAGCAAAGAAAAGCTGTACAGCTTCCAAAAATATGTGTAGTATTTATTATTTAGTTTTCTTGAAATGAAAATGTATTGCTTTATATTGAATCCTTTTGTGTTCTGTGTGTATGGCAGAGGTTTTTTTTTCTTACTTTGTACTTTAATGTTTAAATTTTAAAAACTTAAAAATAAAATTTAAAAAATACTTTACAAATTACACTATAAAGGAATGTGGCTATTAAAACGGACATCCATGTCCATTTTATATACCTGTATATTTTTCTCCTACATTGAATGATTAAATAAATCTTTTCATTCTGTTTCTAATTTGGACATTTATTCTCCTCATTCCTCATGCTTCTTCCCAGTAGCAGTCTCTGCAGCAAGGGTTCTTTTAACCTGGGGTCAGCAGAGTCCCTAAGGAGTCCATAGACTTTGGGGAGGGAGGGGGCTTCTGTGAAATTGAACGAAAAGATGGTTGCATTTTAATTTTCTTTAGCCACTAACTGAAATTTAGCATTTGTTTTTGTTAGTTAAAAATATAATCTTGAAAAGGGCTCCATAGAATTCACCTATATAACAGTGATCCTTTTAGGGCAATGTCCCCTTCTTCCATCCTTTTTTCCTTGTTGAAACCTTGCATCTTCCAAATTTCCCCCAAGTTGTGGGGTCTTTTTATGAAAAAGCTGATAAAACTTCCCCTTCTTTTCCTGATTCGTAGCCGCATCTGCTCTAAGGCATCTCTTTGGTGGTCACTGTCTTATGCTCCCCTTCAGCAGTTCTCTTTTTCTCAGTAATAGCTCAAATAATTCTCTTTTTGCTCTCCTTGTAGATAGCAGCAGTTGATTGTATCCTATCCTCCTCCTGAATTAATTCTTTTCCTTTTGCGTTTGTTTATTAACCAAACCACAATATTCCCTCCTCTTTTTTCATTTTTCTGAGTATTCCAGTAATTCCAAGTTTGCCCATTTCTTGTAGCATATTCTGGCCTATTGGCATATGTGACTGGAATATTCTTTTCTGAGCAGCCTGTTCCAGCTAGTATGTTTTATAAAAGACAGTGGCCTCCAAATCAGAACTACGTGCTTTTGCATCCCTCCTCTGACACATACCCTGGTTTGTGACTCTAGGCTAGCCACTTCACCTTTCTTAGCCCCAAATAGCTCACCAGGAGTGAATTGTAGGATAATTGACCTACATTTGCGTAGGGATTTGTTTCCTTGCTAATGAATTCATAGGGTTAAACCAAACTTTTTTTTTTTAACATTATAGAATAGTTTTAGTAGAAATTGATTATCTAATTAGACCATGGCTTGAACTCTCTAATGGTTTCTGTACCCTTATCTTTAGGTTGTGTAAAACATCTGCATTTTCTTTTACAGGTGGATATTCAGAGTTAAAGAAGGATGATGCTCGAGCACAGCTAATGAAAGAGGACCCAGAGCTGGCGAAGTCTTTCATTAAGACATTGTTTGGTGTTCTTTATGAAGTGTATAGTTCTTCAGCAGGACCTGCAGTCAGACACAAGTGCCTTAGAGCAATTCTTAGGATAATTTATTTTGCAGATGCTGAGCTTCTGAAGGATGTGCTGAAAAATCATGCTGTTTCGAGGTGTGTATGTTTTCTGTCTTCTTTCCTGTATCTGTATATTGTTTAAGCAGAGATAACTAAATACCTGTGCAACTAGGTGGCGCTGTGATTAAAGCACTAGGCTTGGAATCAGAAAGACTCATCTTTGTGAGGTCTAATCTGGTCCAGATACTTAGTAGCTTTGTAGCCCTGGGCAAGTCACTTAACCCTCTTTGGCTCAGGTTCTCATCTGTAAAATGAGCTGGAGAAGGAAATGACAAACCATTAGTATCTTTGCCAAGAAAATCCCAAAAGGGGGACACAAGAGAGTCAAGATGTAACTGAAAATGACTGAACAACAAAAAGATACCTGCCAGCATCCTAATTTGGTCCTAGATGTGACTTCAGGATTCACTAGGCAAATGGAAATAGACAGTTATGCTGAGAAAAGCCAAGGTATCTTACTCTTTGAGCAGTTTTGGTTGTTTTTAGATTTACTTCTCATTGTATTTTACATACATATATATCATTTGATACTTTTTAACAACTCCGAATGTTTGCGTGTATAAGCACATACGCATAAATCTTTCTTAAAATTGTACTGAATCAGTCAAAATGGTTACACCTTTTATATTTTAGTTTATGTGATTCCTGTTCAGTTTAAATTGCTGTGTTGAGTGACATTGTGTGCTCATACGTTTTCTGTGCTTTTGTTTTCAGTCATATTGCTTCCATGCTATCAAGTCAAGACCTGAAGATAGTAGTTGGAGCCCTTCAAATGGCTGAAATCTTAATGCAGAAATTGCCTGATATTTTCAGTGTTTACTTCAGAAGAGAAGGTAATGTTCTATTTCATTTCTGTTTTCCAGGATTAAGTCGTTTTTAGCCCTTAGAGTATTAATTAGTGAAGAATAATTTTATCAGTAAGAACAAAGATGTCATCTTCTCTCCACATCCATAAAGAGTAAAATAATAGGGTTTAGCAGGGTAATCTCAAATCCATTGTTTACTTTTTCTAAGGGTGGGGCTAGGGATCCTAAATTTAGAACTGGAAAGGCACCTTAGGGGTCATCGAGTCCAGCCCCATTCATTTTGTATGAGTAGTCATTTATTCTTTATTAACAGTGGGTAGATGGCATTTTCTGAACCAACAGGAAACAACCATCTTAGCTTTTTTAAAATGTCTGGAAAGCTAGAGAAATAATTAATAAATTTGTAGAGGAAGCATACTACCATTAGGGTATAGTCATCATAAAGCAGTGTAAGTCTTCATTGTTTAGGTCAGGAAATAATATACTAGAACATGTCACCTTCAGTGCAGCCCTCTTACTTTGAGAGAGTTGAAGTTCTAAGCTGTCCATGGGAGATAGTTTCTTCTTGTTCTTAAAGCTGTGAGACTAGAGGATCTCTAATGTCCTTTCCAACTCTGATCTTCTGCGATTTTATTTACACAGTGTGTTTGTTCTGCTTTTGTTTAAGCCTCTGTCCTTTTTCTGGAGATAAATAAGGCACTGTTCATCATACTCTTCATCTTATGTGTTGATGGCAGGAAAGAAGTCACTCAGTGAACCACCTAAGCTTTTTTAACTTTCTTATTGGAGTTTAGACAGTTTTGTCACAGAAATCTATCTAAAATTTCATTGCTGGAAGTTAGCTTCACATTCCTATTAATACGAAACATGAAATAGAAGGATTGTTTTTCAGGCTTTTGTGAGTCATTTTGGATCTATCCCCAAATCAGGTTGACCTTTTTTGCCTACATAACATACAGTGCTGACCCATTTAGCTTGTAGTCAGTGACAACCTCTATTCAGTCTCTTATTTCTAGTTATTTTCACTCCATTCTCAATTTGCAGAGCATGAATTTGTGATTATAATTTTGGCTTTAGTTTTCCCATAATTTCATGGAGTGCTGCCAAGCTTAATATTTTCTAGCAACTTGACAGTGATTTTGTGTGTGTGTGTGTGTGTGTGTGTGTGTGTGTGTGTGTGTGTGTGTGTGTGTGTGACATGATTTTTTATCATGTTAAATTTGAGAGCCTGTAGCGGCAAGCACCCCAATATCCCCAGGGTGACTGCCGACACAGGTTCTTAGATCTGCTTTTCAAAAGGAAAGCAACTCAGAATGGGTTGGTTAACAAGCTTACTTTAATCAAACAAACACACATTACCTAGTTCAGGGGGAAAAGGTCAGCACCCCAAACTTCAGAGTTACAGACCTTACAGATCAAACAAGACAGGCTTCCAAACTGTCCCACCATTATATCAATACCAAATCACAGTTACCAGAGAGGGAAGCATCAACATCTGGGTTTTCAAAGCCGGGGGGCTCTCAACAACGGCTTCCCAGAGTCTCATCTGGTCAAATCACACAACACTTCTCAAAGTGAGCCCCAAAGCAAAGCCTCTCCTCAGGGCTTATATAGCCTTCTCTTGTCTCAGAGAATGTAACAACCTCCTTGACCCACTGCCCAATCACAAAGTATCAAGGTGTGGGCTTTCCTGAAAAACAAGCCTCCCACCACAGGCTCCAGGTACACTTAAGCTAGGGGCAGGGAAGATCTTTAAATCTGCATTTCCATTACAGAGCCATAAGAGACCTTTAGATAATTTAGTCCCATTTGTCACATTTCATTGTAAAGGAAATTAAGAAGTCAAGTTTCCTGACTAGTAATGTTGCACAGCAAGATAGAAGTAGATACTAGGATTTCCCTCTATAATAAGATGCCTCTGTGTTATTTATTTTGCCTCTCCCTTCTTGACTTTTACTGACATGAAATTGGGAATTGTCTTTCTAGATTTTCATGAATCAAATAGTTACATACTATTTTATTTATTTTTTTGAAAGCCTGATTTACCTGCACTCTCTATCTGTTAAGGTGTGATGCATCAAGTAAAAAATTTAGCAGAGTCTGAGGCTTTGCTAACAAGTCCACCAAAGGCATGCACAAATGGATCGGGGACCTTGGGTTCCAGCACCACAATCAGCACTGGGACAGCCACTGCTGCCAGCAACGCAACTGCAGACTTGGGCTCACCCAGCTTACAGCACAGCAGAGATGATTCTTTAGACCTGAGTCCACAGGGGTAAAATAATCTTTTCCAAACCTTCTCTTTCCACTCTTAATTTGTCATTTGCTCAGCTCTGATGGAGAAGAATCTTTTTTTAAGCCTTAGAATGAATGTGTGATGTCAGACTGTAACAGTTATACATGGTAAATATAGGCAAAATGAACTGCACATTTTGTTGTGTCAAATTTTGTTAAGATGCATATGTAGCAAGAAATCACACTATCATTGTATAGGGATTTGAGGAAAAAATAATATTGATTCCCAGCTTTAGAGTTGAGACTTGACTTAGAATCCTATGTGACACTTGATCTCTTTGAGCCTATGATTCTTACTCCATACAATTGCTATGAATGTCACTTTAGATAGAATTCAAGGTGTCCCAGAAGTCTTAGTGCAGTTTTTTGTGTGTATTCTCTTTAAATAGTTTGCAAAAATGTCAGCTGCTATTATTCATAGCATGGAAGGGAGAAGAGGGCTCAGGGAAGAATTAACCGGGGTATCCAATTTAACATAAGAAAACATGGATGCAGAGTAGCTAGGTGGCACAGTGGATAAAACAACAGCCCTGGAGTCAGGAGGACCTGAGTTCAAATCTGGCCTCAGACACTTGTTACTAGCTGTGTGACCCTGGGCAAGTCACTTAACCGCAGTTTCCTTGTCAAAAAAGGGGGGGGAAATCCCATGGATGTAAAGATGGCTAACACCAGCCTAAATTTAGAAATGAGCAAAGCATCAACACAACTTAGCAGTAGAACAAGCAGCTAATGTGTGCCTGAAGCAACAAATGGAAAAAGAAATAAAGCACAAGAAATCCTCATTAACGTCCTCGAATGGCATTCAGAAAAATTAAGCAAGGCTTGACAGTACTAAGAATCACAGAGCCAAATAAAATATCTTGAAAAAAAATTTTTTAATTACAACAAAATCATGAGAGATTTAAAGAATGCTTCAAAAAGTAATGATAATAAAAATTGTCTGGTACCGAAAGGAATGAAGAAATGTTATGGAACAAAATTTCAGACCTTGAAATTGAATTTGATGTCTATAAAAGATATTTGATGAACTCCCACTTAAGTTACTATTCAGTAAAAACAAAATGACTGGATTAAATAAAAAAGACAACCCTAATATCTATACTAAAAATGAAACTGGATTTGGAGTCATATTTCATAGCAGTAGAGATGTGGCTAAATTTTTTTTAAATCTAAGAGACAACTAATATATTGTTTCAACCTTGGTGTTGAAGGATATATTTATCAATGAAATTAGGAATCCCTGGAAGCAAAATCAATGGTTTGATTTTTATAAAAATAAAGGGATTTTGCATAGTAAAAGAAATAACTCTAAATTTAAGAGAATGTAACACTGGGAGCAAAGTATTCTCCTTAAATATATCAAGTATAAGTGTCATCCAGAATTTATGGTCAGCTGAGATCAGAGGACATACTTGATGAAGGAGGAAATAATAAACTGCTATTCTAGGAAGAGATGTACTCATTCCTTTTTCACAGTAAAACAAAACAAGACCATCCTAAGATGCAATTTTATTCCACTAAAATGGCAATGAACTTTTTAAGTATTAAAAATTGAATATTGGCAAGGTTGAAGAAGAATAGGCGACCTCAACAGGAACTTAACTTTTTTTTTTGGACTATGACAAGTAGTCAAGCAAATACTGGCAATACCTTTTCATTCGGTAATTCAATTTCTAAGGAACATAAAATGTGGGGCGGGGGGAGAACTTGTCAGTGTAAAAATATTAGTAGCTGCTGTTTGTAGTAGTAGTAGAAAAAAGGAAACCAACTAAGACGTAGAAAATGACTAAATAAATTCCTGAAGTTTCTGTGATATAAAGAAACCATACATACACATAAAAATGAAATCAACAGACCTCATTTTATAGATAGGTTGAATGCAATTAGGATGAGAGAGACTCACAAAAGTATCACAACATTAGATTCAACAAAAGCATTATCTTTGTTTATTTCATTCATTTGGTTACAGCCTATATTATATCGTAAGGATTTTTTTTTACCATTGTGTACATTTTAAAAACCACTGTACATACATATTCTACTTGTTTGCTCATAATTCCGTAGTAAGTAAAAGTGCCAAGTGATTTGGAATATATAAATTTAATCTTCACTATGCTAGATGTGACTATAGTTGTATAATTCATGAGGTTGGGGTTTACATTGATGAAATCAAAAATAAAAGCTGTGACTTTTTTTTCCCAAATAAACTGGGAAAACACACATGAAAATAAGAGTATAACAAATTATACATAGCAATTTCAACCCAGTGGAATACCTGGCTTCTTAACAGTCCCTTCTCCTCTTTTTGTTTTTTGGGGGCGTCATTTGATAGTCGACTAAGTGATGTCCTAAAGAGAAAACGACTGCCAAAACGTGGGCCACGAAGGCCAAAGTACTCCCCCCCGAGGGACGACGACAAAGTAGACAATCAAGGTAATGGCTCCTGGATGCCTGAAAGTCACGTCTCTAATGTATGCTGCCGATGCCCTGTATGTTGAGGGGGTAATGACGACTGTTGGTGTTGGTATTTAACCTGAGCTCTTATTGACTTACATCCTTCCCACATGATGTAGGGGGTGTTGGTTTTTAAGATTTGTGGGAATTTTATTACTTGTGCTTAATGCTGATATTGCTTGTTGTTTTTCTGTAGCTAAAAGCCCCACCACTACACAGTCTCCTAAATCTTCTTTCCTGGCAAGCTTGAATCCCAAAACATGGGGCAGATTAAGCGCACAGTCTAATAGCAACAACATTGAACCAGCCCGAACAGCTGGAGTCAGTGGTCTCGCCAGGGCTGCCTCAAAGGACACCATATCTAACAATAGGTAAAGTCAGTTCTGTTTTTCCTTAGACATTTTCATTGGTCCTGCTTAAATCTCTCCTGTAAAGTTAGAAAGTCATTATTGGTATTTTCATTTAAAATAGGAAGTTGGGTAACAAAGGCATCATAACTAGCTCATAGATTTCCGTGTTTGGATTTGAATCTAGTTCCACAAGCCAATCCTTGCTAGTTGTGTGACTTCAAATGAGCTGTTTAACTATGATATCATAGTGTTGTTGAGCATTAATCAGGCATATGTATAAGTTGTAAAGTGCTATTCAGTGTAGAGGCTTGATAATTGTTTTCTGAGAAGCTAACAAGGACAAAGCCTATTTAATGCCCTCCATAAGTGGAGTGTTTATAATACCCCCTGTCTGGTTTTTATAGAATGTGAAGGCTTAGTCTTAAAAATGTTTTTTTTCCCTGAGAAATATGTTTACATCAGAATTTGTCATTTGCTTTCAGTCAAAGGGTTCTAGGTTCAGGCTTGGAAAAGACATTAAAGGCTATCCCCTCATTTTAGAGATAAGGCCTCGAGGTTAAATGACTTTCCCAGAGTTATCCAGAGTAAGAAGTTCTCCCTCATCCCTCTGACCCCCAAGTTTTTAACCAAGGTCTTCTGATTCCAAATATGGTTTTTACTTTATACAACTTTTAGACGACTGCATTAGAAAAATAAACTGCAGCAGTACTGTTTTTTAAAGAAGTTATAACTTTGGCTTATTTACTCATCAGATAGCCAGAAGAGGCTAGGTGGCACAGTAGATAGCATCCTGGACCCTGAGTCAGGAAGGCTGCATCCCATCTTAGATACTTTTATCTTTATGACCTTGGTCTGCCCCAGTTTTTCTCATCTGTAAAATGGGGATAATATCAGGAGTGTTGGGAGCAAACAGTGAGATCATATTTGTAAACTACTTTGTAAACCTTTAAATCACTTTATCTATACTAGGTGTTACTATTAGGGACTGTATATACTACTTCATTGAGCTGAGAAACTCACATGCAGAAATGTTTTCCATCAGTACAGATTGGCACCTTCTTTGCAACTTATTTTTTATTAAACTACCCAGAGCATTAAGAGGTTAAGTGCCATGCCCAGGGTCACACAGCCATTGTGTGTCTGAGGCTGGACTAGAACCCAGGCCTTTTTGGTTTGAAGGTCAACTTTTTATCCACTGTCATATTGCCCATTGAATAATCTCAGATGTCTGCGTTAAATATGTATAAATATGCACACATCCACAGCTTTTCAATAAAGGCTTATATTATTACTGAACTAAAACAAAAACATTTAAGCACTTTTTTGTCTTTCCATAATTGAAATGAAGGGGGAAAATGATATAAATTGAAAATTCATTTTATTTTGTTTTGTTTTTTCTCATCCAGAGAAAAAATTAAGGGTTGGATTAAGGAACAAGCTCATAAATTTGTGGAACGATATTTCAGCTCTGAGAATATGGATGGAAGCAATCCTGCCCTGAATGTCCTTCAGAGACTTTGCACTGCAACTGAACAACTCAACCTCCAGGTAGAATTTAAGATGTCGTTGTCAGGGATCCCATTCTATTACAAAAGCTTTTTAGAGCAAGGATGTTGCTTTGTTAAAATGGTATTGAATATGTACTAGATGGGATGGAATTTTATACCAGTTTATATATAGTGATGATTGGGTTGGGATAAAAAAATATATGCTGACTGCTCTTCATGATATCCCTGATTTATCCACTTTATTCTTACACCTGAATGTGTTGAACTCATTATAGATAACATAGATAGCAGGATCTTCTTTTGATGGAAGTTCATTTAGAAAAAGTTGAATTAAATAACAATCTCACTTTTAAAAAAGATGCATATAACAATTCCCAGGGAGAGTGCTCATTTCCAATAGGAACTTATATCCTTTTAGGTTAGCTTAATTACTCATAAAGGAATCTTTAGGAAAAACTGCTTATAGTACGTGGTTGTTGAATAATTGAAATCTGGAATCTGAATTCCTGTCCTTATTTTAAGGTGGATGGTGGAGCTGAGTGCCTTGTAGAAATCCGGAGCATAGTCTCAGAGTCTGATGTTTCCTCGTTTGAAATCCAGCATAGTGGGTTTGTGAAACAGTTGCTGCTTTATTTGACATCCAAAAGTGAAAAAGACGCTGTGAGCAGAGATATCAGAATTAAAAGATTCCTTCACGTATTTTTTTCTTCTCCAGTAAGTTACCTGTTTAGTCTGGCGCAGCTAAGTCTGTGTCTAGACTCTGACATTCTGAAGGAGAGCTGGGTGGCTCAGTAGCTACAACTCTGGGCCTGGAGTCAAGAATATGTGAGGTCATACTTAGATGCTGTGTGATCCTGGACAAATGACTTTATCTGTTTACCTCACTTTCCTCAGTTGTAAAATGGATATAAAGTACCTAGCTTTTAGGGTTGTTGTAAAGATCAAAAGACCTCCTGTCTGTAAAGTGCTTGGTACCTGGCTTATAGTAGGTGCTATATAAATGCTAGCTACTGTTGTTGCTTGACTATCTCCTAAATTTGTATTTTATAACTGTTAAAACAGTTGGCCATCTTGGACTTTAAAAAAAGACGTAGTAGAACAGTTCCTTGTTCTCTTCTCTCCTCCCCCACCCAGTACTGTTTGTTTGACTGGCAAAGTATCTGATCAGTGTATCACAGACCATTCTCACTTTAGACTCCTCTCTATAACCTCAGCAGGTTGGCTCAGCAGGAAGGGGGTGTGGAGGTAGAAAAAGGCTAAAAATTATAACCCTGTTATTTTAGCCTGGTAAAAATTAGTTGGGGATTCATGCTGTTCTGCGGACCAGCATTTGAGCAAAGACTGTACTAGTAAAAATCTAAGCATTAGAATGACTTAAATAGGGGCGGCTAGGTGGCGCAGTGAGTAGAGCACCGGCCCTGGAGTCAGAAGGACCTGAGTTCAGATCCGGCGTCAGACACTTAACACACACAAACAAAAACCTAGCCGTGAGACCTTGGGCAAGTGACTTAACCCCAACTGCCCTCCAAAAAAAGAATGACTTAAATAGGAGCTGGGACTCAGGTAGACTCCTAGAGTTTTTCTAATGGCAGAGTAAGGGCTCCAGTGACTTTACTGTTTACACCTGCATCCATGCCAATGAGTGACTTTCTCTCTGCTCCTTCATGTAGTAGGAAGAAAAGGAACTTCTTTCCGGGTCACTTATTTCTCTGGTTTTCCACTGGGGAGTCCTGTGGGCTCCCTTACTACTCATTCATATACACAGATCTTTCAAGTAGTTGTAAGTTGTGGGTGGCTTTTCAGGCATTTTGGAATTTGAGATGTTAATTCAACTATGGTCATGTGGCAAAATTCAGGGTGTACCATTTTTCCATTGACCAAATTTGACTTTACCAATATTGCTTTTTATTAAACTGTACCCCATACAGCCTCAGAAAAGATTATATGTAATAAGTAGAGAGTTGATAGTTAAAATTGTGAATTCGAATTTTTTTTATTTTTCCCATTTAAAAGTGTTCCTCTTTACAAAGTACTAACTACTTGGTTTATTTATAACTTTAGCTTCCTGGAGAAGAACCAATTGGAAGATTGGAACCAATTGGAAATGCACCTTTGTTGGCATTAGTTCACAAGATGAACAACTGCCTTAGTCAGATGGAGCAGTTTCCAGTCAAAGTTCATGATTTTCCAAGTGGAAATGGAACGGGGAGCAGGTAAGGATTAATGCTTGGGTACATCCTTGCCATCTTGAGTTGGAATGTGTTCTCCCATTTGGAAAACTATAAACTTCTCTCTCAAGTCAAGCTCACAAAGATCAAGAGCATTGGTTATAAGTGATGGGTACAAGCCGTTACCATAACTTGCAACTTACTTTTAAAAAATCTTAAAAACTTTACTGAGAGACCGAAATTATTATAACCATTAATTTTTTTTAATGCCACAATATGTGCTTTATAACCTGAGCTTCAAAAGTATTACCCTCATCCTTTCTTACAATGTTGTTGCTTCTGTGTTAATGATTGACAGACTTAGGCTGTTGAGACGAGTTTTATTATTTCCATATTTAAGGGAAATCTTATTGCTCTTTAAGTTCTTAATATATATATCATATTTGCTGCAATTTACAGGGACACAGTCAAGATAGTGGTGGACTCTAATCTGTTACCTACCACTGTATAACTTTGGATAGGTCATTTTCCTTTTCAGTCATGAAATGAGAGACTTACATCTTCTCTAAAATTGAGTGTGTGTGTGTGTGTCTGTGTGTCTGTAATGTAAATAAATGGTTATATAATGATTTGTGCTGAATTCTGAAATTAATAATGAAATTGACACTAATTCCAGTTGATCTGATTATTAATCAATTGATCTTCTTAATGAATCTTTCGGATGATTTTTAAAGTAGCTTTTTATTCTACAAAAAATTGTCCTACAAAAATACTATCATTAAAACAATTTTATTTTTGCTCCTTTGAAATGAAGAGTAATAGTGAATGAAATCCATATATTGTATTGAGTGCTAAATTAATGTTCATCTTGTTGACTTGGGGAAATGTGTTTAATTTGTATTTTTGTGAGGGAAATAATGCCTGATTTTAAATGCCCATTAGTTCAATCATTGAATTCTTTTTTTTTTTTTTTTTTGGAGGGCAATTGGGGTTAAGTAACTTGCCCAAGGTCACACGGCTAGGTTTTTGTTTGTGTGTGCGTTAAGTGTCTGAGGCCAGATCCGAACTCAGGTCCTTCTGACTCCAGGGCCAATGCTCTACTCACTGCGCCACCTAGGCGTCCTGATCATTGAATTCTTTAGATGGTTCCTTTTTTGATTTGGAAAGATTTTTTATTTTTATTTATTTATTTGTTTGTTTTGTTTTATTTTTTTTAAGAAGAGAAACACACAGAGGCTTTTGAAGGCTATTGAATTTTTTAAATGGATTTAACAAGAGTCTTACTGATAAACATTAAAAGCTAGAAAATGAATGATAAACATGTATTTCTATTAGGAAACAGTTTCTAATGTGATCTTTTAATGAATTTTTTTGCTTTTTGGAGGGCAATTGGGGTTAAGTAACTTGCCCAAGGTCACACGGCTAGGTTTTTTTTGTTTGTATGCGTTAAGTGTCTGAGGCCGGATCCGAACTCAGGTCCTTCTGACTCCAGGGCCTACGCTCTACTCACTGCGCCACCTAGCCGCCCTCTTTTAATGAATTTTTACAGCATTATAATGAAACACTTCATTCCCTCCACTTCCACACACCTAAGCTCATCAGCTCCTTGAAGCCATTTTTTTCTGTCTCTGTTTTACCTTTCCTTCATCCCCCATTTAGTTGCTCAATAGATACCTCAGATGAGGGAAAACTCTTATTTTCTTGGAGTAATGTTGCCTTGCAGATGTTGATAATCAGAGTTATTATGTTTTAATACCTCTTAGATATGCAGAATATTACTTTATCTATTTCAAGTGAAGATCTTAATGTCAGAAACATGATACTGCTTTACAGTATTACAGATTAGCCAATTTTGTGCCCTTTAGGAGCCTTTAAATTTTAGCTCTAGTTGGGCAAAATAAGCAACTATATATTTTATCAAAACTACATATTTGGAATGCTGAAAGAAGAAGTAAAATAGAGTAAGAAAAATTAGAACACTATGGAAGACAAAACTGCAAAAAAGCAAAACAAAAATTATTAAAGTTTATGTATTGTAAAGACCCAAAGAATTTGTATTTATTTATTCCCATTCAAAGAGTTATTTCTTTTTGCCTTAGCTCATGGTTTATTTTTCATTATATATTATTGTAGTAACCTTTGCTAAATTAGTTGAGTTTGAAGACATTGTTGGTTAAATGAGAAAATGTTTTCCCAGTTTATATGTCTTTTGAGATGAGAAGTCAATTTGCATGAACCCTTTCCCTGTCATATTTGCATTTATATATGTTGTTTATAAGATGACAAGTAATAGAATAATTGTAGCAACTTTTTTCATAAATTATCTTGAGTTTTTCTCTCAACAGAGGATCACAAGCTTTAAAATTTTTCAACACACACCAGTTAAAATGCCAACTGCAAAGACATCCCGATTGTGCAAATGTGAAACAGTGGAAAGGTGGACCTGTGAAGATAGACCCGCTGGCATTGGTGCAAGCCATTGAGAGATACCTTGTAGTCAGAGGTACTTCTCCACATCTAGATGTCTACATATTGATTTGCAGGAGTGTGTCCTTTGTTTCTTTATACTCATCATCAACTTTCTGGTCTGTCATGCATTAGCTGAGTGAGGAAACTGGACTGTTTGTCTTTTTTATTAAAGAATAATAGCACTGAAGAATTTGCTTTGCAAGAATTGAAATAGTAAATTTTTGCGCTCTTGCCCTGTGGGTTTTGTTAAATTTAACATTCCATTTCTTTTTTTTTTTAAACAAATGCTTTATTAACTTCTGTTTTACATCATTCATTTCTGCCAGATTTTGAGTTACAATTATTTTTCCCCCCTGTTTTTCCCCTACCCACCCTCCCAGAATAGCAGTCCCACAAGGTATCGCTTCCTCCAATCTGCTCTCTCCCATATCTTCTCCCATACCCCCTTCGATTTTTCCATTAGAGGAAGGTGAATCTCTGTGTCCCAATGCCTGCACATCTTATCTCCCAATTACAAGCAAAAGAGTATTAATAATAGTATTTATATATATTTGAAACATTTAATTTTAAGACCTCGAATTTCAGATCCATTCCCTTCCTCCCTTGTCACCCATTCCCTCTGGGAAGATAAGTAATTCAGTATATGTTGTACATGTCTAGCTATGCAAAACATTATCATAGTAGATATATTGTACAAGGCTGCTTATAATTCCCTCCCACTCATCCCACCCCCCACCTGGTCCATTCCCTACATGATCCTGTCCCTCTTCTATAGTGGGTACTTCCAACCTCCCCTCCCCCCAAGGATGCCCTCCCATCAATCATCCCTCCTCTCATCTCCCTTCCCCCTATTCTGCTGCAGGTTGAGATATCCCATTTAGTATGTATGTCATTCTCTCCCTGAACCAAATTCAGAGAGAGTGTAGTTTTGCCTTTTTGCCTTCCTATTCTTCCCCTCCCTTGCAGCCACTTCCCCTTGCTTCTTCTACATGAGATAGTTTACCCTACCCTGTCTTTCCCCATCTCCTCTTGCCACTTTCCTCTCTCACCTCATAATTTCACCCCTTAGGTATCATCCCTTCCCAACAAATTCAACCTATGCCCTCTATCCATGTATAACTGTAAACATATGTACACACATTCATACATATGTATTCATATGACCATATACCCTTCTTCCATTATTTTCATAGTGAGAAAGATTTCATCAGTCACAGTTATTGTTTTTCCATATAGGAATGTAAATAGTTCAACTTTGATAAGTTCCTTTTGTTTTCTTTTCCCTGATTACCTTCTCAGGCATCTTTTGCTTCTTGTGTCTGGATGTCAAATTTTCTATTCAATTCTGGTTTTTTCCTCAAGAATGCTTGCAAGTCCTCTATTCCACTGAATGACCATATTTTCCCCTGAAACAAAATACTCAGTTTTGCTGGGTAGGTGACCCTTGGGTTCAGTCCCAGCTCTTTTGCCCTCTGGAGTATCGTATTCCATGCCCTTCGATCCCTCAGTGTAGAAGCTGCCAGGTCCTGGGCTATTCTGATTGTGTTTCCACAGTATTGAAATTGTTTCCTGGCTGCTTGTAGTATTTTCTCCTTGATCTGGGGATTCTGTAACCAGGCTATAATATTCCTAGAAGTTTTCTTTTTGGGATCTTTTTCAGGAGGTGATTGGTGGATTCTTTCAACCTCTATTTTGCCCTCTGGATCTAAAACATCAGGGCAGTTTTCCTTGAGAATTTCTTGAAGGGTGATTTCTAGGTTCTTTCTTTGATCATGGCTTTCAGGTAGTCCAATAATTTTTAAATTGTCTCTCCTGGATCTATTTTCCAGGTCAGTGGTTTTTCCCATGGGATATTTCACATTGCCTTCTAATCTTTCATTTGTTTGGATCTGCTTAACAGCATCTTGATTTCTCATAAAGTCATTAGCTTCCATTTGCTCCATTCTAACTCTGAAGGAATGAATCTCCTCAGTGAACTTTTGAGATTCTTTTTCCATCTGGCAAATTCGACTTTTTAAGGCATTCTTCTCCTCATTGCCCTTTTGGGCCTCCTTTGCCATTTGAGTTAGTCTATTTTTTAAGGTGTTGTTTTCCTCAGTCAGGCTGTTGACCCTCATTTCATACTTTTCCTGCATCCTTCTCATTTCTCTTCCCAGTTTTTCCTCCACTTCTCTTATTTGATTTTTAAAGTCTTTCTTTAGGCCCTCTATGGCCTGCAACCCACTCATGTTTTCCCCTGGGGCTTTTGGAGCAGGACTTCTGACCACACAGTCCTCTTCCTGGCCCATGCTTTGATCCTCCTTGCCCCCAAAGTAGGAGTCTAGGGTTGCATTTTTCTGTTTAATTTGTTTCCTTTGCCTTGGCATACTGCCACTTAATTACTTGACTTTTGGGCTTGTTGCCACACTATGGCCTGGCACCAGATAGAGGAATTTTCGTCCCAAACGTGTGGGGGGCAACTTCCGTTTCTGGCAAGCTGGGAACCCACCCACGACCTCCACCCCAGATCACACTCCAGATCCAGGGAGGTTAAAGCAAAAGCGATTATACCCCAAGACTGATCGCTGGATCTCCCTACAATTCGCAGGCCAGGAGGTGGAGCTGCCTCTGAGAGCTACAAAACAGCGTGTCTTCTCAGCAGCTTCTAACCCTCAGGGGAGGAAGCCGACACGTTCCCCAAATACTGGTCCCAAAGTCCACAGGGCACTAACCTCTCACTTTGTCCTAGGCATGTCTATGTTGATAATTCTGGAATCCCCACAGCTGCTGGTGTTCTGGGGTTCCTCCAGCCAGCTGCTGGCCCAGCCGCCCTCAACATTCCATTTCTTAAGTTCATTTTAACAAAGCCCAAAATCATTAGTTCATTCTAGTTGCCTTTCAAAGCCCTCTCAAAAATAGTACTGGCATTCTGCTCATTTATGTATTGTTTGTAATCATCATAATCCGTTATGAAAACAAATAGAATGCCACCTATATAGTCATCTTAAAGTGTTTTTGATCTGATTGTTGTAATATGATGTGGTTTTTTTACCCCCCTTTTGGAGGGCAATTGTGGTTAAGTGACTTGCCAGCATCACACGGCTAATGAGTGTGTCAAGTGTTTGAGGCCACATTTGAACTCAGGTCATCTTGACTCCAGGGCTGGTGCTTTATTCACTGTGCCACCTAGCCACCCCATATGATGTGTTTTTTTTAAAAAAAAAAAGACTACTTTTTGTCTAAGCCACTATTTGGAAATTTACAATCCATCCTGTTAAACTATATTTTGTCAGTCAGCCAGGGAGTCTGGTCTCAAGTTTTTCTAGCTAATAGTTATATAATTTTATCTACATTATTCAACTTCATGTCCACAATTCTCTTGAACTAAGATCCATTACTCTGTAGCTGAGAACAAAAAAATAAGTTAGATTTTATTGCTCTTTGTTGATAGCATTACTTACTAAGTGGAATCTCTTTATGTTTAATGGTTCTCAGGAGCCATGTACTTTTCCTCTATACAGATTCACAGTTTAATATTTTGATGTTATTTATAGGGGCAAACTGCTCCTCATCAGGAAGTCTGAGAGTTCTGTGGTGAGAATGGCAGAGTATTAACATGAGCTCTTCTGTCTTTAGGCTATGGGAGAGTAAGAGAAGATGACGAAGACAGTGATGATGATGGTTCAGATGAAGAAATAGATGAGTCTTTGGTAAAGTTCTATTCATACTGAGTTTTTGTAGGAAAAATTAGTTGAAGCATAAATCAAACTTTTTTTGCTTTTCTTTTTTCAGGCAGCTCAGTTCTTAAATTCAGGAAATGTAAGACACAGATTGCAGTTCTACATTGGAGATCATTTACTGCCATATAATATGACTGTGTATCAGGCAGTTAGACAGTTCAGTATACAGGCTGAAGAGGAGAGGGAATCTACAGATGATGAAAGCAATCCCTTAGGAAGAGCTGGCATTTGGACAAAGACTCACACGATATGGTAAGGTTTCCTGTTTTATTTTTTGTTTATTTATAAAGAATATTGAAATAGGTTTATTTTGTCATTCTCTTGCCATTTAAAACACTTTTTTTTATCTTGCCTGTTGTTTCTATAATGGTGCCTATTAATAAGGAATATAGAAGGCATTGATAAAATCAATTTTTTCAGATAAGATGAATGTGAAATGTGTGTTGTATAAAACAGTTGTTTTACTGTACAATTGAAAAATGATAAAAGATAGCATTAATTTTCAAAATTTTACATAATGAAATATGGAGAGAGAGAGAGTGTGTGTGTGTGTAAGTATTACTCATCTGTGAAGGTCACTTAGGAAACAAGAAGTTGTTGCTTCAGCTTTTAGTAGGAGGCAGAGCTGTGATAGCACTTTCTTGTTTACAGATATTTTCAGGTTCAACTGATGAAGAGTCAGTGTGGATAGTGAAATCCCATTGTCCTAGCTACTGTTTCTGTAGGGAGAGTCAGTTCTGCTAACTGGAGATTTCAGTAGGATAACTTTTATTATGTAGGTAGAAAACTATTCTTATCTTGTAGCCTATTCCAGATGACAGCATAGCTTTAAAAAATTAAATTATTCCTTAAAAGCTTAATTTTGAACCTCTGTACAACTGATTAAACTTGCTTCGTTATTTTTACTGTTCATTGATTTCAACACATGATCTTAATGAGGATTTTTTTTATCTACTCGTTGAATTCTCATTTTTAAAAATATCTGTTGGATGCTTTTTGTCATCTTTTAGGTATAAACCTGTAAGAGAAGATGAAGATGGCAGCAAAGATTCTGTTGGAGGTAAAAGGGGAAGGGCCCAAACAGCTCCAACAAAAACTTCACCTAGAAATGCAAAAAAACACGATGAATTGTGGCATGGTACGTTTAAAGTAATGTTTAGAAACTATCATCTCATTGACATCATCTTACTGAGTTTATCGTTTTAAAGAAGTATTTACAAATATCAAAAGATTTTTGTTTTAGTGGAAAAAAATTGAATTAAATACATTTAAACTTTCTACTGCTGTAACCCTAACATTGAAACCATTTGAAACTAAAACCTTTGAAACTTGAAAGTCTGATAATTTCTTTATGTAGGGTAAGGGCCTCTCTTAATGGAGAGATCCTTCACACCATATGCAATAAATATTTTGTACGTTTTCTCTACAAGGCATTGTACGAGGGGCTGGTGTTAAGGATCCCATCTATACCCTTGAGAGCTTTCTGTTATTTTATTTTTTTGCTTTTTGGAGGGCAATTGGGGTCAAGTAACTTGCCCAAGGTCACACGGCTAGGTTTTTGTTTGTGTGTGTTAAGTGTCTGAATGACTTCCTTTTCTGTTATTGTGACTGTGAAACATGTTTTTTAGTAATTTTTTTGTGTGAAGTTACTCCTATGTAACTTTTTTACTTTTTTGGAAGTAAGATTGTTTATTGGAGTTCTGCCACTATGGAAGCAAAAGTCTTAAAAAAAAAAAACTAATTTCTTTTACTTTTTTACTTCACCTTGGTTTCCAAATTTTTCACCTTCTCTTCCCCCCACAGTCCCCATGTTCTCTGCCAGAATCTCTACAAAGGGGAGAGAAGTCCATTTTCTCCTCTCTTTTTTGTGGCTAAGCTTGGTCATTTAATTACATGACCCTTAGTTTCATTGTTTCCTCCCCTGCATTGTTTTAGCCATCATGCATGCTTTAAAACTGTTTGTTTGGGCTGGCTTCGGTTTGTATTGGGGTTATGGAAAATCTTCCCAGGTTTTTTTGCCTTCATTTATTCATACCTTCCTTTCCTCACTGGCTCTCTCTGCTTAACCTGGGGATAGTCCTACTTGAAGCTCTATTTATTTTCTCTTACTTTTTTCTAAAATGACTTGCATTTTCATACTTCATTAAACACAGTAGCCCCACCTAAAACTAGGCGTCAGGTTATATAAGTTCATTAACTCTCTCATAGGCTGTTAACCATCGATTTTACTTCTTGAGCTTTAAAAATGAGAGAGACTCACAACTGAAAAGAATTAAGTTTTAAAGCATTTGTTCTGGTTATGTAATTTACTAGTATTGTGCTGATGAGTCCATTAGGTACAACTGTCATTACTTGAAGTTTCTGAGTTAATGTAATTTATTGTTTTTCATGATATATGTTTCATATAACAGTTTTTGTTTTGTAGCATGGCTTACTCTCACTTGATGGTTACCTATGAAGTTTGTTTGTACCCTTCAATGAATTTCTACTCTTTTTGTTTTCTGATGCCTTTCTTTTGCTTGTCAAGAGGTGCCAGGAGAGGAAGCAATTTGTTCTTTAGAAATAACTTGAAGTTAAGTTGAAACTACTTCCTTAGTTTTGGCCATAATATGTAGATTTCATAAAATCCATGCCCCTTTCACCTTTCATCACCATTAATGCTTAATTCAATATTCGAAGGATTCATCATATTGTTGGTATAGGCATTGTGCTTACAGAGGTCATAACCTGTGTTCCCTTTAATACATAGTATGGCAGATGAGCTTCTCTAAAACACAGATGATACTTACTGAGTCTATATTCAGAGTCTTGCCATGCCTAATCAAGAAATAACTAGGGAAATTCTTAACACTAGCTGTTTTGAGATAAATTATATTGACTCTACTGGCTTACCATAGTTGCTGTAATTCCTTTACTCTGATTTTTCTTCCTCTAGATGGAGTATGCCCATCGGTATCAAATCCTTTAGAAGTTTACCTCATATCTTCTCCACCTGAAAATATAACTTTTGAAGACCCTTCATTAGATGTGATCCTTCTATTAAGAGTTTTACATGCCATCAGTCGTTATTGGTATTATTTATATGATGTGAGTAATCTTTAGTCTTCTGAGATTATATGTCAGATTAATTTCATTATCTCATTTTGATGTCTTTATGATGAGTAATACAGAGTCCTTAGGGGTAGAAACAGAAATTGATTCTATAGAATAAAATTATATTTATCTTATGGAGTATTGCCTCAATCCTCTCATTCTTCTTTTTCCTCTGACCTATCTTCTTATTTAAAGTTGGCAGCTCTGCTTTAAAATGTTCTTGCTAAGAACTGCCAAGTCATGACACTAAGTTAGAGTATGAAATTTTTTTTTTTTTAACGTCTTAACTGGAAGAAACTCTAAATTCAGAGTCCTGGCCTCAGATTCCATCTTTGAGAAAGAAAAGATGGTCATTTGAGACATTTTTTTTTCTAACACACAGAAGATAATAGAAAGAATTGCAGACAGACAGGAGATCTTGTTTTATGCTTTAATAGGAAAGCAAACGGCATAGAACAGAGGTTTGCAGTTTCTTTTCTAGTCCTACACTATACACTTCTACACTTTTACCTTTTATTCTTTAAGTATATAGAAATGTTTGTTATGTTTTGTTTTGAGTTCAGAATTTATAAAAACAAAAGGAACAAAAACCTAATGTTTGCTACTTTACTTAGACAAGTCTTTTAACTTTCCGGGGGCCTTTAGCATCAGCAAAACTGGGGAGGAGGGAGAAGGAAGGTGATAAAATAAGGATAGAATCCCCCTTGAGATAATCTATGTAATGCACTACACAGATGCCCTCTCTTAGCATTTGTGTTATAAGTTTTATGCGCTTTTTGGTCAGATAGAGTAGCTTTAAAATTCCAAAGTTGAGCAGAAATTATTCACTTATTTGTAAATGGAATTTGAATATATCAAAAGTCAATAATGTTTTTGTTTTAATGAGATACATATATATATATATATATATATAAAATTGTGACAGCCTTTTGAACCAAGTTGCCAAAATATTAGTCTGGCTCTTAGTTGCATTAGAATAATATTTCCCAAATATTTTCATTTTGTTTTTCTGGACACCCATTGACAATTGGTATGGAGGAGATAGGCTAGGAACCAAGTGGGTGTTGACTTATTAGAAGAGCAGAAGGGAGTAAACCAGAAGCATTGGCTCTTGGATTAGGCAGAGTACTCCAGAAAGGGCTGTGTTTATTGAAATATGCTAATAAGTTGGTTTAGTTTGTTGAATGATAGATTCTAAATTAAGGAGGTTCCTAGTTACAAAAGGGGGGAATGTCTCAGAAAATGTTGTTAATAAATAACACTCTTTTAAAAAAATTTACAGAATGCAATGTGTAAGGAAATCATCCCAACGAGTGAATTTAACAACAGCAAACTGACAGCAAAAGCAAACAGGCAACTTCAGGATCCTTTGGTGATCATGACAGGAAACATCCCCACCTGGCTCACTGAGCTTGGAAAAACCTGGTATGTAACTTGGCGCGCTGCTACGGGTGTGTGTGTGTGTGTGTGTGTGTGTGTGTGTGTGTGTGTGTGTGTGTGTGTGTGTGTGTGTGTGTGTGTGTGTGTGTGTGTGTGTGTGTGTGTGTGGCCTGTAGTAGTATGCTAGATGTATATATGTATAAGAATTACCCATTCTTGTCTTCGATTGAGTTTAATATTGGATGTGATTGTTGCACCCATATTGAGATAACTTTAAGATAGAAAAACATGGAATAAATGTTTACAGCATTATTTACTCAACCTTATTTTTAAACACTGAAAAACATTCAGTGAATACCTGTTATATATGCCAGGAGCTGTGTTAAGTGCTGGGGATAGAGAAGGAAGCAAAAGACATTGCCTTCAAGTAGCTCACAGACAATAAGCAAACAAATAAAGGTTATAATCGATTGGAAGTAAGAACCAATACTCTTGACCATTTGATTACATTTCAGTTTTTCTTTCTCAAGATTTTGGTTTCCTGTAACACACATTTTCAAACCAGCAGTTTAGTTTATGCATCAGATCTTAATAGGAACATTCAGTGATTGACTCAAAACCAGTAAGAAGCCAACTTTTTGGTCATGTTGTAGATCCTGAGCAGTGGTTTTACATGTTTGCATGGTGAACACAAAACCCTTAATGGAATGTTTTATTGTTCAGTAGAATCATACTGAGAAATTGTTTTGCCATCTAAGCTCTAAAATTAGGAGGTGTACTGAATAAAATATATAGAGGGACACAGCGCTGGCACATTTAAGAAAATATAATCATAATGTAGCAGTACAATGTTTGACAGGTAGAGTATTCAACCTACAATTTCTCATTTATTTCAATTTTTAAAAATTCTCTTTAGGCTGAAACAATTAAATCTGTATATCCTGGAGAAGGGATGGCAATATTTAGATCTCATGTCAAGTTCATACTATGAAATCATTCAAATTGGAACAGTAGATTTCTGGAAAACCTGTAGTAAAGAAACTAGCAGCTTACTTTGTTTACTAGCAGTGGATAAGCCTGTTAAAGACAGAGAGGTTGCATTTCAAACAAATAGTATGCATATAATAGGCATAACTGTTAATCAGAACATTTATATAGTCTTTCATTCTGACTTTAAAAATTAAATTCTATATACATATATAGCAACAGCCCTGAACACAGAATCATGATGACAGTGAACTTAATTATGATTTTATATCTCTACACAGATACACATATACTGTCATTGAGTTGTTTCGGTCACATCTGACTTTTTTTTTTTTTTTTTTTGTGAGGGGGCAAGGGCAAGGCAGTTGGGCTTAGTGACTTGCCCAGGGTGACACAGCTAGTAAGTGTGTCAAGTGTCTGAGGCCAAATTTTAACTCGGGTCCTCCTGTCTTCAGGATCAGTACTCTATGCACTACACCACCTAAGCTGCCCCATCTCTGACTCTCTGACCCAATTCGGCAAAGATACTGGAGTGGTTTTCCATTTCCCTTTCCAGCTCATTTTACAGATTAGGAAACTGAAGGAAATAGGGTTAAGTGACTTGCCCAGGGTCACAAAGCTTATAAATGTCTGAAGTTGGATTTGAACTCAGGTCTTTTAGACTCTAAGCCCAATGCTTACTTACTGCGCTTCTGTCTGGTCTGTCTATCTGTCTAATCTATCTGTCCATTTAGCTCTCTGTGTAGATCTATTTAGCTATCTATCTACAGGGCAGCTGTCAATCCAGCTATAGATGCTTAATAGCTATGTGACCTAGGGCAGCCCATGTAACCTCTACTTGCCTCAGTTTCCTTAACTCTCAAATGTACATGTTTAAAGAATTATATAAATAGTGTCTTGGTCTGAAGGAGTTCATTCAGTAAAGATAATTCAGATTTTTAAAATTATTAAGACTTAATTTAAGGACACAGTCAAATAGACAGAATTGGTCAGGTTACAAAAACAGTTTTAAGAGGGGATAAAACCCAGACCTAAATAGCTATCTTTTTAACATCTTAAAATTCATTTCAGCTCAGCGGGTATTTTGCAATAGATATGTCTATGTTGGAGACACTGTGATTGGTTTCATTCTTGTCTTTACGTAGTAGGGTTTTTCATGTTGCTCAGAGAATTAGTTACTAGTGTTGACTTCATGTTTTTAATAAACCTAAACAAAATAACTTTATCTTACATCTTTCCAGCCCGTTTTTCTTTCCATTTGACACTCGGCAAATGCTTTTTTATGTTACTGCATTTGATCGAGATCGGGCCATGCAGAGGTTACTTGACACCAACCCAGAAATCAATCAGTCAGACTCTCAGGACAGCAGAGTTGCCCCTCGACTTGATAGAAAAAAGGTAAGTTTTTCAGAAAGTTGTTTTTGTAGTAAGTTTTTTTTTCTCTTAAACTTAGTTAATATTTGGAAATAAAATAGAAGAGTTGACAGTAATGTGTCCAATTGTGCTAAATCATTCCATTGATTTCCTTGTTTCTTAAGTGCAGTTCTTGATGAAGGATAATGAAAACACAATTGTGTTTTCTGTCCTCAAGTAGCTTGCATACTTTTTGTGGAGGTTGGGGAAAGGGGTTTAGCAAGGATTTAGAGAGAATGAAACATAGGCACAGATAAATAATGAAAACATATTTTTGCTTATGTTTTCTGTCACCATTGCAGTAGTGCCATCTTTTCTTTCAGCTTCTGGTTTTGGTCTTTTCTGATTCATTAAAGTTATCTTCTAGTTCTACATTCCTATTTTCCCACATTACATCATTTTTTTCTGTTCATCTCCATTATGACTGACTTAGTCTATGTACTGATCTTTTCTTTTTCTGCTGAGGTTAACATAATCTTCCTAATTGGACTTACTGGAAAAACTAAAGCTTATTAATAGCAAAAATCACTAGTTGTGGTTTGTTTTGTATACATTTTTCATATCTCAGCCCTTCTCTGTACTCAGCTGCCTTTCTCCCTTCAAGATAGAGCACAAGCACTGTTTACCTCATGAAAGCTGCTAGTTAATTCCCTTCCCCAAAACTTAATTTTAGTTGTGAATGTTTGTGTATACTCAGTCTCTGGTTATGGTGTACATATTTACTTCTAGCTGTTAATGGGATAGAAATTCCTTGCAAGCAAGCATTATTCCATGATTTGTAACCTATAAAGTTGAGTGGCCTAGCAATACAGGAAGGGCATCTGAGATACTCATTGGCTGGTTGATTGACCCAGAACTCAGACCCTCATTGTCATGACTCCAGAGATCATTTAATCTCATCCCTGGAACTGGGTCCCTGACAGCTTAAATGGACTTGGCTGACTTTACCAAGGTGGCAAATATTAAAAATAGAATCTGAACCCAGATCCTCTACCACCAGAACCAGTGCTATTATATTCTCTATTTACTGGGAAAGCTTCTATAGTAATCCCATTAACATATGTTGCTTACACTTTTGGTTTTAGATTCTTTTTATGATAATAAATAAAGTTCTCACAAACTGGGAGTGGAAAAGGGAAAATGTACAGGAAGATATCTAGGGGGAAAATATCACTACAAAGTCTGTTAAAAAAGAAAAAACTCTAAATCTTCTCAAAAATAGTATCTCAGACACAAATATAATTGCTAGGTAATCCTTATACCCACTGAAACTTGGGCGTGCAGTTCAGTGAATTATCTCTCTAGGTGCAACTGTTGCTTGCATTACTAATCTTTTTTTTTTTTTTTGCTGTGCGCTATTGCAACCTTCTTTGTATGTTGTCTTAAATATGTGAGATCCTTGAGGAGAAAGAATTATTTTTTTCCCTCAGTTTGTATCTCCAGCACTTTAAACAATGCTTTTGACATTGTAAATGTTAATTAATAAAAGCTTTTCAATTCATTGATACATAAATAGTAACAAATGCTTTATTGAGAAATTGTGATGTTTCCCTGTATCCCTGAGTGCTTATTACAGGTTGACTATAGTTAGTTGAGTAGGAGTATATGTAGAGGGATCCAAAAAGAACAGAGCTAACAGAAGTATTAAAAGATTGTGTAATTTTTTTTTTAAATCAAGTAATAGTTTATCCATCTCAGCTGTGACCAGTACTCTCCCCTTAGCCCTAGGAACAGAACCAAAAGTGTAAGCAACATATGTTAATGGGATTACTGTAGAAGCTTTCCCAGTAAATAGAGGGATAAAGCAAGAATGCCCCATCTCCCCATTCTGATAAAGTTCTAAAAATGCCAGCACAAGCAAAGAAAGGCATCCAGAAAGGAACAACTATATCTTTTTGCTGATGACATGATGGTTTACTTAGAGAATCCTGGGAAATCAGCCTAGAAAGTAGGACAACTAGTGACTTCAGGAGTGTTACAGGGCTACAAAATAAACATATAAAAATAAACAATATTTCTATATAAATCCACTAGGTAATAATAGGAAAATTCCAATCAAAATAACTACAAAATGCATAAAATTTTTGGAAGTCATTCTACCAAAGTACTCTCAATATTTATATAGGATTGATTTCATAAATAAAGACTCAAATAGATAATATCCAGTGCTGAAGGCTGAGCCCTGCTACTGTAGTAGAAATAAGAATGCTACCAAAGTTAATTTACATTTTGAATATTTTAATTAAAATAAAACGGATAATTTAGAAATAGATAAAACAATAAGAAAAATCATTTGGAAGACAAAAAGACCTAGAATATCAAGAGAAATAATGAAAAAAGGTAGCAATGATAGGGAAGAGAATTTTCTGACCTCAAACTATATTAAAGATCAGCAACCCTAAAAACCGTTTTATACTTGCTGAAAACTGGGAAGGTACGTTAATGGAACAAGACTAGATTGAAAAGAATAAAACTTTCTGACTGGGAAAACTAGAAAGCAGCGTAGCAGAATTTTGGCTTAGACCAAAATATTATACCATTTTCCATAATACATTCAAAATGGATATGTGGCCTGAATGTTAAAAATTACAATGTAAAAAATTTGAGTATCATATATCTTTTCCCAGCTACGAGTAGAGGATAAGTTTTAATTACAAAAGATGAAATCAATAATTCTTATTTCATGAAATTGAAATAACTTGTGCAAACCAAAGCAGTGCATCCAGGAAAAAAGAAAGTGGTTGCCTGGGGAAAAGGTGTTTATATTACGTTTCTCAGATAAGAGTTTGATATCCAAAATAAATAGATAGCTCTGAGAAATACAGAAAACCAAAACCTGTTGTCGCACGGGAAAGTGGTCACAGAATATGAACAACCAGTTCTAAAAGAATTGAAAATTTGAATTTTTACCATCATGCATTGCATGACAATAATGGCTTAGACACTTTTTTATCCTAATCAAAATGATATTGTTGTACTTGGAATCACAACTGCAGCTTTGTTTCTGAATTATCATCTAATGAACATCTCATTTTTTCTAATAAACTCTTCTTCCCAGCGAACTGTGAATAGAGAAGAACTTTTGAAACAGGCGGAATCTGTGATGCAGGATCTTGGCAGCTCAAGGGCCATGTTGGAGATTCAGTATGAGAATGAAGTAAGTATCTTTTGCATTGTTTGAGAACCAACTGCTTAATAAAACCTCTTTTGAGCACATTCATGGAGCACTCCTATTACTTACTACTCTTTGGAGTGGGGAAAATTCTATGAAGTTTTTTTTTGGAGAGGAAAAGCATTTGTTAGGGACTTATCATGTGTTAAGAATTAGGAGCACAAATAGAAAATTAAGAACAATCTTCTATTTCTTCAGTCACATACCACCACTTGTTCAGACATTTCCTAGTTGATGGACACCCTCTCAGTCTTCAGTTCTTTGCTACCACAAAAGGAGCTACTATAAAATGATTGTGAACATGTGGGCCTTTTTCTTCTTTCTTTGCTCTCTCTGGGATGATAGACCTAGCCATGGGGTTGCTGGGTAGCTTTTGGAATGTAGTTTCAGATTATTCTCCATAATGGCTGGGCCAGTTCTCAGCCCCACCAAAAGTGCAGTGAAAAGTCTGTTTTCCCACAGTCCCCTCCAGCATTTGTCATTCTCCTTTTTTTGTCAGTTTTGCCAATCCCTTGGGTGTGAGGTGGTTCTTCAGAGTTGTTTAATTTGACTAGTTTTGAGCATTTTAAAGTAATATTCCCTGTGGATTTGGTCTGACCTTTGTGGGAAATTCTATGATCTTGTTTTGTTCGCTGAGGCCAAAAGCACCCTTATATTCCTTTATATTCCTGCCTTTGGTGGACAGCAATTATTGACATGACATTTTTTATACTATCTTATAGCTGAGAGAAACTTGGAAACTGAACTCCATCCTGATTGGTATTCATCCTCCCCCATAAAGTAGCTGAATGAGTAGAACGGTCCTCAATATTGGACAGGCTACTTGATTCTCTGAGCCTCAATTTCATTTAAAATTAATGGGGTTGATGAGATGGTGTCATCTTTTCTAGCAAGAAATCCAATATCCTTCTTACAAGAAAACCTTTTGAACCTTAATTTACTCATTTTCAAAGCAAGGTGATTTCTAAAATCCCTTCCTACGTGCACATGTCTTGATGGGGGAGTGAGAGGAACTTTTCTTCTAAGCAGTTTTGAAGACAGCTATCCCTCAAACTAAGGTTTGATTAAAAACAAGAACATGACAGCTTCAAGATGTAGTCAGGTTTTTGCTTCTAGATTAGGATAATCCACTGGCTCATGTGTTGTCAAGGTCTGATAAGGAGGCGTGGAATGAGACATGGGAGTTCCCCATGTCCATCCTCTCATTTCAAAGATGGAGTCATATTTCAAACCCAGGTATTAGAGTTCTGTCTTCTTTAGCCATATGCCATGATCCTAGTATCTTCAGTTTCCTCCTCTTCCCTCCAGAAATGAAGGAATTATTACATAAAGGACAATGGAAAATGGCACAATATTGCCTTTTGTATGGCCACTTTGACCACGCCTTTGGTGAATTGACTGAAGATGGAGTCTGCATAAATTCTAAAATGGTTCTCTTTTCTCCCCTTCATTAGGTTGGTACAGGTCTTGGGCCTACACTGGAATTTTATGCACTTGTATCTCAGGAACTACAGAGAGCTGACTTAGGCCTCTGGAGAGGCGAAGAAGTAACTCTTACTAATCCAAAAGGTGATTTGGGGCAAAATTAAATGCTCCATAGACCACAGCTCAACAGCTTCACAATTCATTAATTCTGTGTTTCAAGTAGCATCGTGCGCTTCCTTGCCTTAAGTCAGTCTCTGCAAAATAGGACTTGGACTAGAAGATTTCTTTCCTTCCATGTTTTGCATGCTTCATCTTAGGGAATGTAACAAGTAAAACAAAAATGGAATTCATTTTGATAGTTTGGGACTATTAGTTTGTCAAGAGTATAATGAGTTATCAATAATTACTTGTTGTTGCAGGAAGCCAAGAAGGGACCAAGTATATTCAAAACCTCCAAGGCCTATTTGCACTTCCCTTTGGCAGAACAGCCAAACCAGCACATATCGCTAAGGTTAAGATGAAGTTTCGCTTTTTAGGAAAATTAATGGCCAAGGCTATCATGGATTTCAGATTGGTAAGTTGAAGACTATAATACTTTTTTAAAAACACATGTTTTTACAGATGCAAGCATCAGAAGGGACTTAAGGGACACCTAGCCCAACCTCTCTACAGAGGAATTCCCCATATAATATACCTAGTAAGTGGTCACACAGTCTCTTCTTGAAGACTTCCAAGAAGAAGCAATCCATTGTCTACTGAGATAGCCATCCTGTTTTTGGAGAGTGGGAAATTATTAGGAACTTTTTTCCTGACATCGAGCTTACAGTGTCCTCTTTGCAACTTGTAACCGGTGCTTTTGGTTCAGCTCTGTGGCACCACACTGGACAAATCTGTTCCCTCTGAGTCTTTTGTCCTTCAAGCTAAAAATTCCTAAATATTCCTTCAACTGATCCTCATGTCATGTCCTCAAAGCCCTTCAGCCATCCTGGCTGGTGTGCCTTTCTTCTACCATTGTACCCAGAATGAAGCCCAGTACATCAGATCAAATTCCCGAAGAGTAGAATGTAGCGGGATTGTCACCTCCCTATTTGGAAGAACGATGCCCCCCAAGATTGCGTTTATTTTGATCGCCACAAATGTACTGCTGATTTGTGTATTCAGTCTGTTGAAAACCCCTGATCCATTTTGGAACAATTGCTGCCAATCCTTGCTATACTTGTAGAGTATCCTAGTGGAAGACTTTACATTTATCATTATTTTAATTTAATCTTCATAAATTCACTCCAGTGTTCTAGTCTGTCAAGATCCTTTGGGATCCTGATTGTCAGGTATGTTAGTCATCCATTCTTGTTTTGTGCCATTTACAGATTTTATGAGCATTCCATTTGTGATGTTATCCAAATCGTTGATAGAAATGTTAACCCAGAGCCAAGCATAGATCTCTGTACACTCTTGCCACATTGACACTAAATCATTAAGAACTACTCTGAAACTGTCAGTTCTCATTCCATCTCATTTTATTCTTGTGTAATTTATGTTTTCCCATCTTTCACATAAGAATAGTGGGAAACACATACTGTATTTCCTTTATCCTGTCTAATAAAATAGGACTTGTTCATGATCAAGCCAGGAATACAAGTCAAACTCGGTGGTCCATAGTTTATAGACTCTGATCTGTTTTTTAAGCATTAAAATCTGCTGGTTCTCTCTGGTTCCAGTCATGTACAGCTCCGACTGCTGTCTTTGTGTCCTCTTACCATGGGGCTAATAGGCCACTCAGATATTTTGGTTCTGTTGTTTCCAGCGTAAAGGTCATTCTCCTTTTCCTTTTTGCTTTTTGGAGGGGGAAGGCAGGACAGTTGGGGTTAAGTGACTTGCGCAAGGTTACATGGCTAGTAAGTGTTAAGTGGCTGAGGCCGATTTTGAACTCGGGTCCTCCTGACCCCAGGGCTGATGCTCTATTCATTTTGTCACCTAGCCACCCCTCATTCTCCTTTACTGGAAAAATGTGACAGCTCAGGAATCTTCTTTCTATCTATCCCATCCCTTTTTTGTATGCTCTTTTTTTCTCCCATAGCCTCAGTACAAATGGAACTTTAGCATTCCCAGTACTGTTGTGTTTGTTTTTTACAGGACCATACCTTGCAGTTAGACTCATCTTTTGTTACCTTCTCTTTAAAGAAGTGGTTGGCACAGGGTAAAGTGCTGACCCTGGAGTCAGGAGGACCTGAGTTCAAATCCAGCCTCAAATACTTCCTAGCTGTGTGACCCTGAGCAAGTCACTTAACCCCAGTTGTCTCCCCCCCCAAAAAGGAAAAAGAAATAAAGAAAAGATTGACTGATTTTTTTGTGCTTCAACAGTGATTTCTTCAGACAAAATCCATTTTTCCTCCTGGTTAGAATTGTTTCCCCTTGTGCCTTTATTGTGCCTGTCTGTCCTGGGCTGATTTGTAATGAAATAGTTTTATTCTGTGGGGTCCTCCCTGTGTTTTCTCTGGACCCAGTGAAATCTGCTTTCCTCAAAACTAGAATACAGGTCAACCTGTACCCAGTTTTCCTCTGCTTTATCACAAATCCTAGATCGGTCACTTCCACAAAAGAATTTTAATCTTTTTTAATCTTTAAACGCCGGCAACTAATTCCTCTGTTAGTGAGAATCAGATTCGGAAAGTAATTTTATGTTGGTTCTTCCACTTTTTCAAGGATGAAACTTCCACTAAGCCAAGTCCAGGGGTCTGTTTTGAGCAGAGCAAGCTTGGGCACATATCTGGCTAATTGAAGTCCCTCACCTGACTGCACCTTCCCAGGTTCATGTTCTGTTTGCCAAATGCCTCCTCTCTAGGCAGTGGGATAAAGACACATCTTCCTCCTTCATCCTTTTCCTCAGTCATTGTCCACATGCTTCCTCCTCTGGTTCCATGAGTTCTCTGTTCTCTGTATGAAGTGCTACCTACTCTTCCTCCTCCTTTTTATCCTGTTTCATGTCTGTGTGTCATCCAGAGCCTTGGCTGAGTTACGGACCAAGAACTTCTGTCTATTGACTTGATGGCATGGGCAAACTACTTGCTCCTTTCTTGGATTTTGTCTTCTGTGAATTTCTAGATGTCTCTAGGTGGCTCCTTTCCTTCTTTGAAGCAGTTCTGAATATATTTCACTTGGAGATATGCACCAACAGATATATTCCTACTTAGACTCCTGTCCTGTTTCATTGAAAGCCTTTTTCGACTAGATTTGCAAGATAGCTGGCAAATACATTCTTACCATCCAAATTGCACAGTGGATAGACTACTGGACTTAGAGTCAGGAAGACATGACTTCAGATCTTACAGACACTAGCTGTAACTTTGTGCACTGTGTAGCCTTGGGCAAGTCACTTAATCTCTCTTTGCCTTAGTTTCCTAATCTGTAAAATGAGGGTAATAAGAATGTATCTGCATCCCAAGGTTTTTGTGAAGATAAGTGACAACTCCAAAGTGCTTTGCAGACCTTTAAGCACTAGATAAATATTAGCTTATTGAGTACATAACCAGTAGATATATTCCAGTTCTGGCCAAGAGACAAAGATGTTTTCTGTCTTAGGCTTTGTGTCGTTTTAAAAGTTGTCAGCTTTAAATTTCCTTGACTAATTTAACTTGGATGAATTGTGTAGTTATTGTAAGTTTCTTGCCAAGTATTTTGCTTTAAGAGTATTTCATCATTGGAAAAAAAAAGCAGTTATGAAGTTGAATGTTGAGGAAAAAAGATTTTATTGTTGTTTTATTAACTTTCTTTTTTATGAAAAGCTGTCCTGTGAAATTTCATTTAAAACTAGGGTGATAATAGTGGCTTAGATTTCCCCAGACTTCCTTCATTTTGGCAAATATTTGTTAAAGCCCTATGTATAGTACTGCATTTTATCTTATCACCAGGTACTATAGTTGTTTTTTTGTTTGTTTTTGTTTTTGTTTGTTTGTTTTGACTTTGTGTCTGACTTTTCTGAGGTGTGGTGGAAGGATGACAGTACCATATTGTTGATATGACAAGGAACTTGGCGTCTTTGAGGTTGGCATGGAGTGTGACTGTGGTCAGATCTCTTAATCTCTTAGTATACTCCCATGCATCTAGGATGTGTCAGAGGTGGGATTTGAGTTAAGCCTTCTAGTCTTAAAAGCCAGTTTTCTGTTTCTTACTAGGTGTAGAAATTCACAAAAGTATTTTTCCACTTAACCGGAAACTCCGGTTTTATTGGAGACTTGGAAATTTCATATATTTATGTACTTTAAATGATTGTTTTAAGATTTATTAAATAAAGCAATTTATTTCACTTATGGAAATGCTGAAAGTTTTGTTTAAAACTCTTTGGGTTATAAGCCAGTGAACTCATATTATTGCATTTCTTATCTTTAATGAATTATGAGTTATTAAATTATTATTTAGTGATTTTCTATTTCTAAAGAATTTCTATTCTTTAATGAATTTTTGAAGCTTCTTATATAAAAATATAATTTTTAACAAACTTAGTCTCACTAGGGAATATTTTATATTTTTCCCCTCTAGGTGGACCTTCCCCTTGGCTTGCCTTTTTATAAATGGATGCTTCGACAAGAAACTTCACTTACATCACATGACTTGTTTGATATTGACCCAGTTGTAGCAAGATCAGTATATCATCTAGAAGATATTGTCAGACAAAAGAAAAGACTTGAACAAGATAAATCACAGGTAAGCATATAAAATGAGGAGAATATTCCACATTTATTGTTACTTTTCATAATCTTTATATTGATATTTAACTTCTTATAGGCATTTATTATTAAAGTACATAGAATCATAATTCCAAGAAATACACTGAGTATATCAGTGCAGCTGGAAGTAAAAAAAGTAGGCAATGAATTTAATAACTCATTACCATTGGCTTTACTTCTGTTTTAAATTTTTTCTTTTTAATTTCTTTGGCTTTTATGTTATTTTTATTTTCTACTACCTGCTTCAACCCATGTCCTTCCCCCACAACCCTATAACCATCTCTTTATAATACATAATATTTTTAATGAGAAGAAAAAAGTTCAGCAAAATGAACTAAGTTATTGAAAACATACAGTGATCCACATCCATGGTCCCCTACTTCTTCCAGAGAAGCTGTGAGAGATTTCTTCTCATCTGTCTTATTGGGGTCCAAACTTGTTTGACATTATAATTAGCAGCATTCATTTTTGATTGTTCTTTCCACTTAAATGTTGTAGTCATTGTGTTTGTTGTTTTCCTGATTCTACTTCACTTTGTATCACTTTTTATAGTCTTCCTTCTTCCCTCTATTTAGTCATATTGGCATGTCTTGATGCTGTCATGTCCCTACATTCATATAACACTGTTTAGCCATTTTCCAAAAGTAGCTGCTTGGTTTCAAGTCCTTAAAACTCCAAAGTGCTTTACAGAATTGTTGGATCAATTCATAGCTCCAACATTTAATGCATTTTAGTGTGCTTGTCTTTTCCACAACTCCATTCCCATCTTTCATCAGCCAATTTTCTGGGTGTGAAATAATACCTCATAGTTGTTTTGATTTGCTTTTTTCTTGTTGGAGATTTGGACTGTTCTCTCATCTGGTTATTAATAGTTTGAAGTTCTTGTGAGAATTCTATTTTGGGTGGAGACATTTCCGCTGTCAACTTCTTGTGATGCTGACCCCTTAAGAGATGTTTGATGTTTTAAAAAAAAAATGTTTTCTATATGCAACTGGGAAATAAGATATACAGGTACTAGGGTATAGAAATTCATCTTCCCCTACTAGAAAATTAGGGGGGATATAAGAGAGAACAGGTTTGGGGAAGGGGTATTCAGTAGGCTAGCTATCTTGGGGTGGGGAGCAGGGGAAAGATGGGGGGAAATTTGTAACTCAATCTTGTGGAAATGAATGTTGAAAACTAAAAATAAATAAAATTGGGGAAAAATTTAAAAGATTTGATACAAAGTTGTTGGGTTTTTTTTAACCTTTTGTTGCATTCATTTTGTTCATAGAAATTGTCTCATTTATCCTTTGAAATTTCTGCTATCCCTTGTTTGAGTTAAGAATATATGCGGGGGGGGGGGTGGCGGCTAGGTGGCGCAGTGAGTAGAGCGCCAGCCCTGGGGTCAGAAGGACCTGAATTTGGATCCGGCCTCAGACACTTAACACACACAAACAAAAACCTAGCCGTGTGACCTTGGGCAAGTTACTTAACCCCAATTGCCCTCCAAAAAGAAAAAAAAAAAGAATATATGCTGGGTGTAGTGGCTTATGTTTGCAATCCCTGATCCCGTAGGACACTAGGCTAGTAGGTCCCTTGAGTTTAGGATTTCTGAGCTACAATAGGGCTGGAGTTGATCAGGTGCCCCTACTTATTTCAAGACCAATGTGACTATCAGTTCATTTAAGTCTTCCAGGTTTTTCTGAAACTCTTTCTGCTGGTCATTTCTCATAGCACTGTAGTATTCCATCACAATCATATATGACAACTTGTTCAACCATTCCCCAATTGATGGGCATCCTTTCAATTTGCAATTCTTTGTCACCACAAAAAAGAGCTGTTATATTTTTGTACATTTAGGTATTTTTCTTTTTTCTTTGATTTCTTTGGGATACAGACCTGATAGTGATATTACTGGGTCAAAGAGCATTTATGGTCCTTTGGGCAGAGTTGGAAATTGTTTTCCATAATGATTGGACAAGTTCACAACTCCACAGTGTATTAGTGTCCCTATTTTTCCACATCCCCTCTAGCATTTGTCCTTTTCTTTTTCTCTTATGTCAGTCCATCTGATATATATGAGGTGATACTTTAGAATTGTTTTAATTTTTATCTTTCTATTCATTTGTGATTTAGATCATTTTTTGTATGGTTATTAGAGAGCTTTGATTTCTTCTTCTGAAACTACCTGTTCGTGTCCTTTGACCATTTTGTCAATTGGGGAACAGTGCATATTTTTTATCAATTTGACTCAAATCCTTATATATTTAAAAAATGAAAAACTTGCCAAAATTTTTTTTTCCTCAGGTTCATGCTTTCTTTCTAATTTCATTGCATTGGTTTTATTTGTGCAAAACCTTTCAAATTTCCTGTGATCAGAATTATCCTCCCCTCCTGTGATATCCTCTATCTTTTGCTTGTTCATAAAATCTTCCCTTATCCATAAATCTGATGGGTAATGTTTGCTATATTCCCTTCATTTACTTAGGACATCACCTTTATGTCCAAATTGTTTACCCATTTTGACCTTATCTGGTAGGTAGTATGAAATATTGATCTGTATCTAGTTTCTGCCAGAGTACTTTGCAATTTTCCCAGCAATTTTTGTTAAATATGGAGTTGTTACTTCAAAAGCTTTGATCTTTGAGTTTATCAAACACTAGATTACTGTTGTCATTTGCTACTGTGTACTATGTACCTAATCTATTCCTCTTACCTGTTTCTTAGCCAGTACCACATTGTTTTGATGATTAATACATTGCAGTATAGTTTGACATCTGGTACTGCTAGATTGCCTTCCTTCACATTTTTTGTTGTTGATCCCTTAATATCCTTGACCTTCTGTTAAGGTGAATTTTTAAATTAATTTTTCTAGCTTCATAAAATCATGCTTTGATAGTTGGATTGGTATTGCACACTGAATAAGTGAATTAATTTAGGCTCAGCCTGCCCATGAGCAATTAATATTTCTCCAGTTGTTTAGCTCTGTCTTAGTTTGTATGAAACAGTCTCTGAGTTTGTCTTGGTGAGCAAACTCTTCAGTGTTTTATATTGTTTGCAGTTATTTTAAAAGGGAATTTCTTTTTTTTTCTTCTGGGTTTTGTTGGTAAGGTAACATGTAGAAATGCTGATGGTTTGTGTGAATTTATTTTTTATCCTGCAACTTTAGTTGTTAATTGTTTCAACAAGTTTTCAAATTGTAGGTTTCTTGTGGATGTTTCTCTATGAACTGAACCCAAAAGTAACTATATGATCCTATGTTTATTTTATGTTTGAGCTTTCCTTTTAAAACATGAAAAGCATAGGCTGCTTTTTTGAGGATTGTAGTGTCACTTAATGCTTAGTTTTAAACTTCTTATCATATTGCAGCATCCCTGGAATTTCTGGAATGTTTCAGTGATCTGATTTATTTTTAGTGTCCTTCCCAAACTCTTGGAACTTCATTTCATTGAGGAGGAGTAAAAAAATATTAATGTTTTAAGGGCAACTAGGTGGTACAGTTGAGACTCATCTTCCTGAGTTCAAAGCTGGCCTCAGGCACTAAATGGGTCACCCTGGGTAAGCCACCAAACCCAGGTTACGTCAGTTTCCTCATGTGCCAAATGAGCTGGAGAAGGAAATGGCAAACCACTGCAGTATCTCTGCTAAGAAAACCCCAGATGGGCTCATGAGGAATGGAATGTGACTAAAACGACTGAAAAACAATAAAAAGGAAGGAATTCCTTTTTGTTAAATGAGAAGTTTGTGTATTTGGTTTGTATTATCAGTAACTTTTAATGACTTTTTTGGATATTTTAATGTACAATTAAAAAATAAATATCAAGAAATGCAAATTAAAGCAACTCTGATGTACCATATCACACCTATCAGATTGATTAGCATGAGAAAACAGGAAAATGACGAATGTTGGAGATGGTGGAAAAATTGGGATACTGATGCATTGTTTATGGAGTTGTGAAATGATTCAACCATTCTGGAGAGCAATTCGGAACTATGCCCAAAGTGTTACAAAGCTGTGGGAATTTTTTGTTTGTTTTGCTTTTCGAAGGGGGAAGGCAGGGCAATTGGGGTTAAGTGACTTGCCCAAGGTCACACAGCCTAGTAAGTGTTAAGTGTCCGAGGCTGAATTTGAACTCAGATCCTCCTGACTCCAGGGCCAATACTCTATTCACTGCACCACTTAGCTGCCCCTGTTTTGTTTTTCTTTCTCGTAGTTTCTCCCATTCATTATAATTCATCTATACAACATGACTAATGTGAAAATGTGTTAATAGGAATGAATATATAAAACCTATATCAGATTGCAGGCTGTCTTGGGGAAAGGGAGGGGGGAAAGTTTAAAACTTACAGAAGTGAATGTTGAAAAGTAAATTTTAAAAAGAAATGATGAGTAGGATGATTTCAGAAAAATCTGGAAAAACTTACATGAACTGTTGCTGAGTGAAGGGAACAGAAGCAGGAGAACATTGTACACAGTAATAACAACATTGTATGGTAACCAGCTTTGCTAGACTTAGCTCTTCTCAGCAATGCAAATGATCTAAGATAATTCCAAAAGACTCATGATGGAAAATGCTATATCTACATCCAGAGAAAGAACTATGGAGTCTGAATCGTAGAGCAAAGCATACTATTCTCTCTCTCTCTCTCTCTCTCTCTCTCTCTCTCTCTCTTCTCTTCAATTTCTTGTCTTTTTTCCCTTTTATTCTGATTCTTCTTTAACAACATGAGTAATGTGGAGATATGTTTAACATGATTTTACCTGCTGTCTGGGAGAGAGGGGGAAAAATTTAGAACTTAATCTTATAAAAGTGAAGGTTGAAAACTAAAATAATCAAGAAAAAAAAATGAACAATCACATTTTTTCCCTTGTTTTAAAAACTTCATACATTTTCTTTTAAGAATATATTGGATCTTTTTCTATACTGGTTTGAGTTGAACTAATTGTAATAGCAATTAATGAATTGTGCTTTACTGTTCTACTCTTTCTTATTTTTAGACCAAAGAGAGTCTACAGTATGCATTGGAGACCTTGAATATGAATGGCTGCTCAGTGGAAGACCTAGGATTGGATTTCACACTACCAGGGTTTCCCAACATAGAACTAAAGAAAGGGGGAAAGGATATACCTGTCACCATCCACAATTTAGAAGAGTATCTACGAGTATGTAATACAAAGGAATTTTTTCAGGGGGAGGAAAAAGTTTTATAAGCTTATCTTTCCTCAGTGCCTTTTTTTCTGGATAGTTCTAACCGTACTAATTTTAAAGAGTTAGTCTTTTTATAATGTTTGGTGTAAAGTTATCTAATAGTGTATTTAAATATAATCTTGCTCATTATATTATATATGTGTGTATATATAGTGGATATCATATGTGAAATTCAGGTTTTGGACAAAGTTCATTCATTTATATTGATGTAATTAAAGGTAGCAAGTCACAGAATCTTAGGAGTGGAATGGACTACAGGCACCATACTTGGAAAAGGATCCTCTTTTGCATCCTGATCAACCTTTACCTGAAGACCTCTAGTGAAAGAAAACCTACTCGCTACTTCCTAGGCAGCCCAGTTCATCCCTTTCTTTGTAACCCTAACTATTAGGAAGTTTCCTTGACATCAGACTTAGATTTGCCTCTGAAACTTGTCCCATGAAATGCAGTTCTCGTCACTGAAGTTGTGAGGAGCACTGCTAACCCTTTTCCACATCACAGGCTCTTCACATACTAGAAAATAGCTGTCACTTTGGCTCTTAAATACTCTCTTCTCCAAGTTAAATATACTCAGTTCCTGGAAACAGAGCTTATACGATTGATTTGGTAATGATTAGATAAGTGGTATGTGAAGATAATGGAATATTACTCAGTTGTAAAATAACAAATACAAAGAATATGAAAGTATAGGAGACCTGAGACAAAAGTCTTATTTTCTTTTTTTTACAAGATCTAGGAGAGTGTGGAGGAAGGAGTAGTCAGAAATGAATGTGATGTGAATAGAAAAGGCATTAAATAATTTTTAAAGGCAACTGAACAGAGAAGTAAACTCATTTCTTCAGCTGATCCTAATATGGTGTGAACTTAAGACCCTCCACATCTTGACAGCGGTTCTGTGTGCTCTCCAGGGCATAGTAGAGTGGCACTCTTCCCCTCCTACTTTGTTATAGAACAGTATGCAGCCTAAAATTGTGTTAGTTTTCTTAGCTGCCACTTCCCACTGTTGACTGATTGCATCTGCAGTCCACCAAAAGCAAATCACAGCATGTCTTTGGTAGTTTGTACACTTAAAACTTTTCCACTTCAGTTTTATCTAGTGAAAATATATAGCTTTCTTGATGAATTATAATAGTAAGTTCTAGATTCCACCTTTCTTCTTGAAATTCTTCCCCATCCACAAAAGCCAGCCCTCCCTTTTAAGTTGAATGGTGCTGTTTTAACTCAACTAGTTTAGGATTAAACCTGCTAATTTAAGAAGTTAAATTGTGCATAGAGCCTATCTGATAAGTAAATAATACTTTAACCCCCTCTCCTTTTCAGAGACTGAGGTGGTATAGGGAATATTGTCTCTCTACCTCCCACTCTTCTCTCCTCTACCTGTCATTAGTGCTGAAGGGAGGGGGAGGTGTTTGTATGTTTGTTCTTGTTATATCTGTCTAGTCAGAAATACCCATTTTTTACTAACCTTTCTGATTGGTGAAATCTGAAGGGCCACTGGAATGTTTCATGTGCCGGCACAGCTAACAAAGCTGCTGCCATGTTTGCTGCTTGGCATGGTGAAAAGCTGCAAGACCCTTCTGAGAATCATGACCCTTAGCTGTGTGGAGAAGCAGGGCCCTAGATAATCGGTGGATATCAGTAATTCTACCTTAAGTATATGGTTACAGAATAACTGGGTAGGGGAAATCAGGTTGCTCTTGCTTGCCCAAGGTTTCCAAGGGTTGTGAAGGGCCTCAAGATTACACAACAGATGGGACAGTGTTGAAGGAAATTATAGTGTTTAACCTGCCTGGTGGCGAGGGGAGTATAAAATGGCTATCATCGGGTGGAATCAGACTGGTTCTGTGGGTCTTAAACAAAGCATCGAGGTTCAGTGAGTAAAAGTTGCGAAGAGGTAGATTTTAGACTGATACAAACCAAAACAGAGCTGTCCATAGCTAGAATGAGCTGCCTGTGAATGGATGTCTTCACACAAGACGAAGTAGCAGTCAGTGCTGGGCCTAGAGGCAAGAGGACCCGGGTTCAGACTTGGCCTTGGACACTGACTAGCTGTGTGACCATGGGCAAGTCACTTACAATCCCATCCGCTGTAGTTTCCTCAACTCTAAAATGGGGGTAATAGTGGCACTTGCCTCTCAGGGCTTCTGTGTACTTGTAAAGCAGGCACATAGTTGATGCTTTATAAATACTGGTTATTGTGGAGATGATGGTGGTGATGCTACTTGTAGGGTGGTGTTATACAAGTACAAATTGAATCATAGGTGGCTTCTAAGGTCCATTTCAACACTCACATTCTGTTTTGTGTTTTCAGATCTAACCCTAACTTGCCTTTGGTTTCTTCATCTATAAAATGGAGGGAGTCACAAAATTATCTAATTCTATTTCTTTACATTCAGTTAGACTTTTGTGTTATTGCTCATTTAACATAAACAAGTATGCATTGCTAGAATGCCTCAGCAGCTGTACATCAAAAGTAAGTGTACTTTAGCCAAGCAACTAATCGTGAATTTGCATTCTAATAAAAGTTTCTTGTTACTGCAGCATGCTGCAATGTATTTTCAGAGATTCTAGACCCATCTTTCTCAAAACTTTCTCAAAAACAAAGTTCTTCTGTTCTAATGCAAAAACTTTTTAACAAAAATGTTTTTCGTGATTTATTTTCTTTCCATAGATGATGTTCAGGTGATACTTTCCTCTTTTGATTGAATAGAAACTGTTAGGATAATAGTTATTTCAGCTTTAATGAGATTTAGAAGTAAAATCATTTGGAGGAATGAGATGCAGATGGTCTTGAATGATTTTGATAAATTATTTCTCATTTATCTGAAATGATATTTTGGACTTGGCTGGGAATTTCTATTTTTTCCATCAAGTCTAAACTAAGTATGTGTGAGGATTTTTGTTAAAAAGAAGAAAGCAAGCCCTAAACACAGGCATAAATTAAATTTTTTCATTGCCTGAGGCTTGATTTAAAAAAAAAAAAACAAAGACCCTTGATGAAATTACTTTCCAGTACATTTTGTCAGAGGCCTAATAGCAGTTTCATTATACTTTACCATTCATTAAATAAAAAGATTTCATGAAATCTTTTTAATGTCAATTTTTTTTTTTAGCTGGTTATATTCTGGGCACTAAATGAAGGTGTTGCCAGGCAGTTTGATTCATTCAGAGATGGATTTGAATCAGTCTTCCCACTCAGCCATCTTCAGTACTTCTATCCTGAGGAAGTAAGTAATTTTCTGAGCATAATACCAGTCTTGTAAAGGGCCCACAAGTCCCATATTCTTTTTCTTTCCCTACTTCACAACCAGGTCTTCCTCCTCCCCTTCCTTGACTACAGTTTCTAACAGTTATACTACCATGACCAATATTTGTAGGCTTTAAGGATCAGGCCACATGTTGCTAATCTTTATATGCCCTACAATGCCTCACACAATAAATGCTTATTGAATTGAGATGGAGTGGGGCAGGTAGCCCAGACAGAGCAGCATTATAGATGTGACACCACTGTCCATGGTGAGGGTCCACATTATTTTGTTCAGATTTATTTATGTTTCTCCTCTTAAGTATCTGCCAACTTAGAATCACATTTCCTCCTGCTTCCCAGACCTCTTCTGTGGGAGTGAAGGTTAAAATGTGTGGCTCAGTGGATTTAAGTGCTGGGAACAATTATCAAGATATTTTAAAACTGGATTTTACACTTAATTAGGTAAGATGTTTGTTATACACATAGTCGAGGTTGGTATTAGGGATATGTTGGAAGTGGTAATTGGCTGCCATGACCCTGGAAAAGTAGTCATTGGTGGTATTATCACACAGGAAAAGTCAAGTTATTGCATAAATAGTTTTTAGTGTACCTAATTTTACAATGAAGTGCATTTTCATGAAAGAGACTAATTCCAATAGTGTTAGAGCCAGTTTGAACCAGTTGTTCACATTGTCCTTCTGTCAAGTACACCTTTGATGCTTCTTCTTATAATAGAGGTGACTTTTGATTCTCGAAGACTCTGCTAGTAGAGCCCAGACTTTGAGTGTTTGCTTGGTGTGAGGGGCTTGGGTGTTTATCACCCACAGAATTACAGAGAGGTTCATCACCACAAAGCTTGCCACTTTATCTATCTTAAGGAGTGAGGAGAGAGGAGGACTTAGAGTAATTCAAGAACATCTGTTTAAGTGTAACATAGAAAGGTTGTGATCTTTGTAAATGGAGTAAATACCTATTAAGGAAATAATACGGACATGTGGGCTATAATTCACACTTTCCTCTACCAAAACTTTTCAAACAGGACACATTGTTGAGGTAGCCCACCACAAGTCTGATTGCCTCTTGCTCCCCGGTATTCTCCTAGTCCAGCCACATCTCCTGTTTGTGAGGGGAGCTCCTTTTACTGTCCATTGTAAGAATACTTTCTTCCTGTGTGTTTGAACATGTAGCTGGACCAGCTTCTGTGTGGCAGCAAAGCAGACACTTGGGATGCAAAGACCCTGATGGAGTGCTGCAGGCCAGATCATGGCTACACACACGACAGGTAACAGTGACCAAGGTCTGCTACTTTTCTTCTTGGAATTTGACAGGAAGCGGGTAGGTCCCATGACAAGAGGTTTGCTAGCTTAAACAAGAACGTTTGTTTTAAAGGATCTCCTTCAACACATTCTTGAGTTTTTTACCTTAGCCTACTACCTAGTAAAAGCCAAGAAGCTCATTTTCAAGTGATAGTCAAAAAGGAAAAGAAAAATTGTAGTTAATATCAACAAAAAGATCCAGAATATCTAGAACACCTAGGTAATGAGTGACCTGTTTATTAATTATAACTGAAATGTAGATAGTGGCCTATTTTTAGAATACTTTATCTGTTTCTCTGTCTACCTGTATTTATATCCTTCTACAGATACAGGTGTTTTAAATTTTATGTCAATAGATTTATATAGATATATTTTTCTATCACTCTAAATAATAAGCCACTATCTAATTTTAAGTTGTCATTAATAAAGTAGGTCAATATTTAGGTGTGTTGGAAATTGTGGATCCAAGATTTTGTTATATTGATATTAATCTTTTCTCTCTTTCCTCCCCTCCCTCTCCCTAGCTAGTCGATGGTAAAAACTGGAACTTGAATCTAAAAATGTCTGATTCAGAGTCCAGTTTTCTGGACTCATCTCATCATTTGAGATAATTATTGTTGTAGTTCTTATCATTGTTGCTGTGTCTGTTCTAGAATGAAGCTGTCTTCCTGACCATTGTTTTTCTTTCTGACCATTATGTACTTTTTTCTGTTTTAGTCGAGCTGTGAAGTACCTGTTTGAGATTCTCAGTGGTTTTGATAATGAACAGCAGAGATTGTTTCTTCAGTTTGTGACTGGTAGCCCAAGATTGCCTGTAGGAGGTGGGTGTATGTCTAGTTGGCTTGTATCTCACATCTCCCTATAACTGTTGTGTTTCTAGGCTTTTTAAAATAACTGTTTTAGCATGGTTAATATGATGACTTTCATCTTTGTTGTTAGTTATTTCAATTTTTCTAATTTAATTTATCAGACCTCTAAGTGAAGAATTATACCAGTTGCTTCATAATATATTTTTAGTAATCATTACATGCATGACAAGAAAAGACATGTAGGTAGACTTAATAAAAATAATTTCATTTGATAGAATTAGTAACATGGAGTGATGTGGCTATTTGATCTTTTTCATGGATAATTTCTTGCAATTTTCTTTCCTTTTAAATAAAATGCAAAGCATATTAGGAATGTTAGGAAAGTTAAAATGTCAGTTATTGATGAAAATTTTGGTCCTCTTTTAGAATTAAATCTTAGTGGTAATTTTATCTTCTATTTTAAGAGATAGTTAAAAAAAATTTTTTTTTTTGCTTTTTTGGGGGGAGGGGGGTGGGAGGGAGCAATTGGGGTTAAGTGACTTGCCCAGAGTCACACGGCTAGTAATTGTGTCAAGTGTTGAGGCCAGTTTTGAACTCGAGTCCTCCTGACTCCAAGGCCGGTGCTCTATTCACTGTACCACCTATAAGCCCCATAAAAGTATTTTTAAAATGTTGAGTTTCATCTATATTCCATGTTGACTTGTAAAGTTAATGTGTGTATATAAGAAGCAAAATGAGTTATCACATCAGATAGCTCAGGATAGGTTTGATTGCTAAGCTATGGAAGAAGGATTGGTAACCTGCACAGATGTTGACATTTCCAGGCCACGCATTCTCATGTCTTGATAAAAGTACAAGAAAGCATGTTGTTTCTATGATTCCTCACTGACCCTTCTTCTTTTCCCCCTTCCTCCGTTTTCTAAATGGTTAAGAGATTTCCACTGTGTAAACTATCTGATCTTCTCTGATGAATGTACTTGGTAAAAATTGGCCAGATATACTTTGCTTTTAACAACGAGAAGCTATTTATTAAAACTCATTAAAAATCTTAACTATTTGCAAAGATCTTACATGCTTATTGATAAGTGCATCGGCCTTTTCTTCCTTTCCTCTCAATCAGGCTTCCGAAGTTTGAATCCTCCTTTGACAATTGTCCGCAAGACCTTTGAGTCAACAGAAAATCCAGACGACTTCTTGCCCTCAGTAATGACTTGTGTGAACTATCTCAAGTTGCCAGACTATTCAAGTATTGAGATTATGCGTGAAAAACTGTTGATAGCTGCCAGAGAAGGGCAGCAGTCATTCCATCTTTCCTGATCACAATGAAAAATGCAATGTCTGCCTGTTACAGCAAAAGAGAAAAAAAATCATGATTTCTTTTCTAAATGTATCACCTGAGTCAAGGAAACGTGTTACTCCTTCTTGTAGAAAAACGGCTTGCAGATTATAAAAGAGACACTTGGTTGATATTTCTTAATGGCCCCATGGACTTAAAGTGATCAGGCCCTAAAAAGTTGTTGTGACAAGGTTTCTTTAGCAAGTTCTTGTTTAAATTATCATTTATTTGATGAGTGAAGTTTTTAAACTTGCTTTGCTGTGTGAAATTTAAAAAGGGATGTTTTTCCAGGCTGGAACAATAAATGTCGCTGTGCAGTTTAATACTGGGCTGTGTGTATCCATCTAGCTAAGTCTGCAGTTTTATTTCTTCCAAAGACAACTTTTGTACATAAGTACAGAAATTAAAACTCACATGTATTTGACATATAGTTTAGTAGGCTAGCTCTCTGTACCTTCACTTGCCTCTGATTTTTCTCCCTTCCTCCGTGTATTGTCTGATGTGCAATTCACATGGTTCTTTTTTTGTGTACAGCACTCACAAATTACAATTGTTACATTTTCGTTGGCATGGGCGTTTACCGTTCCATGTCTTTTCTCAAATTAAGATATAATTTAAATTTTACTGAATTAAAATATATTGTCAATATAACTCAGCCTTTGTAACTAGGTAGATTCTTTCAAATAGCTTAGTTTTAATGTAGTTGTAGGCTCTATTGGCGCTACAGCCTTTATCAGATGACACACTAGGACTGTTGATACAGTTATTTCAGGCAACAAAAGCCTCCAAAATGGAGGCGAGGAAGAAATCGTGTGTGTGTGTGTGTGTGTGTGTGTGTGTGTGTGTGTGTGTGTGTGTGTGTGTGTGTGTGTGTGGTTGAAAAATTGAACAGATTGGGCTGGCCACTATTTATTATTATATGGCCAGAGCATTTTGAATTGATGTAAAGTTTTAAAAGTAAATTAGCAATTTTCACTCCCTGTTCTAAGAAAACTTTTTTTTCCCTTAAGTTCTTGCTTTTCTTTCATAGTTTTGCTTTAATTCCTTTCTCTTAACCCTTCCTTCCTTCCTTCCCTCCCCTCTCCCTCAGTGCTAGCTTGGAACAAATAGTTCAGCCTTTGTCTTGAACACAGATAAAGCACCTGTAAGCAATGCTCTGTCCAACTGTTTTATGTGCTGATTTCTCAAATCTGCAATAATTTACTTCATCAGGTTAATGTTTTTACCTGAATATAAATAAATAAAGTTTGCTTCACCTTTTTGTTTATAGTTTTGTACTGTATCCATAAGTTCAATTGTGTAAATTTATTTCAATGCTAGTAAATCATTTAAATCTCCATGACTAATTGCCTATGGTCATGGCTGATTTGCTATTTAAACAAGAGTTTGCAATATATGCTATTAAATTCTGTGGAGAGATGAGTGAAGGAGATTCTTTCCTTCCATGGGTTAAAAATTTACAGTCTGCTACAAACATTTTTGAGAAAGAAGTTTGAGTCATCTCTGAAAATCTGAGATGAGCTAATTATTTTTATTCAACTTTGAGAAATCAAATTTATTTTTAGTTTGATCACTTGTTCAAAGATTTATTTTGTCAATGTAAGAATTCCTATCTTCCTCCCCTTTTCATCCCTCAAGTATCTTAGTGGCTTGTTTTTATTTGGTGAATGTGTCATTTTAGAATAAATTTAAATGGCCTTTCACAGAATTTTTTTTTACAGTTAAATTAGTCACAGAATTTCATATGAAGCAAATCTAGCTAAGTGCCATTGAACTATAATTCAAACTTGTGAAGAAGTATGAAATTTGAAATCATTGAAGAAAAATCGAAAATTACAAAACCATACTAAAATTGAATAAAAGGATTACATTTCTACAAGTAACATTGCCTAGCATAATTTCATTTTTTAAAAAGGCAGTATTAGAACATGGATTAATTGGTTTCATATTGTTGATAACTATTTTTTTAAGCTAAGCACAACAGTTTTGTGTTTATAATGTCTGGGTATTTTCGTTCTGCATTTTTTGGTAAAGTTCTATATTTTAAAAACTTTAGATCCATATTGCCCAAAAAAGGGGGCAAGTAATATTTTACATTAAAATATCTGTATTTTAATCCATGTTGTCTCCCTGCCTAATATAGCCCCATTGGTTTGCATCTAACATAGATATAATTATTGTTTCAAATTCCTAATCAATTGCCTCTTGTGACAACACCAAGAAATTATTATGAACCAATTTTTAAAAATCAACCAAAACTTTAAATTCTTTAGTGGTTGAGCAGTCCTGTCACAAAACCAACAGATTTATTCATTAGCTCTCTAATGAAGGTTTCAGAGATTGACTGAAGAATTATAAGCTGCTTTCTTCCCAACAAGCAACCTTTGTTGGTCAGGGTCAAGCATACAAGTAGGCCACCAGATGAAAACTTTGTCAGTGCCTTTTTCTGGGCCTTAAATTTCCATCATACTGCTCTCCACAAGCATTAGTCACTTTAAAAAGTAAATTACAGATAATAAGGTATTCTTTGATTTCTGCTGAATTGGTTTCAAATTTACACGGACCATAACTGAACTAAGTCTGTTGGCTTATTCAAAGGACACACCATACCCACAGTTAGTCTTAGCAGGTGTGGTCAAGTGAATTTATATTTGATTTTTTTTTTTTTTTGGCAGAGCTATTTAAAGCATCTCCATAAATGGGGGGGGGGGGGAATTTAACCACTGCACTTTTTAATCCAGCTCACTTCATCCATGGCTGAAGGGACTGAGAGAGTTAACATAAATGAAATCAACAGTCTTAACTAACTCGATAAAAATCTGCTTGCCCTGAAGGAGCAGATGACTATAGATGGCTTACCAGGTCAGAAACCAATCAGGAGTAGAAAGTAGAATTGGTTTTGGTTTTTTTTTGTTTTTGTTTTGTTTTTAGAATACAATGAAAGTCACAGGATTGCTATATATTGTACTGTACAGTACAAGTTATAGTCTTATAAAATTAGGGTTGATCTAATACATTGGGTCACATCACATAGCTCTTATGTATATATATAACACAGTTATTGTTATGCAGCCTATAAGGAAGAGTGATTCCTTGACTCCCAAGTCCATCGTTATTTTTCACTAATGTCAAATGCATCCCAAGGAACTACAATTAATCAACTCTTGGTTATCCCCTTCAAGGGTTCTCTAGCAAATTTTAAATTCTAGGTTGCTTCCTTAACTGCCAGTGGGGCAAGTACATGCAAAAACCCCACCATACATACACACCTCAGCTTTAAGGGTGTGGTTTCAAGAAATAAAAATGCAGTTGTTAGTGAACAGAATTTATTCAGGAAGACAAATCTGGTTGGGGAAAAATGGAAGTGCTTTCCAAAACCAAGTCACTTGAATTCTTTCCTTTATGAGATTGTAGATACTATCAGTTACAACAATTGCATGGAGGATGATCAAGAGTTGACTCAACAGTTCAGTCATTTAAGGTTTTGTTTCCACACCTTGTTTGCTTCTGTCCTTAACTGTAATATAAGACCATGGTTTTTAAAATGTCTTTGGCTGTGTAATATTCTTTTGAATATGCTTTTTCAGCATTTGAGTCCCCAGTTGGACACTGAAATGACACACATTAAATCCCAGTGATGAATAACAAAGTGCTTCTTTCATGACCTCAAAAAAGCAAGATAATTAAAAAACAAAACTCATTCAAATGTATAGCAAAGTTTTCTAAGAATTTAAAGATGGTTATCATTACGCAAAAAAAAATTAAGTATTAAAACTCGCTTTGCATAATACAAACCAATGACTCTTTAATAATAGAATTTTTCCCCCCCGAAGCTCATTGGTATAATAAAACCTATCATCAGTTGCTGATCCTTGTGTAAAAGCTTTTTTCTCTATTTTACCCAAAACAGTGATTTATATGAAAGTTTTTCCTCTGTTGGAATAATAAAACCTCAAGCTACAGATGCCTATGTAAAAATGCATAAATGCACTGACTATTCTTCTCCCTTAATATATTTTTAATAAATAGCATTAACCTGACTTGATCACTTGTTAAATTGTACTTGAGAGGGTTTCTTCAGAAAAGTGGAATGTGCCTTTATGTAGTGCTTTTGGAAAGCTGATAAAATTACTCACTGTAGGATGCAGCTGACCATTACAAAGAATGCAGTTAACTGTCGCTCAATTTTGAAGGGATGGTTGTGGGGGAAAGTCCTAGAAACATACAACCTCAGGTGTGGAATTGTTACTAAACGTTAACTGAGGGTGACACCTGTACCTTTAAATGATGCTCTCTATGCAGTGATGAAATTGTGCCTTTGAGATTTGGTTTATATTTGACAATAAAGATCCTCAGTGAAAAAAATAAGACTTGACTATAAAAACAAGAGGAGTTATTTTTCCTGAAAAATAAATGTATCCTCTTAATTAAAACACTGGTTGGATTCCTAGGCTTCATGCCTACCATGGGACTAGCTTACTATTGTAATCTTGAAGACCAGGTCAGGTTTTCACCAAAATGGGCAAGTAGGTAGAATGCATTGAGTGGGGGTGGGAAATGAAGCTATGATTTTTAGAAGAGTCTCTTAATTTGCTTTAGTTTTAATATTTTTAAGTGATTTAGTGGAACTGGATAGGATATTTCTTGGTCATACCTACCTGTTATAGAGGTCTTACACTAACCACCCACACCAACTAAAAACTTCTTACTTCACATTTTTCCTGCGTATACATCTATGGAGTTATGTGTAACAATTTTGTGATCAGTAAAATGCTCTGAGCCTAAGATGAACGGTGCTATTCAATTTAAACCTATCACGGAACAAGAGCATTTCCATAACATTTGTAATTGATGCAATGCCGTCTGTATTATAAATTGTGTATATTGAGGTAGTGAGGCATTATGTTAAAGAGTAACAAATTAAAGTTAATTTAATTATGTTGATAGATGTTGACATTTTAATGTCTTCTTTGAATAGTATTTTTAAATATTTACTATTAAAATGGAAGTTATTTTGACCACTGTTCCAATAGTAAGTTTATAGATTAAATACTTTGTCCCTTGAAGTACTATTTGGAGGCCAGTGGACACTACACAAGACATTTCCATTTTGGCCTGAAACTCTCAGCATCCACTATCATTTATTGTAATACACTCCACATAACTAAAACCCAGGCTTATCTTTTTTTGGACAGCCCAGGGCCAATACTAGCCCAGATTTTGGACACCAGGCTATAGCTCCCCAAAGACAGTATGTGAATTATGCACATCTTTACAAGAGGGACAATGGTACTGGAATACCAAAGTGCTGCTATCCTAGTATCTATGCAATGAGTTACCAAGTGATAGTCTTAGTAGCAACCCTTAACAATCTGCTCTGTAGGAACATTTCTCCTGTTCTATTTTGTGTGTTGTATATAAGAGTGGTGGTCTGGCCCAGCTGAGGAAGTGATATTTCTGTTCAAATCTGCTTTCCTGCCCTTCAAATCATGGTCAGTGTTAGGATAGGTATAACATCCCTGAGTGGGTTTCAGAGGCTGGTAACTTGATTAAATGGAGATGTGAAGTGCTCTACAAAGCTATACAAACTAGCTATAGTAAAAATGTAAATGTTGCTGATTATTGGTGTCCCAGAAAGAATCTCAAATTCAAGCAAAGACTTCATGACTATGGGGATGTCAAGGGATGTCATAGAGGAGATTGTAATTCAGCTATGAATTGGATTAGATGGCTTTGTGGTTTCAACTCTGGGGTTCTTTAATTCTAACCAGCATCCCTGTATCTATTTATTTCTATACACATTCTTGTTTATCCCCTTTTTAAGAGTAGTCAGTCTAGAAAGAAATTTAAAATCTTGAAATTAGAGCATAGTGAAAAGAAATTTGAATGTTATGAATAAAACAAAGCCAATGAGATCACCTTGGCCTAATATAAAAATAGCACTAGAACTAGTCTTTTAAAGACAGTTACAGGTTGGTAATTGAAAATCTAGGGCCCACTCCCCAATATAATTACATTTTAGGGGAGAAGGTGCACATAGCACCAAACCAGTTTGCTCTCAGTTGAAAGATAATTGTAAAAAATTACACAGAGACACAATTTAAAAAAAAAATTAGAAATTGTGTAGATTTAAAAGTTTACATTTTTTAAATCCTTTTTAACTTTAAAGAGAAATAAGGACTTGGATCCTATTGGTTCCAGTTAGTGTATTTGTCAACAACTTCAGTTTGATGACAGAGTTCTTATTTTGTTCTTCTGGTGCAAAATTTTCCAAAGTAAAAACACTTAAAGAAGAAAGGTTTATGGCAGTAATGCAGTTGAGTAAAAAGAGTGAAAGTGATGAATCTCTGATTTCCGGTTCCTGTTTTGTCCCTAATTAATTGTCAAACTACTTGGGTGTAATGTATAACTTCCCTAGACCTCCCTTTCTTCATCTGCACAGTAAATCACAGCAGAGCCTTAAAATTGTTAGCCCCATCTGAGGAATGAAGAGTCTCAGAGAAAATCCAGTAAGCTGGGACTTGTGTTCAGATCCCTTGACTAGGCCCTATGGGCTGTTTTCTGTACTATGTTGGAATAGATGATTTCCAGAGTCCAAACTTTTATAATAGAGGGAATTATTATAGACCATTTGCTTCTGATGCTCTCTGAATCCTCCTGGTGTTTTTTGTTTGCTGTATTCCTACCTGGTTTTGCTGGAGAAAAAAATTAGCTTTAAGAATTCTTTTTTTTAATTTTGGCTACTAATTGAGACTCTGGGGGTAAATGATAGCTTTATCCTATTAACTAGTTGATTGAACACCTTTTAAATCCATATTAGTTCTATGTAATTTTCTCCAATTACTATTGGTTTCACATACATACAAGTATGGTTAGATTTGTGGGACTTATTACATCTCCCATCCAGAACTGAAGCACTATTGTGAATATCATTGTTTTTCTGATTCAGCGTTTGTTGGTGTTAAAATGATTAGCTAAGAAGTTTCCAACTTCTCAAGCATAAAAGTAGAGCAATCTTGCTCCAGTGAATGGATAATTGGGCCTCATAGCTCTCTCCTGATTGATTAACTATTTGTGAATATAGGATATAGGCTTTTGAATTGTCAAGGACTTTAGGTTCGTCTTATGGAATGAAGCAAAGACTCAAGTCTTTAGCATCTACCTATATTCATGTCTTCCCCCCTATCAGTGCTGATTACATGCCATCCACACCTCAACTTGGTGCAATCCTTATCAGTATTTTGATCAAACTAATTTTTTGGAAGTGTCATTACTACCTGTCCATTTATCCCTCATTCTTTACATTCCAGGTTCACCTTTCCCTCTGTTCATTTCCTTGATGATAAATTTCCTGCACATAAAGCAAATCATTGAAAATGTTGACTACTTGTACTCACCATATATCCTTCCACTGCTTCTTGTTTTGGTCACTGGACTTGTTTTTCAGAGATTATGATGCCCCAAGATTCACTTATGTTTTACAAAAAGGAAGGAAGGGAGGTTTTTGTGTTAGGGAGCAATTTAGGATTGCTGAAAATATTCCAAAAGCAATCCCATGGGCAGTTTTATTTATTCTGAGCCCAACTGATCATGCATTTGCAGTATCTTTCCCAAGTGAATACACACACATGCACCCCTAATTTAATGGGGCTGTATTTCATAGTCCGGAAAATAGGCATTTTAAAACCCCACTTAATTTTTCTTGTATGGATTTCTTGAGTAATCCTGGATCTCATTAAGGGTGTCATAACATTCTGAATCTTGAAGAAATTAGTACAGTATCACCCACAAACAGCAATGTCTAGAGGACCTCAATATCTATAGCAGGGATTTTAAACCTCTTTTATATCCCAGGAGTTTGATGAAGTCTATAAATCTCTCTTCTCAAAATAATGTTTTTAAATGCATAAAATAGAATACATAGGATTGCAAAGGAAGCCAATTATAGCAAAATATAGTTATAAAAATAGACATTTTTAAAGTTTACACACCCCTTTTATCTATAGGGAAACCTTCCATCTGCCAACCTTGTCCAAGTTTTGTTCCCATAAAAATGATGTTTGTTCTATTCTTTAAAAACAAAGCCACAAAAAAGGGTCTTGCTATATCAACATAAATTTACATTTTGAAATTTTTAAGTGCATTGAATTTACAATGCCAGAGTGAAAAGAATACTGCATCTAATATAGTTATATATTAATAAGTTCTTTTTCTTTTTTCTTTTATTTTTTCATCAATTAGACACTTATTTTCTCCCACTCCCTATGTCATTGGGGAAAAAACAAAATCCTTGTAATAAATCTACATTGTCAAAAATTCCCATGTTGGCTTTGTCAAAAAAAAAAAGTATGCCTCATTCTACATTTTGAGTCCATCATCTCTGGACTTTGGTCTGTCATATATATCTTCTGAGGCCTTTTTTTTTTTTTTTTACTGAAACCAATCCTTTTCGTAATTTCTTATGGTACAATACTCTTCCATCACGTTCACATACCATAATTTTTGCACATACAGGTGTAAAAATGACAATTGGAGACATAGGAATTCAATTTTTATGTAAAGTCATACTTGCCTATGTGAACTTGGACAGGTTACTTACCTCCTTGGACCTCAGTTACCTCATCTGTAAAATTAAGGGATTGAATTCCCATAATGTCCATCACAAAAACTATGGTTCCCTAAATTACAGAATTAGGGCATCATAGTAACTGTGGTATCTATCCTTATTGGTCTCTGCAGATTGCTCAGAATCAGAATGTAGAAACTGGAAGAGTCCTGAGAAACAATCCTTTCTGATTTTAGGTGAGGAAACTTAAGTGCAGAAATCACTTGTTCAAGGTTGTCTGGGGACTAGGACTAAAACCCATCCCTCCTGACTCCCAGGCCATCTCTCCTTCCATGGCACTATACTACCTCTTAACCTGGTCCCTGCCTGTTCATAGTGAAATAGACACTTTATGTAAATTCCATCTTTGGGGAAGCTTTAATTCCATCTTAAACTCTACTGGAGGAGTTTTTAGGGGAAGAATGTAGGTAGGGAGATCAGGAGGTACAAAAGGGTTACTGTGAGAGCCTTCTTGATTTTGCTCCTTTGACAAGGAAAGGTTGTAGAAATTTACCAGAGATCTCTAAGCCCCCATAAAGCATAACATTTTCACCTTGCCAAATCTTGTGTGTATTGACTTGTGTGTACAAGACATCTCTCATATTCCCTCTCCCAGAAGCAAGTAACTAAGATCTTATCTTAGTATTTGGAACTGAAAGAAACCTTAGAAATCACCTAATAACAACTCTCCGTTTTATATATTAGGAAAGGGAGACCCACAGAGGTGAAAGTACAGGTGGTTAGCAGAGATGGGGTTCCAAAGTCAGTGCTCAGCTGCTAATCAGAATCTCTCATGTTGGGAGTTCACCACCTCACTACCCCAGATTCTAAGATAGATTTTTACCATCATTTCACAATGATTCTGTGTTGTTAATAATTTTAAAGCTTTTTTCATAGGGCTTCAGGGAAGCCTCTCATTCTACTGACCCAGGGATTCATTGACTTAGAATTCTGATGTAAAGGGCTGGTGTACCATCTTGCAATGGATCCTGACATTGGACTCATCTGAGTCAAAAAGTTAGATGGAGTTTAGAATTTGAAAAAATAAATAAATCCAGATTTCTTCTTCTTGGATAAAAAGTGTTATTTTCTTAGGAAAACAATCTCACAACTTGAATCAGATTTATTTCCCAGCTTGGACTGAATGTTGCATCTTTTACTGGAGTGTGTATATCTTTGTTATTATCCTTGCATTCTGTTTGCTACCTCATGTTCTTTATGTAAGAACAATGTTTCCTGCAATGATGCTTTTGTGTTGGTTGTACTGTTCACTGACCTCTTTGGAGCTCTTTATTTCTCCTTTTCCCCCACCTTGACACTCATCACTGTTACAAATAAAAATTGTTGCTAAAAGTCACTGGAGTTTTCCTTGGAAGGAAAAATGAAATAATCTTTAGCTAATCGAAGTGATTACATGTGAATAAAATAATTTATTATGTTATAGATTTCTTATTCATTGGATTCACCTTTCCTCCAAGAGACTCTAGGATGCTATACATAGCTATTTTGTTTTGATTTTAGGATGATAGCTTTAAATATTATAGAGAAGAAGTAGCCAGGAGAGGGAGTGGAGTGGTGTGGGCAAGGGTAGTGTGGGGTGGCATAGGATCAGAGGGATAATGAGAAGGAACAATAACAGAAGCCTTCTATCCTGTCATTTCCACCCAAGCAAATAACTTGTCTGTCACACAGAGCTGTAGGGTTATAGAAATGTACATAAGAGTAATAATAATGACCATTTATATACAACCTAATATGTGCAAGTTAGAGCATTTAGCACTTTACAAGCATTATCTCATTTGGTCCTTGCAACAACTCTGGGAGGTAGGTGCTATTAGTAATACCATTTTACAGATGAGAAAACTGAGGCAAATAGAGGTTAAGTGATTTGCCTAGGGTCACACAGCTACTAAGTGTTTGAGACTGATATGAACTCAGGACTTACTGATTCCAGGTCCAGTGCTCTAGCCACTGCACTACCTGAGATTGTAAAGGTGTCATCTGCTGGGTTGTGATTCAGGAGGTGGGGAGGGAGGGATTCTAGTCCAATTGGTATGAAAAGAACCTGAAGCTCTTAAACCCAAAGTCAGCCCCTAATTTTCCTTTACATAGAATGCACAGAATAGCGAAAAGTCCACAGTCTTGAGCTCCAGGAGCCCATACATATGATTTACATGGACCTTGGAAATCACAGTCCAGCTCCCCAGTTTACAGATGATATAGTGAAGGACCAGGATTTTTAAGACATTTGCCCAAGACAGAAAAAGCAGTATCAGGTTTTGAACCAGGCACTTTGAGTTTCAATTCAGTGCCTCTTTCACAAGTTCTAATAGCACTGTACCTGATTGCTCGATAGTTGGTTTCTCCATACCTAACACTTAATCCAGTTCTCTGGTATCTGACAATTTTTTCTTTCTGGGAACTCTGTAAATCCTTCTCATCGCTATTTATCCATGGGCTTATATACGGCTTACTCCTATGTATCCCCCTAGGGGAGTAAGGCTTCAGGGGTACTCCCACTGGTAACAACAATAATCACTTTTCCTTAGCAAAGGTGAACAAAAGTAATACTCTGCCCCCTGTACCTATACATACTCTGGGGCCCTCCAAGCTACCGAGTGTTCTGTTGCGACTTATCTTCTTAGCTGATTTTTATGTTGGTTATAACCTGATTGCCCCTAGAAACAAGTTTGAGAGAAAAGTTAAGTATGATATGCCCTGAATTCTAGAGACAGTCCATTGAAGATGGACATACAGCCCTATTGTCCTATGGGAAGTCCATGGCATGTGTCCTGAATGCTTTCATTAGTGATTTTGCTTGGGTTACCCAAAAATGTAGTCAAGATCCTCTCTCATCAGGAAGCAGTGATGAAAGCAAGCTCCAGGACCCTGGCCTCAGGGATAGAATACAGAAGGTAATTGTGAATGGAAGTTTTACCTCATACAAAGGTAATTTTACTAGATAGATACCCACATATAACCCCCAGTGCCATGTTTTATTCTCACCCCCATGAAAGAAGGGAAATCCTACATCCCTGAAGTTATTCCATATGGGAAACTTCTTACTGTCTGCAAATGAGATTGACACTATTCTAGCTTTTTTTCAAGTTATTGGGAAATAGTCCAGCAAACACGAAAGACTTGGCAACTGGGTAGCCATTGGGGGAGGAGAGGTGAGGAGAGGGACAGATCAAGGATGACTCCAAGTTTATGAATCTGCCTTGTTGGAAAGATGCCAGCATAAGACAGAAGAATTTGGTGGGGCAGGGTTGGGGAAGAAAACAATGAGTTCCACATCCAGGAAGAGATATTCAACAAGCAATCAATACCACAGGAGTGGAATTCAGTATAGAGATTTGGGCAGTAGATGTTGATTTAAGAATCATCTGTGTATAGATACTTGAACCCATTGTAGAAGTAGATGAGATTAACAACAGACAAAAGAAATCCCAAAATGAGATCCAGGCTAGACTCAAGTGGGGACCCATGCTTCAGTTCAGGAAGTCCAACCTGTGACTGTGTTATGGGTTCTCAGCACAGAGATAATGTGCCTCTCTATACCATTCACCCAAAATGGGAGTCATCAATTCTTAGACCTATAGCCAAGTGAGCAAAGCACAGAACTGAAAAAAGGGGGAGCCTATGGTCTCCTGGAATCTTCTAGATTCCAGAATCTTCCAGAGCCTTCAAGCTAGCTGACAGCATCTGTGTCCAGCAGCAGTCTGCTGTAGCTCCAACAAGAGGCAAGTCTGAAGTTGTGTCACTCAGACTCAAACCAGGGTCAGGAGCTTTTACAAAGTTCAGACTAGAATCAGACCACTCTAGGTCAGACTTCTTAGGGTTGAATGAAAACTTGGAGGTCCTGGGCCAGAGCCACTCCTGAGACCCCTGAAGGACATAGCACTGAATACCCAGAGAAAGCAACAGCAGCACACTAGAGAATGTAAATCAGAACCAAACAAGGACCTCTCATTCCCTCTTGAAGTATGGGAAGCCTGAACCTAACACAAAGTCCCAGTTTGGGAAGTTAGGCTGAAAGAATGAATAATCAGAAAGCCATTGATACAGTTAAATAAGAAAAATAGAGAACCTGGCAGTAGATTAGTTCTGTTCTGAAGGTTTTAAGAGGGGAAAGGGAAGGGAGGGTAGGAGGAATACACTAGCACAAAAAATGACGGAAAGACTGAGATGCATGAAAAGAAGATCACACACACAGATGAAATTGAGGGAAAGGGCATCAGCTGAACCCCATTCTTATCTGAAATAGACAAAAGAGGCAAACACATACAATTTGGTGTAGCAATACATCAATCTCAACAGAGATATGTGGTGAAAGGGAGTGGGTATTATAAGAGGGAGGAGTAGTCCCTAGCAAAACAAACTTCTTATTCATAAAGGGAAGATTAAAAGGAAAGAAAAGAACTAGAATCTAATAGGTGTGTCTACCAATTAGGAAATGGTAAATATAATAAATATAATGGCAGATTATTGCATCATAAAAAATGATGAGACAACTTCAGAGAATGCTTAATTAATGCATTAATGCTTAATGCATTCTCTGATACAGTGGAAAGAACAGGTGCAAGAGAACAATTTTCATAAGGACAACAATGTTGTAAAGAAAAAACATTTTGAGTGATTGAAGAGCTGTCATCAGTGTAATGACCAGTCTGGTCATACTAACCTTCCTACTGTTCTTTTTATGTAATGTGTCATCTCTTATCTTGATGATTAAGCTGTTCTTCATTTCAGGAGAAATTTAATTACTTCTCCCTCTAATTACCTCTAAATATCTTTCAAATGCTTGAAGAAAATTTTCTTCCCTGCAGTTACTAGCTGTACAACTCTGCTTCTTAGTTCTTATATCTGTAAAATAAGGCAGTATGATATTAGAAGAGAACTGGATTTGAAGTCAGAGGGTGTGGATTCAGATTCTAGTTCTGCCCCATACTAGCCCTTGAGTAAGTAACCAACTCATCTGATTTTCTCCAGTTGAAAATATCCGTAGCTCAATTATTCATTATAGGTGTGGTGGAGAGGATCCTTCTCTGGGTATAGATTAGATTAGATGGCCCCAGTAGTCTCTTTCAACCCAGGAATTCCGTGATCTCAAACTCATTTAAAAGAAGACTAGGGTTTAAAATGCAGACATGACTGGGAAAAAGAACTAATTGACGCTATTCAAGTAAAAATGACTAATAGCTTGTTTTCTTAGAGCCAGTTGGAGAGGGAGATACTGGGCACCTAAGAGAAGCAGTTTGGTGGCCCAGAGCTCTAGAATCAGGAAGACCTGAATTGAAACTTGGCTTCATACACTTATTAGCTGTGTGACCCTGGGCAAGTCACTTAATCTATCAATTAATATCAATGGGGATGATAATAGTACCTGAGTCCTAAGGTAATTGTGAGAATCAAATGAAATGATATTTGTAAAACACTTAGGACGGTTCTAGAACATAGAAGACACTTAATAAAGTGTCTCCTATAAAAAATGCTTGTTTCCTTCCTTGGAAGGAAGAGAAAATATTGCTGAGAGGGGAAAAGGCAGAGAAAGGAGAGATTGGTTGACTTTTCATATACGGCAACCAGAACCCTAGAATAAAATGTCTGTAACCAAGACCAGTTAATCTCTCTTGTATTATGTGCCTGCAGCTATTTGCATAAACCATATATATATATATTTTTTTTGCCTTTTGGAGGGCAATTGGGGTTAAGTAATTTGCCCAAGGTCACACGGCTAGGTTTTTTAGTTGTGTGTGTGTTAAGTGTCTGAGGCCGGATCCGAACTCAGGTCCTTCTGACTCCAGGGCCAGCGCTCTACTCACTGCGCCACCTAGCCGCCCTCATAAACCATATTTTACTATAAGTTTCATAAACATTCAATACTCAGATGGATCCTTGATCTCATTCTTGTGGGTGGGTACTTCCTCCAAAGGTATGGATTATGACCTGTTCACCCCTCCTCCTCTGTGATTCTTTTCCACATTCTTCAGTCAATCAAGAAACACGTACTAAATACTAATTATTTTTTAGGTATTGTGCCAGGTGCTGGGAATAAGGAAAAAGAATGAGACAGTACCTGCCTTCAAAGAATTTACATATTATCAAGGGAGACAAAATATATACTTGTAAGTATATACTTACTGACTTATCTATAGGGAGTCTCATCATTATGCCAATTTACAAATTCACATTATTCAACTTCAACTGGGCTCCCACTGTCAGCAAGGCAGTCCTTTATTCCTCTCCTTCCCCCACCCCTACTACTTCCCTATTGTTTCCCACAGAAGCTATTCCAAACTTCCTTGTCTCTCCTCAAGTCCCCTCTCATCCTCTCTCAGTTCAGGACCCTGCCTCTGACTTGACGGAAAAAGTTGAGTCCATTTGACATGATCTCCTGCTTTTTTCATTCTCTTCATCTCAAAAATCTTTGACATTATGTCCTATCAGTTTTTTTCTCTGGTTGTAAGTTGCATTTTCCATCATGAGTGCTTTGGAATTATCTTGGAGCATTGTGTTGCTGAGAAGAGCTAAGTCTATCATAGTTTTTCATTGCACAATGTTTCTATCGCTATGTACAATGTTCTCTTGGCTCTGCTCACTTCACTCATGTAGCACCTATGTGAAATTCACAGTGCTTACAGTGGCTATGAATATGCTGGTGTCATTCTGAACACAAAATATAACAGACTCTCCCCATGGAAGAAAGAACCAAAACATTTATCCAAACACCAGAAAATTAAATCCATCGTAGCAACAAAGAAATCTATACACAATAACAATGCAGGAGGCACTGCCATCTCCAAGCCTTCCCCCTGCTAGAATCTTCTCACAAATGAACACTCACAGCTCGCTGCTTGCTTCCTCTCTCTCCCTCAGCTCTAACTGCTCTGATCAACTTCCTCTCAGCTCTCCTCTACCCTTCTTGCTCCACCCATTCAGCAAGCTCCTCCCACCACAGGTGACTCAAATTCATGTGTTTTAGGCTTCCATATGACTTTAAGCAGGTCACAATGGATGGGAAAGATCTTCCCATTTACATTACCATTACAACTCAGCATCTGCTCATATAAGTCTTTCCAAGTTTTCCTGAAATACACCTGCTTATCATTTCTTATAAAACACTAGTATTCCATTATATTCATATACCACAACTTGTTCAGTCATTCCCCAATTGATGGGCGTCCCCTCAATTTCCAAATCTTTGCCTCTACAAAAAGAGCTGCTATAAACATTTTTTTACATGTGGCTCCTTTTGCCTGCTCCATAGGTAACAAATGCAGATTGAAGCATACTATTTTCACCTTTTTTTTCCCATTTTTTCTTTCTCGTGTTTTTTCCTTTTGTTCTGATTCTTCTTTCACAACATGACTAATATGGAAATATGTTTAACATGATTGTACAAATATAATCTGTATCAGATTGCTTGCTCTCTTGGGGGGGAGGGAGAAAAATTTGGAAATCAAAATCTTACAAAAATGAATGTTAAAAACTATCTTCACATGTAATAGGAAGAAAAATAAAATACTATTAAATGCAAAAAAGAGGGGGCAGGGGAGGCCAGGAAGGCATGTCATGAAGAGGGAACTTGGTCTCAGTGAGAGCCAAAAGATGGAAGGAGTGGGAAAGGAATGATGTTTCTCCAAGAAGGAAGGAAAAGAGACAAGGCAAGAGACCTGGCACAATGAATAGCTTGCCTGCCCTGGGAGTGATAGTTAGTGAGGATAGCTGGCTCCTTCTTCACAGGAATTACTTCTCTTGATGATAGCCATGAAGGCTAGGCTAGAAGGAGGATTGGTGGTTTAGAAGTTGTCACACCCAGGGCCTCTTGAGCTGATTAGATGTCATAGATGTTGACTAGCAATTGTTACCTATCATGACGAAGAATGTGGGCCCCTTCTCCACGATGACTTCTCTCCTCAATTTCAATATTATCCTGTAGACCTTAATCTCCCTTACCTTACATACCCAGTCAACTGTCAAATCCTTCCACTTCTATCTTTGCAAAATATCTCCCAGCTGACACTTTTTCTCTATTCTCATAGCTAACATCATATTGCAGACCCTCATCACACTGTGCCTAGAATATTCCAACAACTTTCTGATTACTCTTCCTATCTCATGTTTCCCACCACTCTAGAAAGTCCTCCACACTGAAGCCAAAATAATTTTCCTTAAATAAAGATTTGACCAAATGACTCCCCTAATCAATCAAATTCTTGTCTTGTTGTCTCTAGGATAAAATGTGAAATCTTGTGTTGAGCTTTTAAAGCTCTGGCCTTCATCTCTCTGTCCTAAACTCTGTGACCCAGAAAAACTGGCTATCTCTCTGTTCCTCACACAAAATTCTTCATTTCTCATCTTGTGTCTTTTCTCTGGCAACCCCTCCATACCTGGAATGCACTCTCGCCTTCCCTCTGCCTCATAGAATCCCCTCTTCCTTTAGGATGCAGCTAGAATATTGTCTTTGGTATGGACATCCCCCCAGTTCCTGAAGCTACTAGTACCCTCCATCCCAAACTACCATGTTCCTTTGTGTATATTTTTTCACTTTGTATTTCTGTTGTATCAAATTTGATATGTTCTTGTCTCCTTCATTAGAATGTAAATGCTTTGCAAGGAGGGATTGTTTCACTCTTTTAATTTTATTTTAAATAACATTTACTTAAAGTTTATTGTTAAAAATATCTGAGGGGGCAGAGCCAAGATGGCAGAGTAGAAACAGCTCATCCAAGCCACTCTGCCCCAAGATTCCCCCCAAACTATGTAAAAGGGGACTCTGAGGGGGGGCGGAGCCAAGATGGCGGAGTAGAAACAGCTCGTCCAAGCCTCTCTGCCCCCAGATTCTCCACAAACTATGTAAAAAAGGACTCTGAAAATCTTCTGGAGCCCCAGCAACCACAGAACGACACAGAGAAGCTAACCTCCCGCTGAGGACAGCCCAGCACCCTGCAGGAAGGACCAGCGCAGTGGTCTGGGAGCCGGCAGCGCGCAGAGCGCAGGAGCCGAGCCGAGCCCAGGTCCACGTGAGCCGAGGTTTTAGCCCCAGGGCGGCAGGGCCAGCAGCCGGCTGGAGGAACCCCAGAACACCAGGAACTGTGGAGACGCCAGAATTATCAACATAGACTTGCCTAGGACAAAGTAAGAGGTTAGTGTCCTATGGACTTTGGGACCTGTATTTGGGGAATGCGTCAGCTCCCTCCCCTGGGGGCTAGAAGCTGCTGAGGAGACACGCCACTGTGTAGTTTTCAGAGGCATTTCCGGCTCCCAGCCTACAAATCGTGGGGAGATCCAGCGATCAGTCTTGGGGGGTAATCGCTCTTGCTTTAACCTCCCTGGATCTGGATTGTGATCTAGGGTGGAAGTTGTGGGTGGGTTTACAGCTTGCCAGAAACGGAAGTTGCCCCCCACACGTTCGGGACGAAAATTCCTCTATCTGGCCTTAAAGCCATAGTGTGGCAACAAGCCCAAAAGTCAAGCAATTAAGTGGCAACATGCCAAGGCAAAGGAAACAGAAAAATGCAACCCTAGACTCCTATTTTGGGGGCATAGAGCGGGAAAAGGACTGTGAGGTCAGAAGTCCTGCTCCAAAAGCCCCAGGGGAAAACATGAGCGGGTTGCAGGCCATAGAGGACCTTAAGAAGGACTTTAAAAATCAAATAAGAGAAGTGGAGGAAAAATTGGAAAGAGAAATGAGAAGGATGCAGGAAAAGTATGAAATGAGGGTCAACAGCCTGACTGAGGAAAACAACACCTTAAAAAATAGACTAACTCAAATGGCAAAGGAGGCCCAAAAGGGCAATGAGGAGAAGAATGCCTTAAAAAGTCGAATTTGCCAGATGGAAAAAGAATCTCAAAAGTTCACTGAGGAGATTCATTCCTTCAGAGTTAGACTGGAGCAAATGGAAGCTAGTGACTTTATGAGAAATCAAGATGCTGTTAAGCAGATCCAAACAAATGAAAGATTAGAAGGCAATGTGAAATATCTCATGGGAAAAACCACTGACCTGGAAAATAGATCCAGGAGAGACAATTTAAAAATTATTGGACTACCTGAAAGCCATGATCAAAGAAAGAACCTAGAAATCACCCTTCAAGAAATTCTCAAGGAAAATTGCCCTGATGTTTTAGATCCAGAGGGCAAAATAGAGGTTGAAAGAATCCACAGATCACCTCCTGAAAAAGATCCCAAAAAGAAAACTCCCAGGAATATTATAGCCAGGTTCCAGAATCCCCAGATCAAGGAGAAAATACTACAAGCAGCCAGGAAGAAACAATTTCAATATTGTGGAAACACAATCAGAATAGCCCAGGACCTGGCAGCTTCTACACTGAGGGATCGAAGGGCATGGAATATGATATTCCAGAGGGCAAAAGACCTGGGAATGAACCCAAGGGTCACCTACCCAGCAAAACTGAGTATTTTGTTTCAGGGGAAAATATGGTCATTCAGTGGAATAGAGGACTTTCAAGCATTCTTGAGGAAAAAACCAGAGTTGAATAGAAAATTTGACATCCAGACACAAGAAGGAAGAGATGCCTGAGAAGGTAATCAGGGAAAAGAAATCAAAAGGAACTTATCAAAGTTGAACTATTTACATTCCTATATGGAAAAGCAATAACTGTGACTGATGATATCTTTCTCACTATGAAAATAATGGAAGAAGGGGGTGTGGTCATATGAATACATATGTGAATGTGTGTGTATATGGTTACAGTTATATATGGATAGAGGGCATAGGTTGAATTTGTTGGGAAGGGAGAATACTCAAGGGATGAAATTATGAGGTGAGAGAGGAAAGTGGCAAGAGGAGATGGGGAGAGACAGGGTAGGGTAAACTATCTCATGTAGGGGAAGTGGTTGCAAAGGAGGGGGAGAATAAGGAAGGCAAAAAGGCAAAACCACATTCACATTGAATTTGGTTCAGGGAGAAAATGACATACATACTAAATGGGATATCTCAACCTGCAGCAGGATAGGGGGAAGGGGGATGAGAGGAGGGATGATGGATGGGAGGGCATCCTTGGGGGGAGGGGAGGTTGGAAGTACCCACTATAGAAGAGGGACAGGATCATGTAGGGAATGGACCAGGTGGGGGGTGGGATGAGTGGGAGGGAATTATAAGCAGCCTTGTACAATATATCTACTATGATAATGTTTTGCATAGCTAGACATGTACAACATATACTGAATTACTTATATCCCAAGAAGGAATGGGTGACAAGGGAGGAAGGAAATGGATCTGAAATTCAAGGTCATAACATTAAATGTTTCAAATATATATATAAATACTATTATTAATACTCTTTTGCCTATAATTGGGAGATAAGATGTGCAGGCATTGGGACACAAAGATTCATCTTCCTCTAATGGAAAAGTCGATGGGGGTATGGGAGAAGGTATGGGAGAGAGCAGATTGGAGGAAGCGATATCTTGTGGGACTGCTATTCTGGGAGGTTGGGTAGGGGAATAATGGGGGGAAAATGATTGTAACTCAAAATCTGGCGGAAATGAATGATGTAAAACAGAAGTTAATAAAGTATTTGTTTAAAAAAAAAGAAATAAAAAAAAAGTAAAGTTATAAAAAAATTTAAAAAAAAAAAAAAAGGGGACTCTGAACAACTTCTGGAGCCCCAGCACCCACAGAACGACACAGAGAAGCTAACCTCCCGCTGAGGACAGCCCAGCAGCTCTGCAGGAAGGACCAGCACTGCGGTCTGGGAGCCGGCAGCGTGCAACACGCAAAGCGCAGGAAGCAGAGCTGAGTGGAGCCCAGGTCCCCGTGAGCCGAGGTTTTAGCCCCAGGGCGGCAGGGCCAGCAGCGGGCTGGAGAGACCCCAGAACACCAGCAGCTGTGGCGATTCCAGAATTATCAACATAGACATGCCTAGGACAAAGTAAGAGGTTAGTGCCCCATGGACTTTGGGACCTGTATTTGGGGAACGTGTCGGCTTCCTCCCCTGAGGGTTAGAAGCTGCTGAGGAGACACGCTGTTTTGTAGCTCTCAGAGGCAGCTCCACCTCCTGGCCTGCGAATTGTAGGGAGATCCAGCGATCAGTCTTGGGGGATAATCGCTTTTGCTTTAACCTCCCTGGATCTGGAGTGTGATCTGAGGTGGAGGTCGTGGGTGGGTTCCCAGCTTGCCAGAAACGGAAGTTGCCCCCCACATGTTTGGGATGAAAATTCCTCTATCTGGCGCCAGGCCATAGTGTGGCAACAAGCCCAAAAGTCAAGTAATTAAGTGGCAGCATGCCAAGGCAAAGGAAACAAATTAAACAGAAAAATGCAACCCTAGACTCCTACTTTGGGGGCAAGGAGGATCACAGCATGGGCCGGGAAGAGGACTGTGTGGTCAGAAGTCCTGCTCCAAAAGCCCCAGGGGAAAACATGAGCGGGTTGCAGGCCATAGAGGGCCTAAAGAAAGACTTTAAAAATCAAATAAGAGAAGTGGAGGAAAAACTGGGAAGAGAAATGAGAAGGATGCAGGAAAAGTATGAAATGAGGGTCAACAGCCTGACTGAGGAAAACAACACCTTAAAAAATAGACTAACTCAAATGGCAAAGGAGGCCCAAAGGGCAATGAGGAGAAGAATGCCTTAAAAAGTCGAATTTGCCAGATGGAAAAAGAATCTCAAAAGTTCACTGAGGAGATTCATGCCTTCAGAGTTAGACTGGAGCAAATGGAAGCTAATGACTTTATGAGAAATCAAGATGCTGTTAAGCAGATCCAAACAAATGAAAGATTAGAAGGCAATGTGAAATATCCCATGGGAAAAACCACTGACCTGGAAAATAGATCCAGGAGAGACAATTTAAAAATTATTGGACTACCTGAAAGCCATGATCAAAGAAAGAACCTAGAAATCACCCTTCAAGAAATTCTCAAGGAAAACTGCCCTGATGTTTTAGATCCAGAGGGCAAAATAGAGGTTGAAAGAATCCACGATCACCTCCTGAAAAAGATCCCAAAAAGAAAACTCCCAGGAATATTATAGCCAGGTTCCAGAATCCCCAGATCAAGGAGAAAATACTACAAGCAGCCAGGAAGAAACAATTTCAATATTGTGGAAACACAATCAGAATAGCCCAGAACCTGGCAGCTTCTACACTGAGGGATAGAAGGGCATGGAATATGATATTCCAGAGGGCAAAAGAACTGGGAATGAACCCAAGGGTCACCTACCCAGGAAAACTGAGTATTTTGTTTCAGGGGAAAATATGGTCATTCAGTGGAATAGAGGACTTTCAAGCATTCTTGAGGAAAAAACCAGAATTGAATAGAAAATTTGACATCCAGACACAAGAAGGAAGAGATGCCTGAGAAGGTAATCAGGGAAAGAAATCAAAAGGAACTTATCAAAGTTGAACTATTTACATTCCTATATGGAAAAGCAATAACTGTGACTGATGATATCTTTCTCACTATGAAAATAATGGAAGAAGAGTGTGTGGTCATATGAATACATATGTGAATGTGTGTGTATATGGTTACAGTTATATATGGATAGAGGGCATAGGTTGAATTTGTTGGGAAGGGAGAATACTCAAGGGATGAAATTATGAGGTGAGAGAGGAAAGTGGCAAGAGGAGATGGGGAGAGACAGGGTAGGGTAAACTATCTCATGTAGAAGAAGCAAGGGGAAGTGGTTGCAAGGGAGGGGGAGAATAGGAAGGCAAAAAAGGCAAAACCACATTCTCATTGAATTTGGTTCAGGGAGAGAATGACATACATACTAAATGGGATATCTCAACCTGCAGCAGAATAGGGGGAAGGGAGATGAGAGGAGGGATGATTGATGGGAGGGCATCCTTGGGGGGAGGGGAGGTTGGAAGTACCCACTATAGAAGAGGGACAGGATCATGTAGATCATGTAGGGAATGGACCAGGTGGGGGGTGGGATGAGTGGGAGGGAATTATAAGCAGCCTTGTACAATATATCTACTATGATAATGTTTTGCATAGCTAGACATGTACAACATATACTGAATTACTTATCTCCCCAGAGGGAATGGGTGACAAGGGAGGAAGGAAATGGATCTGAAATTCGAGGTCTTAAGATTAAATGTTTCAAATATATATAAATACTATTATTAATACTCTTTTGCTTGTAATTGGGAGATAAGATGTGCAGGCATTGGGACACAAAGATTCACCTTCCTCTAATGGAAAAGTCGAAGGGGGTATGGGAGAAGGTATGGGAGAGAGCAGATTGGAGGAAGCGATATCTTGTGGGACTGCTATTCTGGGAGGTTGGGTAGGGGAATAACGGGGGGAAAATGATTGTAACTCAAAATCTGGCGGAAATGAATGATGTAAAACAGAAGTTAATAAAGCATTTGTTTAAAAAAAATATCTGTATAATATTATATGTTATATTATCTTTATATGTTATAAATTGTTATATATTAAAATAAAGCAAAATTTAAAGAAATAAATTTAAATAAATGAATAAAATAATATCTTATTTATTCACTTTTTATGTATAGTGCCTGGAACATAGCAGGTGCTTAATAATAAAATAATTTTTATTGATTGATTGAAAATTCAGGCCTCCTGGGAAGAAAAGCTGCTGCAAGTATTTCCTTTTTTTCTCTTTCTTTTTTTTTAGAATGGGATTTGATTTGTGAGTTTCTCAGGCATCTTGCATATACATATACATATACATATATATCATGATCCATTGCTTATCCAATTTGTTCTTAACTGTGGGACAGAGCAAAAGCCCAGCCTTGACCTCTAGCTCTCCACCATTTACTTAGCCCTTGCACCTTCCCTGCAATGATATGGGAATCTCTTGGAGCGGACCTCTTCCTGCTCTGTCAGAGTAAGGAACCAACTTCATGAAATCAGTGGGGTTTATGTTTCCATTCAGCAAATTACTTTGCTTCATAATCTTCTTCAGTAAAGAGCTGCACAGATGTGAGCGTAAGGCAGGAAATGGGTAATTGCTTCTGGAACCAGGACTCTTCATTGGGAGTGTCATAGCATGCTGCGTTTTAAGCCTGAAGTTACCATAGAACCTATTGATTCGTATTTTTTTCTTAAATCTCTCCTGATAGGCTCCAGCACTGCTCCTTTATATGGAAAAAGGAAACTGGAAAACTAACCTCCTAATACCTTAAACTTTCAACCAATGGAGCAATTGGGTGGCCTGCTAGGGACTGAGATGGATAGGAAGGAGAACATCAACTCACTCTAAACTGCTTTTCTCTCTAATTCCTCCTATTTTTCTTCTCCTTTCCCTGAGCTCTTGCCTATAGGGTGTCAGCGTGAGGTCTGACTGGTAGTGAGATATGTGGCAGCTATTACTATGCAAGCTTACCCAGGAGACAAGGGCATTTGTCCCAGAATTTCATGAACTAACCTTGGGAACTAAGCAGGGAGCTAAGCCCCAATGATGATAATATTCATTATATTACTTCAATAACTCAAGGATTTGTGATTTCATCAGCACATTACCACCCATGGAGATAACTCCCTATCCATGTTGTCTGCCCCTATTAAAATGGAAGCTTTTTGAGGGAAAGGACTATCTTACTTCTTGTATTTGTATTCCTAGCACTTGACACAATGCTTGACATGTACTAAGTACTTAATAATTTTCATTCATTCATTCATTCATTCATTCATTTCTGATTGGTTAAAGTTGAGAGTGGTTTATTATCCCCATTTTACATGAGAATTTTAGATGGGGAAATTGGCACATGAAGACTTTGAGAGACTTGCCCAAGATTACACAGCTAGTTAGTGATGGGACTATGACAGGCTATTTTTAGTCTGTCACTCTTTTCAGATATCAGACTTTGAGAAATGGTCACAGCACTCATGGGTGCAAGGACATGTGTATGTTCATGGGCACACTCCTCCATACCCTCCCCCCACAAATAGATTTTACAACCACGGGGCTGTAGTCCAATGCCTATGTGTCCCAGCGTTTACATAAGCCAATCCATAAACATCTGTTAAGTATTTACTAAACACTAGGTTCAAGGATGGGTAGGAAGAAAATTTTAAGGATGGAATTAGACAGAGTTAATAATAGCATAAAAATAAACACTTATGAAACATTTTTAGAAATAAGAGCTATAATAATTATTAATTCTTTTGTGGGGTTGTGTTGAGATCTGTTATTTCATTCTTTTAAGAAACTCCTGGTATAGAAACTCCCTTTGCTGTTGGAGATTAGCACCTTACCTAAACCTTAGAGTTTTAGAGATTTGCATGGACCATTGAAGGGTTAAGTAATATGCCTGTGCTCACGTAGCTAATATATGTCAAAAGGAGCAATTGAAGCCAGGTCTCCCTAATTTGGAGACCAGACCTCTAGCCACTGTCCCATACTAAATCACTCATTATAAATAAAAAGGCTACTTCCTCCATACCAAGACAGGAATTTCTGCCTATAAGAGGAAGGCTAAATGATGGTACTAGCTTCATTTATTACATATTATATATTATATATTTAAGCTACAAAGCAACTTCTATTTTGGAAAGACTCCTTTGCTAATTAGAAGAAACACTTGTATGAGGGGTTGTTTCCTATCATCTTTTAGCTTGCTCATTAAGAGTTAAAAGTTTTTGCAGTATAGCCATTATAATCTCAGTGTGCATGCTCAAAATTAAATGTTTTCTCTTGTTTTGTAAGAAGCCTTATGAGATCTAGGAGGACGTAGGGGAGAAAGAATTCAAGGGATCAGATAGGGGCATTAACCTTACAGAGGAAAGGGGAAAACTTTTATATCACCAGAGGGAAGGAGGAGAGAATGGATAATGGATAATGATAATGAAATTATGAGGAATGGAAATAGTGTAAAAAGATAGCCTTGACTTTCTCATTGAAATAGAAGACAAAGTCACCTGTTGTTAGTAGAGAGGAAAAAAAAGTAACTTGTGGGATGGGAGGACTTTGGGGGTTGAGAAGTGTAGCGGCAACCTCATTGGCATACCTGTGATGGTTGCTAGCACAGGTTCTTAGATCTGCTTTACTAAGAAAGATAGCTGTTTGAGGGGTCAACAATCTATTTTTTTAATCACATTCACTAGTTCAGGGGAAAAGTCAGCACCCTGACTTTTTATTTTCAGAGAAAATAAAAGCAGAGAAATAAAGACCAACAGACAGGGCTCTGACTGTCTAAATCAACTCTATACTTTACATACATTCCTAGATTGAGAGAGCCTTTACATCTGAGCAGTTGGGGAGCTCTGAACATATGGCCACTCAGAATTTCAACCAGGGAATCACAAGATCCTTCTCATAAACAAGCCCCCAAAGCAAAATACCAACTAAGAATATATATATATATATATATATATATATATATATATATACACTTTTCAGAGCCAGAAGGCATCACAACCCTCATGACTCAGTGCCTAATTAGAAATTAGCAAAAGGTGTGAAAGCCTTCCTACAAGCAAGCCTCCCTTAAGCAAGCTTCTCTTTAAGCAAGATTTAGAACAGTTGCTACCAGCAAATGATATAGGGTCAGAGAGTCGAATTTCATAGTTCAGGATCTTAGAGGTGATGCATTCCAAGAGATGTTAGAGTGTAAGATGGTACCATTCCAGGAAAGGAGGTCATTGGAGTGAGCAGTTTAAGGAATTGTGAAATTAGGTTGTGATGAGTGAGTTGCCAATATAATTATTGATGTCTCTGAAGATGACAGCAAAAGATGAGATGGAGAGAAAGACCCCGAGTCCAGACATAAAAAGTTGGGAGAAGGTGATATAGAGATTGGTAGATGACCGCAATAAGAATGGGAAGAAGGTAAGTTAAGTCAACAAACATTTATTAAACACCTACTCTTTGCCAAGCACTATACTAAGTTTTGGGGAAACAATAAATTAAAAAAAAAGTCCCTACTCTTGAGAAGCTTATAGTCTCAAGAAGAGGGTGACACAAATGGAATTCATGAACTTTAGAAGGTTGGAAGAAGAGAAATGTTCTGGAAATGACAATGACCAGCTTGCCTCCTGGTCCTATGAATCTGGTTGATTGAGAGGAGCCTCCAGTAGAGACAGTTGTTCCCAGGAAAGGGCCAGGTTTCAGCTGGTTTAATAAGAATGTTGGCTGAACAATGTTGATGATGTGGGGGATTTTATGGAGAGCACGGGGAGGATTCTAAAAAGCATTCATATCTCCATTGCCCTGATCTTTTCCATCATATCCCTCTGTGATATTCATTTTTCTCTTAAAGCCACATGAAAGGTAGTATAGCTCTTAATCCCTGCTCTATATGATAAATGCATTCACACTACTGTGGGGAGACCAGCAAACTCTGTTCTTAAACAAAGACCTGTGGTTCAATGGTGAGACCAGAAGATATTTCTAACCCCAAGTCAGATAGTTGACTGGGGCCAAGGACTTTGAATGAGAGCAGCAGAAGGAAAATCAAAGAATACATTTAACCTGAGGGTATCTATTGGATTTTTCCTATTGCCTTGTGGTCATTGCCTTAGGCTAAAGCTTCCCTTAGGAGGGAGAGGTTTACATTCTGTTATGCCTAAGTAGACAGTACTAGAAAGCAGCTGATGGCAAAGAGAGGCTCAATAACTAAGGTCAATCAGATAGACTAGCTCAGTAAACACTCTATTTAGAGAACAGCTGAAATGCTCAATAGAATAAATCAGTGGTCAGCAGAGACCAAAGCCATAGTGACCAGTATCCCTATGATGCCTAGCAGATTCACAACCACCAGTAAATCATGGAGTCATAAGGGCCAGCAGAATTTAGTATAAAAATATTCCCCCTGGGTATCAATGGCTTTATAGCATTCGAGGTATGAATTGTTCTGACCCAATATGTCTCATGTGTCCTCCAGCATGTGCCCATGTCACACACATGTTCTCAGAGTTATCATTCCTCCCACTGATAGTATGATAATTTGTAAGAAAGTATACTCTGTTAGATGTGGGTACTTCTTTTTCTGTCACTAGATTTGCTGTGCTATTTGATCAAAAGTCTTTTGATTCGAATTAATGTGTTTATTTTGTTTGGCTTGATAAAGACATCAATGAGTCAGTCACATGAGCTATAGTTTTGTGTGGGTGGTGATCTACAAACTTGTATGAAATGATGCATCGTGAAGGAAGCAGAACCAAAAGAACACTATATATGACTATAACCATATAACTAAAATGACACATAATTATAGAGACATATAGACAGATAAAAGGAAAGTGATCAATAAACATTTATTAGCTGCCTGCTATGTGCTAGGCACTGTGCTAAACCCTGGGAATTAAAAGATTAAAAAGAATAAAGAGAAGGGCACTGTGGGCACCACTCTGTTAAAGTCAGTGCACGTTTCTTTTGTAGTAGAGTTAATATTTGGAAAATAGCAGAAGCTTACAAACATGTACAAATGTAAAATGAATTAGGGAAAGAAATGGCAAACCTCTCCAGTATCTTTGCCAAGAAAACCCCAAAGAAGTCAAGAAGAGTCAGACATGACGAAAATGATCCAACAACCGCAAAACAAGCATAATAATAGCACCTACTTGTGAAGATAAATGGGATAAAAGATAAAAATAAAAGATAAAATGATTTGCAAACCTCAAAGTGCTATTGCTACGAACTCACATTTCTCTAGCTTTAAGGATATTCTGAGTGCTCTCCTCACCCCATCACTTTAAAGGAGGTAGATCACCCACTTTATCTAACCACTGACGCAGGTCCTTTACTCCTAATTCAAAAGAGGAGGCCAGGAACGGAGCTCCAGCCCAGCTTCCTCTCTGAGCAGCCTGCTGTTCAACTAAATCCTGGAGCCTTAGAGATGCTATTTTTATGTTTCCATCAAATAAAGCTACAATTCTTTTTCCGGTAAAAAGTATATTTAACTTGTAAAAGTTTAGGGAGGGAGAACAGATTGTCATACTAGAAAATTGTTGTTTATTCTTGGAGAGAGAATGACCCGGTCTGTTTTGTTGCCATCATTTCTAAGGGGTTCTTAATATTTTAGAAGGGTTTAAATATTCACAAGCCTTTCTATTGCCTTTTTGCTGAGGCAAAATGGTCAACAGTGATGCAAAGTGATCCAGGTTCTAACAAGGTTACTGGAGAAAGGGTCTGGTTATCTTTTGAATTTACTTATCTATATCATTAGCATGCTTAACTAGCTTGTATTTCTTTCTTTTTTTTCCCCTCAGTTAACACAGATGATAGAGGGAAAGAACTATATAGCAAGAATGAGAGACAATAGGTGAGAATTTATCTAAATGGGGGTGAGGGGTGGTCCTGATCTCTGATTTATGAGAGGGAACCTTCAGGCATGAAGACTCCCTCTACCAATAATGATGATGACCAATACCTCTGTAACTTGCAATCTTGGAGAAGTTAATTGGCTCCAGGGTTTGGTGATTGGCAGGTATCTGATGCAGAATCATGGTATCATATACTTAGAGGTGGAAAAGACTTTAGAGATATTTTAGTCTGTCTTCCCCACCCCCAACCCATTTCCTCATTTGAAAAATGAGAAAAGTGAGTCCTAGGAAACTTAGTGACTTGCTTACACTCTTAGCTAGTGTGTGTATCAGAGACAGGACTTGAACTCAAGTCTTCCTGACTGTAAGACTAACCTAATATTCCCTCTCCCACAATGCCTGCCTCTTTATATAATGAATGGGACTGATATGGCACAGTTTAGGGAATCTTGCTTCTGGTACTAGTTCTATGACCTTGGGCAAATCCTCCCTAGGATGGAAATATGACTTGTACTCTAGCCTGAGCAGTGATGATGGAAATATTGGGTTCACCCAAGTCTTTTGTAATCAGTTATGGGCTCCTTACACTGATGCTTCTTCACCTATTTGGTATATCATAATGATCTAGAAAAATCTTTCATTGGTTCTACCATCCCCTCAAATTATTGCCCTTTATCCTTTCTTTATTCAGTCAAACTCCTTAAAAAGCTATCCGTACTCCTTGCCTCTGCTTTCTCTTCTCAAACCATTGTACTCTGGCATTCAGCTTCATCATTCATATGTTACCAAAGTTACCAGTGACCTCTTCATGGCTCCATCTATATATTCTCAGTCCTCAGCCTTCTTGACCTGCCCCATTGAACACTGCCAACCATCCTTTCCTCCCTGATCCTCTCCCCTCTCTGGGTTTTCATGGCACTTTTTTCTCCTAGTTCTCTAGGAACATGTAGGAACATGTCTGGCTGCTCTTTCTTGGTCTCGTTTGCTAACTCATTATGTGCATCATTCTCCTTAACTGTGGGTATTTCCCCAAGGTTCTGTCCTTGGGTCTCTTCTTTTCTCTCCTTTTTGGTAACTATCGGCTTCCATGGGTTTAACTATCACCTCTATGCAGATAACTCTCACATCAGTACATTTCCAGCTTATCTCTTCCTTGAGCTTCATTCAGTCTCACAATACTGACTGGGTGCATCTTAAACGCAATATGTCCAAAACAGGATGCTTTCTCTTTCCCTTTGAACCCCTCTTCCAAACTTCCCTACTTCTGTCAAATACATTGCAATTCCAACAGTGTAAAAGGTTTGTAACGTTGCCATCATCCCAGAGTTTCCATTCTCCCTCACCCCACCTATCCAAGCAATTGTCAAATCTTGCCATCCTTACATCTTCATGGTTTATCTCTCACCTGACACTTTTTTGCTACCATTACAGTTAACCCCTTAGTTAAGGCCCTCATCACCTCTTCCTAATCATCACAGAAGCCTCCTGCTTCATGTGTCTCCTTATTCTAGTCTTTCCTCCAAACTATTGCCAAAGTAATTTTCCCTAAACACAGATCTGACCATGGGACACCCCCCCCCCAATCAACCAACTTCAGTTGCTTCCTATTGCCTCTAGGATAAAATTTCAATTCTCCTGCTACATTTCCTATTGTAAATCTCTTTTTTTTCCTTTTTGTATATTTGTTTTCTCCTCCTCTCTCTCTTTAGTTTTTAAAGTCCTACACAATCTAGCTCCAACTTATTTCAACCTCATTGGAACTAACTCCCCCTCCCACACTTCTGTGACCCAGCAAAACTGGCCTTCCCTCTTTTCCTTACACATGGCATTAGATGTCCCATCACTATACATTTGCTCAGGCCCTCCTCCATATCTGAAATGCAGACCATCCCTTTACATAGCTCCTCTCTTTTTCTTCTTTTTTAAAAAAAAATTTTTAAGCAATTGGGGTTAAGTAACTTGCTCAAGGTTACACGGCTAGTCATTATTTATGCATGGGTGCTCATTTTCTGAGGCTGGATTTGATCTCGGGTCATCCCAACTCCGAGGCGAGAACTCTTACTCACTGCGCCACCTAGCTGCCCCTCCTCTCTTCTTTTAATACACAGCTTAAGCATAATTTTCTATAGAAAGTCTTTCCAGATCCCTCCCAACTGCTAGGACCTTCCCTCCCAAACAACCTTCTATTTAATTATTTTGTATGTAAAGGCTGTTCCAGAAAGGCTCAGTGTGATTTTAAGCTACTAAAGTTTGTGTTTATTCACTTCATATTTATGCTATTTTTATATGTACTTGTTTTCTTGTCCATCAGAATGTAAGCATCTTGTGAGTAGGAAATGATTCATTCTTTGTACATATATCTGCAGATTAATAAATATGTGTTGGATTGATTGATTGCCTTCATGCATGCAAGAAGTAGCACATTTTTAAAAAAAGACAATATGAAGGACATTTATGGCTCAGAGTGTTGAACACAACTCCACCCTCCCCTTCCCCTAATTGATCTGTGGGAGGGAGTTTCAGCCTAGGGTAAAATTCCTGCTCCATTCTTTCCCTTATCCCCCCACTCCCTAATGGGTTTCCCATCTCACCCATTCTGGGTTCTCTGTCCCTCAGCCTAGGGTACACTTTGCGCAGGTAGGAAATTCAAATGTACACTGACCAATCACTGATTGTAGTTGAATCTTGGCTATTGAATCGCTTTAAAAACTGGCATGCTGTCCATGCCAATACTGTCTGATTTGGGTAACCGTGTAACTCTGGCAGTCCCATGGTAATAAAATCCACTTCCAAATTTTAATGTCAGGGATCTTCTGTCTTGCTCAATTATGCTCTTCAAGAGGAGCAGGGCCCTTCATCTATCAAGAGAGACAAGCTAAAGAACACACAAATAACACTGTCACCCCTTTGTCCCAAAAGAATGCCAAGAAGCCCTTTAGTACAAGACCGACAGTTTCTCAGTGGAGGGTCTATTGGAAAGCACAGACAAGAATGGCATGGAATGAGAAGACTTTGTGTGTTCATGATATGTGTTAGGGGGGAACATGGCTAATGAAATTCAATTCAGTTTAAGTATACTAGCATGAGGTAGAAGTAAAAGCTGTCATTCAGGTGAAGCTTGTTTTTGCTTAACAGGTATCAAAACTATCCCCAACAGCTGGGAAGACTTGTATGAACTGATGTAGAGTGAAGTGTGCAGAACAAGCGTGCAGAGTTTCTACAATAATGACAGCATTGTGAAGACAAATAACTTTGAAATAGTGCATTAAGGTTTGCAAAGTGTTGTACCTATGTTATCCGATTTAAACCTTGCAAAAATACTGGGAAGATGGTGCTAGAATTATTCCCATTTTATAGATGAGGAAGTGGCAACTAGGTGATGTAATAGATAGACTACCAGGCCTGAAGTCAGGAAGACTCATTTTCCTGAATTTAAATCTGGCCTCAGACACTTCCTAGCTGTGTAACCCTGGGCAAGTCACTTAACCCCATTTACCTCAGTCTCCTCATCTGTAAAATGAACTGGAGAAAGAAATGGCAAACCACTCCAGTCTCTCTTCTAAAAAAAAAAAACTCAAATGGGATCATGAAGGGTCAGACATGGCTGAAAAATAACTGAACAGCATAGATGAAAAAACAGGCTGAGAGATGTTGAGTGATTTTCCCAGAACTGATTGACGAAATGAATAATGATCATTCTAGGGGATGATGCTATGGGCTAACTTACTCCTGACAAAGAGGTGATAGAATCAAGATGCTGAACGAGACATGTTTTTAGATATGGTCAATATGGGAATTTGTTTTGCTTGAGTATACATGTCTTTATAAGGGCTTTTTTTGGGAAGAGGGAGAGAAAAGAAATTCTGGTGAATTGAAAAATTAAAAAAAAATAAAGAAACTGTCCTCAAAACTTGATTGGCTCAGGAATCCAAGGCTTGAGTCATTGATATAACTTCATGATGACCTAAGTAGAGAACATGTCAGTCAGTCATTCAGCTTTTATTGAACTTCTTACATGAGAAGCAACAGTGACTCTTTTAGTCTTCTCTCCAGCAGATCAATATGGCCAACACAGAGGTGAAGTTCTGCCCTAACTGAATCAATGTTGTATCTTGCTTAAGTCATCCTTTCCCTGCTATGATTAAATAAACTTTCTTTTGTTAACTGTTAAATTGTCTGTAAGCACCTTATTTCATTCCAGTCTTGAACCTGAACTACCAGACTAGCCTGGTTGCCAAAAAGCATTTGTTGAGGACTTAATTCTTTTCTAGGCAATGAGAACATAAAGACAAAATCAAAAGGAAGGCAGTAGGAAAAATCCCTGGGTTTGGAGCCAGAGGGGCCTCTCTGGGCCTCAGTTTTCTCATTTGTAAAATGAAGGATTTGGGCTAAATGTCTTCTAAGTCCCCTTAGAGCTCTTCATCTATGGTTCTGTGCTTTTATAAAAGAATCCCTGACCTCAAGGCATTTATATTCTACAGAGGGGTAAACGATATTTACCCACATAAGTAGTTACAAAATATATAGGAAGACTGAACTGTAAAACCCAAAGTACTCATGTTTTGCTTCTGAAAAACAAAGGATCATAAAGATAGGAATTCTATCTGGGCTCATATAGAATGCTGACCTAGGCTCCTTAGCCCTTTTGTTCTCCCTTAAATTCATCTGTGGCTGTCTGAAAGGTTCTTGGCAGGGAGGAAGATTGTTATTAGGTATCTGTAACCAAAAGGAGGTAGGGTTCAAAAAGAAAGACCTAATCCTAACCTTGGGGCACTCTCCCTGGCTTCGGTTAGTAGAGTTTGTTGGTTATGACTAAAGAACTACTAGGCCACAAGAAACCTGGGCAAAGACTTTGGGGGTGGGAAATAGAATTCCCCATGAGAAAATCAAGTGGCTATAATCTAGGGTGAATGTAATATACAATCACCCTGAAAAGACAAATTGGATCCCAGCTGTGGATAAGAGATTAAATTAGGGGGTGTGTAGGGCTTCTGGGAAGGTTTCATGAGAGAGGTGGTATTTGAATAAGGTCTTGAATGACAAGAAGGAAATTGACATCCTGCTCCTGGTCCTATTTAATGGGTTCTGGGAGTGCTCAGTCAGCACTTAGATTATCTGTTAATGCCCATTTTACATTGTCAACCCTCTTCCTTCTAGCCACTAGTGCCCTTGACAAGGTCTTTTACTACCCTTCTAACTTATAAATTATCACTAGTAATACGGTACTTTTTTCTTCCAATATTTTATTTTCCCCCAATTACATGTAAAAACAAATTTTGAAGAGTTTGAGTTCCAAATTCTCTCCTTTCATCCTCGCTGCCCTCATTGAGAAAGCAAAAAATGTGAAATAGGTGATACATATGGAGTAATGCAAAACATATTTAAATATTAGTCATGTGAAAGAAAACATAATATGGTACTGTTAAAAGGAAAATTATTTGTTTGGGCTTTCACCTTGATTAATGAGGTGAAGCTCAGTATAAAGGGGTAGCTAGGTGGTACAGTGAATAGAGCACTGGCTCTGGAATCAGGAGGACCTGAGTTCAAATCCGGCCGCAGACACTTAACACAAAAACTAGCCATGTGACCTTGGGCAAGTCATTTAACCCCAATTGCCCTCCAAAAAAAAAAAGCAAAAAAATAAAAATAAAAAAAGAAACTCAGGATAAAAATAATTAAAATGAGTGTATTAAATGTTATGTCAAGGTAGCACCACATTGAAGGACTGATCACTGGAGATTAGCAATGGCTTCAAGATGGAGTCATATTTTAATGATAATTTTTGCAATGAGATAAAGACAATTCACATAGGACCACGTCAGTAAAAGGGGATGGGCCATCACATCTCAATTCTTCCCCTATATGTCAGGTTTATACAAATGCTTAGGAGGTGACTTAGGACATGACAGATAGCAGTGATATGGTTTGAGAGGTTCAGGGACCCCTCAAAGACCAGGGTGCTGGATGGGGTCATCTGGAATGCATTCATGCACTCAAGCATTCTTTAAGTCAAGTTGGCAAAGGTTTATTGTATCACCACTATAGTGGGCAGAGCTCCTTAGAGAACTTGCATTAACTTGCAACTTAAACAGGAATGATGCTAAAGCTTATATAGGAAAAGTAGTGGATTATCTAGCAGATATACTAATTATGTGATAATTTACAACCTTGGTCACAGGTGTCATTCACTACTAGAAACCAGGGGAAGAGGTTTCTCAGGGGTGTGTTTTTGGTCTATTATGTCTGTAGCAAGATAGTTTTGAGAGCTGATGACTATAGCTTGACCTCTGGATTGAAAACAGTAACTTTGGGAATCAATAGATGATAATTCTGTGGTTACTGTTTTTATAAGAGAATTTCTTCAGAGGTCAGCTTGTTCTTGTGATAGGGAAAGACAGAATATTTTACTGGGGCCCACTTATAAGCAATTGTGGGGAAAGGTAGTTTGTCTTACTGGGGCCCACTCATGGGTTATTGCTAAGCACAGTGTCCTTGGGCTGGGGAGAAAACAGTCAGAGACAGTGTTTTGAAGCTAGGGAGAAATATGATCTTGGAACTGGGGTCCAAGCACAAGCACCCAAGCACCCCATCAGCAGGTGATACAAAAGTTGCAGGCTGGGAGATGCCTCCCCCAACACTGATTGACAAGTAGGTCTGGGGACAATGGGTCAATGAGTCAACATGACTTTCAATAATTCCCCCATTTAGCGCTAACCATATATGGATATGACTGAACAACAAAACAAATATGGTCCAACACCACATTTGGTCTTATATTGTTCCATTATATTCAACGACATCATCCTAATCTCTGCTCCTTGTGCCAAATCAGTGGTCATAAACTAGGAGACTTAAATTTACCATAGGAAATGTGTACCATTCATAAAGCATAATCCCATGTTTCCTTCAATGTCATAAAGTTGAATACAATTAGGTACACAGAGTCATAATCTACTTACCTGCCTCTTCCATGTGCCTTTTCTTCTGCCTTCTCTTCTTTGTGCACAAGTTAAAAAAAATTAAAATTTGGATTTTGGGGACCTATTTCTCCTTTAGCCATCCTGAGTTTTGGAGAGCTAAATTCGCTACCATTTCACAACTTAACTAACTGCCACTGTCGCACTCTCAGGCAATGCCTTGATACTAGCTTTTTGGCGTGGAGTAGGCCCACTCACTGTGAAAGCCAGGGGTGAAAGTCCTCAAGTCTCCAGGCTGGCTTGCCAATTGTTAAAAGGAAAATTCTTAGTTTGGGCTTTTGCCCTAATTAACAAGGCAAAACTCTGGACAAAGAGATTGAAAGTTTATTAAATGTACATCAAGGTAATAGCTTGTTGACAAACTGATCACTGGAGATCATCAAAGGCTTCAAGATGGCCTAGCTTTTACTGATAACTTTCATAATGAGACAAAGACAATTTGGATCTGCCCACAGCAGTAAAAGGGGATGGACCATTGTGTCTCAGTTCCTCTCCAATTGCCTATATGTGATGTTTATCAGGTAGGGAGTAACAAATCGGAGATAATACAGAAGCTGCACATTGAGTGGTACCTCCCCAACACTAATAGAAAAGCAGGTCTGAACACAATGGGTCACTGAGTCAGTCTAACTTTCAATAGTCTCACCTCCTCTATTCATCACACATCTCTCATGAATTGTGCATAAAGCCATGACAAATAATTCACTTGGACCCCTACTCTGTTCCAACCAGTATTAATCTATTTGATATGTTACATAAATCACACAGGGATAATTAGATAAGACCCGGTTCTTATAGCAGGCCTTGATAATGGACTTCACACGAATGTAATGTTCATTGCTTGTTTACCAAGTTATGAGTTCACTTGCGAAATCACAAGAATGCTGACAAAGACATCTCCACCCTGTTTTGCTCAAATTCCATGTGCAAACCCAACATGGTGGGATGCCTTGATTCTTTGGAAAGTTCCCCAACTTTTTTTTTTTACCTCCCGACCACTCTTTCTTGGCCAGCATGAGCAGGTGACCATCTTATGACCACTTAGTGGAGATGCCCCATGCTTTGCCCAACCTGTGACACAGCTGCCCCTTCCCTGCCCTCCCCCTCTGTCATTTTTGATTCTCAAAAGCAAGGTCTATCAACAAATGAGATTCTGTATTTTGCCACGCCTTGCATATTTGGGTATCAAATTGATGGGGTGATAGGACCTGGACCCCTAAAGGCCCTGAATTTTCCCATATATTCCAGCTGCCCAGACCACTGGCCCACTCCAGACTACTTGATCACCTAATTAATTTACTTGAGCTTCCTTTCACTTTTGTATCTGTCTAACTCCAGACACCTTAATCCCATCCAGATCCTTTCACTGTCCTTTTTGTATATAAGCAATTTCACCCCCATTAAGTTGCAGGTTCCCTAAGAATCTCACCCATTTCTACTGGCATTATAATAAACTTTGCCACTTGACTGGAAGATGCTGTGAGTGTATGAATTCATTTCAGGCAGATGTTGCCCTGTACCCTGACATTTGGTAACCCTAAACCCTGTCAAAACCCTATACAGACAAGGTCCTGGGGAGCAGGGGCATCTCAGACTGTGAGGAAGGTCTGGGGTCCACTTCAACAGAGGGGGCCATGGACCCTTTATTAAAATGTCATTGGCTCAGAGCTCTGCCTCAGTGGTTTTTCTTGCAGATTGGTTCAATTATAATCCCCACAAAGTATATACCAACTACTACACTATTATATTAAAAATTTTACCTGAAATGAATTTACTAGCTCAAGACTAGCTCAATTTACTAGCTCAATATTTTGTTTGCCTTTTTAGAATTTAGAAGTGGATTATGTCAGCCAGTCAATAAATATTTATTAAACTTCTTTTATGTGCCAGGCATTGTGCTAAGTACTGGGGATGCAAAGAAAGACAAAATATAGTGCCTGCCCTCAAGGAACTTAAAATATAATGGGAAAGACAGAAAGCAATATATATATATATATATATATATATATGTATATATATATACACACACACACACACAAATAAGTTAGATGCAGGATGTTTGATCCTGCAGGTGGTAGGGAGCCAGTGGAGTTTATTGGATAAGGGGATGACATGGTGAGACCTGTGTTTTAGGAAAATCACTCTGATTTCTGAATGGGGGAGGGGCTAAAGTGGGGGAAGACTTATGGCAAATGGACCAATCAGCAGGCTATTTGCAAAAGTCCTGGTACAAGGAGGTAGGAGTTTGCAACAGTGGGGTGGCAATGTCAGTAGAGAAAAGAGTGCTTAAGCAAGAGATGTGACAAAGCCTTGGGCAACAGCATGAGTGTGTGTCCATATGCAAAAGGCTCTAATGTGTACATTAGATGTACACTTTGATGGATTTCTGACCCCTTTCCCCCAAATCTGGGAGCCTTAAGTAACTCTATAGAATACCATCCATCCACTGAGCTGTCTTCAACCCCACCCCCCTTACAAGCACATGGTTCACAAAGCTTAAAGAAGAATTATTTACATGTTGAAGAAAATAAAAGCATCTGTGAGCAAACACCTAAAGAGCTTTCAAGTCTGTGACTGGAAGTCATGCACAATATTGAGCTCCTGGCAGGCATCAACAAGTAATCTTCAGCATGTGTTCCTTGCTTTGCTGCTCCCACAAGGGGATGTCAGGAATTCCCCTCTGTTGTTGATCCACCTGTAGCTTCCTGGGTAGCTCTCTCTCCTCATCTCTACCGTCTGGCTTTCCTGGCTTCCTTCAAGTTCCAGCTAAAATTCTGCCTTATATAGGAAGCATTTCCTAGTCTCTCTTAATTCTAAAGCCTTCCCTCTGTTATTTCCTATTTATCCAATGTATAGTGCATCATTTATGAGTCATTCTCCTTCCTCCATCCATATTAACAACTCTCAGCTGGTGGGATCACTAATCCTTTTTGCTAGAGAATGTATAGCCTTTCCAGGCTATACTACTCTGACTCATCTCCACCGGACTGTCTAATGGAAGAGACAATACACAAACACAAAGTGAGCTAGATTCATGAGAAATAGGAAATAATTAATAGAAGAAAGGCACTAGAATTAAGAGGTGGTGGGGAAGGCTTCCTGTAAAGGAGAGGATTTTAAGTGGGACTCCAAAGAAGTCAGGAAAGTCAGTAGCTGAAATCTCTTTACCCTCCATTTTAAAAAGGCGACCTAGGTCAACCATATCTTCATTCTTCACCATGCTCATTTTCCACATTTCTACGTGCTCCATTCTACGTTTGGCCAGAAACCCTGAGGGTCCTCCCCATGCAGCTCGATTTTTTAAATCTAGGTAAAAGAGACCATTCTTTGCCTTATGTCTTACCTAACCTTAATCACTGAGTGGGTGATTAGTCAAACTGAGGTCTGGGAAAGACCTTAATTTAAATAGGCCAAAGTTTCCCATTGCATCTGGGGCCATTTCCAGATGACTCTGGAGGAGAGAGTGAGGCTGGTGACTTTCCACAGCCCTCCCTCACTTAAATTCAATTCACTTTCAAGTCATGGCATCACCTTCCTGATGTCATGGTCCTCTTTGAGAATGAAGGACAAACAACAACAATGCACAGGATTTTGTCTATCATCCTTTTCCCTGGTTCCTGGTCTTCCTTCCCTTTCACCGATCCCCTCTTTATACTCCCTCTTTATGTGTTGTCTTCCCCCAGTAGAATGTAAGTTTCTTAAGAGTGAGGACTGTCTGTCTGCTTCTATTTGTATTCCCAGCATTTATCAGACTATCTGCCATATAGTAGGCATTTAATAAACGCTGGCCAACCTTGAGCCTCCAGCCCTGCATTAGTACTTCAGAGAGGTGTATATTCCAATTTTCATGTCTGAGCAGGAGACACACTTTTGCAAAATAGCTTGAACCTAGTTCTAGATGAGGGGGCAGCTTGGTGATGAAGTAGATAAAGTGCTAAGCCTAGAGTCAGAAAGACGTGAGTTCAAATCCAGACTCAGATACTTTCTAGCTGGGTGACCCTGAACAAGTCTTTTAACCTATGTCTGTCTTGGTTTCCTCATCTGTAAAATAGCAGTTGTTCTGAGGATTAAGTTAGATAACATCTATAAAGCATTTAGCACAGTGTCTGGCACATAGTAGGAGTTTAATAAATGTGTTTAATAAATGTTTATTTCTTCTTCCCCATCTCCACGCAGAAGCCTCTCCTTTGATCTATGTTTCTTTCCGACCTCTGGTTTCAGGAAAGTTTACAATGCAGTGCAATTCACAACAACTCACCCCTTTGATTTCTGAGTGTGTCTTCATGACCAACAGCAAGTTGGAATGCGGTAACTCCAAAGTCTAACATGCTCTCTCCCCAGACCCTTGACTGGCGTGTTTCCTAGCTTAATGAGTACTTCCTATGAACATAGAAAATTGACAAAACGTTCTAATTCCTCCTCAACTGTTTCCTCAAATCTGTTGAATCTTTCTGAGGGCAACTGGATGGAATTATTCAAACTACCTAAGGCTGCTTGCTTCTCAGTGGTGGGTGAGAAAGCCTCATTTAGTATTACCACATCAAGAGAGTAATTCTAGAAAAAAAAAATGTGATCCCAACTATAGATGAATTATTTGGATATCTAAGTTCTTTTTTTTAAGTGAGTATATATGTTTATCCACACATATGAGTACATGTACAAAAACATTATGTAACTGAAATACTAAAAAAAAGTCAGCCCCAATAAATAAGCAATTAAAGGATAAAAATAGTTCTTAAAAAAGACTTTCAAACTATTAACAACCATAAGGAAAAAATGTTCCAAATTGCTATTAGTAAGAGATATTAACACCAAAGTAACTCTGACATTGGAGCTTGTTCCCCCCACCCCCCCTTGGATATCTAAGTTCTTTTTTTTTTTTTTTTTTTGCTTTTGGAGGGCAGTTGGGGTTAAGTAACTTGCCCAAGGTCACACGGCTAGGTTTTTGTTTGTGTATGTGTTAAGTGTCTGAGGCTGGATCCGAACTCAGGTCCTTCTGACTCCAGGGCCAGCGCTCTACTCACTGCCCCATCTAGCCGCCCAGATAGCGAAGTTCTTAAAAAAAACAAAACCACAACCACCCCCCCCCCCCAAAAAAAAAAAACCTATCCAAAGAGATTTATGCTGCTGACTTCATTTTCTCTTGATACAGGTTCTTGGAACAAGTAGCAGCATTTAAAATCATCACCCTGATTTTCAAGCATAACTCCTAGGACCCCCCAAAATACTCAACAAATATTTGTTATTGTTGACAATGATGAAGTTTGTAAGCTCCCCAGTCTTGCTAAAATGAATTTCTAACTGGAAGTCAAAACACGTTTATGAAGTGCCTACTAGATACAAGGTACTGCTTCAAACTAGAGATGTGAAAGAGAGAGACAGAGAGATAGAGACAGAGACAGAGAGACACACACACAGAGACAAAGAAAGACAGAGAGACAGAGAGAGACACACACAGAAAGAGATAGAGAGAGACAGAGAGAGAGATAGAGACAAAGACAGAGAGACAGAAAGAGACACACAGAGACAGAGAGACACAGAGACAGAGACAGAGAGAGACAGAGACAGAAAGAGATAGAGAAAAACAGAGAGAGAGAGAGAGAGAGAGAGAGAGAGAGAGAGAGACACGCGCGCACACACACACACACACACACACACACACAAAGACAGACAGAGGCATAGGCAGAGACAGAGAAAGACACAAAGAGACAGAGAGAGACAGAGACAGAGGGAGAGATGGAGACAAAGGAAGGAAGGAAAGAAACTCCCACCCTCAAGGAACTTCTATTTTAATGTGGATAGAATATATCCAAAATTATATGAAGGAATTTTAAGAAGAAGAGAGGGCTAACAACTGTGAGGACCTTGAAAGTCCTTTTATTCGGGGGAGCATTTGGGTGCTGATGGGAGGGGAAGCTAGGAAATCTCTGAGGAAGATGTAAGGACAAGGGGCATTCTTGACATGGTGGACTACTTATGCAACGACAGAGACAATAGATGGAATTTTGTGGTTTTGGAGATGCTAAGTCAGTTTTATTTGAAAGGGGAATACATGAAGGGTAGTTAAATAAAATAACATCAGAAAGACAGGTGGAAACCACCTTAAGGAAGGTTTTAAATGCCAGATACCTGGATAATAAATTCCAAGTGTGATTGTTGTTTATTAGACCAAGTAAAAGACACCAGGAACTCATCAAATACTATAAAGATCTCATGCTTATCCTTTGTTCACTACCAGGCAATTTGACTTGGATGGCTAACTAGAGAATTTTAGGAAAGGAATAAAAAAGCTATAGCAAGCATGAACTTTTTTACAAGTAATTTTAAAGCCCCACTCACAGAATTGCAAAGAAAGCTTTAAGGCAGACTAAGCAGGCAAGCCAAACTGGGTGTTAACTTTCTGGCCAGCATTAATGCAAGCCACCACCAGATGACCTATTGGTTTCAATTGCATGGGCTTCTTGAGTGAGGTGGGGGAGGGGGGCATTGAAATTTGAAGAAGCAGAAGGGGAGAACAGCACGTTCAGTCTGGTATCATTAGTTACCTTCTCTGTTCTTAGGGCTTATCTCCCCCAACTGGATCACTGAGAGACAGAACAAAAGCAGTGCAGGACCTGAAGTCCAGTAGCCTCATTCGGTGAGGCTTAGGACTGTCTTATATTTACTCATATTGCCTCAGCAGAAAGGAAAGAGGACCCTTTGGTTCTAGTCTTAACTCATCCACTTACTAGGTGGCTAGCATTGATATTTCTCTTTAAGTCTCAAAAGCACTTTGCATACAGTGCCTTATGGGATCCTTCCCATTATTACCCTGTGAGATAAGTGCTATCATTATCCCCATTTTGCAGATGAGGAAAATGTGGTTGAGAGGATAACTTGTCCAGGCTCACACAGCTAGGCAAATGCCTGAGGCAGAATTCGTGCTCAGGGCTTCCTGACTCCAAGTTCAGCACTCTAACTACTACTCTACCCAGCTGCCCACTGGGACTGTGGGCAAATCATTTAATATATTTTAATTTTTAGTTTATCATCTCTAAACTAGGGATAACAATAATATTTATACAACCAGTCAGGATCAAATGAGATAACATACGGAAAACTTTTTTGTAAACCCTAATGGCATATGTGAGGATAGGGATGACAATTATTAACCCATAGTTGTTCAAAATATACTTGTGGACTGAATTTACTGTGAATGGATTTATTATTTTGATTTCTAAGAAATGTATTAGGTAAAGAGGAAGTTACTGTGGAGTTGAAGAACAACATAATGTGTTCAGATCATATAAAACGTTGAAATAAATTGCTTTCAGGGAGGCTAGGTGGTGCAGTGAACAGAGCATTGGCCCTGGAGTCAGGAGGACCTGGGTTTAAGTCCAGCCTCAGACACTTAACACAATAACTAGCCGTGTGACCTTGGGCAAGTCACCTAATCCCAATTGCCCTCCAAAAAGCAAAAAGAAAAGAAAATAAATAAATTGCTTAATTGATGTTTTCTGTTTTAGGTTTTGCAGATCATAGACCCAGAGTAGATTCAGACTATCCCAGCCTCCTCATTTTACAAATGAGGGAGCTGAGGTCCGGAGAAATAAAGTAATTTGCCCAAACTCATACAGACAGTAAGTGGCTGAAAAGGAGTTTAAACTCAGGTTTTCTAATTTGAAATCCATTCATCTTTCTGCTGTACTATGCTATATTAGAAGAGTATGGCAAAAGTCAACAAGTATGGCCCAATTTCTCCAGCTTTTGGTGTTTGACTCCCCTACTGCTGATATTCCTCCTCCCAAATTCCAACTTCCTTTTCTTGCCTTCCTATCTTGTTGAGTCATTTGGTTGAGAGTAACTGCTACCACTCACTCTCTATGATATACGAGCTGCAAACTTTATTATTGCAAAAAAAGGTGGTTTTTCTTGAGAAAAAAAATCTAGAAGGAAAAATGAGTATCAAGTTCTCAAAGGGTTTACAAAGCTCTCTTAACAAATATTTTAAGATGAAGGACATTAAGTCAAAGCCTGATAAAACACAGAGCTCTGTGGAATCTGAAGAGAGTATGAGTATCCATTACAATAACAAGATATTGTACAAAAAAGAAATGAAAAACAGAAGTTAGAAGGAAACAAATCAGAACTTTTAGCCTTCAAAAATGTGCAGATTACAAGAACTTGAATCCATCATGGCAAGTTTCTCTAAAGTAACAAATAAGAAAATAACAGTTAGGTGGCACAGTGGATGGAGTATTGGGTCTAGAGTCAGGAAGATGAGTTCAAATGCAGCTTCAAATATTTACTAGCTTTGTTACCCTGGGCAAGTCACGTAACCTCTGTCTGCTTCAGTTTCTTCAATTATAAAATAGGGATCATAAAAGTACCTATCTCCTAGGATAGGTAAAGATCAAATGATATATTACTGGCAAAATTCTTAGCATACTGCCTGGTACATAAGCTCTTAATAAATGCCTTTTTTCCTCTTTTCCTTCCTTCCCTCCTTCCTTTTTTCTTTCCTTCTTTCCATTTTTTTCCCTCCCTCCTTTCATTTGAAATACAAGGATTCTGAACTGAAGGACAACCTGAAAGAAGTGATGTAAGAGGTAATAAAAACATTAAGAGAAAAAAAAACATTAAGAGAACACATGATCTTTATACAAACAAGAGGTCATGGCTAAAACTGAAAAGCCTTTTTGAATGCCTCTAAAACCAATCAGAGAGAATATGATCTCATGGTTTAGGATGCTGGGTAATTTCTACTATGAGGCAATGCTTTGATCTTCATAATCTCTTTTATGAATTGATGCTTCCAAGAATGAGGCAGAATAGAAATAAAGGATTATGGGACAAAATCTACAAAGTCAATAACACAAATATGGATTAGATGAGGGAACTCAAACTTAGTACTTCAGAAGTTTTAACTGTAGTGGAACACAAGAGATTAAAGAAGGAATAAATAAGCTGTAGGCTGAAGCCAGAGAGTAGAAGTTCAGAACTTACAAAAAAGGAAGAGAAATATTGAAGAGCACAAGGTTAAGAAATACATCTTAGAAAAATGCACAGAAAAAAATTAACAATAAAAGAAGACAGTAGAAGAAGACAGGGACAGGGACTTTGAACTAATGACCTAAAAGAAGAGGAAGGAGAGAAAAAAACTATATAAAACTATATAAAGGAAAGAGCAATAACCCATTAATTTAAGTAAAATCTTCAAACTACCGAAAAGGTGAAGGGAGTAATGGTGGGGGGAGGAGAAGGGGAAAGAGCAATGATGTGGTGGTGAAGAGAGCCTATGGGAACAGAGTTAAATCAAAGTTGTTGTTTATTTCAGTTGTGTCTGACTCTTCATGAGCCATTTGGGGTTTTCTTGGCAGAGATACTGGAAGGGTTTGCCATTTCCTCTCCAGTTCATTTTACAAAAGAGAAAACTGGGGCAAACAGGGTTAAGTGACTTGCCCAGGGTCACACAGCTAGTATCTGAGTTCAAATTTGAATTCAGGTCTTCTTGACTCCAGATCTGACACTCTATCTGCTCTACCACCCAAAAATCAGAACAGTTTAAGCAAACCTATTCATACTCATGCCCAGTGTCTTAGCATAGCACCTTGATTATTTAACACTTCAGAAACCTATAGGATATAGCTGTGAAGTTTAAAGACAATCCACAACTTAGTAGATAGTTTTCAGAAGTTATAGTGTCCAAAAAAAAAGTCGTCACTCTGTGGTTGACTTGGTGATGGAACTCTGAACTAAGCCAAGACAATTAACATACAATACCATCTGTTATCAGGCCTATACTCAAAGCTTTACCAGTTTGGTGGTATTTGCTATAAAAATATGTGCTCAACTGGCATAGCCTTTGACATCCAAGAGTCACCCCTAAATGTCTGGTCAGGACTTCATTACTAGAGTCTTTGTATACAGTAGGCATTTGAGAAATGTTTAATTAAATTGTCATGGGATTGTGGATTTAGAGCTGTGGTTGGTCATCTGGTCCTATCCCCCCATTTTAGTCTTCTTGAGGTATATACCAAATTATAGATGTTATGTTTTCAACAAATTAACTCATCAGTTGTTTTGACTGACTTTTCCCATTGAATTAACCAATTGAAAGAACTCTGAAATTGGAATCAGGAGACCTGCCCTCATGACCTGGGTGCCATCTGTGACTCCTCACTCTTTCCCTCTCATACCTCATATCCAATTAATGGCCAAGTCCTGTGGATTCTACCGTCAAAAGATCTCTCCTAAATGTCTCCTTTTCTCCTCTGACACTACCACCACCCTGATGCAGGCCCTCATCATGGAACAGTTGGACGATTGCCTGCCCCACGCTTCTTCCCACTCCAGTACATCCCTATACAACTTCCAAAGTGATCTTAAAGTGCAGATCTGGCAATGTGTCCTATCCCCCCCACCACTTAGTAACCTCTTGTGGCTCCCTATTACCTCTAAGATCAAAGCCTTCTGTCATCTGGTCCCTTTCTGCCTTTCCAGTTTTCTTATATCTTACTTCTTTCCATATTCTCTGTGATCCAGGGACACTGGCCTGCTGGCCACTCTATGAACAATATACCTATCTGTAGACTAGACATTTTCTCTGGCCGTCCCCCATCTCCTCCTCTCTGCCTCTTGGGCACCCCCAGATTCTGTTAAGTCTCAACTAAAGTGCCACTTTTTATAAGAAAATTTTCCCATTTTTTCCCTTAATGTTAGTTAAGTAAGCCTCTGTTGATTAACTCAGATTTATCCTCAATATCTTGCTTGTACATAGTTCTTTTCATACTGTCTCCCCCATTAGACTATGAGCTCTTTGAGAGCAGGGACTGTTTTTTGCCTCTCTTGGTTTCTCCAGTGCTTGGTACATACTTGGTGATTAATAAATGTTTGTTGACTTGACCTGAGCTAAAGTTGTAACTTTACTAAATAACCAGCTGTATGATCCTAGGCTAGTCATTTAACCACTGTGAATCTGTTTCCTCATCTGTAAAATGGGAATAATATTAGTTGTTCTACCTTAATCACAGGACTTTTTTATAAATGAGGGCATAATTTTGGAAATAGAGAGCACTATGAATTGCTACATAAGACTATGACAACTATCATTATTTTGAATAACATTGCTGGTTATTTGAAATTTCTGGAAATGTAAGGGGTCCATTCCTATATGTCCCTTGACCCTAGTCATTGGTAAACCCTGCTGAAGCACATTCCTTGAATGGTTATCCTCGGATGAGAGCTGTATTTATTCTCTTCTCTTAGAGGATTCTGAAGTCATTATCACTTGGCTTCCTTGATATCTGAGATGAGTCCTTGAGATTTTGGACTGGTTGTCCCATCGGCCTGGGGTGTTCAGATGTTTTCCTAAATGATTTATCTTTTTGGCTGGTATTTGGGTCAAAGCCAGTGTTTGAGGCCATTGGACAGGTGGCCCTGATTTGCTCATGCTGACAAATGTTCTGGTCTAACAGAATGGCTCAGACCCTTGAATTTTCTTTTGTTCAGGGAAAAGCAAACTTGAAAATGGAAGAAAGGGGACCATATGGCTTGATCCTTAACCCAAATAACCCAGAAAGCTTTCAGTTGGGCCAATCAGCATTTCTTTTTTTAAAGTTGCAACATCATTAATTCCTCCCCCCCCCAAGATTTGAGGCTAAGAAATAGGTGTGGGAGAATACCTAAAATTCAATTAAACCAAAGTCCAGATATGAAATTTCCCCATAGTATACAAGTCTCCCAATGATCATCAAAGTGCATTTATAATTTTATTTTTTAATAAAAATTTTCAATTACCAAGCATTTATTTTCACTCCCCTTCTAATCCACTAGGGAAAAAAAGGACAACAAATCCAGTCAAGCAAAGCAAACCCCCATATTTGCCACATCCAAAGATATTTAGCCCATTTTGCATATTAGTTCATTATTTCTCTATCAGGAATACTCATTGTATTCTTATATATTTAACCCTGTTCTCTATATATTTTATCATTGGTCCTCTGGAATTGTAGCTGAACATTGGATTGATCAGAATTCTCAAATCAAATCAAAACATTCCTTCCTTCCTTCCTTCCTTTCTTCCTTCCTTCTTTCCTTCCTTCCTTCCTTCCTTCCTTCCTTCCTTCCTTCCTTCCTTCCTTCCTTCCTTCCTTCCTTCCTTCCTTCCTTCCTTTCTTTCTTTCTTTTTTAAAGATACAGTAGCATTTCAACAAATGAATCTGGAGCAATGCTTCTCAAACATTGCCCAGGGATAAAAACCTCCTGTTTACCTTTTTCCCCTCCCACCATAAAAACTAGAGATTGAAGACCAGGAGCCACTCAGGGAAAGAGTAGAGTAAGGTTATTGTTCAGTCATTATTCAGTCTCCTTGTGATCCCATTTGGGATTTTCTTGGCAAAGGTACTAGAGCAGTTTGCCATTTCCCTCTCCAGCTCATTTTATAGATGAGGGCACTACTAAAACAGAGTGAAGTGACTTGCCCAGTGTCACACAGCTAGTAAGAGTCTGAGGCAAGGTTTGAACTCAGGAAGGTGAGTCTAGGCCAAGAATTCTATCTACCAGTCTACAAAGTTTGAAGTACTTGCCCAAGATCACTCTGAGAGCACTACCTCCATTTTTGTGTGCAAAAACATAGGCAATATAGGGTCATAGATCTAGAGACCTTTGAAATTGCCTTCTATTGATGCTATATATCTTTCGTTGTACAGTTATTTGTATGTGATCTCCCTCATTAGAATGTAAGTTCCTTGAAGGCGGGGATTCTTTTTTTAAAAAATTATTTACTTTTAGTTTACAACATTCAGTTCCACGAGCTTTTGAGATTCAAATTTTCTTTCCCTCCCTCTCTTCCCCACTCTCCCCCATGGCAGCTTACAATCTGATATAAGTTCTACAAATACTTTGACATGAAACATTAGTCAACTTGTAAAGAAAGATTAACCAATGGAATGAACAATGAGAAAGAAGGAACAAAACCAAAAAAAGAGACAGAGCAAGTAGTTTGCTTCAATCTGCCTTCAGACTCTGTAGTCCTTTCTCTGGATGTGGACAGCCCTTTCCATTATGAATCTTTTGGAGTTGTCTTATAGCCTTACATTGTTGAGAGGAGTCCAGTCTATCAGAGTTAGTCATCACAGATAGAAGTTGTCTGTAATTGTGTACAAAGTTCTTCTGGTTCTGCTTTCCTCACTCAGCATCAGTTTATATAGGTCTCTCCAGGTTATTATGAAGTCTGTCTGCTCTTCATTTCTTATGGCACAATAGTATTCCATTACATTCATATACCACAACTTGTTTAGCCATTCCCCAATTGATGGGCATCCCCTTGATTTCCAATTTTTTGCCACCACAAAAAGAACTGCTATAAATATTTTTGTACATACAAGTCCTTTGCCCACTTGTATGATCTCTTTGGGATACAATCCTAGAAGCGATATTGCTAGATCAAATGTATGCACATTTTTTATAACTCTTTGGGCATAGTTCCAAATTGCTCTCCAGAATGGTTGGATCAGTTCACAACTCCACCAACAAGGTATAGTGCTCCAATTTTCCCACTTCTCCAGCATTTATCAGTTTCCTGATTTGTCATGTTAGCCAATTTGACAGGTGAGATGTGGCACCTCAGAGTTATTTTGATTTGTATTTCTCTAATCAATAGTGATTTAGAGCATTTACGATTATAGATATCTTTAATTTCTTCCTCTGAAAACTGCCTGTTCATATCCTTTGACAGTTTTTCAATTGGGGAATGACTTGTTTTCTTATATATTTGACTCAGTTCTCTGTATATTTTAGAAATGAGACCTTTATCAGAGATACTGGTTGTAAAAATTCTTTCCTAATTTTCTACTTCTCTCCTAATCTTAGTTATACAGACTTTGTTTATACAAAACCTTTTCAATTTAATGTAATCAAAATTATCCATTTTGCATTTTGAAATGCTCTCTATCTCTTGTTTGGTCATAAATCCTTCCCTTCTCCATAAATCTGACAGGTAAACTATTCCTTGCTCTCCCAGATTGCTTACAGTATCAGTCTTTATATCTAGACCATGAACCCATTTAGACTTTATTTTAGTATGTGGCATAAGATATTGGCCTGTACCTAGTTTCTGGAGGGCAGGGACTTTTTTTTACTTTTCTTTATATCTCCAATGCTTAGCCAGATGTCAGGTACATAATAAATGCTTACTTAATGTTGTTGACTGTTGGCTAAGTATACAGATAAGGAACTGAGGCCTAAAGCAGGGATGTGACTTTCTCCAAGGTCACATAGTAAGTAGCAAAATAGAAAACTTCCATCATGGCTTCCTGGAAACTTTCCCAGAATTCATAGGCATCACAAGCCCTGTCTGAGAGAATCAAGATCTGAGAGGTAGGGTAATTGTCACTGGTAGGTGCTATCGTGAAAGAAGAAGGGATATGGTGGGGGTGGTTTCTTCCCACTGTGATGGGAAGAAAACGCTTCTGTATTGCAGGGAAGTTTGGCAGGTTGTTTGCTATATCTAGAACTCTTCAGAGTAAATGTCCAGAGAAATACTCTAGCAATTTTTTTTGGAGGGCAATTGGGGTTAAGTGACTTGTCTAAGGTCACATGGCTAATTTTTGTGTTAAGTGTCTGAGGCCAGATTTGAACTGGTCCTCCTGACTCTAGGGCCAGTGCTCTATTCACTGCGCCACCTAGCTGCCCCTTACTCTAGTAATTTTGACAAATTGCTGCCCGAGTATCACACTAGATGAGTTTCACTTCATGGCAGATTCTCTCTCTTGCATACCCAAAGGCTCATCCACCAAAGTAAAAGAAAAAACATCATTTGTCATATTTCTGTATTTTTAAAAATATTTTGAAACGTGTATTTTCTACCTTTTTGATAAACAATTTAAAAATATTCTATTATATTCTTTAGAGTTGCCTTGTTTTGTGTAATTTTGGATTTTAGCATCAAATTGAGATGAGAGTAAATGTGACCATTCAACCCTCCCTCCCCCCCCAGGATTTTATTTGGAAACATTGAGATTAGTAGACATATTCAGCACTTTGAAATTGTTTGACTTGGACAGTCAAATTGGAAATTAATTATAAAATAATTAAAGTCAGGCCCTGTGGCAGTTAAATGGCATAGTGGATGGAATGTTGAGTCTGGAGTCAGGAAGACCTGAGTTAAAATCCAGTCTCAGATACTTACTAGTTGTGTGACCTTGGGTAAGTCACTAAACTTTTGCTTGCCTGAGTTTCCTCATTTATAAAACAGAGAAAATAATAGCTACTTCCCGGGTCTGTTGTGAGTATCAAATGAGGTGTCTAAAGTGCCCAACACAGTGGATGGTATATAGTAAGCCTATACAGATGTTAGTGATAATGATGTTGATGATGAAGACAGCTCCACAATGTCCAAGCGACGGGTCAGACTAGTCTTCCTCCTTCTCTCTACTGAGGTGAATGTAGCCCTTGTTGGTAAGAGGGATGAGGGGGAAAAAAGGATATTTATGGACTCCTGTCCTCAGGTCTGGTCCCTCCCTCTCAGGGTTAGGGTCAGAAGACCACTCCCAGGAGTTCAAGCCCTCCTTCTGCCTGTGCCCTCTTCTTAAGTCTCAACGTTTCTGGTCACTGACAAGGGCACTCCCAGGTGGTGGAGACTGTCACTTGCTTTTCACTTGCACTAAATATGGAACCATGGGACTTCAGATCTGGAAGTGACTTCAAAATGAATGAATGAAAAATCATGGATGGATTAAATATCTATCAATCTAATCTATCATCTGTCTCTGTCTCTATCTATTTATCTATCTATCTATCTGTCTGTCTGATCTATCATCTGTCTCTATCTATCTATCTATCTATCTATCTATCTATCTATCTATCTTTCTTCATTCCTTCCTTTCATCTCTGTTTATGTATCTGCCTACCTATCTCTCTCTCTCTCTCTTTCTCTATTTCTCTATGTATTTATCATCTGTCCAACTCTCCCTCTCTTTCCGTCTTTTTCTGTTTCTGTTTGCCTCTGTCTCTCTCTTTCTATCTCTCTCTGTCTCTCCTTTGCTATTATCTCTGTCTCTTCTTTCTCAAGAAGTCTCCCTGTTGTTCCTAGGATGAGATACAAACTTCTCTGTTTGGTGTGTAAAATCCTTCAGCCCCAGCTTCAGTCTTTCTTGGTTGATTATACATTATTCCCACTTCTATACTCCACACTCCAGTCAAACTGGTACTCTCTGTTATCTATGCACAGCTTTCCATTTCCCACTTCCAATCCTTTGCCCAGGCTGTGCTCCAGGTCTGGAAGGCACTCCTTTCTCACCTCTAGCTCTAAGAACCCTTAACTTTCTTCAAGGCACAGTTGAAGTGTTATGTCCTACATAAGGAGCTTCCTTATTACTTCTTAATGTCCTCTGCTTCCTGATATTACTCCATATATATATATGTACATATATATATCTTATATTTATTGATAAATACATTTATTGTATTTATTTATCTGTACATGTTATTTATTGTATTTATTCATACATAGTATTTTTTTTTTGCTTTTTTGGAGGGCAATTGGGGCTAAGTGACTTGCCCAAGGTCACAAGGCTAGTTTTTGTGTTAAGTGTCTGAGGCCGGATTTGAACTCAGGTCCTCCTGATTCCAGGGCTGGTGGTCACTGTGCCACCTAGCTGCCCTCATGTTATTTCTTCACAATAGAATGTAAACTCCTAGAGAACAGGGACTGTTTTGGTTTTGCCTTTGAAATGTCAAGGCCTAGCACAGTGTTTAAGTGCTCAGTCAGCACTTAAAAAGACTGTTTGAATGAATAAATAAGAGCTGAATGAATAAATAAAAGAGCCATTTGCTACCTTTCCAGTTCCACCATGATGTTTCCAAGTCACTTTAGTGGCTGTGCACAGCCACAGAGGAAGGATGTGAGAATGTGTTTTTTGATGTGGTGCATGAAGCTGCTGAAGCAGAAAAGCAAAACCGGGAAGGTCAATCAGAGATGCACAGGAGATGACACATGGAGACCTATGGTGCTGACTTGGCAGTAGGGCCCAGAGAGCTCAGACCTTTATCTGTCTCTGTCACTGATCCAGGAAGGCTTCACTGGCATCAGATACTCTGTGAAATAGAACCTCTCCCAAACCCTTGGCTTCAGAGAAGGCAATCAACACCTTGATATATGAGCTGGAAAGAAGGTATAATCTGCTCACAGACACACTTTCTGAAAGCTAAGCCAGTCACTGTCTAATTGACAAGGTGCTTTGTAAAATCTACCACCAAGCTGTAGGCAGTCCTGGTTATCCTGGTAAGCTGAGTAGATGGCTGCCTTAATGGTAAGATTTGAAGGGGTTAGGAACTACTCCTGCTTTCCCCCTCCTACCTCTGCTTCCTCTGCACACAGAAAGATCTTAAGATAGTCAACATATCTAGGAAGGACCTTTGAGGCCATATAACTGTTAATTCCTGTTCACATTGCCAGCCAAATCCTCAGAAGGTGGCAGATACTATGCCCTTAGGGGTATACTGAAGAGACTGGGGTTTCTAATACTGTTGGATCACAAGCCCCCATCTGGTTTGCTTCCCATTATCCATCAGAGTTAGATGAATTTCATTAACTTTTAGAAAAGGGATTTACTGTTAAAGCATAGTGAGGACAGTAGTTATAAAACAATCTTTCCAAATTGGGGTCTATTCTTTCCTTGAACATATTGTGTCCCTAGGGAGAGTGAGCTCAAGCTTAAAGCACAATGACTGGGACACATATAGTAGAAAATCTCTGTGATCAAAGGGTCCTTACTCTGGGCTCCAGAAGTCCTTTGTGGAGCCCTCATGAGCTTTCTCTCATGTATAGCTTTCTACTGGGCTCCAAGGGTTAGTGTCTTTCTAAAGTCTATAACCAGTGCTTCTCTCTGTCACAAATAGTCAGAATTCCTGAAGTGGCTGCCATCTTCAGGGAACTATTTTTATTCTTACCAGTAGATTCTGTTCTGACTCCATTCGTGATCTTTGTGATCAAGTGGGGTCTTTGATGGCTCTGAGGGGTCTCCTGGTCACCTGAACAATTCTCCCACAGAATACTCATTTACTTAATATCAGGAAAGAATAAACACAAAAGAAACATAGTTAATGTGTACTCAAGACATACAGACATTTTGCAAACCAAGGAGGAGAAAGAGCAGCTGTTCATCCTCTATCTGGCCTCTTATATCAAATTCTGCCTCACTTGTCTCCTACAAGGAAAAGAAATAAAAATGGAGGGGGTGGATGACTCCTTTTGTACACACGCTCAGTTCTGGCTCAATAATTCATGAATCATTGATCCTTCTGGCTCCTGAAGCAACCAGGAGCCTCTTCCTTACCCTGTAATACCAGCTCCTCAGTCACTCATGGCAGGAAGTGGGATCACCCTTCTTTTGCACATGATCTGATTAGAAACAGGAAGAGAATATCTGTGCATATACTATAGGGACTAAAGCTATGCAGGGAATAGTTGTACTTATTTCAAAGACTGCCCTTTCACCATCCATTGGCCAGTTCTCCATTATATAACTCAACTCTTTCATTTTACAGATGAAAGAATGAGATCCAGTGGGGTTAAATTATTTGCCTAAAGTCATACAGAGAGTAAATGTCAGAACTTGGATTTCCTCTAATGATTGCATTATTGCACCCAGTCAACCAAAAGTTGCCAGAAGCTCTGTTGATTGTACCTCCAAAATACCTTTCATGTATGTTCCCTGCTTTCCACTCACATCAAAACCTTCTGCCCTCCTCACCTTCACCTCATAGAATCCCTTCAAGACACAGCTCAAACATCGCCTACATGAAGCCTTTGATTAATTGTGACAGAAGGATTAATTAGGGTACAGTGTCCTCCTGAACAGAGGGAATGGAATTCAAGGGCAAAACCCAGAAGAATTTACTGGGCAAGACCAGCACACTCATGAGAACAGTGGACCTGCTCTGGCTGCTCCAGACACTGGGGGTTTAGGGAGCTATTTATATGGTTTTGCAAGAAAGGGAGAGCAGAGGAGAAATGCAGAGTCCCCAGAACCCAGATACTTGTGCAAGCTCTGTCCATTTAAGCTCACATATGAACCAGTCTGAGTTGGCTCTGTGGTTACTGGCACAGAAGAGGTATTCTAGGTTCACCTGGAAGACCCTGCAAAGGATCACTGGTACGTCAAACTTGAGCAGCACTCATTCTGCCTCCTGATTGGCTGATTCAGATGCCCAAGTTATTTTGAATTCTCCTGGATGATAAAGGAGCTCAAGCAAATCAAGCAAACTCATTATTCTACACCTTCCCTGATCCCAGCAACTATCACGTCCTCCTTCCCTGTCTACCTTGTATGTATCTGTATTTATTTTTTAAAAATTTATTCTGTATATACTTCCATGCTTCTTTTCTCCTCCAATAGAGCACAAGCTTGGGGCAACTAGGAGGCTCAGTGGATAGAGTACTGGCCCTGAAGTCAGGAGGACCTGAGTTCAAATCTGGCCTCTGACCAGGCACGTGACACTTACTAGCTATTTAACCCTGGACAAGTCACTTAACCCCAATGGCCTTACCAAAAAAACCCCCAAAAACAATGGAGCAGAAGCTCTTTGGGGGTAGGTGTTGTATTATTTATTCTTTGTATCGGCCTACCATCATGACTGGCATATAGTAAGGATTTAATAAATGCTTATTGCTTGATGGTCCGTCCTCCTCACATTAAATTCCAGGCTCCTTGAGAGGAAGATCTGTATTTTGGTACATTTTGTGAGTCCTCCAGCATATGCCTCACACCTAGCAGAAAGCCAATTTGTTGGCTTGGAGTGGTGTCTAGGGGTACCATGGGTAATTTGTTATTTTGAGTTAAACATTGCTCTCTCTTTGCATCTTCTTTAAATCTGGACATACCCCTGGGAGGGATTACTCATCTGGTTCCCAGTACTGGAGTATAATTTTAGCCAGGGCATGACCACTGTCTTCAGATATTTGAAGGCCTGTCCTACAGAAGAAGGAGTAAGCTTGCTTTACTGAAACACTGAGGATAGAACCCCAGAGAAATTGTGTCATAATTGCAAAGAAGAAAATCTAGGCTTGATGTCAGTCAAAACTTCCTTACAATTGGGGCCATCCAAAAATTGGACTGGGTGACCTTTGGGGGTAGCTTCACTCCCTCCCCCATTAGAGGTCTTTAAGCACAGCCCAGGCTGAATGAGTCCTTGTCAGGTCTGCCAAAGGGGGTGGGGTTCTTGTGTAGCCACAGGTGAATTCCTGTGTTCTTCCTCAGTTCCCCTCTGAGTTCCCTTCTTCCTCAGAGATTCTGTGAAATAGGATCAATAGATATCAGGGTGTGAGGTCGGAGGATGGAAATGGCAGAAATGTGGATGGAAAGGCTCCAATAAGAACGGTAGACAGACGTATAGTAGTGGTATGCAGTAGACACAGCTCCTTAAAATCTGCAGGGCTTTACATATGTATTAGGGATGTATCAAGGCCGTGAGGACTCATTCACCTGGTTGCTGAGCCAAACTCCATGGAAATATGAATAGGGCAGTCCCCACCCTTCAGGCCTCTCTGACCAGTGGGTCGTTCTCTCTGGAGGGCTGGTGGTTGGGGTGGTGCTGGGAGCTCTTCCTTTCATTGGACTGTTTTGTGAGGCCTGGGATGGGGCCTACTGCTATTTGCATCTTTTTTCCTTTCCATAGAGTGCCTTGTGAGATCAGCAGCTGAGAGGGAAAGAGTTGCCCACCAAGAGAAAAAGCTCTGGGAAGAAAAGAGGCCATGTGGCATTGATTGGTCTGTATTCATGGAGATGAAATATAAAAAGGGCTGATGAGCAAATGCCCCAGTGAGCCTGGTACATTCGCCGCTCAACTGATTGTAATTATAATAGGAATCTTTGTTGCTTTGTGGTATTAAAGCTGCCTGATTCATATTCATCCCCTGTGTACCTCTTTCTAGTTCCTCCCTCCTACTCCCTGCTAGGGATGACCCCTTAAATTAGAGGCCCAAACAGAATCATTCCTCAAGGAATCTGAGGTGGGGGGTGGAACCAAAGTTCTAGCAACCTGGTTCCCCTCCTGGGGAGAAGGCCAACTCAGTCTAAAGAATTGTGAGGGCAGGGAAAAGATGGGGATTGGTGACCATTGCCAGCCCCTGCAGCCTCAGCCTAGAGGTGCCCAATTAGCTGTGAGGGCTAGATATACCTTATGTCATCTGAGCCTGGAAACAGCCTTAAGAGGTACAAAGAAAAGCAAACTTCACCTAGGCCTCACTCGGCAAGGGTGTGTGTGTGTGTGTATGTGTGTGTGTGTGTGTGTGTGTGTGTGTGTGTGTGTGTGTGTGTGAGAGAGAGAGAGAGAGAGAGAGAGAGAGAGAGAGAGAGAGAGAGAGAGAGAATGTGTATGTGTGTTTGCAGGAGCAGCCAGATGGTGTGGAGCATAGGGTGATGGCCCTGAAGTCAGGAGTTCAAATTTAGCTTCAGCCACTGGCCAGTTATGTGACACTGGAGAAGTCACGACTTCTGCTGGCCTCAGTTTCCTCATTTGTAAAATGGGGATAATAAGGTCACCTATTTTGCAGAGTTGTGAGAAATGAGTGAAATATTTATATAGCACTCAATATCATGCCTGGCACTGTATAATGTTAGCTGTGGTCATGATGATGAGGGGAGGGGAAGATCAAAACACATTGGAACTGGTCATAGAGTAACTTATTCCTAGGTTATTATGGATTCGAGCTAGTATGCTTAAATGTACTTTGATTAGATTAATTGTTTTTAATCAATTAATTTAATTTGATTAATTTTGTTGAGTTGTGTTCGACTCTTTGTGACCCTGTCAACCACACCGTCCATGGAGTTTCCTTGGCAAAGATGCTGGAGTGGCTCCCCATTTCCTTCTCCAGTGGATTGAGGTAAGCAGAAGTTAAGTGACTTGCTCAGGGTCATACATCTAGTAAGTATCTAAGGCTGGATTTGAACTCGGGTCGCCCTCACTCCAGGCCCAGCTCTCTATCCACTGAGCTACCTAGCTGCATCCTAAAATTGATTAAATACGTATATTTAAGATACAGTGTGGCAAGATGGAAAGAGTATTGGGTGGAAGGTTTTTCATTCTTATTTTGCTCCCTTGGGCAAGCCACCATCTCTTGCTTCTATGTCACCTACAAGAAAAGAGTTTAGAAGGTCAGAAAATGTCATAAGAGAACAAAGCAATTTCACTACTAATGGGGAATACCACTTGGGGGGCCATTTCTTGGAAAACGTTTGTTTATTTCCAGGGGAGAAGAGGTGGATGGAGAGGAAAAGAAACGTGTGAATTTCTCCCTGAATGACGCAGCCTTTGTTTCTGCCTCCTATGGCGTTTAAACTGATGCCTTCATTCAGGAACTATCCACACATTTGGTTGTTCATTCCAAACAAAGAGGATGGACTGGTACTCAAGTTCTGCTTCAATGCCTCATCATAGCATGCTAGTGACCCGTGTTCTCGAGGGTTCTGTAAATGAATCGTAGGCTTTGTCTGGTCAGACTCACAGAGGTTGAAGACTGGGAGGATCTCAGTGGCTAGTCCGTACACTAAATGAGCTCCCACTATCATTTACCTGATAAGTGGTTATCCAGTCTCTGTTTGATGCCTTCTAAGGAGAGGAAACTCAAAGCACTTTGGAACAGCTCTGATAATGTCAGTTCTTACTGACATTAGGCCAAAACTTGCAAATTCTGCCTTTGCAGGTTGGAACCTTCTCTGCTACTTAGAACTGTCCCTGGTCCTGCTCTCTGGACCTGAGTGGCACAAGTCTGTCTTTATCTAGCTGGCTGGACCATGTGACTCTAGCTTCCCCTTGGGTCTTGAGGCTAAAAGATTCTGCCCTCGGTTCTCAGGGCTACCTTGACAGCTCCATGCTGGGGAGTCCATGCTACTCACACGTGCCTCTGTCAGAGTACCATTAATGGCTCCAGGACTGGAAGATGGATGTGGCTTTTCTTATCCCCTACCTTTTCTTAGCTCTTCTGATGTTCTTTCTTCTACTCTTCCATTTCCTTTTTTCCTCTCTTCCTCTTATTCCTTCTTTCTCACCAGCCTGTTCTCTGCTCCTTTTTTCCATGATAATTTGAGTCAACGAAGTCACCACATGATGATTGAGGCCTTGTCAGTCATCCTTCACGGGTATGAAAGGGTCAACAGCTGTCTAGGCCCAGGAAATAGCCTTGAACCTCCCAATGAGGAATAAATGGGTACATCCACTTTCTTCTTAGGGAGGAGCAAACTAATCCTCAATTCCTTTTAACCTCAGCAGGTTGATCAGGATTGCGCCCTTTGAAAGACTGATACTTTCAGCCCCAGAGAGCTCCCTCCACCACTGGTCTAGGGAATTTCCTGATGAAGAAACTCCTTGTTTCATAATAAATCACAATCACCTCTTATGTAACAGGAGTTTGGTGCATGCTCAGATTACCCAAGATGGAAGCATCCATTTGGGAGATGCCAGGGACCATCTTCTATGAGATGGGAGACCTGGTTCTTACACGGATATTTTGCATTGACCTACCTTGTGGTTGGAACCAGCCTTTTCCCATTGGCTACATGTAGCCACAACTGCCTGAATCTTTAAAGTTATCTGACTGGGACATTCTTACTCTCTCTTTCCTGTGGTATGAAGGACTCATTCAGTCACAATGGAACAATCTAGTGTGAAGATAAACTCTGAATTCTCCAAAGAGGAAATTGGAACAGTGGAAGCTAATAAGATAATTAAATGTACAAAAAAAGAGAATGAATATAGAGGGCAGAATGAACCAAAACTAGTCAGGCAGGCAGAACACCAGACAAGGCAGTTGTCATGAAACCCCAGGGAGAAGAGGAATTCCTAAGAGGTGGCAAAATAGTATAAATAATATATATATGTATATATACATATATATATATATAAATGTAAATATGATAGTATAAAATGCTACATGGAGGTCAAGAAGCAACAGGACCAAAAGAAAAGGCTGTTATTAGACTTACCCATAAAAAAGTCACTGGAGACCTTGGAGAAAGTAGTTTTATTTGAGGGGGTGTAGAGAGAAGTCAAATTACAAAGAGTTTAACAATAGACAGGAATAGACTCTGATGTGAATTTAAGTTTCAACAAGTGGAAATTAGTTTAGACTTGTCAGGAGCCAAAGTATCATTCTGATCAGCATGGCATTCAATCAGCCCTTTCTTTGCTTAGAACTTCTTTTTAATAATAATCATCTTTTATTTTCAAATAACTCTGGAAGCTACAAGTTAATGATGCTTCACGGACTGACTGTCAGGTCATATAAGATTTCCCATCAAGAACATTGTTTATCTCAGGAGAACTCTACCCCCCCCCCCCCAAACAAAACAAAACAAAACCAAAAACAAAACAACACAAAACAAAAAAACCCAGCAAACTAAACAAGTCCAATGATTTCTCTAGTCACTGAAGTTCATAATTTCAGACTTTTCCATGGCTCTGCTTTTTCTTATCTCCTCCCACCTCCATTGTCTAATCATTTACCAAGTCTTGAATCAATCCTCCCTCCAACTCTCTGTTACGTGTCACATTCTTATAACTCATGTCGATCCACCCTTATTCAGACCTTCATCCTTTCCCACAGGGATCTATTGTGATATTCCATTGCTGGTCTCCCTGGCTCCAGTATTTCCTGTCTTCAGTCTGTCCTTCCCACACCTGCCAAATAAAGTCTAACCTTGTCACTCCTGGACCAGAAGCTTAAGTGGCCCCTTCTTGCCTCAGGCATGAAACACTAACTTATTTTTGACATTGAAAGCTCTTCACAATCTTGTTCCAATATACCCTTTCAGGCTGGCTGACTGCACCCTACTCCCCATCACAAAAGTTTATAGTTCACTTGCTCTTTTGAGTCTGGGGTCTATGCTATCTCTAGGTTCTGTGCCTGGTACCTACAATGTTCTTTCTCTATCTCATTTCAACCCAGGTTCTCCTGGAAATCGTTCATGAGTTCATGCTGTCCCCCCCTTCTTGAAATTACTGTGTATTTACTGTGCACACCTCTTGTATTAATCTGTGATTGAATCATTCTTCCTCCTCCCCACCCCCACCCCTCAACCCCTCTAAGTTTCTTGAAGGAAAAGACCATTTTGCTTTCATATCCTCTGTTACACTGTTACCATCCAGATTGATTTTTTTTTTGACTAGGTGAAAGATACCATTTGTTGCCTCATTTCTTCTAGCCTTAATCATTGAATGGGTGTTGCCTCAAACTGAGACCTATTAAAGATCTTAGCTTAAAAAGGCTAAGGTCTCCCATTGCATCCAGGGACATCTTGAGTTGTCCTGATCTATATCTCACCACTGGACTTGGATGGCTCTGGAGTAGAAAGTGAGACTGGAAACTTTGCATAGCCCTACTTCACTTAAATCCAATTCACTTGCATGTCATGGTATCACTTCCTCTTTGAGAACAAAGGACAGGGGTGGCCAGGTGGCGCAGTGAATAGAGCACCAGCCTTGGAGTCAGGAGGACCTGAGTTCAAATCTGGCCTCAGACACTTAACACAAAAAACTAGCTGTGTAACCTTGGGCAAGTCAATGTTGCCCCCTTCAAAAAACAAAACCAAAAAAAAAAAGTATCTGAGAACAAAGGACAAAACGCAACAAGGACAATAAAAAACAACTCAACAATGTAGTAAACTGGAAAAGGGAGGACCTGTGGATCTCCTTCCCTCAAGCCCTGTGTCCCAGAAAAAATGAGCTTGGGTTTTAGGAGTAGGGAGTAGAATTCTAGATCTGGGAACTCAAGCCATGAGGACCTTGGAGCTGAGTCCTAGGTCAGATGTTACAACCAACCCAGCAGGGAATTCTAAAGAAGCCAGGAACCCTGGATAAAAGTCTATGGAAAGCGTTGGTGGGATTACTGCTGTGTAGGAACTGAGCTCGATATGGACCTAATGGCCCTCTACTTCCTCAGAGGTGGGGGTAGAATTAAGCCCCTGAGGTGGTGGGGGTGGGGAGATGTTCCTATGTTTGCTTTGCTATACCTTTCAAGCAAATATTCCTTTGTAAAAGTTAATCTGTTAGTGAAAATGGGGTTTCAGAATCTCTAAAATTGGAAGAATGGAACCAGTGGAGGCTTCAGTCAATGGCAGAGGAGAGAGACTGAAGAATCCTAGGAGAGAGACGAGATATCATAAAACACCTGGCTTTGGGGCACTGGGGCCAGAGAATCACTGTTACCTATTTGTCCCTTTAAAATTCGCAAAGCACTTTGCATAAACTCATCTTATTTGATTCTCATGACTCCCTACCTAGGGAGGTAAGTATGACTATTATCCCCATTTTGCAGATGAGAAAGTTGAAGATAAGAAGGCCTAAATCACTCATCCAGATTCACACAGTAACCATAAAACCCAGGTCTTCATGTCTCAAGATCCAGTGTTTTGTTCAATATGTCACAGGAGACCACAGTACTAAATGGTGCTGCTGAAAACCTCCCTGAAGTTCATATATATAAACTCCCTCTCCTTTTCCCTCTTACTCTTCCTCTCTGTTTCCTTTTCCTGATAGTTGTATTTATTTATATTTGTATTTGTATATTTATATTTGTATATGTATATAAAGTACACATACTCTATACATTTACATATGTGTGTGTATATACACACATATGTATATGTGTGTATATATATACATATATACACACACACATATGTAGATGTGTGTATACCCATAACCAAGCAGTCTCCCACTCCCTCCATTACCAGAATTATAACCAAAGCAAACCATGATATTCCATTTTTCCCTATGTACTATTCAAGCTATGTTCTTACTGGGGCTTCTTTCATTCCTTTTAAGGCTTCCACTGATGTTTACTTTGACCTGATTTCATTTATAGAAAGCTACTATCTATATCTATAGAAAGTTGGGGGTAGGGAGAGAAGTAGAATGTGTTTTGCCCTTAGCCTCTACCAGGAACAACCTTGGTTATTTATATCCAATTGATTTCACTCTTTCAGGGTGTGTGAAAATAAACTTTAAGATACTTTGATCAATGAAGGGGAATATAATTATGCTGCACTAGTTAGACCTTAGAGCATTATTTACATTTTAAAACTCCTTGAGTAAAGTCCTAGTTTTTTGATTCTTTGAATAAGCCAAGGACATTAAATAATGAGAGAAGAATAAGATGATGAAGACAATGATGATTCACAGACATTTCTTAAAGGCTTGCAAAGAATTTCACCTGAATTATCTGCTTTGATTTGGAATAGGAAAGGGATGGTCATTAAAATAACTTCCATCCACTAAAAATCTTCCTTCAAATATATTATCAGAGAGGGCACTTTCTGTTTTTTAGAAGCTCCCAGCTTGGGTTATTGAACTCTCGTCATAGCATTTGTTTCATAAAATAACTTCAAATCCCATGATTTTCATGCGTTAAACATGGCTTAATGGCTTCTGAAAGGTTCTCAGTTCCTTGTGCCCATGGTTAAAATGGAAAATTTGACTTTTTTTCCCCTTAAATGTTCTTTCCACAGCAGTGATTATTCTGTGGAAGTTTAGTAATACTATGATCTTTTCCATACAAAGATAAAATGAAAAATGATTTCTGTCCTGGAGGAATTTAAATTCTACTGGAGGCTTAAAAACCAAATTTTTTATTGATGCCTTTAACTTTTTATATATATTTTATGTATACCCACCTCTCCCATTGAGCCAGGTCTTATAGCCAAAACAAACCAGCAAACAGTTTAGCAAAAACAATCAACAGTGTGACAATGTATACAACATTCTGCCTGGTAGTACCCACTTATCAGATGAGAAGAGGAAAGCATTTTTATTATGTGTTTTCTCTCATTTCATTCTCCATTTTTCAGTTGCTCAGAGTTCAACTTTCTTTTAGTGATCTTTTAATTTGCATTGTTGCAGTCATTGTATAGGTATTTTCCCCTCTGATTTTCTCTTTTCCTCACTCTGTATCACTTCACAGAAGTCTTCCTTTGCTCTAAATCCCTCATTAAAAAAAAATCTTCCTGGAAAGAACTGATGGAGTCTGAATACAGAATGAAGCATATGATTTTTTACTTTCTTCCTCCCTCCCTTCCTTTCTTCCTTCCTTCTTTCTTTCCTTCCTTCTTTTCTTCCTTCTTTCTCTCCTGCAAAATTACTAACATGAAAATATGTTTTACATTATTGCACCTATATAAGATTGCTTACTGTCTCAAGGAGGGGGGAAGAAAGGTAGGGAGGGAAAGAATTTAAAACTAAAAATTTAAAGAAATGCTAAAAACTGTTAATTTTTTAAATGTAGTTGAGGGGAAAGTAAAATGTTTTAAAAATCCTCTTGGTTGCATACTATTCTTGTGCATAAAATTCTGACCATTAGAAAGCAATTGTAGGAAGTTCAAACTTAATATTAGGGAAGCAGAGCAGAGAAGAACCTGAGAACTACTTTAAGTCATACCCAAAGGAAGAAGGAGAGAAACTTAGAACTTAACAAAAAACGATTGTTTATACTTCTGTGTGTGTCCTTATTCTCTCAGTCCTCACTCATGTTGGCAGGTCGAGTAACCAGGGGGCAGATGACTAGTCCCCCCTTCAGGGTTTCAGGAGTAACCCTGAGGGTCTCTGGATTTGTACTGTCACCCAAGAGCCCCCATCTGGTATCCCCTAGCCCCTCCCCCCACCCCACGCATCAATCAACCAGCTTACATCAATTAGCTTTTACAAAGAGATATTCTGGACTTGGTTGCTGATGCTTGTAGCTCTGGTGACCTACTACAGTTACTGAATGGACCTTTGATAGCTCTTCTCACCTTTCAAAGATCATAAGGTCTTGACCTGTTCATTTCCATTTCTTCATACTCATTCATCTAAGATCAGAAAAGAAGAAACCCAAAAGAAACAGAGGAAATAGGAGTTCCATGTGACTGGATGGGAAAATAAGGCAGCCAATGTCCCTTCCAACTTGATAGATCTCAACAGTTGTCCTCCTTTAAAAGGGAGGAAGGAGGGGGACCAAAAGTGCAGTTCAAACCTTTTTACATGGACCCTTAATTTCAGTTCCTTAGCTAATTAGAAGGTTTTCTGTCTATACAATATGAAACTCTCAGTCCTCCATGGCTAGAAGTAGGCTCACCCAGCAGCCATTTTTTGGATTAGAAACAGATAAGAGATGTTGTGCACTGCTCCATATAACCCCCAAGGAAGGAGTGACATAATGCCTGCTTTAAGGACTGCCTTCTCATTAGATAATCATCATTTCTGCCCCCATTACAATTGTACAAAGAACAGTTTATACCTTCAGAAAAACAAATGAGCCCCTGGCAATGCTCCTTACTTAGATAAGCTGTCATAGATGTACAGAATATGGATAGATTTAATAAGGTTGCCTGGTTTTCTTATCTTAATTAATTTCTTCCAAATTGAATTTTTGCTATGAAGTAATCCTTAATCAACTCATGACATTTGGATCGAAATATATTGATTTAACCCTGGAATAAATCATCTCATTCTTTGTAGTGCACAGTTCAAAAGAAGGTCTTTAATATTCGCAACCAGACGTTAAAGGGATGCTCAGACTACATATCATCGAGTGACGTACATTTTGCCCTTACCAAAAGTCACATGAGGCTGTGGTCACATTCGGTTGTGACGCGGAACAAATGCTCCAATTAATCTCGGGGCAGAGGGACCGAGGCGCTGTCCACGAACCCATCTGGGCTCCTGCTCCTCCAGGGCTGGCTCAACTGAAACTTCACCATCCCTGTTGTCTGAGAAGGAAAACCTTTGTCTCAGGCTTGCAATTTGATCTCATTCTGTGGGGCTTTTTTCTTTTTCTTGTGCTAAATGCAAAACGGAATGCTTGGAAACAGCTTCAGTCGGTGACCCTGACTTCTTTACAAGGGCAGCTAAGCCAGAAAATTCTAAGGGAGACAGCTGTAGAAGCTTCATTCTGCTTATTATTATGAATAACACTTAAAAAAAAATGAGCCACTTTTGAAAGGTCTGTCCTGTTATCCCGGCACGGACGTCAGATTTGCTGCGCAAACAGCCCAGCTCACACAGTCCCCAGGGATAGTGGTATCATTAAACCATGCTGTAGTTACCGAACAAGGTGGAGAAAAACATTTGTTCCTTTACATTTGCTTGTGTGCTTAACTGAGAAAATCATTTCAAGCAACATATCAGCTCCTCTGTATATGGCATTTTTGAGGTCTAACCCCCCCCCCCCCGCCCCCTCGCCCCTGCTGCGTTGACTATGCCTGCCTTTGGATTTTCTCCCCTGTACGTCTTCTCTCTTGTTCTCCCTTTCCTTCCCCTATCCCTTAGCCCATCCTGATGGTAGCTATCCCTGGTATCCCAGGTAGCTATCACTGCCTCCTTGCCCTTGCCCTCCCTGAGAGCATGCACCAGACTGTTCTGACTTAATTCATTGCCCTTTGCCCTTGGGTCCCAGTCCTTGATTGTTAATCTGACAAACAAATCCAGGAGAAGGGATAAGGTAACGGTGAACTAATAGAAAGAACAATGGATTTATATTCTGAACACTGGGGTTCACATCCCAGCTCTATCATTTACTAACTACACAAAATGAGAAAAGTCATTTCCTGCAGCTTCCTGATATGCAAATCGGGAAATTACAGAGGCACTATTTACCTGGCAGGATTGTTATGAGGGATGAATGAAACAATGCTATTAAGTGCTTCATAAAATATAAAGTACCTCCAAAGGAATGCTATAAAAATGGGCACAAATAAGCCAATGTGTTTTTTTTTATCACTTTTAAGAAACCTGTTTGCATTTGAGAAGGGACCAATGTTTTAACAAGAGAAATGGTTTTAATGCTAGGAATTTGGGACATCATGGTTGGTAGACTTTTGATATCCCTTTGGCAACAATTCAAACTACCACTATTTAGGTGGCCAATTAGTCCTCTCCTGTCCTCACTTTGGTACCAAAGAATAAAATGTTCCTTCACCATATGAGACTAAAATGTGATATAACCTCCCTAAGTATATCAACCCTAAATTTATTAGTTTGGCTGGTTATCAAACACCTTAACCCTGTTATTCCTTCATTTTCCATCTATAGGTCTGAAATAATAATTGCACATCAGAGCCATAATTAGCATGTGGTGAGTAGGTCTTTGCCCCAAGTCACCACTAACCTACTGCAACTGGCTTTAACTTTCTGAAGGGAGGAAGATGCATCCTCTTGCTTTTTGCAAAGTTCAAAGTTCATAATTTTAATCAATGGACATAGACTTTCATTTTTGTCTTCACTTCCATTTCTCAAATCAGAGTATAGCCATTTCCCTGACTTTGTTTCCCTTCCCCTGCAGCAATTCATATAAATTTCCCCGTGTTTCTCTGAATTCTTCGCATCTGTCATTTCTTCTGTTGCAATAACATCTCATTCCATTTATATGCAGCAATTCTTTTCAGCTATTCTCTAAATGATAGGCACCTACTTTTCTTCCAGTTGCTGCTGCATGAATATTGCTGCTGTGAATGGTTCTCACAAGGCCTTTTCTGTCTTTGATCTCCTCAAGGTCAGTAGTGGCATTGGAGTGTCAAAGGATATGATCATTTGGTTAGAGGCTGTCACCAACAGCATTCATAAAAATCTGAGTCTCAGACATGTTAGCAATGGCTTCCTCTGAAGGTTAGAAGGCTTCGTTGGGGCTCACCATATTGGCCAGGAGTACAAGCTCCAGCTTCTTTTGTCCTTTGCCTCAGGCTAATGTTTTGACAAAGAGGCAGAGAGAGGATTTCTCCTGACCTTGACATAGTCACATATCTAGGCAGAGGAGACCACCATAGCTGAACAGAACCTGGAAGATCACATGATCCAATTGTCTTGTTTGACAGGTGAGGCCCAGAGGTAAAGTGATTCCCCGAAGGTCACATAAGTTTCTACTGCTGATGATTCTTTTCTTGCTTTTTCCATCCCAACATCGCTTTTATTTCTGATCCCCTTTCCTTACCCCTATCCAGCATGTGGAAAAGCCAAAATGAGAAACATTGGTGACAAAGAATTGGAAATCAATTGGGGAACGGCTAAACAAGTTGTGGTATATGAATGTAATGGAATACTATTGTGCTATAAGAAACGAGGAGCAGACAGACTTCATAATAACCTGGAGAGACTTACATAAACTGATGCTGAGTGAGGAGAGCAGAAGCAGGACAACTTTGTACACAATTACAGACACACTTGGGCTGGGTGAGATTCTTGGTGAGTCTACACTATTGACCAGATTTTAAGAATCTGAGCAATTTAATGGGGGGCTAGATAGACCTTTTATACAGAAATACTGTGGGAAGATCTGGATGTGGCCAATAGGCTGGGGTGACTCGAAGGCAAAGGAGAAGGGGTCCAGATGGAATTAAGGAGTAGCAAATAGCCTGGGGTGGGGCCAGGTGCAGACAATGGGGGCCACAAGGAAAGGGCAGTTGAAAGGATATTGACTGGGATGGGTGATGCCTCAAGGGAAAGTCAAAGACTTGGTTCAGGGGGTTTGGGGTATAGGTCCCAAAGACATGGACTTTTCCAGCATGAACTCCATTACCATCATTAGCCACATTATGAGAGAAAACACACATACAAAATAAGAAAAATAAAGAAAGTAAAAAAAAGTCTGCTTTAATCTGTACTCAGATTTCACAGTTCTCTCTCTAGAGGTGCATAGTATCGTGGGTGCTTTGGAATTATCTTGGATCATAAACAGGAGTACTGTATTACTGTATTCTATTGGAAAAAACAAAGCAGTAGCTAATAGATTATTAGCAGCTAGTTTACAATCATAGAGTAACATAGAGACTAGTACAGAGCCTACAATTTCAGCCCCTTAATTTCTAGGCCAATTTTTTTGAGTTTCTTCTTGGAGAGGTTCCAATATTTAAATGTTACTTATTTTTTTATGAAAACAAAATATTTTTTACTATAAATATTATTGCTTTTAAAATAACACGATGGCTCCAAGGAGATATTTAAGACAATCTGACTTTCCTTTGGTAATTGTTCAAGTGCTTCTGTAAATATTTATTTGTGGAACATGTGTCCTCTCTTGTAGTCTATTTATTCAAGGCATTGACTTTAAATTAGTTCTGGGTCAAAATAATAAAAGGGCTTCAATGTGAGAACTTTGAGTTGTCACAGTACTCTATTAGAACAGTTATGGTGTAATTAGAACAGGTTGAGGTGAAAAACACTAATCTTTCTTGACCATGGTATTTAGGAATCATCCAAGGATACTAAAAAATGAAATAATGGGAATTTTCCATACTAGGATGCTTAAATGGCCTGCAGGACAAAATACAGTACCGTGGTTTTCAAACTTTTTTGTCTTATCCCTTTATGTTGTTAAAAGGGCAGCTAGGTGGCACAATGGATAGAGAATTGGGCTTAGAATCTGGAAGACATCTTTATGAGTTCAAATCTGGCCAGACACTTGTTAGCTATGTGACCTTGGGCAAGTTACTTAATCCTGTTTGTCTCAGTTCCTCATCTGTAAAAATGATCTGGAGAAGGAAAAGGCAAATCACTCCAGCATCTTTGCCAAGAAAACCCCAAATAGGCTCAGGAAGAGTTGGATGGGACTGGAACAACAAATGTTCTTAAAAAATATTGAGTTTTGTTTTTGTGGATTATACTTATTGATATTTATCATATTAGAAGTTAAAATACTTTAGTATTATTATAAAATATTATAAATAAGTATATAAATATTATTAAAATAACTTTGACTTCATGGACTGCCCTAAAAGTCCATGGGGACTCCCATTTTGGATGACACTTTTGGACCAGACTTTGAGAACCACTGGTTTGGAGTCAGGAAGACTTGAGTTTAAATCTTATCTTAGACAATAGTTGTGTAACCCTTGACTTAATTTTCTCAGCCTCAGCTGTCTCATAGGCAGAGTAGGAATAATAATAGCACTTGATTTAAAGGGTTGTTGTGAAATTCAAATATATGAGATTTTATAGATATAGATATAGATACATAGACATATAAAGAACTTTGCAAAACTTAAAGCTGTCTACAAATGTCTGGTTTTATTGTGAAAGGAGAAAACAAATAGAATATTTATTGCTCACTAAAGAAATAACTAGAAATTTTATGCTGCCTGTGGGTTAAAGTTTATGACGGCCATTTATATTTTGTGAGATCTTTTAAAAAACACTTAAGAGTGCCCTACACCATTTATTTACATTGGGACTCTGAAGTGGCATTTGTGTTTAATTGCCTTGAACTCAGAAAAGACGTGACTGTATCTAGCTGCTCCCCTGAATATTACCAAGGCTAGGCTTTTTCCCTACCTAACACAAGTAGGCTGATTCCCATTGGCTGTTTGGCACTAATCTCTTTAACCAGTAGATTCTTTCACCACAGTTTGATCTCAACCCTCTGGGCTGTGATTTTAGACAGGTGTCCTAAGCTCTGCTGGGCATTTCCCTGAACCCAAGCATCCTGCCTTCAAAGATCTTCCTTTCTCCTTCTCTTTGGGAATCAGAACTAGAAGTGACTGCAGCTAAGAGTACTTCTTTGTCACTTGGAAACATTGCAATGAAAGGTATGGAGATTAATTTAACAAAGAACATCTACTGTAGCACTTGGGGGTAGATTGAGGGTCTTTTAAAAAAAAGTTTGCATGTGCTAATATCCCAATCAGCAATTTTATAAGGGATCCTAATCATAATTAATTTATCTTAAAGGCAAGAGGGAGCCAAGGAAACTTCTTTTTTTTAATATTAATTTTATTTATTTACTTTTAATTTACAACATTCAGTTCCATAATCCCTTGAGTTCCAAATTTTCTCCCCTTCTCTCTCCTTCCCCCTCCCCTCCATGGCCCGTGCAATCCAATATAGGTTCTACAAATACCTTTGAGTTAAATATTAGTCAAGTTGTAAAGAAGAGTTATAGCAATGGAATGAAAGAGAAAGAAGGAATGAAACAAAACTAAACACAAAAGAGAGAGAGCAAGTGGTTTGCTTCAATCTGCATTCAGACTCTGTAGTTCTTTCTCTGGATGTGGATAGCCCTTTCCATCATGAGTCCTTTGGAGTTGTCTTATAACCTTGCATTACTGAAAGGAGCCCAGTCTATCAAAGTTAATCATCACAGACATGATGTGTCCATAATTGTGTACAAAGTTCTCCTGGTTCTGCTCTTCTCACTCAGCATCAGTTTATATAAGTCTCTCCAGGTTATTATGAAGTCCGTCTGCTCCTCATTTCTTATAGTACAATAGTATTCCATTATGCTAATATATCATAAGTTGTTTAGCCATTCCCCAGTTGATGGACATCGAGGGAAACTTCTTGAGAAGGGAAGTGCTTTAGTAATATCAATTTGGCAGGATGATATATATACACATATATATATCAATTGTGGAAGATGAATTGGAAAGGAGACTGGAGGCAGGGAAATCAATTAGGAGACCATTGTAAAGGTATAGGGCAGAGAGGATGAGGAACTGAATCTCAAAATTTTTCTGCTGTACCAGAATGCATTGCTTTAGTAGGATTATCTATAATACCTTTAGCTCTGCTATTATCAGTCAACAATAATAGCTCATCTTTCTTTAGTGTCTTAAGGTTTATAAAGTACTTCATACATATCTCATTTGATTCTCATCCTAGGATTCTCATTTTACAGATAAAAAAACAGGGGGCCAGAGTGGTCCTACAACTTAGACACTACTAGTTAGTGTCTAAGCTGGTCTTCCTAATTCCAAACCCACGGCTGCACCTGCAAGGTCTTTGTCCCAGTCATCCAATCACAGGATTGGAAGGGACCTTGGTGCTAACTGGATCTATTTTCCTATTCAGATGGAACCCCCATTTATAGTATCAGACAGATGGTCATCTAGTCTTTTTTTTTTTGAGGCATTTTTAAAATTTCAATTTTTTGGATATGGCTAACATGAGAATTTATTTTGCTTGGTCACACACATTTGTAATGGGAGAAAAGGAAGAAAATAGTTCTGAATTTCCAGAAATATATTCAAGTGTCACATATTATATTCTACAGCAATATGAAAGCAGTAACTAAATAGTTTCAAATCAGCAGTATCATTGCTAATGAAAAAGAGGACAACCAGTTGCCATATTTGTAATCTTTATCATTTGCCATAAACAAACTCCATTCCCTGGTCAACACTGCCTGACTACCGTTCTCTGCACTAGTATGTAAAGTATTTTAGAGTCGAGATTAAAGTCTCAGTTTTGCATTTGTATCTCTGGCATTTTAGTCTTTCCTTAATGGAGAACTCGCTCTGTCAGGAAATAGTGTCCTTTCCTGGAAAGTTTTTCCTTATATTGTGTAGAACCTTCCTTCTCTCTCTCTCTCTCTCTCTCTCTCTCTCTCTCTCTCTCTCTCTCTCTCTCTCTCTCTCTCTCTCTCTCTCTTTCTCTCTCTCTTTCTGCTTTTTGGAGAGGGGAAAGTTCGGCAACTTGCCCAGGGTTATGCAGCTAATAAATGTGTGAGATTGGATATGAATTCATGACATCCTGGCTCCAGGTTCACCACTGTCTTGTACCACACAGCTGCTTCATGTTGGTAGTCTTGCCTCATGATTCTCCCCCAATTAATTTCTACCCATGAATGAATGGATTTGAGGCTATTTAAAATCTCCATTCTACCACTTAATACATTCAACATCCTTCCCAGATTTGAAGCATTTGCAGATTTGACAAGCACACCTTTAATGTGTTCTTCACCCATTACAATATAGAACAGAGCATGACCAAGAATAGAATCCTGCATCCTGACATGAGACCTTTTTCCAGATAATAGCAATTCCTTAACCAACACTCTCTGGAGCTGGTTGTTCCCCCGGTTGTAAATGTACCTAATTAAGCAATCAGCCACATTCCCCAATTTTATGTATACGAAGTTTTCAGATGCTCTACTGAAATCAAAACTTCCTATGATTACAACATCCTTCTAATCTGCCAACAGACTGACATTATTAAAAAAAGAAATGAATCTAGTCAGATGTTTGGCACGATATTAAGAAAAAACATCTGGATGATTGACTGCATCTTAAAACTTGTCATTTAAAAATAGAGCTAATGTTATTTTTGAAACTTCTACTAAAGGGATAAACCATAGCATGGGGAAAAGACTTAGAAATTCCATCCCTCACCTATGGTCTGGAGTCATATGGCCAGCCTCCTAACTGAGTTCTCTGTCTCCAGTCTCTCCCCACTCCAATTCATGCTCACACACCTACCAGGTTGGTAAATACCAACTAAAGCATACCATGAGAGACCATGTCTCTCTTTTCCTCAAGTTTCAGTGGCTTCCTATTGCCTCCAGGATAGAACAGAAACAGCTTTGGATCCAGCTTGTCTTCTCAGGTTACTACTACATTACTCCCCAACCTCCATAGAGTAATATGAACTAAATGCCCTTTTATTTTATGACTTATCTATCTGTAAGATGGGCATGATGACATAGGGTACAGGCACACGATGGAGAGTCTATTAGGGAGGAAGGGATGGTCAGCTAGGTGGCACAGGAGATACAGCCCTGGACCTGGAATCATTAAGACCTGAGTTCAAATTTGACCACAGATACTTACTAATTTTGACCCTGGGGGAGTCATTTAATAACCATTTTCCTCAGTTTCCTCAACTATAAAATGGAGATAATGATATCACCTACCTCTCAGGGTTATGAGAGCAAATAAGATGGTATTTGCAAAATGTTTAGTATATAGTAGGTGCTATATAAGTGCTTATTTCTTCCTTTCCCTATATTGCTGTGTTTAAGGATAATTAAATTTAAGATTTTTTTTTCCAAATCCATGTTAGGAGTTCCTAGGGAGGAATTCTTCTACCTGGCAAATTCTTCTATTAATGGTAAATTACCACCATCTCTGCAGTTTGTAGTATTAGAGAGAGTTGCCTAAGGGCAGGGAATCCAGGTTCACAAAGCCACCCTGTTGCCAAGGTCATGCTTGAACTTAGCTCTTTCTGCTTCCTAGGCACGCTCTCCAGCTACTAAAGAAAGTTGCCTCATAAGAAAATTTTTTGCAGTGGAGGGGGTAGCAGGGTGGTTTGTCATGGAAGGTGCACTGGGCTTGAAGACAAGAGGTTGTGTTCTCGTTTTCACTACTGGATACAGAGTCAAAAATGAGATAGATCCTACCCTCGGGGAGTTTACATTCCAGTGGGGGTTTGAATGAATGAAGGAATTTGATAAGCACTGAGATACATGTAGGTGATAAAAATACAAACGGCAAGATGTTGCTTTCAAGAAACTTACATTCTTATGGGAGAAAAACCAATAACAGAAAGTTGGAAGTGGGGAATATGGGGGAGGGAGATGGTTTGGAAATAGCTAGAAATAGCTAGATACATAGCCAGGAAGTGCTTTGTAAAGCTCACCTCTGACAGCCCAGAATCTCAGGTTCTGATAGAAGGGAGAATAGGGAGAATGTGTGAGCATAGGAGACCAGTGGTTTGGAAATGTGCCCCAGGTGGCATAGCATCAGTAGGCAGATAACTCAGATAGTAAATACAAGATAATTCGAGACAGGTGTGGCAGGGTCAGCAGAACTTTAACCTTTTCAATGCTTATAATATACATATAAGGCTATAGTGATACTTAAATTTCTGTAATTGCAAATGTCCTTCCTTATTCTGCATAATGCCAATGCATGAAAATTGCATGTTATAGAACTCCCTGTGCATTCACACATTTATATGAAGTTAGTAAGGCCTTGTCAAGATCTTTATTCCCCTTTTCCTACAAAAGTTGCCCAAGGGAAGAAACAAAGAAATAAACACTTCTTTGATCCCTTACTTGAGAACATGACATAAAGTCACTCTCCTGGCACTTGACAAATGGTTGGCTTTCCATCCAAGAAGTGGTGGTTGTCCCTTGCTTTTTGTTCTCAGCATTAAAAGAAGCCCCGCCCTTCTTTGCCCAATAATAATTTCAGAGATAAGTGTTAATCAGAGTCCATCTGGGTCTTGGGACCTGGAGTCATGGATAAAGCCCTCCTCTTCCTTGCTGTCCTGTTGGGTCAATCAAGGAATTCTGCACTGCTAGATTCTCATTTGATCAAATCCAGGGATAGCCACTTCACCAGTTTCCTCAACTATAAAATGAGAATATTAATAATACCTATCTTGTTGTGAGGATTGAATGTTATAATAATTGTAAAGTGTTCAGCACTGGTACAAGTTAATTGCTATTATTGGTAGTAGTAGTAGTGCTAGTAGTGGTAGTGTATCTAGCACAGTGCTTGGTCCAGATTAGGTACTATATAAATATTTGTTGCTGCTATTAGAAGTAGTAGTAGCAATAGTAGTAGTAGTGGTAGTGGTAATAAAACATTTAGCACAAGGCCTGGCACAAAGTAAGCTCTGCATAAATGTTAGTTATCATAAAAATAACATGTGGGACAGTAAAGACCCTTGCCCAAATTAAACTCAGAAGCTTCTTAAAGTAGAAAGTAGAAAGGAGTTTATTATGATCTCGAGAGAAAGGGCATCCCCAATCTGACAAAGGGCCAGAAGGCAAAAGCATGATTATATAGCCCTAACGTGGGAATTCCATACCCTTCCAACTGACCCATCTTACCATTGGTTGGTAAGGCAAGCTCACAATTTTCTTACTAGTGCCAGCCCATTGGCTCAAAGCAATCTCAATCCATTATTATGATTATTACTAGTGAGGTTCTAATTTTGTTAGATAACATACATAATACATGAGGTTCACTAAGCAAGCACAGTAACAACCCCAGAATACTGAACCCCCTTCAGTCCAACCTAGATATGTCCTTATCTGGGCCTGATTGGTCAAATCCACTTGCTGCTGCAAGCTCCTTTTATTCTATATTATTTCATTTTTAATGTTATCTAGGAGTTCTCTGGGAACTGGAAACCCAACTTCTTCCCAAGGCTACTGCCTCAATTCTCCCCAAGGTACTGTCTGGTACTTTCTATCAGTAGTCTTGTTTCAGCAATTCTTGTAGTTCTGTAGAAACTTAACCCTTTGCTACCTCACATTACCATTCCTTTTCCCAAACTAAAAATGCCTCTAATTGGCCTCAATGGTTAATTTAATCAATTGTATTAATATCCAATAGCTCTTACATTACCTTGAAATACACAATGACCCCCATATAAATGGGGAAACGATACTGAACTTAGTTACAAAGTATAAAGAAGAAATAAGAATCTAATAGGATATTCAGAATGGGGAAACTTCACTGCAAGTTATCCCTCACAATTATAATAATAATTATTATTTATAAAGTGCTTATCATAGTACCTGGCAAGTATGTGGTAGGTGCTTAATAAATGCTTGTTCCCTTCCTCCCCTCCCTTTATTCTTACCCTACTCAACCAAATAGTATTCAAAGATCCCAAAGCGTAGCTCTCAGAGCAGAGGTAGCAGCTAACATCTTTCTCTCCATGAATCATCATTCTAGATTCCCAGAAAAGGAGGAAGCATCTCTAAGATAGAGTTCTTATACAGAAGGGAAAGCTTGAGGCTACCACACCATGGAAAATCTGGCCAGATTTTCCTGTCTCTAAGCAGCTCTAAAGACTACCATTGGACATTGTGGGTCTGGTGTATGGTTTTCTTTTTCCTGAGTGTGGATGCTGACATATAATTACTTGTTTGGAGAGGCATTTATGCCATATGAAGGAATTGAAATGCCAATGAGAAACTGATCAAGGCTCTACATCTTTTTCAAACTCATGGAACCCAAGGAGGCGGACTTTGCTTCAAGTGCTTCAGGGAATAGCTCTCATTTAGCAGGAGAGTGAATTAGGACTCAGTTAAGGCCTATAGAGTAGATACTGTAAGTGGATAAATGTTCTGGAAGTCAGTTGGAGGTACATTCCAGGTAAGGGTTACAAATTCATACAAGTGAGAAATACAGTGTTGAATATGGCAGGTGGCTAGTAGTCCTGTTAGATCAAAACATAGAGTATCAGAAGGGATTAAATGTGAAATAAAATGGAAAAGGGAAATTACAGCCAGCTTATGGAGGGCTTTGAAAGCCAGGAAGAGAAATTTATGTTTTTTTTCCCCAAAGATCATGGGAAACTACTGAAGTTTTTGTGTAAGGGAGTCACATGGTCAGATCTATGCTTTAAGAAGATTATTTTAGTAGTTGTGTGGAAGATGGATTAGTCAGGGGGGAGAGTGGAAGCAGAGACACCAATTAATAGACTATTATGGTATTTTAGGTGAAAGTTGTTGAAGGCCTGAATTAGATAGAATAGTAGTCATGAGTGGAGAGATGGCACTGGATGTAAGAGATTTTGTAGAAATTGAACTGATAGGGAATGGCGATTGATTACTGGACCTTGCACAGGAAACGCCATTCCCTTTGGGTATTCCATTGTGCCTTTGTTCCCTATACCTAGAATGCCCTCCTGCTACACGTCTGACTTTTAGAATCCTGGGCTTTCTTTAGGATTCAGTGAAAGGGGAGCAGCTAGGTGGCACAGTGGATAGAGCATTGGCCCTGGAGTCAGGAGGACCTGAGTTCAAATCTGGCCTCAGACACTTGACACTACCTGTGTGACCCTGGGCAAGTCACTTAACCCCAAATGCCTTTCAAAAAAAAATAAAAAAAACAGAAAAAGAAAAAGAAAACCAAAAAGATCCAGTTAAAGGGTCACTTCCTACAGGAGACCTTTCCTGGTGCCCCCAGTTTCTAGCTCCATTGCCTCTAAGATTGCCTTTTTACCTCTTTTTCTATCCTCAGTGATTAGCATTATGCCTGGCATATAGAAATTATTAATAAATGTTCAATTACTAACTTCAATTACTAATTAATTCAATTACTAACTTCTATCTATTCAGTATTTATCTTGTATATTCTGTTGTCTACATGTTGTCTTCCACAACAGAATGTAAACTCCATAAGGGCAAGGAATAATTTTGCTTTTTTTATATCTGCAGTACTGAGTATATGTAACACCTAACATATAGTTGTTCAATTGTGTTTTTCAGTCATGTCCCACTCTTTGTGGCCCCATTTGGGGGTGGTTTTCTTGGCAAAGATACATTTCCTTTTCTAGCTTATTTTGCACATGAGGAAATGGAGGCAAACAGGGTTAAGTGACTTGCCTAGGGTCACACAGCTAGTAAGTGCCTGAGGCCAGATTTGAACCCAGGAAGAACCCTAACTCCGGGCCCAGCACTCTATCCACCATGCTAACTAGCTGGTACACAATAACACTTAAGGAATGCTTGGTGATGAGAGAGGGAAACATCAAAGATGACTTTGAGTTGGCAAATCTAAATAATTTAGAGGGGGATGTTGACTCCCTCAACAGGAATGCAAAAGTTTGGAAGAAGAATTAATGTTCAGGGTGTGACTGAGTGAATACATATGATGAGTTATATTTTAAACATGCTAAAATTGAAATAGAGCAGCTGTGGGGAGCAGTGGATAGAGAACACAGGACCTGGAGTTAGAAGGATCTGAGTTCAAGTCCAATCTGAGACTCTCACTAGCTATATGACCCTGGGTAAGTCACTTCATCCTGTTTTCCTCAGTTTTCTCATCTATAAAATGAGCTGGAGGAGGAAACAGCAAACTACTCTAGTATCTTTGCCAAGAAAACTCAAAATGGTGTCATGAAGAGTCAGACAGACAGATAGACAACAAGAACAAGACAGGCATTGGACTAAGCACTAAGGATGGTTAATAAAAAGAAAACCAGTCCTTGTCCTCAAAGGTCTTACAATTTAATGGGTTTGGTTGTTGTCCTTGAAGAGGACCCAAATGACATCACTATGTCAGGGTCAATGTACAGTGTGTCTGACTGTGACTAATCAGACCAATAGGAGCTCGGGGAAGTCTCTGCCACAATGGGGGGAGATAATATACAAAACGGGGGGAGGAAAAGGGAAGAGGAATAGGGGAGAACACCAGGGAGTACTGGATGTAGGGGCATCTTTTTTTCTGTGGAGTTGAAAACCAGACAGACCAGTGAGTCAGAAAGTCCAGTTTCTGCCATCTAAAAGGGAAGGCATTGACAGGAGCTGGGTACTCCACCCTCAAGTCCTCCAATCAGAGGCTAAGGGAGATAGTGTCAGTCATGACTTGAGTTAACTGGCGTGATGATGAAATGAAAGGTTATGTGCTTAACCTAGGAGAGATTTCTTGTTCTGTGGGGGTGAAACTGGGCAGAGCAGCAGATTCAGAGTGGATTGGGACTGTGCCTGAGATTGTAGAATGAGGCCAATTTCGGACGGTCAAGTAGGAGGATGTCAAATCAGCACAGATCAAGAGATGGAATCAGAATGAGGAAAGGCTAAGCCAACCCTGCAGTGTCCAAGGCCACGTAGAATCTAGGGTTGCTATTGACAACAGTCAAGGCCAGTGTGATGGTTGGAGGTCTCTCACCCAAGGTGATTCAGGGAAAGCTGAAGGTTTGAAAATTCTTAAATGTCCATGGAAGTGGGAGTGCCTCCTGTAGGAATTCTTATTATCTCCCTGGGTATTGACCAGTAGGTTTTGGAGTTCGGGAAAGAACTGTCTATGGGGAACTTTAAAAATTTGATTAGAAATCTGTGTGCACTTCTGGAGTTTTATTTCTGAATTTGTATATAACTCCTTTTCCTTGTTAATTAACCACAGAGAGTGTACCTATGTGGCCAGGAATATATGGTAGCAGTGGGAGAAGAGGAATGGGGAAGATGCCAGAATTAGGTATATAGTCCCAATGGCAGAGGTAGAAGAGGGAAAAGGAAATAGAGATTGGGTGTAGCATGTATTTGAATATAAGAAGCCAAGCATGCTTAGGGTCAAGGAGTTTTGTTGCCTTGCAATGAATTTTAGATAGCAGGGAAGTTTAGAAAAGAGTAAAGGATGATTAAGGCAAGGTCTCTTGGAGAAGTTCCAAGGAGGATTTGGAATCCTGTGCTAGGATTTGCCCTGGAGCTCTAAAAGAAGCTACAGCAGGTGAGAAAAAGTATCCGACTTAAGATATTTAGCGTTTGACCTTGAGAAATGCCACCCACACAACGTGGTTAAATGAATGGAGTGAATAAATGAATGGAAAAAAATCAATTAGGTACTAAATTATGTGCCAGGCACTGTGCTGAAGATGCAGAAATGAAAAGAGATAGCCTCTACCCTCAGGGAAATCTCATCCAGAGAAAGGAATTTTGGCCAGGGAAGTCACAGGGTGGTGAGTGGATGCTTAGGAAAGTCAGCTGACAAGCCCTTTCCAAACTTAATACTACTCCAGAGCAAGAGGTAGAAAGTGGGGGGTGGAGAGGTTGGAAGGGAGTCTGTGAGCTTTCTCAGGCAGGAAGTCTAGATGGATGGCCATGAAGATGATTGATGGTTGTAAAGACAAAGCATGGACTGAGCTGTGAAGATGAAGTATGGTCTGGAGTCAGCTAGTTAGACAGAGTTCTCAGAATGGACTAGTTCATGCTCATTGGGTCACCAATCAAGATGGCTGGTCCTCTGGGCAAGAGTCCAGAGATGAATAGATTAACTTTCTCAGAGACTGGGGGTGTGGATTCTGCAATGGAAAGACTAACCTATACCTTAAAATGAATCCTTAATACAAAATACCCAGCAAGTGGCCATCTAGACTCTGTTTAAGGGCCTCCTTTGGATGGGAAACACTACCTTTGGAGGCAGCCCATTCAACTTATGAATTGCTCTCTAATCATTAGAATTCCCAATCCAGCCCCCTTTCCACTATACCAAATGGCCAGCCTTAAAGTGGAATTCCTTTATGAGAAATGAAAAGAGTGGGTAATTCAGACTTGACTTCTGTAGCAGGATGTGCAACTGAAATGTTTGCCTATATGAGCCCCTCTCCCTCTTGTTTGTACTTCAGGTTTTATCTACCAGAGTAAGGATGGAGGAGAGTGCATCCTCTGCTTTTTACCTTAAAACCTCCTATTCTTTCTTCTTACTCCTTGTTACTCATTTATTCCTCCCATGGGAATATGCAGGCTCTACCATTTAGAGCAGTATTGTAATTTCTAATGGCATAATCCCATTAAAAACAAAGACAAAAAAGACAAAATAAAAGTGTCCTACTTGTAATTTCTGTTCAGAGAATACAGCAGTCTGTTTCTGGAGGAGTCAAGAAATGAAATTACTGATTTAAATTCTCCCGTGGTTTGAAGGGGTTAAATTCAATTGTATAGAGTTGCTTGAGGCAAAGATGTTATAAACCAGAATGGGGTAAGGATTTACTTCAGCCTATACCCCTTTCAGATATTGGCAGTCCCATGCCCTTCAAGATATGAAGGGGTATAGGAATATACATACCACACACAGGTGAGAGAGAGAGAGAGAGAGAGAGAGAGAGAGAGAGAGAGAGAGAGAAAGAGAGAGAGAGAAAAGGAGGGAGAAAGAGAGGGAGGGAGGGAGAGAGGGAGGGAAGGGAGAGAGGAGGGGAGGGAGGGAAGGAGGGAGGGAGGGGAAGGAGGGAGAGAGAGGGAGGGAAGGAGGGAGAGAGAGAGGGAGAGAGAGAGAGAGAGAGAGAGAGAGAGAGAGAGAGAGAGAGAGATGGGGATGGACATGGTAGAAGTTGTCTTAACACATATAGGAGAGAAAGGTTAAAAAGTTTTAGTTCCACAGTACCAGGCCAAGTTTAATTCCTGAATTGCTCAGGGTTGGAGAGAAAACAATATTCGAGTGGTCAGACTATGATCGGCAGAGGGCGCTAGGGTGGCACAGAAATGGAAACATTTAAAACTGGTGAAGTCTCGGATAAAAGTCAGGTGTAAAGGAAAATGTGAGCCTGTTCTGTTCCACTTGGAAGCACGAATCTACTGATTCCTTCAACTGCATACAAACCCAGCAAGGTTTCACTTACTTTAAACAAGTCATGTCAAGGATTTTAGCTACTGTCTGCAAGATACCAGATATTGGTTAAGACAAGATTAAGAGAGGCTGGGCAGATATTTGCATGAGAATTAAGATTTTATTGGCCTGTTAGAGACCTATATGTGTTGTAATGGGGTGGGAGTTGGGATGGAAAGAACTCTTGCTCCAGAGTCAGACAGCAAACTGTTGCTGTCCACTTCACCAAGCGCTAGGGATACAAAAAGATACAAAAAGAGGCAAAAGACAGTCCCTGCCCTCAAAGAGCTTCCAATCTAATGGGGGAGACGACATGCAAACGAATATATACAAAGCAAACTACATGCAGGAGAAATAGGAAATAACAGAGGGAAGGCAATGAAATTGAGAGCTTCTCAGAAGGCTTCCTGCAGCTAGCAGTGTAACCTTAGACAAGTTGGTCCATTTCTCTGGGCCTTAGTTTCCTCAATTGTAATATAAAAGGTTTGAGATAGAGAGTGTCTCAGGTTCCTTCCAATCCTAACACCCTCAGATGACTGAAGTCATTCCCGGGCTTCTAAGTGGAACTATTCTTATTCCAGAGCACACCTAACTGTATCCAGGTTGGGGCAGCATCCTCTCCCTCATTCATATTATCTGCGCTATTGCCAAAGCGTTTTGCTTTCCATACAAAATCTGGTCAAGTTTGTAGGTTTCCCCCGGGGGAATGGGCTTCTAGGTGCTCCCCCCACCCCCAATGAAATAGCTATATCTAGCCGTATAGATAGTGGAAGGGGCAGCAGAAGGATTTTTAAAGATAAACCAATACAAGTAGCGTCTGTGTTGTTTCTTCTCATTTTTTCGAAGTTTCCCTAAGGCAGGTGAAAGCAAAGGCGACTTCAATGCCTCCAGCCTTCCACAACATTTTTTTTTTTATTTGTAGAGCTGTTGAGAACCAGGATTTCTGAACTGCTGTTTTCCAAGTCTTTTTTCTCAGTAGCGTGAATGGCTTTACTCCCGTCTCCACCTCAGACTCCCAGAAGTGGGGGAGCAAAAGGGAGTGGGGGGAAGGAGGAGACAGAGGGGGGGGGAGAGAGAGAGAGAGAGAGAGAGAGAGAGAGAGAGAGAGAGAGAGAGAGAGAGAGAGAGAGAGAAAAGGAAAGGGAGAGGGAGAGTAGAGTGATGTATATCTAGCACTTAAGTCTCCTGGATTCAATGATCCTGGGTGGCACTGGGGGAGGGAGGAGGGGAGGGGTGTTTGGAGGGAGGGAGGACTGGAGGAAGGGGGAGAGGCAGCCACGATGGATGAGGTAAGGCTGGCCACCGCAGTGGTACACACGGATTCTGCGCCAAACCGCCTCCTCCTCTTCTATAGATCCAGGCTCTAAGGGGTAGCAGCGGTTGGCCTCGCTAGGCAAACCCCATTCCGGGTGGGCGCAGCTGCACCAGCCCGACCCTCTTTTGGGACAGGATACAACCACCTGCAGCGTTCTCCCTCCTCCCTCTCTGCTTCACGTGGCCCGGTCTGCACAGCTCCCGGCTGAGCATCTCCCAAGTTGACCTGCTCCCTATTGAGCTGCACTTCTCTCAGTTTAAGGGTGACAGATACTTTGATCGCTAATGCCGGTGCGCCTGGCCACTCCCTAAAGCCCCGAGCCTCCTTTTCTTAGCTCACAGCCTTGACCCGGACCGCCTCGGACCATCGGGTGGCTCACTGGGCACCCTCCAGTGCCCTTGGGACACACCCCTCTTCTCCTAGCCGCCAGCCACTAGGGCCAGTTCACGGGACTCAAGGGTCTTCGGTCTGACATCCCCTCTTTGGCTCCGTGCCCCTTTCCCCAGTCACACGCACTTCCAACCTGACCCGCAGAGCCAAGAGGGAAAGGGGTCTTGGAGGGCGTGTGTGTGTGTGTGTGTGTGTGTGTGTGTGTGTGTGTGTGTGTGTGTGTGTGAGGGCATGTTGGTGAGTATTTGCGAGGGGAGAGAGTGAAGGAGGGAGGGACGAAGGGAAATAGCCACTCTCTCCCCATCCTCAGGGCAGTGATCACTGCGCCCCCAAGCAGGGGACCGCAAGCTCTCGGGCCGCGGCCCCGCCCTTCCCTCCTCCCCCCCAATTTTCCCCGCCCCGCAGGCCCCGCCCGCGCGTTGCCCGGGGAACCGCGGATCCCCGCAGCTGCAAAAAAGCCACGGTAGGAGCGTGCGGCCGGCCGCTGTTGCTGCTGCTGCTTCTGCTCAAGCCGCTCCTGCCTCGAGCCTCGAGCCCCGGCGGCAGCGCCCCAGCCCCTGCCCGGCCCGAACCCGGTCCCACAGCGCCCTCCGCGCGCCCTCGAGCTTCTTTCCCAAACCCCGAGCTCCTCTCCGGGCCATGCTGCCCAGCCGGCGCCCCCGCCGCCGCCGCCTCCTACCCCCCTTGCCGACCGCCCCGCTTCCAGTCGGCAGGCCGCTGCTGCCGGGGCTTCTGCTGCTGCTGCTGAGTCCAGGGCCGTCCCGGTCCCTCCCGGTCACGCCGGCAGTGCCCTTCCCGGACCCCTGCGCGCTGCAGCCCTGCAGGAACAACGGCACCTGCTTCCCGAGCGCGAGCCCCGACCCCGGGCAGCAGCAGCCCCACGTCCAGGAGCCCCCCGACCTGGGCTACAGCTGCACCTGCCCCGCCGGAGTCACGGGCAGCAACTGCCAGGTGAGGGGCTGGGGAGGGTCCGGAGCGGGGCGCGCCGAGCCTGAGCCGCGGCGGCCGGGACAGGAGCATCCTCTCCCGGGCTTTCCCTCCCCTCTGTCTCTCTCTTTCTGTGTTTCTCCTGCATCCTTCGCCTGACTCCTTGCTGCCGGCATGCCGGTGCCCCTGCAGCTGGGGCTGCTTCTTGCTTCATTTCCCCCCGCCACTCCCTTCATCTTTCTGGGGCATGTGGCTCTCTATCTCTGTGTGTTCTGTGTGCTCGTCGGCAGCCCATCTCACTCCCCTTCCTTGCCCTCGCCATCCACGACCACCACGGCTGGCTCCCACTCCTTCCCTGGGTTTTCTTCCCTCCCCTGGCCTGGGCATCTTCACAGCCTCGCTCCTCTCATAGCTCCATCTCTCTGGCTTTCCTGGGGAATGCATTCTGTCCCCCAGGATGTAGCGTCCTTGCCTTCATTCACTTCCACTTACTTCTGTTGTATGTATTACTTGCTGCAGCCTGCCTGTCTCTGCTGGGCATGCATTTCCCCCTAATTCTGTCTCCTTCGATGGTTCCGTGTCAGCCAATTTACTTTCCTAGTTGGTAGGGGTTAGGAGGCCAAGAGCAAGATGGCTCAGGCGGTGGTCGGGTGCTGCCGAAGCACTCCAGGCCCTGTAGGCTTACCAAGGTTGCCAGCTTTTTTTTTCTCATTAAATATTTAAGGTGGATGTTGTTACCCAGAGGACTCATGCTCAGCCTTCCTTGAGAGTGGGTTTTCTCTTTTTCTTTTTTTCCTTCCCCGGCTGTGCTCTCCTAGTTGGGCTCTTTGCTAAGGTTGAGAGAACTTTGCTTCTCTTTCAGGGATGAGCTAAAAATGCCAACCCGTGCGTTTCAAATGCGAAGAGCAGGAGCCCGTGTCTCGGGCGATTCTGAGACTTTGATTTCTCTCTGGAGTTAATTGTCATTTCAGAGAAATAAATTGGTAGCACTTATTGGAAGGCAAATGCAATGAATGGGATGGTGTTAACGTGCATTATCTAACATTAGTTAGGCAGTTAGATGTGTATATATATGTATATATATATATTCATGTATGCATATATTGAGTATATATCTGTCTCTTTTTATTTTTTGGAACTGGGAAGCCACAACACAATATATCATCTAAGGAAGTATTAATCAAAGCAAATGTTCTCGGCTGGCTATTCAGTCAAGAGGATCGAAAGGAGCTTTCTGATGGTAATCAGTGGATTTGGGTTCTGGGAAAATCTGTTAGAAAATACCTTATACACAAAGACCAAAACGGCAGCCACAGCCAAGTTAGCTTTGTTTTGTATTCATATACATTCCAAAAAAGAAATTCAGTGCCTGGACTTTGAGTAGTTAGTAGAGAAACACTAAGCCACTAGCAAGGGTAGGAAAATGAATTTGATGCCCTTGAGAAAAGAGGCTGTTCTGTGATCATAGGATTCATTTAAACTAATTAGATGTGAACTATCCTTGGGCTCCTATTGAAAAATCCAAGGACAAAATCTTTCCACATTGCATGTAGACCTGAAGAGAGTTGCTCATATGGATTTAATTAATGAAAGACTTTTGATGGGAACTACTAGGAAAATGATCAAACCAGTTCGTTCTCTCTCTCTCTCTCTCTCTCTCTCTCTCTCTCTCTCTCTCTCTTTCTCTCTGTGTGTGTGTGTGTGTGTGTGTGTGTGTGTGTGTGTGTGTGTGTAGAGTTCTCCCACACCCATTTCCTCAACGGGGAGGAGGTCACATGAAATAAACAGAGGATCAAATTGATTGACCTTGATGGATGATGCTTAGTCTTATTTAGAAGTTCTTTTTTAGGGCAACTGTCAACAGGAAGGTAATTTGTTTCAAGGTTGTAGTTTTCCCTCTGTTCATGGAACAGTGGAAAGGACATATGGCTATCTACTAGGTTTTGGTTGTAACTGTTATCTGTCCTTTGGATGTCTAATCATCAGAACAGAACTCTCAACTCCTACTTCTGGAAAATTTAAGTGAACTGCAAATAAAGGGAGTCTGTCAAAACGAGATTAAAGGGATTTAGTGTTAATTTCAACTGCTTTGCCACTTGATGACAGAAGAGTGGTGAAGTATGGAATTGCCTGGTTGCTGTAGCTGTTCAGTTGTTTTCATATTTTTCTGTGTGAATTCAGTAATTGAAAGGGAAAGTTATTATACATTTTCAGGGGCTGTGTTCAACCTGTAAAAGGCATCAGTTGACTCCTCCATGGTGGGGCAGGGCACTCAGTAGAGTGAGAGGGTGGGGTAGCTCTGGAGCATCCTTGAAAGAAGATAAATGGGGCATGTGTGCCTCAGCTCAAGTTGAAGGGTATTACTGGATGGGGAGATATTTAACACAAATTTCAGGGTTTTTTTCTTTTAAATTTTTCATTTAATTTCTTTGGAAGAGAATTGATAATGACTTTTTTTGGTGTTTTTGCCTAAACTATTATGTATTAATCATTATGGCTTTGGGTGACTTTTTAAAACAAGGTTTTTGTTGAGGGGGAAAAGGGGATCTTGTCTGTGATTTCAGCCTGTGGGCTTCTACTGAGGCAAATGAGCAGTTCAGCTGCAATTTATAGCCTCAGGGCATTGCCTTGGGGCACTGAGAATTTAAGTTACTTGACTGTAGTCCATCAGCTACTGGGGATCAGTGGTTTGACTTGAATCCAGCGCTCATTGCTTTCTAGCAATGACCAGTGAAGGAACACAAACATTTTGATTATGTCTAAAATGATGGCTTAATATAGAATTAACCTAGATTAGGCTAGCCATAGATTATACATGATCTCCAAGGATCTTTAGCTCTAAAATATCTCTTACCTATGGTGTCATATTTTAGTTATAGAAAGATTTGGGGCAACATTGGGGAAAAGGGACTTGAAATAGAAGGCTATATGAAGGTATTTAGTAGTGGAATTCAGGAAAAAAAGCATAGGAATTGCAATATTAACATTTTTTTTTGTAGATTTGTAATTTGGCTTTTACTTCATTACCAAAAGATCTTATTGAGGTTATCTAGATACTAATTACTCATAAATACTTAGTTTTTGATTGTTTAAATTATTTCGGGTTTTATGCTTATTACAGTAATCCCTGACCTCTCCTCTCCTCCCTTCCCCTTTCTTCCTCTCTCTTCCCCTCCAAGTTGTACGTCTGCCCATTTACCCCTCCTACTCTATAATCTCCACTTCACTTCAGCATCATATATAAAATCATCTATTTGGCATTTAAAACCTTTAGCAACCTGGCCCCTTCCTACCTTTCAGATCTTCTCTTGACTCTTTTCCATGCACCCTCTATGTGGGTCCACTTGCTGTTCCTTGTACAGGGCACTCTTACCTCCCTTCTTCCTGCCTTTTCATTCACTATTCTCTGGCCCTGGAATGCTTTCATTCTTCCCTTCTGCTTCTTCTATTCCTTTGCTTCCTTCAGGACTGAGATCAAATGCTACCTTCTGCAGGAGGCATTTCCTGGTCCTCTCCTTAGCTGCTAAAGTTGTCCCCCCCTAAGGCTACCTTTTACCTACTCTCTGTATATCTTCTATTTACTTAATTATTTATATATATTCTCCCATATTAAAATGTAAGCTCCCCGAGGAGAGGTATTGTGTTTTCCTCTTTGTACCCTCAGTGCTTGGAATAGTTCCCAGAAAACAGTAAGTGCTTAATAAATACTTATTGACTGAATGACTGGCAGACTAATGCAAATAAGGAAAGAGAATATTAGCCATTGATAGGGGATGTGGTTGCTAAAATAGGGCTTAACCTCCTACTGCCAAATCATATAATAAATATTTATCAGTATTTATTAAATTTAACAGAGCATTTCTTAAACAGAAACAATATAATTGTAAAGGCAAATAATAGTACTACGAATAATGATATCTTGCATGTGTATAGCCTATACTATCACAACTGGTCTCTCTGCCTCAAGCTTCTCCCCTCTCCAGTGCATACTCCGTATAGCTGCAGAAGAGGTTTTCCTGAATGGCAGGTCTGACCATAGTGAGTTCTCTGAACTCACCCTTTCTTGGCTTCCTGTGTCCTCTAGGATCATATATACACTCCTCTGTTTAGCTTTTAAAGACCTTCACAACCTAGCCCCAACTTACCTTTAAATTAAATTTGCTTTTTCAATAAACAAAAATCTATTTCCCCTCTCCTCCTCATCTTCCCCCCAACCTTGAAAAAGAAAGAAAAATAAAACCCTTGTAAGAGACAAACATAGTCAAGCAAAACATATTTCCACATTGTCTGTGTCCAAAAAATACACATCTCGGTGGCATCTTGAATCTGTGACTGTCAGGGAGTGGGGAGCAGATTTCTTCATGAGCCTCTGGAATTGTGGTTGATCACCACCCCAAATTTAGCAGTCTAACCCTGTTATACATTACTCCCCTTCTGAAACATTAAGGTCCATTTAAACCACCCTCATGGCTGTTCTTCACCAATGTCGCTCCATTTACTGGCTCGCCATCTTTGGCCTAAGTGTCTTCCATGCCCATAATGTGCTCACCTCCACTTCTTAAGCATCTTTCCTTCAAAATTCTATCTGAGCTGCCTTTTCTATGTAAAGTCTTTCATGTTCCTCTCACCCCAAATTTACTAGTGTCTTCCTTCTTCCCTGCTACTTAAAAAAAATTTTGTGTATTAGAGAGGCAAATTGGCATAGTGGATAGAGAGGGGAACCTCAGAGCCAACAAGACCTGGTGTCCAGGCCCAGTCCTGACACCTCCTGCTTCTGTGACCCAGGACTCAGTCATTGAACTTGCTCCTTACTCTAGGTAATACTGGGAGACTATCAGTGTGCTGACCTGTGCATTCCTGGGGAGGAAGATTTTTCTGCTTAATTAATGAGCAGGACTACTTCCTATCTTGCTATAGATTTTGCACACACTTACTGGTGTGTGTGTGTGTGTGTGTGTGTGTGTGTGTGTGTGTGTGTGTGTGTGTAATATAGTCTTTCCCATTAGAATATAAGCTTCTTGAGGGTAGGGATTGTTTTGTTTTTGTCTTTTTATCTCTAGCACGTAGTTCCTGACTCTTAGTAAGAGTTTAACAAATGCTTTTGCTTGATTTATGCTTTCTCAAAAACTGTCATATGATCCTCACAACAATCTTGTGAACTGTTTGGGGGAAGGTGTTAATAACAGCATTTTTCAGGTGAGAAAACTGAGGCTTAGAGAAGGGAAATTTTCCAAGGTACAAGAAGCACTATGATAGAACATTAGAGTAGGCAAAAAGCTGGATATGGGTTTAGAGGATGCAGGCTTGAACACTTGTCTTTCAACAGTAAACTGGTTGTGAGAGTTTGGGCAAGTTGGTCCTCTGTTCTGGGCCTCAGTTTCCTCAGTATTGAGCTATATGATTTATTTTTTCCTTCCTTCATTCTTTCCCTCCTTTCTCTCTCTCTCTTCCTTCCTTCCTTCCTTCCTTCCTTTCTTTTCTTTCCTTTTCTTTCTTTTTTTTTGCTTTTTGAAGGGCAAATGGGGTTAAGTAACTTACCCAAGGTCACACGTCTAGGTTTCTGTTTGGTTGTGCGTTAAATGTCAGAGGCCGGATCCGAACTCAGGTCCTTCTGACTCCAGGGCCAGCGCTCTACTCACTGTGCCACCTAGCCGTCCCCTCCCTTCCTTCCTTCCTTCCTTCCTTCCTTCCTTCCTTCCTTCCTTTTTCTTTCTCTTTCTTTCTTCCCTTTCCAATTGGGGTTAAGTGACTTACCCAGGGTCACACAGCTAGTAAGTGTCAAGTGTCTGAGGCTATATTTTAACTCAGGTCCTCCTGACTCCAGGGCTGGTTCTCTATGCACTGTGCCACCTAATTGCCCTGGGCTTTATGATTTCAAGACCTTGTCCAGCTCTAAATTTTGTAAATATAGTACTTAAAAATGTGTTATATTTGAAACAAGTATTACTTTAACAAACCTTTTGTTTTAGTGGGAAGTGTACCTTTATTAGGTACAAGTATTTTAATGCACTTAAAAAAAGTTAATGGGCTATGTTGTCTGTGAAAAGCCAAAGCTTTGTCTGTGGGGTCAGGATGACCTGGGATTCAATTTTGCCAATAATACATACTGCCTATGTGACTCAGGGCAACTGGTACATAGTATGTGCTTAATAAATGCTTTTTGATTGTTTGAACTCACTAAATATAATATATTATAGACAAGTTGCCAGTCTGCCCAGACAGAAACAGTTTACACACTAGAAGTTCCTTTTATGATAGAGTCACAGGTCTGGACCAAAATCAAAATGTAGCATGTAACTGATCAAAAGGTCAAAGACAAAAGATTTGTAAAGATGTATACAGGAAGGGAGTGTATTGGAAGGAACTGGGGAACCTCAGTTCTAAGTTCTGCTTAGACCAATAACTAGTGTGATTTGAAGCAAAGCATTTAACATTTCTGAACTTAATCTGTAAAACGAAGGGCCCAGATGTGATAATCCCGGTTTCTTTCTAACTGACTTATGAAGGCACAGTAGGCATAGCTTTTTTGATATATAAACCAGGGGTGCTACCACCAGGTTTCAATTAAGGATCTTAGCTGGAAGAATTTTTGTGATTAAAAAAATAAATTTATGCCAAAGAAAAGAGACAAGCATTCCTGATACTTTGGTCAGCCCACTTCAGTTTTTATATTTCCTGTTGAATGTGACTGTTTTCTCTTAGTTCCTTTTTAAGGATGCATTTGCAGGGAGGGAGGGAGGCACTAACTGTTATGTTGAAAAGTACAGAAACTCTCAAATTTTATGGACCTATCCACCAAAGCTGTGAATTATTTAAATCTGTATTATATTCTTTGTAATTTTTTTTATCTTAATGAAACATTTTGCTGCCAAACATTCCAACATTGATAGAGACACTTGTTTTGTTTTCATTAATTTCTATAGGGATATTATCCTTTGGGATGATAATGAAAATGGGTGATTTTTTTTTTTTTTTTTTACTGGAAGAAGAAGGGGCCTATCTGTACAGTTGCTATTTATGCAGTTTAATTTTACCCAGGAAACTGAGTTCAAGCTCTTCCTTCTCCTCCTCTCTCTCCTTCTCTTCCTTCTCTTCTTTTTCCTTCTCCTCCTCCTCTTCCTTCCTCTCTCTTTCATAAAGGATGCTAAAAAGGGCATGTGCTTAAATTGAAACTGTTTTGAGCTATTTTGTTAGCCAAAATAACAGCTAAGGGCATTTATAGATATTTGAGCACATTATTACATTTTGGAAAACTGGGAGATAAACTTTGTATAACCAGAGGGAATAGAACTTTTCCACTGTGATCAATGAATTAATTATTGATTATTGTTATTAATTATTGATCTTTAAAAACTTTGAGTTACAAATTCTCTTCCTCCCTCCCCTTCCCCACCCATTGAAAAGTTAAGGAACATGTAAAACATAAGGATAGGACTTTTCCAAAGTGATATAGCTTGTCAATGGCTGAGCCAAGATTATAGTTGAGGTCTCTTGCAACTTCTGGTCCAGTAAAACTGTATGTTGAGAATCAGTGTGGGTGTAGTGCAGAGGTGCCATACTCCAGACATGTATGTAGTCCCCAACATTCTTACACGCAGCTGGAACCATGTTAAAATGTAATTGGGAAATATTTAGCAAAATAAATACAAATACAAAACAACATAGATAATACTAATTTGTGGTTTTCTAAGTCAATATGAAGCTAGCAGAAATCCATTTCTATTTGAGTTGGACACCACTGGTATATAGAAAGGGAAGAATATTGTACTTGGAGTTGGGAAAACATGGGTTCACATCTCACCCTAAACTTTGGGCAGATAATTTAACTGCTTTGAGTTCATTTCCTTATCTATAAAAAGAGGATTATAACAGTACTTAATCTATTTAATAGTCCTTTATTTTTTTCCAATTACATGTAAAGAGTTTTCAACATTCATTTTTTTTGAGAATTTTGAGTTCCAAATTTTTATCCCTACCTCTCCTCCCCCCCCAAGATAGCAAGCAATCTGATATAGCCAAACATGTACAATCATGTTAAACATGTTCCCACATTAGTCATGTTGAACAGCACTTACTCTTACAAAGATGAGTTGAAGATAAAATGAGATAATATATGTAAAGCACCTATATAAATACCACTATTATTTATACATCATTCTCTATTGAAGTTTTTTTACATCTATATGAAATGAATAAATGAAAATGCATTTATGAAGACATAATAATAATAATAGCTAATATTTGTATAGCACTTACTGTTCAAAGTGCTTTACAGTTATCCTCTCATTTACGACATACTAAATCAGGGGCTATAGATTATCCTCAGAAATAGGGACTGGATCTGTAATTTCATTGGCATAGGGACCTCCAATGAGGAGAGCCCTTCACCCTTCCAGATTAGCACTTCCCCTGCAATTTAGAGTTGTCTAAACTCAGTCAATGGTCACTTGGTGGTTCAATGACTAGACTAAGGACAGAGAGGTCCAGTGTGTGTCATAAATGGACTTGGACCTTGGTCTTCCTAACCCCAAGGTCAGCTCTCTGGTCACTATGGTACACTGTCTTTTAAGCTAAATTTAAAAATGGGATAAGGATTAGACTTGGGATTTCATTGGAATAGGAAACATTTGGCTGAGGAACCACTTGGATCAGGGCACATCAGCATGCCATTGCCAATTTATAGTCTTAGATAATTTCTTGGACATCTGAGAGTCACATAGCCACTGTCAGAGGTGAGACTTGAACTCCTGTCTTCATCCTGAGACCTTCTGACTAATAACCAGTCTGAGCTGTCTCTCTAATGGGGGAGACAGCACATTTGAGGAATGATGGTTTGGAGAGTTATGGGAATGGTGAATAGAGACATAGAGTAGGAGAGTTGGGTGATATATCCTTTCTTTGAATAAAGACAGAATAGAGTGGTAGGGAGAGCTGGAGACAGCAAAAAGAAGAGTAAATTAGGAGTCTGGAGATCTGGGATTAAGTCTTATCTCTGCTAATTATCTGTGATTTGGGGAAAGACACTTGACTTCTAGTTAATGCTTTCCTAATCTGTAAAAATACCTCATCTATCTACCTCTAAGATCCAATGTGGACATGTTAATGAAATTCTCTGAAAACTTTATTATGAGAGGTGATGGATAAGGAAACATATAAAAGCATAAGGTAATATGATGATGCAGTATAATCATATACTAATGTTAATATTAAGTAATACAATAATAAATAATAAAACAATAATATAAGAAAGTGATTCAAATTTATAAGAATCAGAGCCACTGCTCAATAGATTGTCAAGAGATCTGAACAGGTATTTTTCAAAGGGATAAATCCAAGCTATTAACAATGAAATAAAAAATGTTTCATGTTACTAGTAATTAAAGAAATGCAAATTGACCCAATTCTGAGATTCTATCTCACCATCATCAGATTTGCAAAGATGACAAAAGAGGAAAATCACAAATGCTGGAGGGGCTGTAGGAAAACAGGCACATGATGCACTCTTGGTGGAACTGTGTATTGGTCCATTCATTCTGGAAAGCAGTTTGGAACTGTGACCAAAAAGCCATTGAAGTGTGCATACACTCCTTAGACCCACTGATACCACTACTAGACACATACCCTAAAGAGATCAAAGAAGAAAAAGATTCATATTTACAAAAATATTTATAGCAGCTCTTTAATATTTATAGCAGCTCCTATATATTTATATATAAATATAAAGGAATGTTAATGTGTCATAAAAAATAAAGAAATGGACAGTTTCAGAGGAACCTGGGAACATTCTATGACCTGATACTGAGTGAAGTGAGCAGAACCAGGAGAACTTAAACAATGGCAGCAACATTATAAAGAAAGACAACTTGAAAGACTTTACAATCAATGCAATGACAAACCATAATCTGAGAGGAGTGAAGATGAAGCCCATAATGCCTCCCTCCTGATGGAGAGGACTAGAATGCAGAACGAGACATAAATTTTTGGGCACGGCCAATTTATGTGTATTTGTTATAAGAATTTTCTTTGTTGTTTGTTCTCTCTCCCTCTCTCCCTCTCTCTCCTTCCCTCTCTCTGGAAGGAGAGGAAGGTGGGGAGGAGTGGGAAGGAAAGAAAATAAGTGCTTATTAATTTAAAAAATAATAAAATAAACTAAAAAGTAAAAGTGCTACAAAAATAAATACATATGAAATATCACTTACCTGAAAAACCAAAAGAGCAAGGGAGAACATGGAATATTGATTAGGCAAGACAACAAAATAGGGAACTAGGGCAGCTGGGGTATTAGGTAAAATTTTTTTTATTGGTTAAAAATTTTTATGTAAATCTTATAGCTGTATATAGTCCATTATGTAACCAATAAATAATTTTTTTATTGCTTATTGTCAGTTTTTTTCTTAGCCCTCCCCAATGTCAGTAAGAGTTCTGGTTAAAAAAAATGAAGGATTACACAATATTAGAATATGGTAATATATATTCCTTTTTTAATTTAGGAAAATGTGTCCTTAATTGAATCAATATCTGTTAATGTTTTCTTTGAATAAAATACTTAGAAAAGTTTTAATAAAAATCATTTAAGTGAATATGACTAACTAAACTTGTTTCATAAGTATGTTTAAATTAATTTCAACGTAATCTATTACAAATTGCAGCCCCTCCCTCTATAAAATCCCCAGGAAGGCTGTTTTTGGACATTCATTCTCTTTTGCTTTCTTACATGGCCAGTGTGAGCACATATTCCATTTTTCTGGTTTTGCTTTTTAAAAAAAAATATATTATTTCACAAAGGTCTTCTTAGATTTTTTTGTATTACCCCAAACTTCTCCATCAGTAGCATTACAACATTCCATTATATGGCTGTGCTACCTTTTGTTTAAATATTCATTGATTGCTATTGAGAATGAAATACTGTTCATCCAGCTTGGGCATATTGTTGGCCATGTTAGAGTATTACCATGTGTTTTAAGTGGGAACAGTCATAGGATTCTAGAATTCCAGAGCTGAAATTGTCTAGCCCCCACCCTTTCACTTTACACGAAAGGCCAACACGAGTAGCCAAGTAACATGCCTAAGGTCACAGTGGCGGGGCTGAGCCTAAAACCTTGACTTGCTGACTCCCAGTCCAACACTCTTTTTGTTGTACAAAGTCATTTTGACTTAGGACTTTGTTGAGAAGTTGAGTAGAAAAGACTTTGGTTGACTAAAGGGCTTTCAGAGAAAGGCAGCCAGGGTCCCTGAAGTTTACTAAGTTAATAGCATATGAGGTGGGGGTGAGACATCTTTTGTCTGGAAAAGAGAAGACTGGGGAAACGAGATAGTTGTCCAAAAGAATTTAAATGCCGCCAGAGAAAGAAGGATTAGCTTTGGATTCCTTGGTCCCAGAGAGGCCAGGCTGATTTTAACCAGTACTGGCTGAGATTGTCTAATTTCTTCTTCTTCTTTTTTTTTTTTTAAAGCAATTGGGGTTAAGTAACTTGCTCAAGGTTACAAGGCTAGTCATTATTTATGCGTGGGTGCTCATTTTCTGAGGCCGGATCTGATCTCGGGTCATCCCAACTCCGAGGCCAGCGCTCTTACTCACTGCGCCACCTAGCCGACCCTTTAGGGCAATTGGGGTTAAGTAACTTGCCCAGGGTTACACGGCTAGGTTTTTGTTTGTGTGGATTAAGTGTTGGAGGTCGGCTCCGAACTCAGGTCCTTCTGACTCCAGGGTGGGTGCTCTATTCACTGCGCCACCTAGCCACCCCATTGTCTAATTTCTAATACAACACTTCTCAGTTTATCTTGATTTATTGTGATCATTTAAGAAGCACCCATTTCTCAGTCTCCTTTCTCCTTGAATTAGTGTACTTTCTTTCATTTATTGCAAAAATGATCAGACTCACTTTAATGGTTTTATATGATAATCAGATACTTATTGGATGGGTAGTTATGGATGGGTAGCTGGGTTTTATTAGAACCTGCTTTGAAAGAGGGGAACATATTCAGCCTTTGGGTTTTTCCTTCTATAGAGAAAGAGAATAGTTTCTAACTATACATCGAGAGTCAATATCCCTCATACTTTAATCTCCTTGTTCTATTTTTTAGTTCAGGTTTCTATCTGAGAACAGTACTGTTTCTCACAAAGAAGGATTTTATCCCTAGTCATTTTGTTTTAGTTTTCATGAATATATTTCTTTCTGTCTAGAGAAGAATAACAGAAGAGGGCAAGACAGTGATGAGAACTAATATTAGCATTTCTTTGAGGCCCAAAATAAACCAATCCAGCTGGATAGAAGTAATTTGTGGTGTGTGTTTGTCTTTTTTTTTTTTTAAAGAAGGCAGAGATTTTTAATTGAGTCAACTGAAGGCAAGTTGCACTTATTTCCCTTGCTTGGGAAAATAATTATAATTATTGTAATCACTCTTAATAGGATTAAAAATGACATTGACATCCACTTAAAAATCACTAAATTGATTTTATTGCAGATTGCTTTTTTTAAAAACCTTTCTTCACTTAATAGTAGCGTTGTGAGTGACCTTTCCCAAGCAGAGTAGATGGTCACAAAGTACAGAGAATCAATATCTTCTCGCTGACTTGCTTTAATGCCTGAAATTCCTTTCTTCTCACTCTTTTGGCCACTGAAGCCTTCTTAATATGTATTTTTTGGGCTCAAATATTAAGCTTAATTAGTCATTTAGGGTTAACTGGAATTTTGTTTATCATATTAACCCAGGCGCTCAGCTGAAGTTCCACAAAGGTAGCCCTGAGCAATCCTGGGACAGACGGTAGGAGGCTAAGTGGGTATGTGAAGTCTAACTTTCTCATTTTGCAGATGAGGAAGTGGAGGCCCAGACTGGTTAGTTGACTTTTCCAAGGTCCCACAGTAGTGACAGAGGTGAGTTATGAACCTAGATTTAGAACTGAAGGACCTTGAGAGGTCATTTGTCTTCCTTTCCCTCCTTTGATGCCCAGGAGAGCTAAGAGACTTTTCCTGAGTAACCTTGGTAGTGTTAGAAGTTAGGTTTCTTGTGGTCTCATTCCAGAGACAGAGTTCTTTCCACTGGATCACATCTCTCTCTTGAGTGTTGTGTGTGGTACCTGCTGTTATTTGGAGTTCTGCATAAAATCCTGTGAAATTAGGATGAGTGAGCTATAAATTCCAGATAGGGTTCATAATACATGATGCTGTGAAGCTTTCAGGATTATCTAATTGAATTGTGCTCAGTTTCTGCAAAATTAGATCAAATTCACTTAGGCAGCTTAGTTAAATGATACAATAAATAATCCAAACTGAATGATGCATGTTACATGTTGCCTAATTTCTGTGCCCACCAAGTACTGGAAACCTTCATTTTACTATTCTTTTAGGAACTCCAGTGGAGAGATTCAAGGACTGTTCAGAAGCCTTCTTTGTATGTTATGAAGGTGGTTATCTCTTATACATTCTTGGGCTCTGAAGATTACTGGGTTCAAAGAAAAGCTTATAGAAAGTTGGTTTATAAATCTGTAACTGGAATGTTTCAAGACACTTGTCAAAAGCCCTGGCTCCATACCTATTGTCATACGATGCTCAGACTCCTTTCCCCCCACCCCAATGTACTTTGTGTTTTTACATTGCTTTGATATGAGCATCCTTCTTTGCCTTCTTCTGTGTCCTGGGGTGACTGCCATTCATTCGAAAGTGCAACTTTCCCCTTTGTTTGCAGCATTTCATAAGCTGGAGCAGCTCAAATCCTGGTTGAGAGCTCTGAAGCTGAAGGCTATCCTTAGTCAGAATTGTTTTCCCTTCCTCTCATTTTGTTTAAACATTAATGGAACATCCCCTTCCTTTAATGTTCATCAATAGAAAGCTGTCTTTGTTGAGTGAATGTTCATGCAGAGCTTGAATGGTTGACTTTTATGAACCAAATACGCTTGTGCTTGTAATGCTTCGGGACATATGTACCAAATGGCCTCTGCATAGAACCCTGTTTTTCTTTAGGGACTTCAAAGGTGGCCCCAGGAGGTCACTGGTAGATCAGAATCCACTTTTTGGCCATTGGGTACGCCAGCTCACAGCCTAAGTTTGGGGATGTCTTTAGGGACTGCCCCAGGAGTTGGTTTAGGCCTGATCAACACTTGGAGGGTTTATTCTCTAGGCTCAACTTGGCTCTGAAAATTAACAGGACCCCCTTGGGAGTTGGCACTGACTCAGGCAGAGTGTGAAAGGAAACATCTTGAAGACAACGGACTGTCATTGTTTTGTATTTTATCCCTAGCATCTGGCATCATGCTTGATGTGTAGGTGCTTAATCAGTGTGTGAATTTCTGCGGGACTTTCTTCTCTCTTTCCCATGCTGACAACTCGACTTGGACTTTTCTTGTCCTATCAAAGTCTTGTTCTGAACCTCCTGGTTGATCCAGTGGCCTGATGGACTTAGAATTCAAATCCAGACTCAGATACTTTCTAGCTATAGGACCCTGGACAGCTCACTTAACTGCTCAGTTTTTAACTTCAGTTGAGCACCTGGCTTAAACTGCCTTGGTTTTTCAGCTGCAAAAAGGGGATACTATAGCACCTACCTCCCAGGGTTGTTTTGAAGATGAAATGAGATAATATTTTAAAGTGCTTAGCATGGTACCCAGTATATAGTAGGTGCTTAATAAATGCTCATTCCCTCTCTTCTCTGTGCTTTTTCTCCCTGTACAACTTTTAAGTACCCACAGACCTCTCCTCCCAAACAACAAATCTTCAAATTCTGAAGTTAATTTTTGAGTGTCTGCATAGTAGGTGGACTGGAGAGAGTCTTTATAACTAATGAAATGTACTTTTCAGGGTCCAATGCAGTATTAATCAAGTTCTGTGAGAGTAAGAAATGTCTTCTTCGGCTGATCAACAGTAATCATTTACTGCTGTGTGTAGTAAACATTCAGTAACACTTTGTAGAATGAATGATTTGGCAATTCAAGACATCACTTACAGTTACATCAGCAGTGTTTGTTTTTTAAACTAGGAAACTGGTCATGGACAGGACATGCCAGTATATAATAATGGGCTCACCATACAGCAAAAAATCAAAGATATGTGATTTTTCTTAGTGTGGAAACTTCCTCTTCCTGTACAGAGAGTAATCCAGGGATATCATAGCTTATTATAGAAGCCCAGAAGCTCAGGGAGTTTAAAAGACTAGCCTATGGACACATAGTTAAGTGTTATGCTTGGGATTTGAACTCTAGTCTTTCTAATGGAAAATCTGGGACTCTGTTAACTATGCCACATTGCCTCATCATAACTAGCTGTTTTCAGTTCTAACATAAGCAATTGTACTGAGTTATTGATACTGTCAGGGTAGCTAAGTGGCACAGCGGATAGAGTACCGGTGCTGGAGTAAGGAAGACTTATCTTCCTGAGTTCAAATGTGACCTCAGCCACTTACTAGCTGTGTGGCTCTGGGCAGCTCCCATAACCCTGTTTGCCTCACTTTCCTCATCTGTAAAAGAAGCTGGAGAAGGAAATGATAAACCACTCCAGTAAAATCCCAAATGGGGTCATGGAGAATCAGACTAGACTGAAACAACAAACCAAATTGATACTATGCTCCCCATAACAGGAAGTACCTTTCCAATGTATTCAAGAATGATTTCCTCTATGATAAAAATAGGATTTCACATTTTAATCTTTACAGAAATAAATAAAAACTAGAGAATACTTCTGAAGAATAGTAATTGATTTGCATTTTTGCTTGCCATGGTTAAATTTCAGTACTTCAATTAAAAAGCAAGCATAAGAACTTTAAAAAAATAAGTAATTTCTGTATGGTTGGAAGAGTATAAGTGATTTCTTACTGTACCTGTGATTTGGGATTTAAAAAAAACCAACAACAGTGTTTATGCAGTTGATAAAAAACCAGTATTTTCCCTGTGAGTGGGGCTTGGCAGATTTCAGAGTGCTTGCACATACACTGGCTTGGATCCTCACAGTGACTTGGACCATCACCACTGGGACTTGGCTGTTGCCATGGAGAACAAGTGAGGAGCTTTTCAGCTAAAGGGACTTTAGGGAGAAGAAACACAAAAGCAAGTGAAGGGTGGGCCAGGATGTGCACAGCCAGACATAAAAGCAAGGGCCAACTGTGGACTCAGTGAATATGGCAAATTGAGATAGCTCTTTGTCCAACTCAGCACCTTGGTGCTTGTTCAGTGCCAGACTTATGTTCTTGGAGTCTTGTGATTGCTGATATGACCCTGCTTCTGATCAGGCAACACCTCCCTCCTTTGGAGGAAGACAAAGGAAGGGAACAAGCATCTATATAAGTGCCTACTATTTATCTTGTTCCATCCTCACAACAACCCTGCCTGTGAAGTAGATGCTGTTATTATCCCAATTTTATAGTTGAGGAAACAGACACATAAAAGTTAAGTGACTTGCCCAAAGTCACACAGCTAGTAAGTGTCTGTGGTCAGATTTGAACTCAGGACTTCCTGCCTCCTGGCCCTCTGACCCATTACTCTTTACCTAAAATGGAATTCCTCTCTGATTGCCTATTATCCAAACTATGAGGGTTTAATCAGCACCTGGACTTTTCTTTATCACAGTCCTTCATGTACAGAGTGAAGCTGAAAGGTCATATGGTATTATCTTTCTTTGGAAGAGGAGAAAGCTGAAGTTGAGAGTGGGAAGGTGACTTTCTCCAAGTCCTGTGGCTAATACTTAGGGAGGCAGAATGGGAAATTGGAGTTGGAGGTCCAGAGTTCAAATACTACCTCAGATGCTTACTGCTGAGGTGATGTAGACAAGCCACTTAAACTCTTTGGGTCTCAACTTCCTTATTGTAAAACAAGGAAGTTGAATTAATTGGCCCGTAAAGCCCTGGTCTGCTCTTCATCTGTGACCTTGGCCTTGGACATAGATTAGCTCTCTTTACATCATTTTATGCTTGAATGAGGTTTTGTAATCATTTAAATTCACATTGTAGACACAGCCTACTGAAGGCAGTTATACATCCAGCTCTAGGTAGATGAGGGAGAAGACCCAGACAGGAACGTGTGTCTTCACTGGAGTGCATCCTGATAGGCACTGATCCCCCTCAGCAGTGCCAAGAATGGGAGGCATTGAGTGATTGGGCATCTTGAGGAGGCCCTTAGAGGACTGGTCAGTTTAAGACCTTTCATGGTTGCCATGTTTAACTGATTCTTCATAGATTGTTTAAAAAGTGTTTCATGTAATGCAACATCCTTTCGCCAAAAACTAGACATCAGAAGAGTTGCCTTGAAAGGCTGAAACAAATTTAATAGGGTTAGGGATTATATGGGTTTTTTTTTTTATTCTGACTTGACTTCACTAATATAGGGAACTCTTGTTATGAAAAATCCCTTTACACGTGCTGATTGCTAAAGGAATAGCTAGGAATTTTTTTTCACCAGGGGCAAAAACAGTTGAACAGAGTTGGCAGGTGGGAGGAAGTGAGGGAGAAGTAGACTGACCTAGTCCTGGGTTCTGGATTCACTCTAGTTAAAGGACCGGGGTGTTCCAATGAGGCCGAAGGGCTTTTACAGACTGGAGCTGCTTTTAAAGAGGAGAAACTTCAAGCTCCAGACCCTTTGGGCACTGGTTGGGCTTCACAAAGAAGGTAGGAAGGAAAGAAGCATTTCTCAAGTACGTACTATGGGCCAGGCACTGTGCTAAATGTTTTAGAAATATTCTTGGGGCGGCTAGGTGGTGCAGTGAGTAGAGCGTCGGCCCTGGAGTCAGAAGGACCTGAGTTCGGATCCGACCTCAGACACTTAATGCATACACAAATAAAAACCTAGCCGTGTGGCCTTGGGCAAGTTACTTAACCCCAATTGCCCACCAAAAAAAAAAAAACAAAAAAAACCGAAATATTCTTATTTGATCCTCATAGCAACTCTGGGGTTAGGCACTATTATTATCCCCATTTTGTAGTTGAGAAAACTGAGACAAACACAGGTTAAATGACTTGCCCAGGGTCACACAGCTAGTAAATATCTAAGGCTGGATTTGTAATCAGGTCTTTATGTTTCCAAGCTTAGAGCTCTCTCTACTAGGCTACCAAACAGGTTATACTCTGGACCTCATTCCTCCTGGAGAGAGAGAGAGAGGGCTGTAAAGTGACTTGACTAACTAGTGACAGAGGCCCAGCTACCCTAAGGAGAGGGACTTGCTTCTCCCAACCAGGGTGTTGTTTGAGGAACTCCAGGGTTGAACAAAACCTGGGCTGCCTGCCCTAATTCTAGCCTTTTTTCTGGGATCAGGGATGAAAGAGAAAAATAAGGAGATTCCTTTTCCTTGGGTTCCAGCTTGTAATACTTTACCTTCTTCCTTTCTCCTGTCTTCCCTTACATCTGGCTCCCAACCAGTACCCCTGGTAACACCTCCCACCCCCTTTACAGACTGAATTAGTGTCTGTTCCTTCACAGAGCCATGAACAGGATTGAAATGCTTAGGAGAGGGGGTAATTTAGCTTGCTGTCCCCATTACCTCTCCCAGCAGGATCTTACTCTGTTCTGTGGAGCTGGTGCCTAGGTGATAAGGGACCTTGGAACCTACTTTCACCTTGTGCTGAATTTCAACCAGAAACAAAAGGGCCGAACCTCATTTGTCTTTGAACTTTATCTTGAGAGTGAAGTACAATTTCAGGCGATAAGAGGCTTTAGCCTCTATTTGGTAAATTAAGATATGTAATAAGACTCAGAATTGTAATGCAGGTGAATTATTTTGTTAGGCAGCAGTACACAAAGGCAATCCCCAAGACTCAAGATTTGGATTTATTGCCCTTTTGTATTCCCAGGATTTATTTTTTCCCTCAAAGGGGATCACTTAGAAAACAAAGATTTTGTGTATATGCGTGTATGTATGTGTGTTTCCAGGAATACATCAAAGTGGCAATAAATTAAAAAAAAACAATTGGGTTTTGTCTTTTAATTCCCCCTCGTTGCATGATTTTCTGTAGAACTTGACAAATGATTAATATACACTGTGCGTTCTTGTCTTGCCTATGTTACTTTAGGGAAATTACTAGAGTTAGTTGGCTCCGTGGTTGACTGCTTAGTTGATATTTGAGAATGGAAAAGAACCTTGTGGTTGATCATCTGGGAGATTTACTTGTAAACATTAGGAGGCTAAGGAGCCCACTAAAGGAAAATAATTTTCAACCTTCAATTATAATTACAAAAATTACATCTTGCAAAGGTTGTAGTTTTTAAGATTCCTGCTGCTGGATGGAAAAAAAATACCTTTCAATTAATCAGAAAGCATTTATTAGCACTTACTATGTGTCAGGCACTGGAGACACAAAGACAAAAGTAAAACACTTCCTGCCCTCAAAGAGCTTACCTTCTTACGAGGAAGACCGATAGAGACATATACATAAGTATGTCACAGGAGGAAGTTGGCCACTAGTCGATGGAGTTTTTTTCTTTCCTCAGCAATTCATGAGGACTGGGTGAAGGGGTTGTATTCATCATGGTTAGCCATATGGTGGTGGTGCCCATTCTAATAAAAGTGACAATCCTTGAAACATGGAAATAAGGTTGTATGTTGAACATGAGGCCACTCATATTCCTAGCTCCTGCCCACATGGGATCCATCCTTCCCTTTCTTCTCTTTCTTTCTTCCCTTCTTTTTTCCTATTTCTTCCCCACTGCCTCTTTCTTTAGCCCTATCCCTACCCCCTCCCTTTCCTCCATATCTTTTTTTCCTCTTTCTCTCTTTTTATTTTTCAACTTATTAAGTACCTACTAGGTCTAAAACATTGTACTGGCGATCAAAGTTACAAAGGACATGGCTGTTACCTTCAGAGAGCTTCTATTTTGGGAAGGAGGGGATTCAATACCCAATTATGCCTTAGTATTCAATAACTGTATTTCAAAGAGGAATATATTAAGAACATGGGAGAGGGGCAAAGTGTCATACAAGACTGGAGAGAGGAAAGATAATTTGTGACTGCATCAGGGAACACTTCCCGAGGGGAGTGGTACTTGAGTTAGGTCCTTAAGGATGCTGAGTGAGGACAAAGAGAAACCACAATATTTTCTGCTTATGAGTTTTAGGTTGGATTAGAGAAAAGATAGAAAAGGGAGGTCTGGCTGCATCAACACTTAGCCTTAGGCAGCCCATTGAGATCAGAAGAGTTCCCTGATAAGATAATTGAAAAGAAGATTTTGATTGCACAGTTGGATTCAAAGGTAAGTGAGACAGGACTGCCTCGTAGCTCAAGGAGACAGACAATAGCATGGGGCTTCCGATGTGAGGAAGTCTGAAGTTGCCTCACACCTCTGGGAGGAAAGTTGGGTTTATTCAGAAAGAATGTCTAAAAATAGCTAATGTTTATATAGTATTTCAAGGTTTGCAAAACATTTTACATCTGTTATCCCATGGATCCTCAACAAGTTGCTAAGGTAGGTGATATTTTTCTTGTCCTCATTTTATAGATTAAGGGTGCTAGATCTGTCAGTGGGTAAGTGACATACCTATGGTCATACAAATCGTAATTGAATGAGGTAAGATTTGAACTCTTCTTCCTGACTCCAATTCCAGTGGCCTATCTGGACACTTTATATATATCTAAGCCATCTGTATACTTTAGAAGCCATTGCTCCTATGTCAGGGATAGGCTCTAATATTTCTTCCAAATGGTTATACAAATCAATATTTCTGTCTTATTTCATTTATTAGAAATGAGTTAGGTATAATAGCTCTTCAGTATTAAAGTTTGGGATGGAATTTGATGAGAGCTCTGAGTTCATGGGTACAGGGAACTCCTGATGGAGAAACTCCCTTTACAGGTACAGATTATCACCTGCCGTGCAACTTATAGACTTGAAATGTTGCCTAGGGCATTGGCAGCTGAGGACCCAGAGCCCAAGCTGTGACATGCCACCTGGACTGCTCCCAGTCCTTATCCCACAGCCAGTATTGAGTAGAGCAACCTTTGTGGAGAAGGGGCTGAGTATCACCATTACCACCAAGACCAACTGCCACTGCCAATGTAGACTGACAACCTGGATGCCAGCCAGGCCACTGGAGCCACAGTCCAAAGGAGCAGCCCCATGGGCATGTGATCTGGCAACTGCCTCTGCTGGTGTTCCAGTGCCCACCTCCTCAGCCACCAGTCACTGAAGGAAGACTTGGTCAAGAAGGTTCTCATCACAGACCTTGGCATGGGCAAATCAATAGATATGGTTTTATTAATGTACACTGTATTAAAGAAAATGTATTACTACCACTTTTTGGCTATACTCCAGTGCCCATGGGGCCCTTTCATCTTGTGTGGTGTGCAGCAAACTCCCCCTATATGTAAACTATATGCAGGAATACAAACTTCCTTAGAGAAGGGACTGCCTCCCTTTTGCAATGTAACCCTAGCATTTAGCATAATGCTATGTATACAGTAAGTGCTTAATAAATGCCTTTCCATTCATCCATTCTAGTAATCTTTTCAAAACATTCCTATTCTGTAAATACCTTACTTCAGCATTAAGTAGTTACTGTATGTACCCAGAACCTCTGTTTATAGAATTGTCAACATTTGTAAACTCAGTACATAGTTTTAAAAGAAGTTCATAACTTGTACCGATTGTGTAAGAAATTGCCTAAGCTTGAAATCCATTTTTGACCACTAATGGATAATGCAGAATAAAACACATTTGAATATCTTTCTGTCTGCAATAGGTTTAGTACTTTTGCTCTTACAGCAAAGCCACGGTGTTAGCCCACAGACAGAGAAGTGCACTCTCCCACTTAGGTGTGTGGTAGGTTGCTACTACCTTTTGTTTAAGAAAATCAATTGCAAATTAGGGCCTGGTCCCATTAAGCACAAGGAAGACAGAGGACCTGGGCTCAAATCCCAGCTCTGTCACTTATTGCCTATTTGATCTTAAAGTCTTAGTTTTCTCCTCTGTCATGTAAGGAAGTCAGAATAACTGACTTCCGAGGTCCTTTGCATGTTTAAATCTATGATTATATGTTGTTGTTCTTCAGTCATTTTGGTCATGTGTGATTCTCTGAGACCCCATTTGGAGTTTTCTTGGCAGAGATACTGAAGTGGGTTGCCATTTTCTCTTCTAGCTCATTTTCACAGGTGAGGAAACTGAGGCAAACTGGGTTAAATGACTTGGCCAGGGTCACATAGCTAGTAAATGTTTGAGATTGGATTTGATTTGGGGAGATGAGTCTTCCTGGCTTCAGGCCTGACACTCCATCTCCCGAACCACCTAGCTTATGGTATAATTTACTTTGTCAAGATTCAAGTTAAATGTATAACCTTTAAGAAGTAAGGATCTTTGGTAGGAAAAATGGGCCAGTAATTTGAAAACACACACACACACACACACACACACACACACACACACACACACTCTCACACTTTTTAGAGTCATGGTGTTAGTGACAAAAATAAAGAAGAGCAGCATTTGGTGATAATAAATTCAAATTGTAGACATAGCATACCTTAGGCCTAGGGAATGGGTTGTGTCTAGATGACCTCATTTTTGACATTGATGTGAACTTTGAACTATAGGAAACTGAGCTGGAAGGGACTTGTGAAGTAATGCGGTTTTAATCTATTTTAGAGATTTTAGAGATTACTGGAGCCAATCCCCCAATTTTAAAGAAGAAAAAACAGCCCTATGGAGATGAAATGACTTACCATTGTCATATAACTAGTTAATGGCAAAGCCAGAACTAGAACTCAGGCCTCTTGACTTGATATTTTTTTTTTTCTGTTTTCTGCTTTAACATGATTATTTCTTCCCACATAACTTTATATGAATTTTGCATTTTCAGTGATGAAAATCTGACCATCTCAATCTTTCATAAAATTCTCTATTTCCACCAGAAATTCACTTTGCTAACAATGACTGCAGCCACATATGGATTGAGAGTGTGGGTCTGTCCTTGGGTTGTCCAGTCTGGTAGTCTCTCTTTGACCCAGAGTCTAGGACAGTGCCCAGGCGCCTAACACTAGTTGGATCTATATCAGTGAAGGAGGGCCTGCCTGTACTGGGGAAATTACAGGTCCTTGAATTATTGAAGTATGGAAAATTACCTTTAACTAGGGCTCCTTAATTTGGGCCCCATTAACTTGTTTTAAAAATATTTTGATAACTTTATTTCAATATATTTACTTCCCTTTATAATCCTACATAGTTTATTTTAGGTATTTAAAGCCATTATTCTGAGGAGTCTATGAAACAAAAAAGGCTAAGGACCTCTCTGTTTTACCTTCTTCCCTTCCCCATCTATATTCACCCTTCTGACCCTCATATGCCTGGCAAGCAAGATGTTTTCTGCTCACTTGAGTTCCCTTTCCTGCCTTTGTGAGTGGTCCTTCTGAAACTTGGTTTAGAATGCCTTGGGCACACATTTCCAATCTTACTTCTTCTAGGAAGTCCTGTTGCATGAGTAGTAATAAGATGTTGCTCAACCTTCAGTCATTTCCCATATGGTAAAGGAAATAGCCCTCCCCTTATTCCCCCCCCCCAATTTTTTATCATTCCTCTATGATCAAATTGTGGATTCCTAGAGGACATGAATCACTACCACAACTTATCCTAGTGACAGATTGAATTAGAATCCACAATCTGGCTCTGATCTTTTTGACTCTCATATACCTGCAACACCAAAAGTTAAATTTTAATGTTATCCATCAAGAAGCCCACAGATAAGTTATGAATTACTATTCTTGCTGGCAGCAGCAGCAGCCCCTGCTGGGGAGAGATGACTGTAGGCTTAGCAAAGGGTCATATGTATGCAACTCAGAAGATCTTCACAGTGTCACATGCTGTGTTATCTCTCTAGTCATGAGGTCAGTGCCTAAGGAAGCTCCTGGGTTTCCCACATAACCCTGACAAATTAGCCAGGAAAGGAGAAGCCCACCCACAGGATGCTCTGAATGTGATGGCTGTGACTTCCTGGGATGTTGATGGCTGGGGAGTGTGTGAATCAAGATCAGGGCTTCAGGGAAGTACTCAGGCACTTGTCAAGATTGATGGTTTGTAGGGAGGTTTTGGTCAGGGGATTTCAGCAGCAGCCTTGGGCCAGATCTATGTGGCCAGTTTAGCACTCTGTTTCAGGGAGGAATAGATTGGTGCATTCCACTATGGGCTTGGTGGTGAAACTGTGGCAGCAAAATGAATCTGGAAAAATGACCGGCTGACTCCAGTCTGTTCACTTGGGGAGATCTAATCAAGCTGAAGCAATTATTAAGCACCTACTATGTGGTTTTCAGCTAAAGAACTTTCTGACAAGTAGAATTACATTTGTGTGAGCAATAAAAACACCATGAAGACTTTCAAAAGTAGTATCCTGAATGTTTACCAGTCAGCTTAATCCCTGACAAGGAGCAAGAGAAAAGAAGAGGAGATAATGGCTGACAAAAGTGGGAGCTGACTTCAGCCAGTGGACAGTTTCTAGTCCAGCTGGAAATAGGTTTGGATCATTGCCCTTGGGAGATTTATGGTCTTGGGTAAGATGGCCTCTGGGTCCAAGCCAACAACTTACTAAAACATTGTAATATTGATATGCCTTTAAGGCTTTAGTTTTTGCAGGGGGGAGGAGGGCTATTTAGCCAGTCAGTCAGTCAACATTTATTAAGTGCCCACTATGTACCTGGCACTGTGCTAGGGACTGGGAGTACAAAGGAAGGCAAAAGATAGTCCCTGCTCTCAAGAAGCTAGTGGGCACAAAACATACAAAGAATTATGTGCCAACAGTGATAATTGGGGATAACCAACAGAGCCAAGGCACTAGAATTAAGGGAGATCAGAAGGACCTTTCTGTAGAAGGTAGGATTTTAGCTGGGATTTGAAGGAAGCTAGGGAAGTCAGGGGACAGGCATTGGGAGGGAAAGAATACTGAGCATGGGGTACTGCCAGAGAAAATGCCTGGTGTCAGGAGATGGAGGGTCTTGTTCAAGGACCAGTGAGACCAGTCTCATGTGGCTCTGTTAATTAAAACAAGCCGCCAGACTCTGCTTCTCCACATATAACTCTTCCCACCAAGTCCCACAGTGATTGAGATTCCCACCATTGCTTTCTCTCCTTTGGGTTAAGGTATTGTTCCCAAAAGGCTTCTATAATGTCCAGATGACCAGGGAGAACACATTAGTCTATCTGATTCCTTTATTACATCGGTAGGAGTTAGTTTATTAGATTTGTAAGGATAATAATAACAGCTGACATTTATGTATTATTTTACCCCTATCTAAAGTGAACATTGGATCAGAGATTTGGGGCTAGAAGAGGCCTTAAGGGCCATTTGCTTTAATCTCCTAGTTTTATAAATGAAAGGGGGGGGGTGGAGAAAGAGAGAGAGAGTAAGCACTTGCTCAGGGCCCCACAAACTGAAGATAGCAGAAGGGAGACTCAATAGAGTATCTCAGTTGGTACTTATAACAATCCTGTGAGATATCTATTCATGAGCATACTAAGTAGTGAAGGGTCCTTCTCCTCCTCCCCCTTCACAAGGTCACACAACTGATAAGTAGCAGAGCCAGCCCCAGGGGTTCAATCCTATAGAAAGTGTTCTTTATACTCCATTTAGGCTGCCTCTTCTACTAGGTCAATTGTGTAGGGTAGATTGGATTGGGGCTGGAGAATGGGCATGATTGGGTATAAGGAATTGCTGGTAAAAACATGACCAAACTGGCTTTCCTCAGTAGGGGAAAAAGGACCCTAGATGTCTGTAGCTAAGCCCAGGAGATGCCAAGAGGAGAGGAGAATGCATACTTCCTTCAAAATTTTCACCTCTGTCGCTATATGTGATGAATTTATGATTATCTATATTATAGATCATAGGACCATAGATTTATATCTGGATAGAACCTTAGAGGTTATATACTGCAACCTCCTCATTTTAGAGTTGAGGAAACTAAGGTTCAGAATGGGTTAAATGATATGTACAAGGTCATGCAGATAGTAAGTGACATAGCTAAAACTCCAACTTAGATTATGGGATCATAGCTATATAGAGCTTGAAGGGACCTCATAAAGCTTCTGGTCCAGGCCCCATCTTTGACCATAGATGCTGTGACTCCAATTCCAATGTTCTTTCCACTGATGCATACTACTTCTTGGGCTCCCTCTTCTCACCTCTGCTTGCTGATGCCAATTCCACTTGGAAATAACTGTTCCTTCTATAGCCTGCTTGCCAAGCCATTGCCAGTCCTTGTCTCCTTCCCTCTCTCTCCCCCTACCCTTTTCACTCCCCTCCCTCCAAATCCTAGGTTGCTATTGCTTCTTGGGCAGAGAGATATTAGTCCTTCATGGGTGAGGATGGGTTATTTATTCCTGGGTAGCAAAAATGTGGGTAGGATGAAGAAAGTCAATCCTAGAAATCCTAGGACCAGGACACTGGGTCTCAAACTATTTTTACAGGATCATAGCTAGAAGGTACTTCAGGGAATATCTAGTGGAGAACTCTCATTTTACAGATGAGGAAACTGAGGTCTAGAGAAGTTGTCACTTCACAGAATCACTAAGTTTGAGAGTCATAAAGGACTTTAGCAGCCGTCTAGTTCAAAACTTACAGCAAAGAAATCCCCACTCTAACACAGCAACAAGCCTTGTCCAAGGTCACTCAGATAATGAGTTGTAGAGCTGGGATTCAAACTTAGTGTAGTCATCTGGGAAAAAAGCCAACAAACCTCCCTAAGATCCGTAAAGTTTGCTTGTTAAAGGTTATTTCTATTCTGGACATGGCTCTTTCTCTTGCTTGGTACTTCCCCACCTTGCCCTTTTTCTAGAATTTCCATGCCTGGATTCTTTTATTCTAGAAACTTCCATCTTCTATGTTTCTAGAGAATGGCATTGCAATCGAATTCCTGCCATCTTTGTGCCTGTGAGAGTAGAGCTCAGAAACTCATCATAGATACTTGGGTGAGAAACCCCTCCTCCATACCATCCATGGTCCTTCCTTATGTCATTGAGCTGCCCAGATATGGAGGATGTAGGGTTTAGACATCCCATATATTACCTTAGAATGAAGACAGCTTGAGATGTGTCAGCTCTGGAGAGTCATAGGCCCATTGCTGACTACCTTTCTTCTCTGACCAAAATCTGAAGGTCATAAGTGCCGGAAGTTTTAATTCCCTGTCTAGTTATATTCTCTGTTTTTTCTTATCAGGGTTTTAAGCCTTTTCCTGTGTAAGTTAAAAATGCACCTATAATAAAATCTCCAAATTCTCAAAGAGTTGAAATGGATTGGGATGCCTTTTTCCTCTCATTCAAAACTGTGGTCCAGAGAGTAGAAGACAGAGGACCATGTAGTCTGTCAAATGTCCATCATGTTATCTACACCAGTAGTCCTCTCCACCCTAAGGGGAATGAGTTGACTTGACTATCTTTGTTGATACAAGGTTTCTTGATTCAAGTGTCAAAGTGCATAAAAAAAGGCCGTGAGTTTTTTTTTGGGAAGCCAAAAATTCTCCAGATATATTTCAATGATTATAAACAAGTCAGAAATATATAGATTGACTTTTCTTTAAGATAAATGGAAAAGAGTTTGTTGTAGAACATGGGATTTTGCTGAATATAGCAAGGCAAACCAGATAATGTATTTCTGCTTAGCAGTAATGACAGATTCCAGCTCTTTATGCATCATCCTTGTATGACTAGAACAATGGCCCTTATTCTTGTTAAATCCTGCTGCCATCTTATTTCAGGTTGTCATAATGATCTGTTTCATGTATTCAGTCTTTGGTCTCCATGTCAGATACAGGGCATGATGGAGATTGTACTGATGATTTCTCTTGTGAAGTACTCATTTGCATACTTGTATTTGGATGGAACAATATTAATATTTCTAAAACTTTTAACTCTCTATTGAAATGCAAGTGGCATTATCATACTGTGCACTCTTTGTCCTTCATACGATTCAAGGCTGCTGGTTGCTTAGCAACTGAAGATCAGAGTCCTCTAACCTTGTACTGTTGTTATTATACAGTCACTGTCCCAGTGGAATTGGGGGGGGGAGATCAACAGAGATAAAAATATACCACAGAACGTTTGCAATAATTTAGTGATTATCTCAATTGCCTTCTAGAGACTGTTACTGATTCTAAAGCATATATGTGGTCTCCTCATTTTAGTGGGTCAACAGAATAGCTTTCATTTCTGTTAGTACAGATTCTTTTTTGTGAAACTTTCTTAAGCTAATGCTTTAAAATTAGACTTGGTAAAATAGTTTGCTCCATGTCACAAAGCAAAATAAGCAATATGCCACAGTAGATTAGACTTAGGAAACTTGGATTTGCTTTAAATATTTTATTACAGATTGCTTAGTAGAGCTGGGATTATCTGGTGTGAAAGATGATAGTATAATGGCTAGAGAGTGGACCTTGGAGTCAGGGGGATGCAGTTTCAAGTCTAGACTCTGATACATCCTGATTTGTTTATAACCCTAGAACCTCTCAGTACTCTAGGCAATTCTATAACATGATAAGTTATAAAGTGGGTGCCAATCTGCTTTGGTAGAAGAGATCATTCACTAATAATCAAATCCTCCATGTATCAATAGAATAAGAGGTATAGTTCATATCCCTATCTTTATTAGAGTTAACCAATGTTATGAACTCATTCTATACAGCCAAGCCCATTTTTAGTGGTAGGGTGAGTAAACATGACAATTGATTGCTGAATTGGACCTTGGACTCATTAAGAATAAGGTAGATGACCACCCACTTAATTTAAGTACTTCAAACATCTATGATTTCTTTAGTATGGGGGGAGGTATTTCCCTATACTGATGCTAATCACATTCTTTCTACAATTTAGCAGATAGGTTTTGAGAGTTTTTGATCATACTTTAGCTAACATCATGATGGCCCTCTTGGAGCTTAGGCTGGTCACAGGCATGCAGTCTGTCACTAGGTGTATTTTCTAACCCTCTCAAGCTGGGTAGGAGCAGCCATACCTGGCATTCCATTGGTAGAGTCTTTGAGAACCATGCCAAGATGAAACATCTGAGTAGGACTTGAAGGGAAACATTCATCTTATTTCCATTTGAAAGGCAAAGTTGCTCTGTGGATAGAGAGTGACCTTGAGGACAGGAAGTCCTAGGTCCAAAGCCTATCCCTGACACAGCTGTGGGAACCTGGACAAATCACTTAATTTCTGGGTATGCTAAGCAACTCTCTAAGATGATAAGCTGCTGAGAAGTTGCTAGCATTGATAGAGGGAATTTCTTAGAGAATTTAGCCTAGATGTAGAGTGGTTACATTAGATAAGGTCTTTAAGGAATACATTTTCAGTGAAATTCTGATCTCCTAAAAGGTTTTGAAACCATGTCATATGATTGAATTCCTAGACAATCAGCAATATCTCCTGCCTTTCTTATTTTTCTTAATGGTATCACTCTTTGAGGTACCCCAGGTCAAAATCCAAGAGCTATCTTTCATCCTGGCCCCTTTCATCTAATCAGTGAACAAGTTGCTCTTGAATCTGTCCTTTCCTTTCCTTTCCACTGCCTAAGCTACTTCACGAGTTTAGTCCCTTATCCTGTTATATCTGGAATATTATAGCAGTCTCTTAACTAACCTTCCCATTTCCACTATTTCCTTGCAATTGAACAAATGCTCATAAAATACTGTTTCTGTCATGTCATTCTACTGCTCAGAAACTTCTAATGGCACCCTACTAAAGATAAAAGTCCAAACTTCTTAGTCTGGCATTTAAGGTCTTTCCACAACCTAGATCCAAATTATTTTCCCATTTCCCTACTATAAAGGATTGTAAGGTCATATTTCCAAAGCTGGAAGGAACCATAGAGGCTATCTAATTGACCACCCCCCCACCCCCACCCACCTTTTTACAGATGAGGATACTGAGGGTAAGAAAGTCTAGTGACTTACCTAAGGTCATACAGAACAGGAAGTGACAGAGCCAGATTTCAAGTCTACAGTGTCTAACTGCAAATATTTTCATTTGAAGCATACATCACAAAATCTTGTGCTTTCATGTTCTGCATCTTTGTTTATGTATTATCTCCTCTACACCTAAACTACTCTTCTTTCTCTTCACATTTCCAAATCCTAGGCATCTTTTAAGGCCCTACATCAGTGATTCTCATTAAATGGTTTGTGAACTCCTTGGGGGTTCATGACAATGGTCCAAGGGGTTCACATTAAAAATTCTTTAATGGTATCTTAAGCAGTAAATAAATGCCCATTTATGTCACAAATGTATTATTCCTCTGTGACAACAAGCACATACATATTCAAAATGTTATAGGTTTATTTCTGCAGTGATTTGAAACTGTCATGATCATGCAGACAATGACTTTGCTGTCTGTGCAGCTATTACATTAAACGCTGACTGCTTCTGACTATGCACAATGTGCTTTTGCAATTTCTCAACCTGTCATCAAATTGTTTACAAATTTTCTCAAGGCTTTGCCATTCAGCACAAACAGATTCCTAAGGGATGATTAGACACATTTGAATACCTTCATTTCTTGTCTATACACTATACCAGAGTAGCAGTAGCTTTATTGTCCCCCTCTATAATTGTGACTATTCTCACAGTATAAAAGTCAGGTTGCTTGAAAACCAGGATCAATGGTTCATTTCTGGTGATCTTTAGCCTATTATGGAACATCACAAAAATTTTGCAGAAGTAAAATGTATATTGCTTCTTATTGCAATATTAAGGGTTTACATTTATCTTCTGCTTATGTTAATATTCATCCATTTGTGTGAGTATTCAAATCAACTGTCAGCAGCACTGGTCAGTTGTTCAGTAGGGTTTCTATGAGGTTGTCCAGTGGTAGAACAGAAGAACATCATGTCTGAGGAAATTCCTTCCTTAAAATGTTGAGTTTATATATTAAAAATGAAGCAATATATGCAATTGAACTTTACATTTATCATATAGCACTTGTCATTGGTTAGTAGAAAAGTAAATTTTTTTATTATAATTGGCTATTCATTTTTGTTAATTAGTTACATGGTTAAAAAAAACTGAACTTCTATCTCTTAGCAAGAGAGCTTGTAAAATTCTGCATATTCTACCATATAGTTGTGAGTGTTCATTTTTACTTTATTCTTATTTTAAATCAAAATATAGAAATAAACTTGATGCAGAGCTAGATATGACTGCATTTATCTTATAATGTAAATCTTTGTTCAAATAAAAGTCCAATACTGAAATTAAGTTTCTATAGTTCATATTACTTCAAATATAAAATTATATTTAACATCTTCTAAGTTGTAACATTTTATTGAAAATGTTATTTATAGTCAACAAAATTTGAAAAATAAACTTAATATAAAGTCTTATAGCTAATAGATTACTTAAATTTTTTTTATAGAATGTCCCACATAAAATATTTATGATTAATAATTGGAGTTTTAAATTTTATAGAGTTTTCATAATTATTAGTAGAATAACATTTTATATTTGATAATTATGATAATATAATCTACATTTTAATTTGGAGCTTTTGGGGGGCAAATAGTTATTATAAACACTTAATGAATATTATGAGTAGTGCATTAAATTACCCTGGGAATTTACAACATATTTATTTTTATTGTTGAAAGGGGTTCTTGAAACAAAAAAAATCTTGGGAACCACTACCCTATTTGAAACACATTTCCTCATTGTAACCTTCCCTGACCACCCCAACTGCAAATAATCTCTCTTAACACTTATGTACTGCTTTCCATTGTTAACCTTTTGAGTATGTATATGTTTTGCTTTTTCAATTAGATCATAATATGCTCATTGCTTACACTTCAATATGTCTCTTTGTAAACCTTACAGTGTTTAGTATAGTGTCTTATATAGAGAATTTAAATATTTTATAATGACTAGGAATTACAATCAACTGAGTTTCCCCCTTCTTCTGCACACTGCCCTGTCCCCCCACCCCCATCAGCTCCAGACTACTTGATGAATTTATAGAGTGTGAGCATTAGGTAACAAAGATGATGAGATGTTGAGGTCATAGAGAAGTGTTTACCCTTTATTAATACTTAGGATAATAATATTAATTAGCATTTATGTAGTACTTTAAGTTTTGCAGAGCACTTTTTCATTTATCATTTTATTGATCCTTACAACAGCTCTAGAATACCATAGACAATGAAACAATATCAGTACTAAACATATATATACTCAGTGGTATAGCATCCAGATTTTTAAAGGACAAGTTAAGTAAATTACAGGAAGAAATAGACAGCAAAACTATACTAGTGGGAAACTTCAATTGTCCCCTCTCAGAACTCAATAAATCCAACCAAAAAATAAAAAGAAAGAAGCTAAAGAGGTAAATAGAATATTAGAAAGGTTAGATATGACAGACTTTAGGCATGATTTAGATATAAAGGATGACACCATAAGCAAATCAGAAGAGCAAGGAGTAGTCTACTTGCCAGATCTATGGGGAGGGGAAAAATTCATGACCAAACAAGAGACAGAGAATACTACAAAATGTAAAATAGAGAATTTGGATTATATTAAATTTAAAAAGCTTTTGTACAAACAAAGCCAATGCAACCAAGATTAGAAGGAAAGCAGAAAGCTGGGAAATAATCTTTACAGTTTATCTCTGATAAAGGCCTCACTTCTCAAATATATAGAGAACAGAGTCAAATTTACAAGAATACAAACCATTCCCCAATTTATAAATGGTCAAAGTATATGAACAGGCAGTTTGCAGATGAAGAAATCAAAGTTATCTATAGATACATGAAGAAGTGCTCTAAATCACTTTTGATTAGAGAAATAAAAATAAAAAAACTCTGAGGTAACACCTCACATCTACCAGATTGGTTAATATGACCAAAAAAAAAAAATAGGAAATGACAAGTGTTGGAGAGGATATGGGAATACTGGGACATTGATGGGACATTGTTGGTGGAGTTGTGAACTGATCCAACCATTCTGGAGAGCAATTTGGAACTGTGCATGCCCTTTGATCCAGCAATGCCACTACTAGGTCTGTATACCAAAGAGATCATAAAAAAGGGAAATGAATGAACATGTGCAAAAATATTCATGGTAGAAAAATATTGAAAATTGAGGAGCTAACTATCAATTGGTGGATGGCTGAATAAGCTGTGGAATACGAATGTAATAGAATACTATTGTGCAATAAGAAATGATGAACCAGAAGATTTCTGAAAAACCTGGAAAGACTTGTATGAACTGATACAAAGTAAAATGAGCAGAACTAGGAAAATATTGTACACAGTATCAACAACATTGCATGATGATCAACTGTGAATGACTCTGTATTGCAATGATCCAAGTACAAAGAACTCACAAAAGAAAATACTGTCCATATCAAGACAAAGAACTGATGGACTCTGAATGCAGGTCGAAGCTTATTATTTTTTTTTTTTGCTTACTTTATTCTTTTTCATGGTTTTTTCCCCTTTTAATCTGTTTCTTCTTTCACAACTGTGACTAATATGGAAATATTTTTACATTATAGCATATGTATAAACTATATCAAACTGCCTACCATTTTTGAAAGGGGGAAAGAGAAAAATTTGGAGTTCAAAATCTTGTAAAAAATGAATGCTAATTTTTTTTTTTGCTTTTTGGAGGGCAATTGGGGTTAAGAGACTTGCCCAAAGTCACAAGGCTAGTAAGTGTGTCAAGTGTCTGAGGCTGGATTTGAATTCAGGTCCTCCTGACTCCAGGGCTGGTGCTTTATTCACTGTGCCACCTAGCCACTCCTAAAAATTTTCTTGACATGTGACTGGGGGAAAAATAAAATGCTATTTAATAATAATTCTAGGAGATAAATGTTATTATTACCATTTTACAGATGAGGAAACTGATGCTAAGAGAAGTTAAGTGCTTTTGCTCAAAGTCATACAGCTAGTAAGTGCCTGAGGCAGTATTATAAAGGAACTTCTATTTAGGGAGATTATAACTATTAGATGCTCAAAGGATCATCCACGCCTCTTATAAAGCTAAGGAAACTTCCAGCACTCTCTAAGAAGCGAGGCAAGGCTGAAGCTCTGTCAATCAAGGGAGTCATCCCTTGCAGTGGAGAAGGCTAGCTCTCAGGAAGACATTGCTCTTGGATTTATCCTTTGTGTCTCTTCCAGAGACAGTGGAGGAGGGGAGTTGATTTCTCTATTGCCCATTCCATTCCCATCATCAATGGTGCCTGGCAGTAGAATAAATTGCTTCATGGAAGATGCTGAACCTAACCCAGGGTATGTTCAGATAGTCTAGATAAGAGAGAATTAGTTCAGGTAGTCAAAAGTTGAGTTGTGGAGAAGAGCAGACTCAAGGAGCCTAGATGAGTAGCATGCCTAGCAGAGATATTGCATCCAGGTAAGTGTGAGAATACTACAAGAAGAGAAAAGAGATAGGGGCCCTGAGACATTGGAAGCTTGAGTTACTTTGGCAACATGTGTTGTCTAAGCACATGCACAGAATGCCCATTGGTACTTAGTGTATTTGTGGGACAGGGTACCTCAGCAGTGAATAGAGCGCCGGCCCTGGAATCAGAAGGACCGGAGTTCGGAGCCGGGCTCAGACACTTAATCCGCACAAACAAAAACCTAGCCGTGTAACCTTGGGCAAGTTACTTAACCCCAATTGCCCTAAAGGGGCGGCTAGGTGGCGCAGTGAGTAAGAGCGCCGGCCTCGGAGTTTGGATGACCCGAGATCAGATCCGGCCTCAGAAAATGAGCGCCCACGCATAAATAATGACTAGCCTTGTAACCTTGAGCAAGTTACTTAACCCCAATTGCTTTTAAAAAAAAAAAGAAAGAAATTTCCTACTGGGTGTTCTCTTCAAGTCTTTGTTTTACAATAACCCCAAAAACCATTTTGTGAGGATGACATTAAGACAATTTTGCCTAAACTCTAAAGTTTTAAGGATCCCTTAAGAACTTCATTTATTTGCAGTTAGAGATGAACCAAATTTGTTGGTAAATTAATAAATGAAAGGAACATTATTAAATTCAAGGACTTTGATTCATGTGCTTTATTAATTTATTTTGACAATTGCTTAATTATTCACAAGTTATTTTTAATATTGTTACATAAATAAGTGCCCTGCAGCATGTTTGCAACAGCAACCAAGTCTCTGTTCCACTTGAGTGCCTACTGCTTTGTTTGCCGTAAGCCTGGACTGATATAAGTGGGGCAAGGATGTCAAGATTTCTTAGAGAGAAAAAGTAAATTATCTTGATCCTTCCCTGGGTTTCCAAAAAAAAAAACAAAACCCAAACCATAACCCATTCTGTATTCTTTGGGTGGAATTAATTGCCACTCTATGTTTGTCATTTCAGAGAAAATATGATTAGCAAATTTCACCATCGTTATTCATCTGAATTTGTTCATTTGCACTATTTCTTAATTTTTTCCATTAGAAAACATTTCTGCCTTTTAAAGACTCTTAGTCTTTATTTTAAGGGCTTTAAACACCGCCCCGCCCCCCCAGCCTTTTGGGCTTCGTAGGGTTGTACCTGAAACAGCCCTTTATCCTTACCTATAAATTTGTACCTGATTGGTTGTCCCAAACTTCCAATTAATGATAAAGGTGGAATCTGTCATCCAATGACTTCTTTGTGATTTTCTGATTAGTATCTTTGAACCAGCAAGGGGTGCCAAGGTTAATCATTAGTTTTGTTTAGGTATTCAGAAATCAAAGATTTGTCACGCAGCAGGCAAAATGATTATAATTTCACTATAATTATAAAACATTTTAGCTAGAATTGATTTTTCTTTTTTAGGATCCTCTGGCACACTGAGTACAGAACTACATGCTCCTTTACCTCCTGGAGACTAAGAGTTCATGGATTTTTTGACTATTCATCTAGTGAACACCCAATAAATATTGATTACTAGAGCTATAATTATTTGTAAGTGTCCCTGGAGGGAAGGGCCTGATTCTGTGCTCTGTTACCAGTACATAAGATCTTAAATAATCAGCTAGTTCACAGGACAAATGCATCTTCTAAGTGTTCAGGGCAATGGATGCCAGCCTCTTAAAATTTTTTCACTCAGCATTATTTAGGCCAATTAAAACTTAGGGCCTTAGCAATGCACTTGCTGAAAATCATTGTATTGACCTTTCTGCTGGTGCCGAAGTTATCATCTTATTGCTGTAAGCCTTTCTGCCATTCTTTATCTTGCTTAGCATTTTTAGATGCGCTGACAAAGCTTAATGGGTCTAGATGCTTTGTGCTCAGCTGATTCTATGGATAAAAAGGAACTAAGAACCAAGGTTAATGCAAAATTAGCAAGAACATATATGTGTGTGTATGTGTATATGTGTGTATGTGCATATAAATAAAGAGATGACTGTGTCCTTCTTGTCTCCCTCTTTATAATATAAAAGCCTCTTTAAAGCATAGATTGTGTCATTCTTTGTACTTACATCTGCAGAACCTGGCACATAATAGATAATAAATTTTTGTTGATGGATTGGTCCTGTGAAATGAACAAACTTATTAGTTAATTTAAATTTATATTTAGCTACAATAGGAAACTTGGAGTACTGGGAGAATTTTCACAGAATTTAATAAAAGACATAGTAAGCAATGAATTGCTTGGTATAAAAGGTATCAACAAGGGTCTATATTCTCAGAGAAAGAGTTGGGGGTGTATGTCAATTACATAGTGATAATGAAGGAAGACAGATCTGCCCTGGGGTAGTTCAGTGGATAGATGCTGGACTTGGAATGAGGAAGACCTGAGTTCAATCCAGCTTTGACATTTATTAACTGTGTGACCCTGGGCAAGTCACTTAACCCTGTTTGCCTCAGTTTCCTCAGCTGTCAAATTAGCTAGAGAAGGAAAAGGCAAACCACTCCAGTGTCTTTGCCAAGAAAACCCCAAATGGGGTTGCAAAGAATTGGATGTGCCTGAAGTCACTAAAAATCATTATATAAATATTGTTGCTATTATTATTATTATTATTATTATTATTATTATTATTATTTGAACCTCACTTTAAGTCTATAAGGTAGGTGAAACCAGTATTATACTTATTTTGCTGATGAGGAAATGGCTGAGAGAGGTTAGTGATTTGCCCATGGTCACAAGACTAGTCAATTAAAAGTAGCATATGAAACTGACTGAGTTCAGAGTTCTGTCCACTACAGCACACCACCTTTTCAGAACTCAGCTTGTCCATGAATCACTTGTCTATGGGAATTACCATAGTGGTTCAGACTTGTTTTTCCATCCACTCTAGGAGTCTCTTGCCAGTAGTTGCCCTGAGGGATATATTTCTTTCTGGAGAAAACATGGCTCTCTTTTTGGGCTTTGACTGAAGATTAGGCACATCCTATTTTCTTTTAGCTTCCATTTATGACTCTGTTTAATTTTCCCTTGACTAGGATTTTTAAAAATTTCATTTATATGTCCTGCCACTCCAATCTCTGACCAGAAGCAGTGGTGTGCTGGTAAACATTTAATAGCTAGTTCTATGAAAAAAAAATTGTATGTACAAAACACTTGTGGCCAAATATTTTTCTCTGCATTAACATTTTCTCCATCACTTTCTCAAATCTAGACAACTAACAGAACAAGTTGGGCTTGGATCAATAGTGTTTACTGCTGTTTGAGGTATAAATGCTCACACTGAAAATTTAACAATTGGGCTTGCTGGTAAGAGCTGGCTCTAGCACATCCCTGGTTAAAATTAAGAGCTGGAAGAAATTTTGGAGAGCCTCCAATCCCTTCAGTTTATAGAGGAGGGAGTCTTGGAGTAGGCACAAGACCTCATAAAGGTCAGATAGCTAACCAGTGACAGAGCCCCAGGAGCTACCCCGTCTCCTTTAATTCCAAATCCCAAATAATATCCCATCTCCTACAATAAGCCTTTCCTGATCCCCCTTTGTTGACTATTTCCAATTTATCCTGTGAATAGCTTGTTTGTACGTAGCGTTTTTTGCATGTTGTCTCTCCCACAAGACTGAGAGCTCCTTGACGGCAGGGACTATTTTGCCTTTCTTTGAATCCCCATCACTTAGCACAGACAGTGTCTGGCACACAGTAGGCACATGTTCATTGATTGACAAAGGTGTTGGGATGAGTGTTTAGGAAATGGAAGTTACTCTCCAGGAAGAAAACCCTGGTGATAGTGTATGATGGGAGGGGAATTTAAGGTTATGTTAGTCAACAGTGAGAATTGAGGGAAAGAAAATTTTAAAAAGTTATCAAATGTTAAGGGGACAATTAAGTACAGATATTCCTTTTAAAATCACAGTCAGAATAAAGACTTACTGACATCAATTTCTGCTTACCTTTCTGGTAAGACTAGCAAAGGGATGACATGGAAGATAGAGGGGATGTTGGCCAAGTGTGCAAATAGTCTGTCTTCCCAATGAGACTCCCATTTGTATCTGTCAGATTGTTTAAAGGAATATGACAAACTCATTCTAGTTCACTGTTGTTGCTGGTGATGATGTTTAAAGATAGGAGAGGTGGGGCATTGTATAGGTTCCAGAGATGAAGCTTCCATGTATACTCATTTACAATACATAGAAATATATTCACTATAAAGATGACCTTTCACAAAAATCGATGCACACCAGGAAGAAGCAAAAATAAGACTGTGAAACGCTGCGTTCCTTTCCTCTTTTCTACTCTACTAATTAGGAAGGTAAAAGTTAATCCTAGAACTACATCAAAGGCACATTATGATTAAATAAGGATCAGATAATTTAAAATCATAGAAATGTCTCCCCTCCCACGCAAATCATATTTTAAATACAGAGAGCTAGTCACAGGGTTGGTTTTTTTTTTTTTTGAAAGAACCATGGCTGCTAAAAACAGCTGGTAGTTTCAGGATAAGTAGTTTTCCCTCTTGGGTCTATATTCCTGAAAAAAGCTTATAGGGTAGTTGTGAATAGGTTTATTGGTAGGGCTACATAATGATGGTATACAGTTGGAATCACATTAATATGTAAACTCCATGAGGGCAGGGATTGCTTTTGATTTTCTTATGATATCCTCAGTGTCTAATATGGTGACTGGCATGTAGTAAGGACCTAAATGCTGATTGATTGATAATACTTTTTTTGAAAGAAAAGGCTCTTTGGTATATATTAACTGACTTTAGAAAACGACAAACTAGTCAAGTATTTTAGGTGATATGAGAGTGAACCCATCCCTTGTGCTAAGGTTGATATCGCCATGGAGGGCACCACCATTCTTCTCATCATCCAGATTCACAACCAGAGTCCTTTTCAGCTTTCCATTCTCTATTCTGCCTCTCCTGCCCCCCCATAGCCAACCCATTGCCAGTTCTTGTTGGTTCTACCTTGTATGACATCATCCGGAGTCTTCCCCTTCTCACCTCTCACCTGGACTAGAATAGCTTCCTAATCTTTTGCTACTCTACTTAAATTGTTCAGTCATGTCCAACTTGTGACTCATGGACCATCAGTGTGTCATGCTTCTGTCCTCCATATTTCCCAAAGTTTGTCCAAGCTCATGTTTGTTGCTTGTGTGACATTAACAATTTCATGCTCTGCTCCTTTTGCCTTCAATTTTTTCCAATATCAGTGTCTTTCTCAATGAGTCCCGTCTTCTCATTATGTGGCCAACGTACTTAAGCTTCACCTTGAGTACTTGTCCTTCCAATGAATAGTCTGAATTAATTTCTTTCTTGTCCAAGGTCACATTAGTAAGTGTTAAGTGTCTGATGCCGATTTGAACTCAGATCCTCCTGACTCCAGGGTTGGTGGTCTATTCTCTGCACCACTTAGCTGCCCCCTTTGACTGTATTTTGTTGGTAAGGCGATGTCTCTGCTTGTTAGTGTGCTGTCCAGATTTGCCATAGCTTTCCTTCCAAGGAGCAAGCATCTTTTAATTTCATGGCTTCAGCCACTGTCTGCAGTGACCTTTGAGCCCGAGAATATAAAGTCTGACACTGCTTTTTTTTTCTTCTTTACATTTTGCTGCTTTTCAAAATGACATGAAAGTCAGAGAGAAATAAATAAATATGGAAGAAAGGACTGGGAGAGCCAGGGGAGGGCAGGGAAGGGAATTTAGAAGTCATTCAGTCCAACTTCCTTATTTTATAGATGAAGAAGCATTGTCAAAAGAGACACACCTTGTCCAGGGACACTTAACAAGCTATTAACTGAGACAGAGTTAGAACCCAGATCTTCCTGAGTCCAGGTCAGGTTAGGAGGACAAATTAAAAGAAGGAGCAAGATTAGGAGGCTCTTCTCCTGGATCACTACCTTGTAGAGAAGGAAACTAAGGCCAAAGAGACACAAAATGATTTACTCCAAGTTTGGCCAGCTGGTAAATATCAGAGCAATCACTAGAACACAGGTTTCTTGATTCCCAGCCCTGCTCTTTTCCCATTAAACTGTCCCTGCATTGGAGTAATCTTTGAAATTCCCTCTCAATTCAGTTGTAAGATTCTTAACCTGGGAGACCAAGACAAATGATGACACCACCTGCAGATATGGGGAAAATGTCTTGCTATTCTAGCTTAACTGGTCAGCTCTTTACATCTTCTAGTACATTTGGTGCCATGCATGTTTTAAGACCTCTGACATTTCAGCATCTTTTGTTATTAATCTAACATGCACTGTCACATCTTATCACTAGTGAGGGTGACATTTTCTGCATATTTGGAAGATTTTTAGGGACACTTTGCTGACTCTTGTCTTCTCTGTCACTTCCTGATATTGTGTCTTTACGTGATCATGTTTTTTTATTTAAGTGACCTGGCCTAATTTCTATTTTTGGTGGCTTTCCCATTTTCTCTTCAACACTCTGTGGAATTCTGGGTTTAGCCAGATTAGTCTCATGTCCTTCCTATACATTGACAGACTTTGTTCCCAAGCTAAAGTACTTCCTAAAGTATTAATGCTTTGAGTGAAAGTTGGCCTCTGGGCGCTTTCCCCCCCCTTCTTTTAAGATTGACTTTATACTGGAGCCTTTTTAGGAGTGTGTTGATTTTGCGGAAAAAATCTCTTTCTCCATATTATTTTATTCATCCTAATGGCTTCCATTGGAATTTTTTTACTGACCTTGGGGTAATTTTGTCAAAGCTTTTCACATCTGTAGATTCAATTTAAGATTAGAAATTGTGCTATTAGTTTACTGTAATCCTCCTTACCCATACCAGACTCTAGCCCTGTATTACTTGCCATTAGCCTTCTTTGTCCATCCTTTGATACTGCTCTATGTACTGGGTTCATTACAAGTTTCTGTTATTTAAACCCAGGTGAGCTCTCACTACTGCACAGAAATCCTTGTTTTTCCTTATTTGACTTTCTATCATACTCCCTATAGCAGCTGTTCAAAACCTCTTCTCTTCTTGACCTTCTATACCATCCTCCCCCTGTCTCTCAGTGGAAGACTTTCCGGATTTCCTGAGGCTATCAAGGTCACCAATTGTGAGCTCAGTCTTCTGCCCCAAATTCCCCTTCATAATATAATCCTTTCCCTTTCCAGCACAATCCCTTCCCCTTTCTTCTATTTCCTCTGATCGGTCTCTAAGGAAGAGATGTTCCTCTTTGCCAGTGTTAACACCTCTTGGGTCCATTTCATTGTTTCTAGTTTCCCCCTTTCATCATCCCCCCTTTCTCCCTACGAGTCATTTTTTTTCTCCTTATCGATGGGTTCATTTTCTGTTCCCTGTAGACATGCACCTGTCTCGTCTATCTTAAAAAAACAAAAAACAACCCAAAACCAAGCAACCCTTCACTTGACTCTGTTTCCCCTTGATCTATTGTCTGGTATTTTTTTTTTCATTTCACAGCCAAATTCATACAAAATAAAGGAGTCTATTTAGTGCCCACGCTGTTCTCAACCCTTTGCAGTCTGGTTTCTGACCCCGCTACTCAACCTAGTCTCTCCAAGGTTACTAACAATTTCTTAACTACTCAACACAACAGTTCCTTTTTAGTTCTCGTCATACTTTTTTTTTTTCCAGCCCCTGACACTGCCAACCACACCTCATGCTAGGATACTCTTTGGCTTCCATTATACTCTTCTACTTAATTGACTCATTTCTTCTTTCTCTTGTCCCCTAATGAGAGGTATATACCAAGGGCTGGAAAAGGCTCCCTTCTCTTTCCTTCTTTCTCTTTACTTTATCCCTTGGTTAGCTCATCAATTCCAATGGATTCACGTATGTCTATATAGATAACTTTCAGGTCTTTATATCTAGTTCTGGTTCCTTCCCTGAACTGCATTTATACACCACTAACTGCCTAGGTTGGATATTTTAATTAAGATGCCCCATTAGCTTCTCATAAGTAGTATATTGAAAACAGATCTCATTAGCTTTTCCCTATAAACTTATCCTTATTCTAAACGGCCCTATTTCTGTCAAGGGCACCTAGGAAAACAACCTCAAAGTCATTCTTGACTTTTTCCCTTATTCCCCATATCCAATCAGTTGCCAGGCCTTGATGAATTGTCTCCTACATCTCACCCATCCATTACCTTCTCTCCATTTGCACATATTCCACATCTAGTTCCTAAACTTACCTCATTAACTCATAGAATTTGAGTGTTGGAAAGGGACCCCAGAAACCATCTAGTCCAACTCATACACAAAAGGAATTCCCACTATAACACCCACTAAGTGGTTGTCTATTCTTGAACTGATGATCTTCAAGGAGGGAATGCTACCAACTGTAGAAGCAGCCCATTCTGGAAATTTTTAGATAGCTCCAGGTGTTAGGAAGTTTTTCCTGCCATCAAACCTAAATTGATCTCTTTGTAACTCCCACTCCCTCTGCCATTGTTCATGATTCATTCTACTGGGGTCAAACAGGACAATGAAATTCCTCTTCCATGGGACAGTTCTTTCAGCACTTGAATACAGTTATCACATCTCCCTCCAGTTTTCTCTTCTCCAGCTAAACCTGGCCAGGTTTATAATCCAACTGATTCTCATATGATACTGTCACAAGGCTCTTTGCCACCCTGCTTGTCTTCTTCTAGACACTCTCCAGCTTCTCAGTGTTCTTCTTTTTTTTTTTTTAAGTTTATTTATTTTTAATTTTCAGCATTCACTTCCATTAAGTGTTAAATGTTTTCCCCTTTCCTTCCCCTTCCCCAAGATGGCATGCAATCTGATACAGGCTCTACATATACATTCCTATTAGACATTTTCACATTAGTCATGCTGCATAGAAGAATTAGAATGAATGAGAGGAACCATGAGAAAGAGAAAAACAAAACAAAACAAAAAAAAGAAAATAGTCTACTTCGCTCTGCATTCTGATTCTGCAGTTCTTTCTCTGGATGTGGATGGCATTTTCCATCATGGTCCCTTGTAACTGTTTTAGGTCCTTTCATTGCTGAGAAGGACAAAGTCTATCAAAATCACTCATTGCACAATGTGGCTGTTACTGTGTACAGTGTTCTCCTGGTTCTGCTCCCTTCACTCAGCATTAGTTCATAGAAGTTTTTCCAGGTTTTTCTGAAGTCTGCCTGTTTAGCATTTTTTTATAGCATAATAGTTCAATATTCTTCTTAAACCATGTTGTGTAGGACTGAGCAGAGTACAATAAATACAACAAATGTCTCACTCAGACAATTGTATTAGCCTCTTAACTAGTATCTTTGCATCCATTCTATCTTCTCTCCAAACCACCCTTCACAAGCTGTCAAAACATCATGTCCCTGTGGCACCCATCTGGCCACATCACTTTGCTGCTCAGAAATCTTCAATGGCTCCCTGTTGCCTCTAGGAAAAAAACATACAGATCCCTTTAAGATTTCATAGCTCTTTTAAAAAACATGGCTCCTACTTACCTTTCTTTGGGCAGCCAGGTGGTGCTGTGGATAGAGCACTGGGCCTGGAGTCAAGAAGATTCATCTGTTTGTTTCAGTTTCCTCATCTATAAAATGAGCTGGAGAAGGAAATGGTAAAACCATTCCAGTATCTCTGCCAAGAAAATTCCAAATAGGGCCATGAAGAGTCAGACACAATTGAATAATGACTGAACAAAAAAAATGTACCTTTCCAGACTTGTTTTATATTGCTTCTATACACTCTATGATCCAGGCAAACTGCTTTTTCTCAGGACCCTGTATTTTGTCTCTCATTTAGGAACATAGGATGCTACTTATCTCTATGGCTTCAAATCCTGAACTTCTGTGCAGGTTCCACTAAGGTGCTACCTTTCCTAGGACACCTTCCTTATTTTACTGGTTAATATTCCCTCCCACTCCTCAAATTATCTTGTGTTTACAAATGGAGCTACTGGTCTTTCTATTTGGGGGAATTAAAAAAAATATTTTCAATTCCAAATTCTCTCCTTCCCTCTAATATCTTCTTTACTCATTGAGAAGGAACAGAATACACCTTATACATATGAAAGCATGCAAAACATTTCCCCATTAGCCATGGTTTTTTTTTAGTTAATTTATTTATTTTAAATTTTCAACATTCACTTCCATAAGTTTTAAATTTTCTCCCTCTCCTTCCCCTCCTCCCTCCCCATGATGGCATGCAATCTGATATAGGCTCTACATATACATTCCTATTAAACACATTTTCACATTAGTCATGTTGTATAGAAGGATTAGAACAAAAGGGAGGAACTGTGAAAAAGAAAAAAAACAAAACATAACAAAAAAAAAAAGAACACAGTCTGCTTTCCTCTGCATTCTGACTCCGTAGTTCTTTCTCTGGATGTGCATGGCATTTTCCATTATGAGGCCTCTAGAACTGTTTTAGGTCCTTTCATTGCTAAGAAGGGTTAAGTCTATCAAAGTCAGTATTTGAGCACTGTGGTTGTTACTGTGTAAATGTTCTCCTAGTTCTGCTCACTTCACTCAATATCAGTTCATATAAGTCCAGGTTTTTCACATTAGCCATGTTTAAAAAAAAAAAGAGAAAAAATACTTTAGTATGTACTCTGAGCCCATCAGTTTTCAATGTGGAGGTGGATAGCATGTTTCATTAGGAATCCTTTAGAATTATGAGGGAGTAGTTGTATTGATTAGAGTTACTAAGTCTTTTGTAGTTGGTTATCTTTACAATATTGCTGATACTTTTAGTTTGTATGTTTATGGGACTTTAGAAAATCTTCTGTCTTTCTTCAGTGGCAAGAAAGTTTCTTTAGTTTCCTCAGGATGAATATAAGGAACTAAGCCAAATTTATAAGAACAAGAGCCATTCCCTAACTGATAAATGTAAATAGGTACTTCTCTGAGGAAGAAATCAAAGCTGTTAATAGTTATATAAAAATGGTCTACATCACTAAAAATTAGAGAAAAGCAATTAAGACAAATCTGAGATACCACCTCACACCCATAAATTCTCCAGGTTCTGCTCACTTCGCTTTGATTAGTTCATGCAAAGTCTTCCCAGATTTTTCTGAAACTAGTCCCTTCATCATTTTTTTTTTGTAGTATGAGTATTCCATCTCATTCACATGCCATAACTTTTGATGTGTCTCCCATCAGTTTCCAATTCTTTGCCACTATAAAAAGAGCTGCTAAAAAAAAAAAAACAACAAAAAAAGGAAAAAAAAGAGGTACTATAAATATTTTTGTATATATTGGTCCTTTTCATTTTTCTTTGATTTCCTTGGCGTATAGACCTAGTAGTGGTATTGCCAGGTCAAAGAGTATGCATAATTTTATCTCCCTTTATGCATAATTCCAAATTATCACTCAGAACCGTTGGAATAATGCACAATTCCACCAATAGTACCTTAGTGTACATATTTTCCCATATTCCTTCCAGCATTTGTCATTTTCCTTTTCTGTCATCTTAGCCAATCTCATAGGTGTGGGCTGATACTTCAAAGTTGTTGTAAGTTGCATTTCTTTAATCAGTAGTGATTTAGAGCATTTTTTATCTGACTATTAATAGTTTTGATTTCTTCTGAAAACTGTTTTCATATCCCATGACCATTTAATAGTTGGGGAATGGTTCTCATTTTTATAAATTAGACTCAGTTCCCTATATTCTTCCTTCCATTTTTGAGGAAACTAAAGAAACTTTTGCCAGTGAAGAAGAGTAGTCACAAGTTCCCATAAATATACAAACTAAGATATTTGGAGAGAAATCAGTCAATTGACAAAACCTTTATTAAATGACTACTATGAGCCGGGCACTGTGCTAAGAATTTAACAAATATTATCTCATTTGATCTTTACAACAACACTGGGAGGTAGGTGCTCTTATTATCCTAATTTTAGAATTGAGAAAACTGAGACATAAGTTAAATGAATTACCCAGGGCTATGTAGCTAGTAAGTGTCTGAGGCTGAATTCAAACTCAGACCTTCCTGCTCCAAGCCCAGAGCTCTATCCACCATATCACACAGTTGTCTCTAATATATAAGGAATTAAATTATTAAATTTATAAAAGATATAATGAATAAGTCATTATACCAATTAGTGAGAATCAAATAACAAACACAAAAAATTAAATAATTTCTACTTTTAAGGTTTCATTTTATTTATAACACTATCTGGGTGATCTAGGGCAAGTCACTAGCCCTTTGAGAATTAATTTCCTCATCTGTGGAAAGGGGATATTTCTTAAGAGTATCTACCTCACAAGGTTGTAGTGAGTTCCAAATGAGTTAGTGTACCAAATGTCTGTAGCAGCAAGCACCCTAGCATCCCCAAAGTGACTGCCAACACAGGTTCTTAGATCTGCTTTTCAAAAGGAAAGCAACTCAAAATGGGTCAACAAGCTTACTTTAATCAAACAAACATATATTACTTAGTTCAGGGGGAAAAGGTCAGCACCCCAAACTTCAGAGTATACAGACAGATCAAACAGATAGGCTTCCAAACTGTCCAACCATTACCAATACCAAAATCACAGTTACCAGAGAGTGAAGCATCAACATCTGGGTTTTCAAAGCCTGGGGCTCTCAACGGCTGCCCAGAGTCTCATCTGGTCAAATCACACAACACTTCTCAAAGTGAGCCCCAAAGCAAAGCCTCTCCTCAGGGTTTATATAGCCTTCTTCTGGCTCAAAGATTGTAACAACCTCCTTGACTCACTGCCCAATCACAAAGTATCAAGGTGTGGGCTTTCCTGAAAAACAAGCCTCCCACCACAGGCTCCAGGTGCACTTAAGCTAGGGGCAGGGAAGATCTTTAAATTTGCATTTCCATTACAATGCCAAGCTCTACAAACTTTAGAGCTCTACATAAACATCAGTTGTTATCATTGGCAACCAAATATTCACCTTTAAACTGGGAGATGTCTTTCTTGTCACAAACCTTACAGAGGGAATGGTTTTACTCATTTTGGTCCCTTCTCTAGCCTGCTGCTTTGGGTTCAAGTGAAACAGCATGAAATCATGAGTCTTTTCTCTGAAACTGCCACAGGCAAAAAACATGTTTCCTTTGTTTTTTAAAAGGAAAGCTGTTCTGTTGAGATAAAAGATGAGCTTTTGGCTTATTATTACACTTAGGTGATCAGGGAGCCTGAATCCTAAGAGACTTGGGTGGAAGGAGGCACTTTATACAAAGGGTCCTTTGAAAGTTTCAAAAGCATTTGATTTCTTCACTGTTTTAAAGCTCTACTCTGACTTAGGCTGTGAAACAATGCTTGGGCTGGGAGGGTGTTCACATATCATCGATGAGAACATTAGGAGCAGTGCACACTTATGTAGTGCACACTTATGTAGTGCTTTAAAGTTTACATTACACTTTACACGTATAATATTATTTTCTGCTTTGCCAGTGGGAAAACAGCCTCAGGTGAAGTGACTTGTCTGAGTCACATAGCTTGTAAATGTCTTCCTGACTCTTAGTTCACGTTTCCATCCACTCTGACACTCTGCCTTCTGACAACGAACTGGATAATTGGAAAAGGAGATGGAATAGTCATGTAGGGAGTGAGGAATGATAGCTAGACAGACCCAGGACTGAATGGTATCCATGAAATGTGAAAAGATTAAGAGGAAAATCCACTGTGGAGCATTCATGGAAAGTTAGGGACAAGAAGCCCCTAGGTTGCTGTCTGTGAAAATGTAAGGCATGCTTACATTGGTGAGTGCATGGATCTGTCTGAGTACCTCTTCCCCTTTGTTGGCTTTAAGCCCTGGCTTCTTGGACTCCTTCCTTTTTTATGATGAGTAGGAACAGGCAGAAAGATGATGAGGTATATAAGGTAAAGGTTTTCTTCTTGGGTTCAGTAGATGATTCTACTTTTCTTGTTGAGAATGAACACGTCATCATCTTGCATATTTAGTGTGTATGGACATATGATAATAGCTCACATCTACATAGCATTTTAATGTTTGTAGGGCATGTTGTGTGTAATTATCTTGTTTGATTCTCACCACAATTCTGTGAAATACTATTATTATGAACATTTCCAAACTGACTCAAAGAGTTTAAGAGACTGGTTCAGGTTGCACAGCTAATAAATGACTCAGGCTAGATTTCATTTGCATCTAGCAGTCTACCATTGCCCCATTCTGCCTCTCATAATTGTATAAATACAGCTTGATCCTGTAAGATGATCTGAATTGATAATCACACCATCCAAGTGCCCAAGGATGATCCCTCTTTGTCTCTGTGTTGCTGTCTCTGTCTCTCTTCTCTCTCTCTCTGTCTCTCTCTGTCTCTCTCTCTGTCTCTGTCTCTCTCTCTCTGTCTCTGTCTCTGTCTCTCTCTCCCTCCCCCTGGTCCTCTTCTTCTTCCTCCTCCTCTCTAGTCTTAAAGCATCATCTCTTAGACATCTTGAATTGGATGTCCCATATACATCCTAAACTCCACATGTCCCAAATTGAACTATTATTTTCCCCAAACTCTCCCGTTTCCCCAACTTAAAAAAATTACCATTAAGGGCACCATCAAAAGTAACTCAGGCTTGTGATCTCAGTGTCATCTTTGACTAGTCACTTTCACTCACCCCACATATACATTCTATTGCCAGATCATATTTTATCTACCTTTACAGCATCTCTCCTATATGGCCCCTTCTCTGCTCACACAGCCACTACACTAATTCAGGTCCTCATCACCTTTGGCCTGGACTATCACAATAGTGTTCTACTTGAACTCCTTGCCTCAAATCTCTCCCCGTTCCAATCTGTCCTCCATTCTGCTGCCTAAAGCATGAGTGTGACCATGTCGCCTCCATACTTAATAAACTTCAATGGCTCCCTATTACCTTTAGAATAAGGTTTAAACTCCTCTGTTTGACCTTTAAAGTTTTTCACTGCCTAGCCCCTTCCTACCTTTCTAGCCTTTTTTACGCTTTACCTGCTTCCATACACTTTGTGATCCAGCTATACTGGGCCAATAGGCCCAAATATGGTTGTCTTCCTCAACCTGGGAGTTCTGGAATTTGGCTGTAACATTTGTGGGAGTTTTCATTTTGGTATCTTTTTTAGGAGGTGATTAGTGTATTCTTTCTAGTGTCTATTTTGCCCTTTGGTTGTAAGATATTGGGGGCAATTTTCCTCTAAAATTTCTTGAATTTGATGTCTAGGTTCTTTTTTTGATCATAGCTTTCAGGTAGTCCAATAATTCTTAAATTACCTCTCCTCAATCTATTTTCCAGGTCAGTTATTTTTTCCTTTGAGATATTTTACAGTTTCTTTTATTTCTTCATTCTTTTGACTTTGTTTTTATTGTTTCTTGATGTCTTATGGAGCTTCCACTTACTCATTTCTAATTTTTAATGAATTATTTTCTTTAATGAGTTTTTCTACTTCTTTTACCATTTAGTCAGTTCTTCTTCTTCTTCTTCTTCTTCTTCTTCTTCTTCTTCTTCTTCTTCTTCTTCTTCTTCTTCTTCTTCTTCTTCTTCTTCTTCTTCTTCTTCTTCTTCTTCTTCTCTTCTCCTCCTCCTTTTTTTTTTCTTTTTGGAGGGGGGAAGGTAGGGCAATTGGGGCTAAGTGACTTGCCCAAGGTCACACGGCTAGTAAGTGTTAAGTGTCTGATGCCGCATTTGAACTCAGGTCCTCCTGACCCCAGGACTGGTGCTCTACTCACTGTGCCACCTAGCTGCCCCCAATTCTGCTTTTTAAGGAATTATTTTCTTCACTAATTTTTTGTGCCTCTTTAACCAAGATGTTAATTTTTTAAAATAATTTTCTTTCATTACTCTCATTTTCCCCCAATTTTCCCTCTACTACTTCTATTTATTTTTTAAAATATATTTTTTTGCTCTTTTTATGTATTAAAAAGAATGTCTTCAATGAATTTTTGTTGGGCTTGTGTCCAATCTGCATTTTTTTCCTTTTAGGCTTTGCTTGTAGATATTTTGCCTTGTTATCTTCTTTTGAATTTGTGTCTCGATCTTCCCTGTCACCATTGTAACTTTTTATGCTCAAATTCTTTTTTTAATTTTTTGCTTATTTTTTTCCAGCCCATTTTTTTTTACTTTGGACTTTATGTTAGTATTGGATTCTGTTCACCAGAGGATGGCAGGGAGACACTGTCCCAGATTTCAGGGTTTTATTTTTTTCAGGTTGTTTTTTCCACAGCTCATTTTGGGGGATCTATAAATTTTCAATGCTCCCAAAGTGATGTGATCTGGGGAGAAGTGGTCATTAACTTCCTGGTCTTCAATCTAGTTTTTAACCCAGGAAGGACCTCTGCTCTGACCTGGAACTTGGTAATGGGCAGTGGAATTGCTAAATGGCTGTTGGTCCCACACCTGTTGCTTTTTGACCAGGTGTTTAATCCCCTTAGTATCTTTGGGTGGTGAGTATTTCCCTTACCAGTGCTGTTGCTATGGCTGCTGCCTCCAAGTGACACAGCTGGTGTCACTTCTATGTTGTGCTCCTGGTCAACCTCCACCCAGTGCCTCAGATATCTCCTGTCTTAAGTTGTTCTGGCTAGAAAAATGGCCCACTCTGGTCTTTTGTTGGTTATTGTCCCTTTAAAATTCAATTTGAGAGTGGAATTCTGGGAGAGCTTAGCTAGAATGCTCCCTTTACTCCACCATTGTGGCTTCTTCCCCATTTGGTGTTCCTCATACACCACAGACGTTCACCATCTCCCAAATCTGTGCATTTGAATTGCCTTTTATGCCTTGAATGTACTCCCTTCTCACTTTCTATCTCTAGTGTCCTGGGTTTTCTCAAATCCTATATTATGCAGGAGGCCTTCTGTGGTCTTCTCTATGGCTAGCCCTTTCCCTTTAAGATTGCATTCCATTTCCATTTCCATATTTGTATGTACCTGTTATGTTGTTTCTCCCATTAAAATGTGAGATCCTGAAGGGTTCACATGTTTTTGCCTTTTTTGTATCTTAAGTTCTTAGTTCTTGGCACATAGTAAGGGCTTAATAAATTTGTTTGTTGAATGACTCACTGACTGACTGACTCTCATCTTCTGTTTGACTGTTAACCATGGCCTTTTGAGTCTGACCATAAAGAGCACTGATCCTAGCTATTTAAAATGTGGCAGTAACAAAGCCTGTACATGTAACAGTTCTGTGTCAGGGAGTCTGATTCCCTTTCCCTCCTCCCTGAGAAGACAAGGAAAGTAGGCTGGCTAAAGTTCACACTTCATGTGAATTCACAGTGGGCATCATTGAAAGCTGTACCTGATGTGTTCTGCTGTTATGAAGTGTGATGATGGATTAAGAAGGATGTAATTGTAGGAGGCAAAAAACAGGGAGGAATTGTTCCTTGTAGAATTTTAAGTAACATTGGTATGCTTATAATCTCTGGAATTCTTTCAATGTTGCATCCAATGGATTATTTATAGGAAAAATAATCTGGCTTCTCTCCCCTGTACTCACTGAAACCTCTCCCTTAGAGCTTATCACCAATCTTCTTATCACCAAATGCAGTGACCCATTTTCAGTTCTCATCCTCCTTAACCTCTCTTCAGTGTCTGACATTATTGACCAACCTCTTCTATTGGACTTATTTTTATCCCCTCTTAGAAAACTCCTGGTTTTCCTCCTCTATCTTTTACAGTTTTTTCTCTGTCTCCTTATCTTCTCTCTGACACCTTAACCTAGGAGGTTCCCTAGGGTTTTATCATTTGCCCTCTTTTTATTTTCTCTGAGGTTACAGCGTATGATGGATAGAGTGTTAGACTTATAGTCAGAAAGACCTGCATTCATATCCTGCCTTAAGATGTTCTATTAACTGTGTGATTCTAGGCAAGTCACTGTCAGCCTTGGTTTCCTTGTCTGTAAAATGGGGATAATGATAATGTCAGGGTGGAATCTTTCCTCAAAACATGTTCATGGAGACAGTATGGTGCAACAGGAAAAGTCTGAACTTGCAGTCACAGAATCTGGGTTCAAATTTAACTTTGTCCCTAGATGGTTCAGTGATACAGCACTGGACTTGGAATCAAGAATTTTGTTGCTGTTCAGTCATTTTTCAGTTGAATCTAAATCTTCATGACCCCATTTGGAATCATCTTGGCAAAGATACTGGAATAGTTTGCCATTTCCTTTTCCAGCTCATTTTACAGATGAGGAAACTGAGGCAAACAGGGTGAAGTGACTTGTCTAGGATACCTGAGTTCAAAGCTGACTTCAGACACTTAGGTGAGTGACCCTGGCAAGTCACTTAAAAAAACCAAATAAACAAACAACAAAAAGCAAACAAACCCTTGTTTGCCTCAGTTTCCGCATTTGGAAAAATGGGGATAATAGCAGCATTTACTTCTCAGGGTTGTTGTGAGGATAAAATGACATATTTATGAAGCAGTTTCAAACCTTAAAGCAGTATAGAAATGTTGACTGTTATTTTTATTGTTGTTTTTATTGTTAGTCTCTGTGCCATATTGGGCAAATCACTTAACCTCTCTGAGTCTTAGTTTCCTCATCTGTAAAATGAAGGATTTGCACAAGAGAGCCTCTGAGGTTCCTTTAAATTCTAGATCTATTGTCTCACTTTTGTCTTACTTATGACTGAAACTTCTCTAACCAATCATAACAGACATGGTTTCTGGAGGTGAGGAGAATGGAAAAAACCCAAATGGAGTCACTGCTTTTCTCTGTCCAGCGATATTCTTTTTCGAGACATTTTACTTTTGCTGAAGTACCACATGGAATGACTAATTTTAGGGCTATAGAACATTGCAAATCCTTAGTTATGTCTTTGTCTCACCCAAAGCAAGTAACAATTCAGCAAAAAGACAGTCAGTCAAACTTATTAGTTGGGGCCATGAAAGAAAAAAAAAGAAACCAATTGCTTTTAAGTTGATTGAATTTTTCACTTTTCATGAGACCATGGAAATGCCACTATAGAATAATAAATTCACTTGGATTTTGGATGTTGAATCCAAATATTGGGTGGGACATATTTGGCAGTTTTCCTCAAAGGAGTATTTCTGGGAAGATAGTCTGAACAGCAGATTGAAAAACACTGATAACTTACTTTTAGATTGTACTGGGGGCCATGATTTAGGTTTCACCTGATTTATGCTATACCTGGAGTCAGTCTTCCCCCTCATCCCACCTCCAGAATCTGGCTCATCATTTGATATGACTTTTCTTCCTATGAATCTTCTTCTTAATCCCTTCAGTATTTCTCTTCGAGGCTGTGTTACAGGTGCATTTCCTCTCACTTTTCCATATAGGTTGAATTCTAAACAACCATTTAAAATCAAACCCCATCATCTTGCTTTGATAAACACCAAAGTATTAAAGCCGTGCTTAACAGGGAAACAACACAGTGTTTATTTCTGTAACTGTTCATTAAGGCAGTGTGTTAGAATAGCAAGAACACTGGAATTGGAGGCAGAAAAAAACCAGGCATTCAAATTCCAGCTCTGCTATTGCCTTGCTGTGTAATGACAGTCAAGTCACTTTTTCTTACTGAGCCTCAGTTTCCTCATCTGTAAAATAGAAATGCTAGGTATGCTTCCTATTTCACTGGGCTTTTGTGAGATTCAAGTGATATGGTGTTGCTTTATAAAAGGCTTTTATAAGCCTCAAAATAATATATAAATTTAGGTGTGGCTCCTTTGAGATTCAAGGAAAGACATTCAAAGTTGATACATGTTGTCCTTTTCTTCTTCTCTCCCCCTCTCCCTTCTTATTCATTCATTGATTCATTCATTCACTTATTCTTATTCAGACTCCTTTAGTGTAGGGGTTGTTTCATATCTTTGCATCTCCAGCACTTAGCACAGTCATTACTTAATGATTGCTTACAGATTGACAGTAGCTAACGTTTATCCATTTTGTAAACCTTGAAGCACTTTACATACATTCTCTCATTTGTTCATCCCAATAATCCTATGAGTTTGAAGCTATCATTGTCCCCATTTTACAGATGAGGAAATTGAGATGGAAAGTTTAAGTGGCTTGCCTGGGATCCCACAACTTGGAAAAGTATCAGAGACTGAACTTCTGCTCAGGCCTTCCTGACTCCAAGTCCTATTCACTATTCACTAGTGTCTCACCTCTGTGTTGAACATCTTGTTTTGCTAATGAGAAAGATGCAGATTTACATAAGAGCCCTTTCCCCCACTCTGATGGAGTTGACAGTCCAGGAGGGAGATGTGACATATGTGTGAGTAACTGTGATACAAGATGATTCATGAATCAGAGAGATGTGAACCAAGGGACTGAGACGTCATTACTGATGGGGAACCAGGGAAGGGTTTATGAAAATAGCTGGGTTTGAAAAGTTGGCAGGGGTATTCCAGGCAAAGAGAATTGTCCTACCATATATGCATATAGTCTCAACTCAAAAGGAACCTGATTGTGTTGAATTTTAAAAATTAAAGGATGAAACATTTGTTCTTCATTAATAATAATTCGAGGTATAAGGTATAGACTAGTGATGCCACATTAGTGACTTAGATATATAGATAAAATATTTATGAGAGGTTATGAATACAAGTCAAAAAGACAGTCCCTCTCTGCAAGGAGCTCACAAGTGAAGAATAATTGTCTTTATCCTTAAAGGGGAGCTGGAAAGTAAGTTAGAGGAAGGGGGAGAGGGGGTAGGATATCTGCTGAAAGAGTAAGCTGTTGGTGAGGAGTTAGAGAAGTCTGAAGAGGGAGGAGTGGAGCCATGAGTGAAGGCAGCTTTGTTCTGGCATTAATATTTCCTTTATGGACTGTGCATTCACCTTGCCCTCAGTTGGTCCATTGGCACCACATTAAGGATGATTGATGGACTGATTCACAGCCAGTTTCAGAGCACCAGGGCTCAACGCTTGGATTACAACTTTAAAAGGCATTTCTAGACAGATAGTGAGAGATGCAGAGAGGGGACAGACCAGACATCCATTAAGATTTGGACTCATTTCCGTAGAAAGGCAGTCTGAGCATCTGCCAGGCCCCAGGAGAAGAGAGAACCTGTGGCCTAGGAGACAGAATCAGCCAGAGGCAGGAGAGGAAAGTTTCTGGGCTAAGCCAAGAGTTGTAGGAATGTGAACTGGAAGCAGTGGGATAGCAGGGACAGCAGCTGTAATGAAGAGGAGTTCCTGGACAAGTGGAGGTGTCCTGGGACCACATCTTCTCAAAATAGAGGAAGCATTCCTAGACAATAATGATTTCCTGGGCTAAGTCTCCTCAAGAGATGAAAAGGAGCCCTTAGACAAAGAAACCTTCCTAGGAACAAGCAAAAACTGGAGCCAAGGCACAGAGTCACAATGTAGAGAAGCAAACCTTCTCATTAAATGGTACTGGGAATGATGTAAATTGTATAGGTCCAGTCTTGGGGAGTTAGGTATTGACTCCAAGTTTTCTTCTTTGGGGATGTTCCAACAATACCATAAGTCTGTAGTTGACTCTGTTGGTCCCTGAACAGGTGGTTGTTGTTGTTTGTCTTTTGTTCTTGAAGAGGACCAATGACATCAAGAAGGTGATGTCTTGACTTGCAAGTGAATTGGATTAAGTGAGGCAGGGCTGTGCAAAGTTGTCAGCCTCTCTGTCTTCCTGAGCCATCTGGGTCCAGTGGCAATTTTTAGATCAGGACATTTAGACATGCAGTGGGAGATCTTGACCTTGCTAAGCTTTTCCCAGGTCTCCTTTTGTCTGAGGCAACGTCCATTCAGTTATTAAGGCTAGGTAAGAAATGAGGCAAAAATGGTCTCTTTTGCCTACTGAAAAAAAAAAATCAATATGGGAGGGGAATACCCTCAGGGTTTCTGACCAAAATAGAAACAATTGCTGTTTATACCCACTCTAAGCCAACAAAACCCAAACACTTACCAACTGAGGCTTAGGTCCCATTATTGAGCAGTCAGTGATTTGGATTCTTTAAGGCATAGTCAAATAGCTCCAATTGAATCCCAATGGTTTTATCAATACCTGGTTTCCAGAATTCTATTTAAATTTTTTTTGTTCCTTGTAAGGTCTTTCCCAGGTCTCAGTTTGTCTGAGGCCACAACACCCATTCAGTGATTTAAGGTTGGGTAAGAAATGAAGCGAAAGATGACCTCATTTGCTTATTAGAAGGGGAGGGAGGAAAGAAAAGAAGAGAAAAATAAAAAATCAATCTGAAAGGGGAAGACCCTTCCAGTTTCATACTAGAACAGAAACAATTTTAATTTACACTCACTCTGAGCCATTAAAACCCAAACAATCACCAACAGAGGGTTGGGCTGGGACTTTTATTGGCCAACCAGTGAGAGCTGGAGTAAGACTCAATGTTTGTCATTCATTCTCAAAGAGGACCAATGTCATCAGGGAGGTGATAGCTGAACTAGTAGAGTTCATCAGAAGCTCTGCTGGATTTTCTAGCAGCTCTCAGGGTTTTCACCTCTCTGGGTGTGGGACCATTCAACCAGGGTAGTCCTGTAAAGCTGAAGATGATAGGATATATGGAGGAATTTACTCTCCAGTGACCCTGAGTACCTTTTCTTTGTAAGATGACCTTAACCCATGGTAATCCTTGGGAATGTAAAGGTTCACTACAGATTTGTCTTGATTATTTATAGGTTTTGATGTATATCCTTTGTGTTCTATATTTCCTTGTGAGTGAAATAAAACCTGTTATTAATTCAATGCGTTGTTAGCCTGAATACTTACATGAGACAAGAGGGCGCTTTTCTCCTTCTGTGGATACCTATGTATGGGCCAAATCTGTTGCTCCCTGGGTGGGGTTATAAGCCAAAAAGAGATCTTTGGGAAAGTTTCCAAATATTTAATGCAATTTACTTAAATCCAGAGCTTTAGTCCTTGGACCAAAGTTTGCACATAGAGGTGAAAAGTGTGTGATGTGCATATGAGGAATAGGGAGTGGTTTTACTAAGTTCAAGGATAGAATACATAGAGGCAATGCATTCTAATGGTTAGAGTGTGTTCCTGAAGTTATGATGACCTGGGCTCAGATTGCCTCAGATAATAGTAGTGTAACTCTGGATAAGTTATAACCATTATGCCCTTCTATTTCCCCATCTGTGAAATGTGAAGGTTGTACTTGACCTTGCAGGTTCCTTCCAGCTCTAAATTTATTATCCAGTGTGGAATAAAGTAGTATGAATTATACTTGGCAAAATAAGGTGATAGGAACTTGAGGAGGGCCTTGAATGTCAGGATAAGGCATTACTTAGGCAATAGGGAGTCACTGAGGGGTTTTGAACAGAGGAATGACATCTTTTATACATCAGGAAGATTTGTGTGGCTGCTATGACATCTGGATTGAATGGCAGAGCAACTCAGAAGTAATTGAAATAGTCCAGGTGAGCTATAACAACCTGTTTAGGATGAAGGAGATGTGAGACTATTTTATTTTATTCTGAACTTAACAAACATCAAATAAATTGAACATTTCCATATATCTATATCTATCTGTATCTGTATATGCACATCTGTCTCTATCAAAAGAAGATTGAACATGAAACTATGAATCTACATACAGCTTGCTTTTCTTTTAAGTATAAATTCAACATGTAACTTTCAAAGCTATCCTGCTTGTTTGTGTTTCCTTCTAGACTTCCCTGTCATCTCTTATGTGCATTTTCAAAATGCTCCAACAATTCTTTTCTTTTTTTGGCAGCCCTCTTTTTCTTTTATTCCCCTTCCCCATAAAAAACAAAAACAAATAAAAGATAAAAATCTTTGTAACAAGTATGCATTATTAAATAAAACAAATTCTCATATTATCCATGTCAGAAAGCATGGTGAGATACAAACTGAAGGCAAAACTCAAATCACTGAATGGGTGTTGTCTCAGACAAAATGAAACATGGGAAAGATCTTAGCTTAAAAAGGTCTGGGTCGAGGTGGCTAGGTGGCGCAGTGAGTAAGAGCGCCAGCCTCAGAGTTGGGATGACCCAAGATCAGATCTGGCCTCAGAAAATGAGTACCTACACACAAATAATGACTGGTCATGTAACCTTGAGCAAGTTACTTAACCCCAATTGCTTTAAAAAAAAAGTCTGGGTCTCCAATTGCATAGGACCTTGTAGGTGGTTGGATTTGAGAAATGTGGGAGAGGGAAAAATCCAAGATCATACAAGGTCTTGGATGGTGGTGATGATGCCACTTTCAGAAGTAGTGAACTCAGAAAGAAGAGCAGGATATAAAGAGAAGATACTAAACTTGGTTTTAGACATGTTGAGTTTGAGGTACTGGCAGGATATCCAGCTGGAGAAGGAAATGACAGACCACTCTAGTGTCTCAGCCAAGAAAACCCCAAATGGGATCATGAAGAGTTGGATATGACTGAAAATGACTAAACAACAACAACAAAATTCCTATTTTAATTATGCAGTAAGAATCTACTAAGACATTAATGGATTTTTTTCATAACTGCACTAGATATTTAGTGAGCAGTCTGCCAATAAGTTGAGATATTTTGTTTAATTTTGTGCAGTTCATTCAGGAATTTATATATTCATGAGCTTATAAAATGTGTGCTCAATCAATTAGTCAACCAGCATTTATTAAACACTTGCTAGGTTCCAGGCTCTGTGCCAAAGAGAAAAGCAGTCTTTGCATTTAAGAAGCTTACATTCTATAAGGGAAGACAACACATATGTATATGAGTATATACAAAATACATCCAAAATGACTACATGGTAGTCTTGAGGAAGGGTATGAAGGGAGGCAAGAAGAACAACTCTGAGAGAAGGGAGTACTTGGGGTTGTTTGTCTTTTGTTCTCAAAGAGGATATCAGGTAGATGATGTCTTGACTTGCAAATGAACTGGATTTAAGTGAGGCACAGCTGTGCAAAAGTCATCAGCCTCACTCTCTCTTCCAGGGTCATCTGAATACAGTGGCAAGACATAGGTCAGGATGACTGGAGATGACCCCACATATAGTTGAAGACCCTGGCCTTTTTAAGCTAAAGTCTTTCCCAGGTTTCATTTTGTCAGAGATAACACCCATTCAATGATTTAAAGCTAGGTAAGAATTGAGACAAAAAATGGCTTAGTCTGACCTCACAAAAAAGTTAGTCTGGGAGGGGTAGACCCTCAGAGTTTCTGGCCTAAACAGAAACAATTACTATTTATACTCACTCCAAGCCATCAAAACCCAAACAATGTCCAACAGAGGCTTGGACTGGGACATCTTATTGGCTAACCAGTGAGAGCCAGAGTGATTTGCATTTAAAGATATAATCAAGTAGCTCCTTTTGAATTCCAATGGGCTTTACCAGTTCTGGTTTCCCAGAGCTATATATCAAGAAATCATTAGTGAAAACTACACTAGACAAAAGAGTTAATAAATGTCCCAGTTTAAAACATGATAGAATAAGTCAATAGGGAAGAAAAATTAAAAAAAAAATCTAGTCCTCAAACTCCAAGATATCTTATAGGTGATCAAAACTTATATTCCTAGGGTATGACCCCATGTAGACAGAGGGAGAAGAGGATGAGGAAGAGGAGGATGAGGAAGAAGAGGAGGGGAGGAAATAGGAGCATTGCCAAACTGGAACTGGCCAGTTGGGTCCAGGGTAAGGGTGGGGTATGGTGGCAGCTAGTATTGCTCAAAGATTGTTGTTCACCATGGATTATGTGTGACATTATAGTCACGCTCAGGGTTCTGCATAGGACACCTTGAGGATTTTTGTTGTTTTCCTCCTGGGCATCCACCACCCTCCTAGTTTACTCCATTAAAAGCAACTTAAATCGGACATTTTAACAGTAAGTATCCAGCTAGGCTGGACATTGGTATTATCAGACATTACTATTATCCCCAGAAGTTAGAAAGATTTGGTCACCCTATCCTTCATCCTCAGTCATCTGCTGAACTCATTGTTCTTTTGCCTTTAATCTGCCTACTCTGGGTACCTTGTTAAGCTGCTGCTGTCAATAGTAGTCCCCTCGGAGTAGGGTCAGTCAAAGGATGTCAGTTCAAAGCTGTCTGCATGTTTCTAAGGTGCTTTCTAGGTCACAGAGTATCTGACTTGACAGATTATAGGATTTTTTCTGGAAGGAACCTTAGAAGCAATCTAGTTCAAAGTTCTCATTTTACATGTGAGGAAACTGAGGCCAGGGAACTTAAATGATTTGCCTTAGGTCACTAGGTAAAAGTGGCAGGATTGGTACTAGAACACAGGTCTTCTGTTAGATTTAGGTTTGGGCAGTATGTGTTAAGATGGGGTTAGATAAGGTAAAATAATTTAGTTCTACTTATAGAATACTAGATTTTAAGAACCTGTCCCTCAGCTGGGGTGGGAGAGGGAAATGTTTTCCTTTTTGCAATTCTGAGCTCTAGGTAACATTTCTGAAACCCTTTCTATTTTTTTTTTTTTTTAGTGATTTGTATATGTGTGTATGGTAAATATGGAAAGAAAGAGAGGCACAGTTAAAAAAAAAGTCAGGTCAGTGCCTTTCAAATCTAGTTCATCTGTATAGCACTGTTTCAGAAGTTTCCCAAAGGCTGATTTCAAAGACCTTGAAAGGACACCCCATTCTTGTCTCAGTACAAAGAAACACATTCCAGTTTAGCTTTGAAACTGCAGGGGGCTTCTGCCACGGAAGCTTTCCTTCATCAATTGCTGCCAGTCCTGGGTGCTGCAGAATTCTGATAATGAGAATTTCTCAGTTCTATGTAGGTCACCACATCCTTCAGGACAAACTCAGATCTGGAGGAGTGATAGGTTAAAAAAAAGTTAGAGAGAGAATATTCTTTTTCTTTCAGTAGAAGCAGCTAATTTGTGGCATCATTTTTGAGGACCAATTTATACATTTTGTTATAAATGTCTTAAAAAAATGGCACCTGGGAAGTGTTTTGTATAATTCAAACTCATATGAGATAATGACAGCTACTCTCTTATTCCTTTCTTTCAACTTTCTCAGAAGTCGAGAAGGTCCAGAAGCCTTTTGAGAACCGTCCCTAAAGCCAGTGATTCATACAATCAAAGGCAAGGGGCTTTCCAATTAGATTGTGTTATCTGCACACCAATGACATACAGTTTAATAGTAAAAAAGTTAACATTAATATAGCACTTTAAAATTTCCAAACTATGTATAGTATTTCAACCTTCACAACAACTCTTTGCATGTGTTATTCTTATTTTGCAAATGAGGAAACCGAGGCTTGGAAAGGTTAAGTGCTTTCCCAGGGCCACCCAGTTTTTAATTACCAAAGGCAGGATTTGAACCAAGGTCTTCCTGACTCCAAGTCCAGGGCTCTGTCCACTATACTATCTGGATACTTAGGCTAAAAAGAGCACTTAAAATATAATTGCATCTATTTTTCAAAATTATCTGGAAGAATCCTAGGCTTCAGTATATTAGTGGATTTGTTATCTTATTCCTTTGGGTGTTCCTCCATCAGAGTTGTTTGTGTCCCATCCATGCCTCCTCATTCTGTTTAATTTTTTATGTATATTGTCTCGCAGCTTCTCCAAAGAATTCAATTCCATTCAGTGATCATTTACTAATATCCACCACATGCAAGGTACCATGCTACATTCTGGAGATACAAAGACAAAATGAAACATTTCCTGTTGTTCCATGACAGGGCTGGCATTCTACTGAGGAAATCCATGGAATGAATAGAAGATCTCTCCAAGGTGCTGGAAGGCCTCCAGGTTTTTGAGTTTTTAGTTTTGTTTGTTTTTTGCTTTTCATGGGCATCAGTGCATTGATTCTAAGATTTTCATTAGAGACAGCAAGACTGAGAGGCCCAAGTGCGGATAGCCAGGAGATGGTAGATTCTGGTTTAGTTTTCACTGTCTGTTTACCTGTAAAATAACCAAAGGATCATAGATTTAGAACTAGAGGGACAATTGAGGTCATCTATCCTAATCCCCAAGAAGTTAAGTGACTTCTGCCCAAGATCATCTAGGTAGTAAGTGTCAGAGATGGCATTCAAACTCAGGTTCTCTGACTCCAAAGGCCTTTCTGCTTTCCCACACTGTCCCCACCCCACAAAGACAATACCATGTTTCTATTATTATGTTTTCAGAGAAGAAACACTCAATATTTTGAACAAATGGCACCAGGGAAAGTTGGGAAGTCCAAAGGGGTGGCAGAAAATGTAAAGTTCTGTGGAACATTCAGTATTTTCCTGACTGATGCCAACATTGGAAAAGACAAAAGTCTCTAGAATGGGCTTTAGGAAAACTACATATATTAATTTCTAGTCCTCAAAAGCTGGAATGGATGTGGGGCTGAGGAATTTATAGTCTGAAATTTAATTGGTTCCATAGCAAAGAAATTGGCATTACCTTAGCACAGGTTAGGTTAATAAGTGATAACCCTTAAATAGAATATCTCCAGCCATGAGGTTAATTGTTGTATTACTGTAAATCAAAACCAGTTATCAAAGAAAAGAAAAACAATTTATATATCCTTCCCTGCCTTAAAAAGATCTCAGTGCCTTTTCTGGGCCAGAGATGAGAGATTCAGATTTCACAAAAAAAGAATTTCAGTGGTTGCTTACAGTTGCCTGGGGCAGCAAAAACTGGGAGGTTTTACTTTCTCTGCAGTATTCAATCCCTATTCTAATTCAGCTCTATTCATCATTCCTGGGTTCTATTTTTGTGTTCCAATCAACAAGCTCAGTACATTGTAGAACACTGAAGGCCTATAAGAAGCCTCCAATTTTGACCATAGGCAATTTGCAAGGCTTGCCTGACAAGACAGCCAGAAGGCTGTCTCGCCATGGAATTGAGAGGTGGCAAGGTTGACTCCAAGTTGGCAGTGCTGACAGAATCACAGGTGAAACATCTGCTGCCTCACCCAAATAGAGCTAGACATGGCAGTCTGCCAACTGCTGACCCCCTTGCCAATTTCAAAGAAGCACTTTAAACTGTCAGGGAGGGGAGGATCTGGGTAGCCAGGAAGGTGGCTAGCCAAGTTGAAAGAAATAATTAGCCTGATTGGTTCTCAGGCAGTAATATGAGTTTGATGCTTAGCTCAAAAAGGTAGAGTTCTGGTATATATCCTCAGAATCATTATTATTTATTCAGTTACTATATATGCCTAAGTCATGAGATAAGCCCTGACAGTTTTGAAATTGGAAAATTATTGCTTGCATGCTTTTAGAAATTAAATTCTCTTCTACTTTCTTATCTCCAGGCTATGAAAACACTTTAAACACATACATACACACATACATACTCATTGATCACACATTCCTATTGTTAAGGACTCTTTATAATGACTGGAGGTGTAACTTTGGAAAGAGAATAGAGACAGCTAAACATTCTACATAGAAATCCAAGTCACTGATATCATATGAATTATCTCTCAGTGCCCTATTGAAGAGAATTAACAGGGCCAGAGTTAACTGATGACAGAAAATATTAATGTGAAAAAATTCAGGGACTGAAAAAATATTTTGTTACACATTATTTAGCTCTTTGTCTTCATGGCTGTCTGTTCAGTGAGAAGGAAAATAAGGAACCACGGTCAAAGCAAAAGTTGTAATCCATGGTAGCCAAATACAGAACTTTCCTTTTGTCTCTGAGTTGAAAACATAGGGATCAAATGAATGAGATATTTGAATAAAATGACTGTCTAATCATGGGCAAGTTATTTAATATCTCTAGACCTCAGTTGACTCATCTGTAAAAATCAAGGGGCTGAACACTATTGTTTCAGCTAGTTAGTTCCATCTTTGATTCCTCCAACTCCTATACCCTCCATTTGCTGTCAGTCACCAGCTTCTTTTGGCACTAGAAATCCATTGCTAGCCTTCTCATTGATGCTTCTGTTACTACTGCCATCACTACCACCATCCTATTGCTGGCCCTTTTACTCTTGCCTAGACTCTTGTAACAGCCTTCTGGCTGGTTTCTCTACATCTATTTTCTCTTTGTTCCAATTCATCCTGTATGTCTCTGCCAGATTCATCTTCCTAATGCCTGTGCATTCATTAGTCAATTCTGCTGTCATTCTCTTCCCCAGAACATACAGTGGTTCTCTGTTGCCTTTATGATAAAATACAGACCCTTAATCTTGTATTTAATATCTTTCACAATTTGATTCCTATCTCCCTTATCCTTCAGTATTGCCTTTCATGACTTTCCTTTCTAGACAAATTGACTATTTATTGTTTACTGGATTCAGCTAGGCCTCTTCCATTTTTGTACCTATACTCATTCCTTTTCCCCACATCAGGAATTTGGCATTCTCACTATGCTTGTATGTAGTAGGTACTTAATAAATATTTGTTGTATTGAATTGCCTAGATGATCTCTAAGGTTTCTTCTAGCTCTGACATTTAGTGACCTAAGATTAATTTATGGAAATAAAAACTAGAAGCAGGGAAAGGGAACAGGCCAAAAGAACTTTTTGCAATAGAAAAGGTGACAATTACAAAAGAGCAGGAGTGCCCTTTTTGTTCTAGCAGGTAGTGAGCTTTCACTTTTGCATTCATTGCATATGGTGGAGCTTGGTTACATTCAATTGAATAAACTTTTATCAAGCACCTATAGTGTACAATTCCCCACGATAGCTGGGAGGGATAGTTATTTTCAAGGAAATTATAGTGTGACTGGGGTAGGGATGATGGTTGAGACTAATTCATGTCAATGCTTCAATGGATCTTTGACCTCATTAATACAGGTTCTTCTTTTAGTGGCATAGAATGCAGCCCATCAGCATCTTCTCATCCTGTCCTAGTCTTTTCCATGTCCTCCAATAAATATTCCATAGATGGTCAACCCTTTATGCTAGATTCTTTAAATCATTTACTGATTCTATGCTAGGTCCTTAAAATTCTGGGAGTATTTATCTTTCATCCATCACTTCAATAAGGGGTCCACTGAACATGCTAGAGGTTTTCTTTACTTTCTCCCAACATTATGAGGGTACCAATGGATTACTCTGGCTGTTCACCTGTCATTCCTTGTTCTTGCCCAGCCCTTCTTTATTTGTCATATGGTTCTTTGGTGATATTCTTTACTTTTTTTCTCCTTCAGAGTTTATCATTGGTTATAGCCTACACATGTCTATCATGCTCCTTCCCATTGTCCTTTGTGTGATGCTTATCTTTAGTTCTTTGGAATTAGTAGAGTTTTAGGTTTCACTGTGATGTAGCAAATCTGGTAAAATGTTTGTATTGAAAAGATAGGTCTTTGTTGTGATAGAAAACTTAGGATTAGTAAATATGTGTTGCAATTTACCAAAGTAATCCCACCTGTTCTACCCCTTTTTAGCTCAGAGTCTAGGTTATTATTCATCTATATCTATTTTGTATCTTTACCTATACTTAGATCTATCTATCTATCTGTCTACTCTGTGACAAACTTTATAAGTTGTCCATTCAGAAGCATGTTGAAATGTGGGCATTATACATTCTTCATCCATTTGGTCTTTCCTATGTGAATAGAAAGACCAAAGTCCTTTAAGTGATAGCAGATATCTTTCAGGAGGCTCTATTGTGATCTGGGACTTTAATCAATAATGATGTTATCTGTAAACAGGAGTTTGTGGAAGATTCTACTATCCACAGGGAACCTTTCCTGAACCTAGACTCTGTGCTAGATCTCTTTTGTCACAGACATGTCCTACTTTTATATCTTTGATGTGTTTATTATCAAAAGGTCCTTAAGCACAATATTCTGTTGTTACATCTTTCAGTGACTCTTGAATGATCTTGATATAGTATATCTTGTAAAAGAGCCTATAAAGTGCCATTTTGTTCTGTTGAGTTGGGAGCTTTTCGATTATCAATAAATGGTAATGTCAGGGCAGCTAGGTGGCACAGTGTATGATAAAGTACTTGGCTTGGAATCAGGAAGACTCCTCTTCCTTAGTTCAAATCTCAGATACTTACTAGCTATGTGACCCTGGGCAAGTCATTTAACCCTGTTTACCTCAGTTTCCTTGTCTACAAAATGATCTGGAGAAGGAAATGGCAAACCTCTCCTGTATCTTTGCCAAAAAACCCCAAATGGTATCATAGAGAGTCAGACATGATTGAAACGACTGAACAACAACACACAGTAAACTCAGTGGGATCCTATATTCTCTACATCCTTCAGTCAAGAGTGAGATGATGAAGATATGATCCACTGTCCAATGGACAATGGAATTTTTGCAAAAACCTTCTTGTACCATGCTAATACACTCATCAAGGAAGTCCTCAATTCATGTATTGTTGGCTGTCAGTAGTATTTTATGTAAATGGAATATAAGCATATAAGTTGGTAGCTCCTGTTTCCTTGGGTTCCACCCCCCTCCCTTTTGGAATCAAGAATCACTAGTTCTTAAATCCTAGCTTAAGTGCTACACTCAGGTGGGTGATCCACCTAATTGCTAGCACTCCTATTCCCAAATCATTTTCTATATATTTTGTATGTAGTTATGTGTTTGCTGGCTATTTCCCCTAAAGAATTTCAGGGGAAATTTTTTTCTTTTTTTTTCTCTTTCTTCCCAGTGTCATCGTCAGAAGGGTTATGAATGATAACCTTATATAGCGAAAAGAAGTAGTGGAGGGTAAAAACCAGTCTAAAGAAACATCCAACTAAACAAAGTCTTCCCAGGGGCATTCAAGGATAAAAAACAGAAACACGACTACAAGTAGAAGAAAAATAGAAAAGATTTGCAAAATTTGTTACAACTACTTTCTCTATCAAGAACTGAGTTGCTTGGTCCCTAATATCACAGTCCCTGAAGTGTTCACGGAAGCAGAAATGGCCCTGAAGAAGACAAAGATAGAGAAAGTAGCCTGACTGGATCAAATATAAAGAAAGGAGATACATGTTGTAAGTCATACACCCAAGAAAGACCTGAGGAACCATTTTACAAAGTATCTAAAGGAGGGTGAGACACTAAAGAAACGGAAAAAAAAAACTAGGGATTCTAAGAGGAAGAGGTACGTTTCAGGCATGGTGGGGGCTGGAGGCAGATGAACAGCTTGTACAAAAATTCGAAGTCGGGAGATGGAATGTCATGTAGGCTGAAAGGAAGCAGGCCATTTGCATTGGAACACAGAGAGTAGAAAGAGTAGTAGTGTGTAGTAACTGGGGATAGCCTGATTGGAGTCATGTTGTGAAGGGCTTTATACAACTAACAGAGGAATTCACATATTATCCTAGAGGCAATTGGTAGCTATTGGAGCTTTTTGAGCGGGGGGGAGGGTGCTATGGTTAGCTGCCTATGATTTGGTGTCTTTTTATTGCTATTTGAGTCACTTGTAATTCTGAATCTTTTGGAGATTGTTACCATGATTCATAGCTATATAGCATCCCTACAAGAACATCAGCATTAAAAAATATGGGTCCTTGTCTCAATGAGCAGTCTGACATCTTTGTGAGTGCTATGCATTCCCCTAAATGTAATCTAGTCATTCTCTTTTTCTTATTTACTTCTGATCCCAGCTCAGTGAAACAGATACAAATACCCCAAATCCTGGGTTTCATCGGTGTTGGTACCTGCCCCACCAGAGAAGATCACTTTATTTCCAGGCTTTAGCAGATAGGGCCCACAGCATTGAGTGGCCAACGTTATGGTGATGAACCTCTCTGAACTTTTCTGGTTGTTAGACAACAGACTTGCTGTCTAGACGATGTTGAAAGAAAGATTTGAAGAGGATGTATTTATGGATCAAATCTATAGATTTGATCATTGTTTTGTAAAATATGCAGCATAGTTATCTGCTGAGAAGGATGGAGGCAGTAGTGGAATTTGGTGTTTGAGGTTAATAGAAAAATTTACAATGGTGAGTGTGATAGAGAGTCAGTCAGAGAGGAATAAAAATTTGCCCATGCAGCAGTGAGGGCCCAGTTGAAGACAGATAACATGGATTTATTGTATCATATCATATCATATCATATCATATCATGACAATATCATATAAGGATATGATATTGTCAAAGGGATGAAACTCTCTCTACCAGTATAAGTCAGCACTTATATTGGTTTTTCAAATCTAAGCTGCTGAGACTTGTCTGAAGTAATAAGATATTAAGTGACTTGCTCAGGGTCACACAACCAGTACCTATCAGAGACTTCCTGGGTTGGACACAGTTGTGTGTCTTTTAGTTAGAGGGAAGAAAAGTGAAGGGAAGGAACTTTTTTGGGTCCTCTGCCCAACCTGGAGTCTTATACTTCAGAAACCAATCAGAAATCTTGCAGGAATAAATAAATCTTGACATGGGCTTCAACAATTTTATGCAGAATGCCTGAATGTATATTGGTGATGTTCCCTTATGATAACTATTGGCTGTCTCAGTAAAAAATATACCAAATACTCTCATGTATCATTATTGAGAACATAAGAGAGCTTTTCATAATGAGGTGATTGTATACATCTAGCCATCTATACTTCATTGTCTAGTTCTTGTTCAAGTCATGTCTAATTCTTCATAATCCCATTTGGGTTTTTTTCTTTTTTTGTAAGGATATTGGAATGCTTTCCCATTTCCTTCTCCAGCTCATTTTACAGATGAAGAAATTGAGGCAAAGAGGATTAAGTGACTTGTCCAGGATCATACAGCTAGTAAGTGTCTGAGGCTAAATTTGAACTCAGGAAGAGAGTCTTCCTGACTCCAGGTCCAGCACTCTATCTCCTGAACCACCTAGCTGTGCCATCTAGTTGTCTAATATACTATTGAAAGACCAGGAGTCACCTCTTTATTTCTTTATCTCCCCTAGATTGACTAGATTATATTTTAGTATAATAATCACATTTAAGACCATAAACAATGACTAAATCATCAATTCATTGTTAATATTTCATCCTTGATATATTCTTCTGGACCTATCTCTAACCTAACATTCTTTGGTTAGTTGTGCAGACTTCCTTATATTTCTTTCTTATCTCTGTCTTGCTCTTTGAGGCTTCTAAAACTTTTGTGTCATAAAGAGGCCTGGCCAAGATTTTTGCCTTGGACTTGGTAGAGTATCCAACTTAGTTTCCCATTCTACCAGAGGATCCTTCCCCCGAATTTCCTGTCAATACTTGCCCTTTGTTTTCCCTTAGCCCTATACCTTGGATTGTGCAAAAGTAGATTTGCTTGTTTGTGGGACACAGGTAAAGTATTAGGGGGCCAGTTCCAATCCATTTGTTCCTACAGCGGCAGGAACAGGTTATATTTGAATGGCTAAAATTTTGCAGAATATGAAACTTCAGTTTAATCAGTGGAAGACATAAGTTATTCGATTAATGTAAATGCAGCTCTCTAAAACAGCTTCAAAAGGACCAGATGTCATTTTTGTTACATTTCCAGCCTTTCTTTGTGTAGAACTATTGCTTTTCCCTCCCTACACACTGAAGATGGAGGATGTGAAGTCAAAACCGTTAGTCATAAATAAGTTTGATTGCTCGTGACAAAGAACATGTTATAGCTTTAATGTTATTTGAATAATGGGAAAAGCATGAACTACAGAATGTCTCCCTTTCATAGTCTCTGAGTTTCCATTTGGGCTGTAGAGTTCTGAAGCCATATTAATTAAAAAAATTTTGATCCTTGGTGAGGTGTTCAGTACCACTTATCAAGTATGAGTTGTTGAAGCTGAATCCCTTTTAGTTGTTAGAGAGGAATTAATTCAAGGAGGGAAATATGAGAAGTAGAAATGTTTCCTTTCTGGCAGTTGAGGCTGATGAAGAATGATTGATATTCCAGAAGCCTTTGGATCATGAAATCCCAAGACTGGAAAGGGTTTGGGCGTCATCTCGTCTATCCTGTTCATTTTATAAAGGAGGAAGCTGGGAACAGAGAAGGGGAGCAGCTTGCTGAAAGTCATATGATTAATGAATGTAAATCTGAGGGCTGAACATTCAGCCTAGTGCCCTTTTCACTAAGGCATCTTCTCTCGTGGTTCACTGCTGATGGTAGCAGTCTATAAAAGCAAAGACTTGAAATGAAAATGATCATCTCCTTAGATGTGTTCAAGCAACTGCTGTGTTCAGTAATGGTGAGAAACTCAGCAATGTCTGCAGGGAGGGACCTTTTGACCACAAGGATTGATTCCCACCAAGAACAGAGTTAGCTTGGCCACCAGCATGTGATTGCCTAAATTGTTGTGTTTTCTCTTCCAGCATTGTTTTCCTTTCCAGTCAAGACTGGAGCACAGTTTCTCTAATCAGTGTACATTTAGGCACTTTAGGAAAAGCTTAATTGTGCTTTTTGTATTGTCCTTACATTTCAACCAGGATGTCTAACTGACTGCCGAGCACAAGCATGTTCTTCCTACCCCACCCCCCATGCTAATTCCCCTCCTCAGAAAACCCAAAAGAACTTCCACAAAAATACAAACAGTAATGACCTTATTATATTTAATGAATCACATAGACCACACGTGTGACTCTAAGTACAAATTTCATTTATATGCTGGGCTGGTCCTTAGTAGGTGTGGCTTCAGTGAAGATCACAGAGAGGCAGTTTAGTATCATGGATGGAGTGTTGAAATCCATGTCAGGAGGCCCTGGGTTTGAATTTCAGCCTTGAAATGTAATAGTCACATGACAATGAGCAAATCACATAATCTCTCATAGTTTCCTCATCTGTAAAGTGGGTATATTTCTACTGCCCACCTCACAGAGACATCTTAAGGGAAGTGATCCACAAATCATAAAGCATTTAATAAGTGTAAATTATTATTACATGGTACCAGTCCTTCCTCCAGAAAATACTTTGGTGTCAATTCTTTGCTTTTTTTTTTTTTTGGAGGGCAGTTGGGGTTAAGTGACTTGCCCAAAGCCACACAGCTAGTAAGTGTGTCAAGTGTCTGAGGCTGGATTTGAACTCAGGTCCTCCTGACTTCAGGGCTGGTGCTCTATTCACTGCGCCACCTAGCCATCCCATTTGGTGTCAGTTCTTCAAAGATTCATGATTTACTTCATAATAACAATAACTGTTATTCGTATAGTGTGGCAAAGTTTGCAAAATGCTTTTTTTGTGTGTACTACCTGCATCAACAGAGTCTGTGACCCTTGTCTGCCTTAGTCGATCTTCTTTGGGGATGACTATAGTTGAAAAATTCACCTTGCAGACTTCTATAAACTTATCTGGACTGGTTCTTGGAAAATGAGCACACTATCTATCCCCCAGCAGGTGTTCCAAGGCTCTCCAGCTTGGCCAGACCTGTCAGAGTTTGTACCTTGATGGCCACAGCTATTGAGAATCCAAGGTCACTTCCATGGCACAGTGAGAAATGAGATGAAACATTAGTGATGGGTTAAGATGACTAGCAAGGGTCACCTTTGGTAAAGAAAACAGTCATACAAATGCATCTTGCTATGTTAGGGATGTCTTGGTCTGGATGTGGGTAGAGGCACTCTTTGTCTTGGTAATGGGGAAGTGGGGTATATAGACTGACCTGGAGATGAGGCTTCAGACTTCTTTCTAAATTAGCAGTAGAACTTTCTTATGTACACTCTCTGCCTTCTTGAGTCATTGACCAACCAACTGAAGGAAAGGTTCTTTGTCCCCAGTATGACTTGGAGATCATTTTCATAAGGCAGCCAGTGGCAATTCTGGAGGGATCATAGACTTGAAACTAGGAACATCTTCATTTCAATTTTGCTTCAGATACTTACTGTTGTGTGACTCCAGGCAAGATATTCCATTCCTCTCAGCCTCCATTTCCCCATCTGTAAAATGAGAGAGCTAGGTCTCTAACTCTGGTCCAGTTCAGTCAGAAACCTTAGACTTCTAGGGATGGTCATAGTCAAGATATCACCCTCCTGATGCTTTTGGTCTTCAAGAATGAAGGACAACGAACAACAACCATACTGACAACTGCATGTGCTTTGGAGAGAGATGTCTTCCATTCCCTGAGAATTCTGGAGCTAAGGATTCTATCACTTTTTGTTTTGGTTGCAAGAGTTTGGGGGTGGAGGTGGGAAAGAAGTAATGAGCCCCCTCTGGGTACCTCTCGGTGGTTCTCAGCTCACATAAATGTAGATTCCTGTTGCCTTCTATGAGGAGCTCAGGGAGACCAGACACATAATGTTTCATCTACTTTACTTCCCAGGAGACAGAAATAGTTGTAACTTGCCACCTCAAACCCAGATCTTGCCACAGCTGTCAGCCCACAGGTACACTAGCTATGCAGATGTGGAAATCACAATCCCAGCTTGGCTGGAAATTACTCACTCTCTGTGACAAGTACCAATCAGCATCTTTAAAGATGAGAGATACCAAGGTGTTTCCAAGGTTTGGTGGAAGGGACTAATGTGGACTAATGGAAAGGTGAGTTGCTGTGCCCAGCAAGACACAAGTCTAAAATTAGCACACCCAGGCTCTCAGACTGCAGTCAGGGGATCAGATTTCTAAACATTTCAGGAGAAAAGATCCTGTGTTAGCAACTGCACTAATCATCCCCCACCCCACTCATTAACATACTACCCATGTCTTCCTCTCTTGATTTTTCTCCTTTATACCATGAGAACAGCTTTTCCTGGCTTCTTTCCATCTGCCCTAATAAACAATAGCCTTTGTAATGAATGCAAAAATCCACAGCAGGTGAAGGTCTATTTTTAGGACTGCTGAAACCTCAGTGTTGATTACTGTATTTTCACGCCTAGAATATACTCAGGTCCTTAAGTTGAAATATTGATTTCTGTGAACCCTCTCCCCCTTTTGCTGTGTTCTTCCCAGCTTGTGAATCTCCCCTCTCTTTCACATTGTTCTCACCCAACACTTCTTTGGTGAATTACTTAGGCACATGATAAAGCAAAAGGCATGAAAAATAGCATCAGGACCAAGGAAGGGTTGGCAGCCACCCTTGGATGTAATATACAGTGAAGTGCAATGAAAGCAGTTATATAGTACATTAAGGTTTGCAAAGTACTCTATGGATATTATCTCATTTGATCCTGGAGTCAAGTGGGAAGGAGGTGTTATTACTCCCATTTTACAGATGAAGAAAGTGACTTTTCCAGGGTCACCCAGCTAGTTATTACCTGAGGCAGTATATGAACCCAGGACTACCTGATACCAGATTTGGGACTCTAGTCATTATGCCATCCATGTACTACAGACATGATCTTAGGGTTTAGAGGAGGAAGGAACCTTTGAGGTCATCTCCCTTTTTACAGATGGGGAAACTGATGCCTCAGAAAGGAAATGACTTGTCCAAGTCATACAAATGGGAAGTAGAAGAGTTAGATTAAAGGCCCTCCTGTCGTAAGACTACAAAACCAGACCTTTCCCATGACACTTTGCTGCCTCTCTCATATTTCTTAGTTCAGACTACCCCGGGTTGTGATTTGTCCAAGGTTAGACAGGTAGCAATGTCTCAGCTCAGATCTTCTGATTCCAGATCAGGTTTCTATCCCCCATACTTTTTACTGTAACTTTGTAAAAAAAAAAAGTGCCTATTTTTGATGCCAGAAAATTCTGTTCTCTGTGGCATGTGGGTATTTTGTGATGTCAAGTTGCATATGTTACAAATGGAGGCTCTAAGCTTCTGGCAGATAGGAATACATGGGAGAATACAGTTTTCAAAAGCTTGCCCAGGATGCACAAGTGCCTTATTTTAACTCTTGTGTGAAGTCATTCTTTGGGCCACTTCACTGCTTATCAGAGAGGCAGAGTGACAGTGTAAAAGAACATTGGTCTTGGAGTAACCTTGCTAGCTGTGACCTTGGGCAAGTGACTTTACTTCTGAGCCCATTTCCTCATCTGTAAAATGTGGGATAATAATACTTTAACTACCTGAGGAGTTTGTTGTGAGCAAAATTGATCTGTGGTCCTCCTTGGTTTGGGAGGTGCACTCCAATGGTGCAAGGTGCAGTTAATCTATCCTGTGTGACTTGTTCATGGGCTTTCCTAAATCCTCTACAGGGGGGCCCACCCAATGTGCTTAGGGAGTTAGAGACCTTCCTCTGAGTGCATATTTCTGGGGCATATGAACTGTTCATTAGTTTTTAAGAAAATTATTGATCTTCCCCCCCTCCCCATTACATATTTCCTACCCCTCCTTCCAAAGGATCATCATATATAACAAAGAATAGAGGGGAAACTGTTGAATGACTCAGCAAAACTAAGCAAAACAATAACCAAGTCTGACATATTCAGTGTTATGGATCCTTAGTTTTTTTGATTCTGAAAAGAAGAGAGGAAGGTACATTCAGTGATGGATTAATAAATGCTTGTTAGGGGCAGTGAGGTGGCTCAGTGAGTAGAGCGTCGGCCCTGGAGTCAGAAGGACCTGAGTTCAGATCCGGCCTCAGATGCTTAACACACATACAAATAAAAACCTAGCCGTGTGACCTTGGGCAAGTTACTTAACCCCAATTGCCCTCTAAAAAGCAAAAAAAAAAAAATGCTTGTTGATTTGACATCTATCTCTTGGGCCAAAACATGGTTGTTATAATTTTGCAGCATTTGATTTTAATCCTCCCCCCCAAATCTAGCTCTCTTTCCATCGTACTGTATATGTTCATCCAATATGGTTTCCTTTGGGAAAGTCATGCAGATGGGAAGCTTTGCTGCTATGTTTTTTTCTATGCCCTACTCCCTACAATGTTCGAGTATGGATGGCAGTATTATTGAACTTGTTTTATGATTCATTTTAAGAAACATTTATTAAGCACTTAGAATGAAAAGGCCCTGGATTAGGCTTGGGGATGCAAAAGGAAAAATAGACTCACCCTCTTCAACGCTTTCATTTTCTCTCAGTGGTGTGCATGGATAGGTAAATATGAAGTTTTAAGAGACTTAAATTCTCTTTGATTTCACTTCTGAGTGTATACACAGGTTAGGAAGTAAACCATTAGGACAGTATTCTACAAAATGAAGGCCATGTTCTGACCTCACAGGGTAATGCATGGTTAACTAATCAGCAGGTGGGAAGATGGGTTTATCTCCAAAACCACAACACTCTACCCCCTCCTGCTGGGCAAATTTCCAACCTCCCCCTTTCTGCGTGGGGCACCCCTCTGCTGCAGATCTCCCCTGGGGGCAGGGACAGTGACTGGTAAGAGCCCTACTTTTACTCATTCAATTTCGGGTAGGACAGAGTGATGAGCAAGCTTTGATGGAGTGTGGTCTCTATCACAGATATTATTATATCTCTCTCCCAAACCCACTCCTCCTGTCTTTACTCTCAGGGATACTTCATTCTCTTAGTTCCCCGGGTTCACAATATTGGTCTCAGTGTCTGCTCCTTGCTCTTCCTCCCCCTTATCCAATCAGTTGCTAGACCTTCATCACCAACACTCCTTGAATCTCTTCCCTCCTCACTACTCTGACAGGCAGCACCCTAGTTCAGGATCTCATCACTTCTTGCCTGACATTTTTTATGGATAGACTGTGTAAGTCTTCTCTCTCATGACCACATTCACCTCCCTCTAAGTTTTGGACCAAGGTGTCCCTTTCTGGCTACTGAGGGTAGAGACTGCCTTTATCTTTTTATTCATATCCCCAGGACTTAGCACAGTGCTTTGCAAATATTAAGTAGTAAATATTTTTTTCATTCATTAAGTCACTAATATGCTTTGTACAGTGCAGTGCTTACTAAAGGATGGTGTTGAGGGACTTAGATTGGGGTTCTTTCTGTATTGCTTTTCCTTAGAAGAAATAAGAAAGTAGAGAGGGAAAAGTTAAGCAAGATGGTCACCCCTATAATGACCACAGATTTGGGAAATTTTCCTTCATTATGCTGCAGTCTTTACCTGTCAACTAGCTTGATAACTAAATTGCTATTGTCTTGAGGATAATTTCCTTTTGTTCTCAGATAAAATTTACTTGGTTTAGAATTCAGTGCTGTATTTTAGAGGCCTTAGAGAAACTTACCTACTACGTGAAGGTGATATTTACTATGTAACTATAATAGCCTATTTCCTTTTCCTCCTCCAGAATTCTTTTAAAATTACCTTTTGATTTTACAGCTTGTATTTTACCTAGAAACTAAAGGGTTGGTTCCCATGGTGATGAGTGAATACAACGGTATCCTCTCTTGAATTTCTGCATGTTGTATAGGGCTCTGGCTTTCTTGCCTGCTAGCTAGCTCTCATTCCTGGAAGGACTCAAGAAGTGTCAGTGACCTGTCACATTTAATGAATACAGGACAGCATGTGTTTCATTTGTGGGTATTAGCTTCCCAACATGGGTTAATGGAAACATTGGCTCTGGGTAGGAGAAATTTTATTGCTAATTGTACGGGTGTTCTAAAGAGGGGAGGATTTTACACATTATGAAATCAGTTTGTAATCATGAGTGTGAAGACTGGGAATTTTACAGGAGGAAGGTGCCTACTGTTGGATGGAGTTTCCTTTTAGTCTATATTTGCATCAGAACTTTTGATGGCAGACAGTTTATGGCTGGCCAGAGCGCCGGCCTAGAGAGAGTTGGCATTTCTTGTCTATTATAATATCATTCTAACAATCTTTGTAGTTCTGTGTTATTCTTAAGATTCTTAGGGCTCCAAGCAGGCATTGAACATTTCCAAGAGGTAGCATTTCTGCTTCCCAGCATTATCTGATCTAAAAAGGCTCAGCCATTAATATGTCCATTTTGCAGAGATGGCATGAAAGGAGCAAGAGCTGGAGGAGAGTAGGAAGGATCATTTGGAACATGCTTTCCTTGCCATAGTTATGGAGAATAATCAAAGCTCCAGATGAATTCAAAGTTGATAATAATTGCTAGCATTTATATAGTACATTTATATGTTTGCAAAGAAATGTACTATTATCATCTTATTTTATTTTTACAGCAACTGTAATAGGTAGGTAATGTTATTACCTCCATTTCTTTCTTTTTTTTTCTTTTTTGGTAGGGGAAGGCAGGGCAATTGGGGTTAAGTGACTTGCCCAAGGTCATATGGCTAGTAAGTAAGTGTCTGAGGCCAGATTTAGACTCAGGTCCTCCAGACTCCAGGGCTGGTGCACTACTCACTGCCCCACCTAGCCACCCCATTGACCTCCATTTTTACATATAAGAAAACTGAGGCAAAGAGAGATTAATTTACTTGCTATTGGTCACATGCTAGTAAATGTCTGAGGCTGGATTTGAGCCCAGATCACCCTGACTCCAGCTTCAGTGCTCTAGCCACTGTACCTCCCAGCTGCTTCTAATCCAAAGACCTTTTTAAAAATAGCTTCAAACATGGAATATGATAGCTGAAACAAGGAGGCAAGGCACCATTGCCATTGTTTAAATATGGGAAAATTTGAATTTTTAATCTACTTTTAAATAATGTATCCCTTACTGCTGGGGTTGTTGTTCAGTCATTTCAGTCATGCCTGACTCTTTGTGACCCTTTGTGTGATTTTCATGGCAAAGATGTGGTCTGCCATTTCCTTTTCCAGCTCATTTCATAGATGAGGAAACTGAGGCAAACAGAGTTAAGTGACTTGTCCAGGGTCACAGAGAGAGTATATATATGAAGCCAGATTTGAACTTAGGAAGATGAGTCTTCTGGCACTCTTTCCACTGCTTCACCCAGTTGCCCAGTACTGAGGTATGTATGTGCTTATGTAGGAAGATGGAAATGATTTAATTCTCAATTCTGGGAATGGGTACTAGCAGAGAATTGTGTGAGTCAGGCTCTGAAAGGAGAGTGTATTTTCCTTGTTTATTTTGACAATGAAGTCTGTTGAAATTTGTTTTAAAATTTGGTCCATTTGTGCTGTTTTGAGTCCCTGTCCTTCCAGGTTGCATAACAAGTATTTGCCAGGTGTATAATACACCTTTTTTGTAATTCCAAGTTGGTTCACTCAGCCCTTCTCCTGTGGGTGCCATTCATTTCACAACTGCGCAAATATACAGGATGTGCTTGGTTGGCATCAGCAAAATGTGACCACAGTTTATGCTTATTTAACTGATTAATTTTGTTACTTTGGATTCTGAATTAAACTGTGAAAGCTTCATCTATTTTGGTTTGGAGGCCATCTGTGTGTGTTTTTAAAAAATTCTCAAGTGTTGACTTGGCTTCTTGGAGCTTATCAGGTGATACTTTGTGATCACTGCCATGGATTTGTCTTCTTTGCAACCTCAACGATAAGCTGATTTGTGTGTGTGTGTGTGTGTGTGTGTTTGTGTTTGTGTGTGTGTGTGTGTGTAATTGTTAAGTTATCAGAACTTAACCTGAAGGATATTGGAATATGAAAATGTAGAACACTGAACATTGGGTACCATTCAACTTCCTTTCACAATTATCCTGTGAAGCCCAGGTAAGAAGAATCAGAGCCTAGATACCTCATCAGTTTCACCTAGAAGGTCAGCAACGTAGATAAGAGCATCTTACATTTGATTGGTGCTTTGTAGTTGACAATAAACTTTCATACATCTTGTTCTCCTTGGAATAATTCTGTGAGGTGGGGTTATGGGCAGTGTCTCCATTTTACAAGTAAGGAAACTAAGGCTCTAAGAAATTAAATGTCCTGGGCAAGGTCAAATAGCTTAGAAGAGGTATGATTTAATAGCATGATCTCTGGATTCAGAGTGAGAGGATGCTTGTGTTTGAATTCTGACTCTAGTATTTAATCACTATATTGCCATGGAAAAACATTCCCTGAGCCTTCCAGTTTTTGGTTCAGTGAATATGGTTATCATATACACATGCCTTTTTGGAAAATCTAGAGGATTTAAATATAATTATCCCCATTTTACATATAAGAAAATTGAGGCTTTGAGAAGTTTTAATTTATCCCAGTACACACAGCTAGGAACCTTTCTACTCAAATGTCTCTGTTTCTATTGAGTATATTGACATCCTTCTAGTTACCCAGATTTACACCCTCAGATTCATTCTTAACTCTTCTTTCTCCCTTACCCACCATATCCAATTGAGTTCCAAGCCTGATTTTATTTCTATACATCCTTTGAATCTTCTCCTTCTCTTCATTCATGTGGCCAATATAACCGTACTTTAGGGTCTTATATCCTCTTAGCAGGACTATTATAATAGCTTGCTAACTGATCTCTCACTCCACTAATCCATCTTCCACATAACAGTTTAATCTTTCAACATACATATGACCATGTCATACACTTGTTTAAGAAGCTTTTATGGCTCTCCATTGCACTAATAATAAAATAGAAATTATTCAGCTTGAAATTTAAAGGACTCCAGCCTACCTTTCTAGGCTTTCTTCCCATCACTGCTCTTTCCACATTCTATGTTCTCAGACAAATTGGCTTACTTGAGATTTCCTAAGCTTGACTTTATTCCATCTTCTGACTCCATTCATTTACACAAGCTTTCTCTTATACTTGGAATGCACCCCTTCCTCACCCCTACTGCTCAGAATCCTTAGCTTCCTTTAAGGATCAGCTTAGTGCCCCTAAGAATCTTCTCTGACTTCTGCCACTTGTTAATACTATCTCCTTCCCCAAATTACCTTGTGTTTGCTCATCTGTTTATGTAGACTATAATTTCTTGAGGGGAGAGATTGATATGTGCACTTGGGAAAACCTCTTAACCTACTTGGGCCTCGGTTTCCTCATCTGTAAAGTGAAAGGCTTGTACTCTGTGTTCCCTTGTAACTTTTTGACCACATATTTTTGTCTTTACATCTTCAACACCTTTGGCAGTTCCCTGTTCCTAGTTGGCACCAAATAAATGCTGGTTGAAATGGATTCAAGTGTCAGTTTGGTCTGAAATTCAGGGACCAGAGTCCAAGTGTAGTGATCTTTCTAAATGCTTGTTGGATTGAACTGGACTGAACTTTCCAATCCACTATGTTGCTCCTGTGCCAGTGTGAATATCAGAGTGTCAGGAGTCTCTTTGTACATGTCAAGAAGAAATCCTTTCACTAGACTTGTTAGCAGCTGGACACTATCCATTTTGTATCTTTGAATTTAAAAAGATGAGTGGATACCCTGGAATGAGAGGTTTAGGCTAGAGGCATAGAGCAAATAAATTCTTAACTCTTTCTTTAAAGGACTACCAGGGAATTTCTTTTTCTGAAGATTTTAAGAAGCCATATGCTCAGAAAACTATTTGTCCTGCATAGTTTGAATATCACTGGATTGAAGGCAGGGGGTTGGATCAGATGATCTCTGGAGGATTTCCAGGATCAAATTCAATGACTTAGTCATTGATTAGGTGAAGACACATAGTGTTGTATGTCTACAGACCTGCAGCTTGGAGGTCAGCTGCATTGTCCTTCTAACAGATTTCAGTCACAAAATTTTTGTCATGTGTTAAATTTTCTGAAGCCCCTGACCTTGGGAAGCTTGACTTTCACTCCTAGTTAACAATCCCATCACAGCTCTCACTTGCTCTCCTTCCATGATCTGGAATCTTTGATTGGAGCTGGTGTTAGGATACAAAGGCTCAGTGCCTTAGAGAAGGGACACTTTCTAGTGTTGGAGAAGAAAAACTCCCTGGGGAAGGCTTTCTGGAAGTGGAAATGCAAATACCTGTTATGATCAGGAAAGAGAATTTTAGGAAATGGTAGCAATTTCTGTGAGATGTTCTTCACAGTTTCCCAGATCCATCCTTGGGACATATGGTAGCCCATTACCGGGAAAACACATCAAAGAAGAGGGAGTCAATGATACACTTCAGTAAGGAAGGTGTAAAAGCCAAGGCAGTGGTGACTTTGAACTCTTCTCATTGGTGATTGATTTCTCCTTTCTCAGTGGCATCCTTTTGATTCTGACTTTGGCTCTTTCCTTTTTTCCCATTCTTTCCTGTCTCTTGACCCTGATGCTGGACTACCAAGGGTTTGTGTGCAGGTGGTAGTCTGGCTTTCCCTCTGGGGAAATATAGATTTCACGGTACGATGTGCTCTAAAAATCAATATTCCACCAGACGGAGCCGACTAGAATGCTTGTGTCCTTGAAAGAAAGGAACAGTCTTTTATTCCCAACGTGGTCCCATTAAAGAAAGAAAAGAAAATGTTCCAGAAAAAAACACACCTTTTTTCTTTTTTTTTCCATTTTGGATTATTTTGTATGAGATGAATGCTCTTACAATTATGTCTGTTGCCTTTATTTAGTTTTCTTCTTCTATTCTTTTTCATTCTCTTTCTCCCCTACCCCCAACAGATCTAGAAAACTGTCGGTAAAACCAGACTCAGTTCTTTAAAAATGTCTATTTTCCTTTAAGGGAAGAGATGTGCCACCTTTTCTTTGGCCAGTGTAACAAGGCCTTGGAGCCATGGCAACATAAATGAAGGTTATTTATCTATAGCTTCACCTATCTGGATAACAGCCCAAAATGATGAAGTCAGAAGAAAGGACTCCAGGTAGCCCAGATTGGAGAGTATATTTATTATCTTCATAGAGGAGGCCTTCACAAACTCTCTTAGCCCTTATTTACTCCTGTTTGACACACAGTTCTGAGAAGCTTAATTATTTAATTTTCTAGTCCACATCCGATGAAAAAGGGAGATTCTAGGGGCGGCTAGGTGGAGCAGTGAGTAGAGCTTCGGCCCTGGAGTCAGAAGGACCTGAGTTCGGATCAGGCTTCAGACACTTAACGCACACACAAACAAAAACCCAGCCGTGTGACCTCAGGCAAGTTACTTAACCCAATTGCTCTCCAAAAAGTGCAAAAAAAAAAAAAAAAAAAAAAAAAAGAAAAGGGAGATTCTAGAGGGAGATAAGAATTATCAACTGATGATCTGACATTGAGGAAGGAGAGAGAACAGTTTATAAATAGCACATCCAAGAACTCATGAACATAGCAGTTGCTGTCAGTTAGCATATGGGGCTAATGGCCTGGTTCATCCTTAAACCCTTTAGAATATTGCTTCACCATAGCGAATGCTCATAATGATGAGTTGAGGTCATCATGAAAAAGTTGAAATTTTTCTCAGGAGTATTGGATTTTAGAACTAAGTCTGGAAAAAATGTTTGGAATAAAAAAAATCTATATTTAAAGGGAAAAGTTTCATTTTTTATCTGAGAAAACTCAGGTTGTGGAAAACCTGTGTTACTGGATAAATGGGTTTAGTTGAGTTTATAGTCATCTGAATTCACCTTGGAATCAACTTTTGTTGATGTTTCTTTGCTTATGTGGTCTATAGAGGCAAGATCCCTGAGTCCAATTCCAATTCTCACAGAGGAATCTGAGGTGCTAGAGCAAGGTTAAATCTCCCCTCAGAATTACAGGGGTACCCTTAAGCAGTTAGAAGTGATTCTCTAATTCCACCAGCTCTGGTCCTGGCCAGTGATCTTTTTTCCCAAGATTATCAGTTAAGAACTTTTTAAGTCAGCTGACCATATGTAGCTTTTATCTATCTGTCTGTCTATCTATCTATCCATCTATCTGTCTGCCTTCTACCTGTTTTTCTATCATGTCATTTATTTTTCTATTACCTATCAATTTTCTATCATTTATCTACTTATCAATCATCTATTTTTATATCATCTCTCTGTCATCTATTTTTCTTTTATCATCTATTTTCTATCACTTGTAATCTATTTTTCTATTATCTATCATCTGTTATTTATCATTTATTTATTGTCACTTATCTATTTTCTATTATCTATTCATTGTTCTACCTATTATTTATCTACCTATTAATCACCTATCTGTTTTTCTATCAACTATTTTAAAGACATAATTTTCTGTCACTTTGCATGTCATACTTTTGAAGGGGTCATGCTATTCCTTTCCCTATCATTCCAATTTGAATATATGCACAGCTAAGCCCATATAGCTTTTAGAAAGGGTAGTTTTCAGAAAGCAGCGTTTACTAAGATGCTTCTATAAGAACAGTCGCTATCAGCATACCCCTAAACATCTGTGACACCGTCTCCCATAAGTACAAAGAGAGCCCTGGGGAAAATGGACTCAAGGTTAAAGAGAACATGTAGCAAAGAGGTAACTCATAGCCCCTGCTGGCTAGAAGTCCTTTTCTACCATTTGTGGGGTACTCTAGAAGTTCTCCTTAGACTGGGCTTTTTGGAGAGTCACAAGTCCACATCTAATATGTTCTTGGCTTTCAATTTGGACATTGCCATCTATTTATCTGGGACATTGCAAGGACACTGGTGGGAAGATGGAAACCCAGAATCTTCTGGACCCTTTAAAGCTTACATGGTCCTTCTTTGGCCAAAGGAGGGTGAGGAAAGAAAGCTGGTCAACGCTTATGTAGAGACCTTTCCTACTTTCCTAGGCAGTTTCTCCTCAGGGGTTTTACTGGAAAGCTAGGCTTGCTCCAACCTTTCAGATGGCTCCATTTATAAACTAGCTTCCTAATTTATCGAAAAACCCTGGATCATGACCAAGCTTCCCAGGCCTCTCCTAACACTTCTAGTGCAGTGTCATTTCCAGTTTCAAGTACTTTTAGCACTTGATCTAAAACCTATGACTGAGATTGATTGAAAGGGCTCCCCCCAACTTACTCTAAGTGGGGTGGGGTAGCTGGATTGAGTATATCAATCAACTCCATTCTTACATTTCAAGCCCTTGTGAAATAAATGCCTTTCTCTTTCTTGGAGGGAGAACTAAATTCAATTCAATAAGCTTTAAATTAAGTGCCTGTTGTGTGCTTGGCATTGTACTAGGCTGTGGTGCTATAAAAACAAGACATAAAGAGTCTCTATCTTTAATGCCTTTCATTGGTAAGAAGCCAAGAGATAAAATGGTGCATCTAAAGTTCAACTCTAAAGTACAGTGTTCAGACACACCAATGTCAGTCAGTATTGTCTCTTCTGATAATGCACCCAATGGTCACCAGAAAATCAATTGATTGTTCAGAGTAATCTTTCTTGAATGTACACTTGGGAAGAAACCCTCCAAAACCAAAGGAGAGAGGCCCATGGAGGAAGTAGGTGATAGAAGGGGAAGCCTGTGTTTCACATACATCGGATCTTGGGATTTCTGTCTGGGACCTTAGGGATCACCTCCTCCCAGCCCTTTATTTTGTGGTGAATCAATCAGTCAACAAACATTTATTAGGGCCTACTATGTGCCAGGCACCATGCTAAGTGCTGCTTAGATTAGCTAACTTTTATATAACACTTTCAGGTTTGCAAAGCACTTTCTGTATCTCACTGGGTCTTCACAACACCTGTGAGAGATAGGTGCTATTACTATCCCCATTTCACAGATTTTGAAACTAAGACTGAAATAGGGTCACTCAGCAATTAAGTTTCTGAGGTAGAATTCAAACTCAGGTCTTCCTGATTCTCAGTCCAGCACTCTTAGCCACTTTGCCGCCTAGCTGCCTTCGGTGAAGTACCTGGGAATCCAGGCACATGAAATCACTTGTCAAAGGTCAAACAGGTAGTCAGTAGCAGAGTCAGGATCCAAATGTAGATCTCCTGACAAAGAGTCAATGAACTAAAAAATACAAGAGACATGCCTTTTTGGACATAGCTTTATTTGACTGAATATTTATTGTGAGGTTTTTTTTCTTTTTTCTTTTTTTAATTGGGAGGGAGAAAGTAAGTGCTTGTTAATAAAGAAATAGGCAGAATAAAACAACTTCAAACTGTTTAGTGATGCTTATGGGACAAACAAGATTTTCTTCTAACTTTGTTCTTTTTCTAGTCTTGAGTGATGAGACTATAGCTTGAGTTAAAACAATATACAGGGACTTTATGGAAGTTAGAACTGGAAGGTGCATTAAAGAGAATGTATTTTAACTGTTGAAAAACCCAAGGGAAAGTCGTGTGCCTGTCATCACCTATTATATAGCAGATTTGGTCCTGTACACCAGTGCTCCTGACTCCATCACATGAATACATTTCCCAGGGTGCTATAATGGAAGGAGTACTTGACTTGGTATCAGCAAAGACTTGGTTGTGGGTTCAATCTCTTAGTATCTCTAACCTTGGAGAAATTGTTTAGTCCCTCTGAATCTTGATTTCTTCACCTGGAAAAGGACAAAAATATCAGTAGTATCTACAGTCAAAATATCTGTTGTATTGTTATTTTTTTTAGTTTCAATATTCATTTTTAAATTTTGAATTCCGAATCCTCTCCCTTCTCTAACCACTCCCAAATTCATTGAGAAGGTAAGCATTATGATACCCATCATACATGTGAATTCATGTAAAACTTATTTCCATACCTATCCACATCCTAGCATTGAAATGAGAATCAAAGGCTTTATAAATATAATTTCTCATGATTGTGGATGATTATCCCTTTAGTGTTGCAGACTGCAATCAATCAGTGGTTCTTGGACTGTGACTTTTGTCTGAGACCCTCTTGAAATCTTACATAGGGGGATCTTCCCAATATGCTATGGACTTTCTTGATCTTGTATATTTACAAAAAGAGCACACAGGATGTCTGTCCATCAATCTTTCTTTTGATGATCAACCCACCTTCTTTTTTGGTCATGCATTTTCTTTGATTAAATCTTTTCTTCTTTTTCTTATTATGCATCTGGACCTGTGATCTCATTAATATAGGCAACTCCCAATGTCAAACTTCTTCCACCTATGCAGATTGCTAATGCCTCTGGATTTGATGGGATAGTTTTAGGAAATTGCCTGGGGCATTTGTGACTTGCCCATGGTCACACACTGTTGTGTCAGAGACAGCTCTTAAAAAATATGGATCTTCCTGACTCCACGATTGACCCTCTAGCCTCTATCCCATTCTGCTTCTCTTATTATTAGCACTCCCACCCAGTCACAGTCTGACCTGGAGTAGCACAGAATTCATTATGAGGTGAGTCTTGCCCAGTGGGGTCCAATATTATAAGGAATGAGTACCCTTACGTATGATACAATCTCATTTATATTATCCTAGACTTGGTTCTCCTGAACAAGACTTGGGCAGGCTTGGGTTATGGAGTACTTTTTCTTCTATTATACTAGAACTTCTTAACCTTTTTTTGTATGTCCCAGACTCCTTTGGTGGCTTTATAAAATTTATAGACCCCTTGTCAGAAAATTTTTTTTAAAATACACAAAATAAAAGACACGGGAATATAAAGGAAACCAAAAGTGGTAAAAATAAAGATGTATTTTTTCCCCATCCAAGGTCACAGAGCCCCTAAAATCTATCCATAGAAAGATTGGACCCAAGTTCAGAATCCCTGCATTACACACAAACCTGACACAGCCACTGAGCTCTGGTGAGGTTTTCAGGAATGGATTTCATTTTTTTTTCTCCTATCTGAACACATTTATTGAAAGAAAAAGATCTTCAGCATCTGAATCCTTAGAGCATGTTTAGATGTCAGTTTATTCTCTCTTCTCTTTCCCATAACTAAGAAAAAGTAAATCGGCATTAAACATTGATGTGTTATGTGACTTGTTTCCAGAAATTATCATAAATATTTGACACTTCCTCATGTAGGCTGCCTCCTTCTATGTGGCAAGAATAGGAAAGAAAGGGATCTGGGGAGAACCTTATCATAAAAAAATGAACCATAATACTTTGCTATTCATGTGCCAACTGATAATAATGTTTTGCTAACTATTCAGACATCTTCAGCTCGTTTGGCATATTTCTGTAATAATTCTTTAACAACACTATAGCTCTGTGAGTGGGAAGGAGTATTATGCAGCAGAACTGAAACAGGCATATGAGAGCTTGGAGCAGACTTGAGGACTTATCATTTTCAATGGCATCAGCTGCTCTGTGTGATAGCACACCTGAGCCCACATTCTGCCCTTGCAATTTCTGTCCTGTGACCTTCAAAAACTGCCTCTTCCTGGTGCTTCACAGTTAAAAGGACTTTGGGGAAAAATATCTCCCTGTCTTCTGACAACAAAGGGAGCTGACATGGTGTTCTTGTTTGTCAATAGCTATCTGAAGGGGAAAACCTCCCTTGCTAAGATTTCTGCTTCCCAGAGAGGGCTTCCTGCAGGTTTTCTTCAAGGGCAGACTGGTATCACCTCTCAATAGAAAAGTACTTCGATAGTTGGGGTCCAGATCTAGAAAGCAGATGACATTATTATAGCTCCTTTATGTTTATTTGAGAATATGCAGAGAATTTGCAGGTGGAGTTACTGAATCAAATTTAGGAATTATTTGCTCAGCTCCTACACCAGGCAAAAACACTTGTCTAGACATTAGGGGGTAAAGATGAATAATTCAATTGTTTTCCATTCAGTAAGTGTTTATTAACCATTTACTATGTGCCAAGCACTGTGTTAGTAGACAGAGTGCTGGCGTTAAAGTCAGAAAGGTTTAGAGAGATTAATGAGTTTTCCATTACACAGCTAATAACTGTAAGGGACAACATTTGAGCCAATATCTTACTAACTCCAAGTCTACTTACACCATACAATTTTCCATAAAACCTGGATCCTGGGGTTGAGAGTTTATAATAGATTTAGGGAGAGAAGTTTGAAGCATGAAAGAGGTAAATAAAAATACATCAGTGTTTCAGAATGATCTGTGATTATTTTGGTGTGTCTTCTTTCTACTGCCACAGATTTTGTAACCCTTCCTTAACATAGTAGATAGATTGAAAAGCTGCTGATTAGAATGAGAAAAAAAGGTAGCTCTCCTACTCCAGTGATATATTTGTGAAGGCAAGATAAAATGAGCAAAGAGCCTGGAAATTGGGTAAGAACCTATGTGATGAATTTATAGGGGGAAATGGACAAAAGATCTCACAGGATGGAGAGGCATGTATGGGTTTGGGTCTATATTGTTGGGAGGAGAATCTCATTGCTGAAATCACAGATTCATCTGCATACTCTTTTGAGAATGGTTTAAAAAATGACACTAAAATCACTGTTGGCTAACCTTTTGGGGATGAGCCTCTTTGAAACTGACCAGAGACACACAAACCATGGCAAATCTGTATTTGCCTTTAATGATTTGGAGATAGGACTTGCTCATGGTTTCCTGGCAAAACCTTCAAAAAAAGCTAGTCACTCCACATACCAGACATCAGAATATGACTTTAGTGGAGTAAATGATGGCACATCATTAAAGAGTAAAATGATCAAGTAATATAGGTATGAAGGGTATGACAGTATAGAGAAAGGAGGAGTCTAGTAATTTCATGGATGAGATGAGACCTGCCTTGATGGGCAGGTGGCTAGGATTTGGATAGGAAGAGATGGAAGGGCTGGTATTCCCAGATGTGTCATCCAAAGTCAGTCCCTTGTTCGGTCATTTCAGTCAAAAATCCTGTTTGGGGTTTCCTTCACAAAGATACTAGAGTTGCTTGCCATTTCCTTCTCCAAAGCATTTATTAAGTGCCTACTATTGTCAAGACACTGTACTAAGTGCTGGGGAGACAAAGAAAAGGCAAAAACATAGTCTCTGCCCTCAGGGAACTTACATTCTAATGGGGAAAGCAACAGATTTCTACATACAAGATATCTACAGAGTAAATAGGTAGTAATTTCAAGGGGGAGAGCTATGGGGGTGATTTGAGATGTCTTGAAGGAAGCCAGGGAAGCAAGGAATCAGGGTTGAGTTGGGGAGGAGAATATTCCAGATGTAGGGGACAGCCATGGAAAAATCATCAAGTCGTGAGATGAGATGTTAGTGCTATGGGGATTGTCTAAGAAAACTGGATCATAAAATGTATAGGAGGAGTAAAATGTAAGACAACTGGAAAGATAGAAAGAGGGTAAGATTGTGAAGGGCTTTAAAAGCTAAACAAAAGATTTGGTGTTTGATATTTATATTTGATCCTGGATTTGAAACTGCAAAAAATTCCAAGATGAGGCTTTGCCCAGCCCAGAATTACAGTGGTAAAGGTCTGCTCTGTTAAAAGCCTGCTGTCCTGTCCCTGTACACACCCTAGGCAGGCAGCTCCATTAAGGTAAGCAGAATATACAATGCCAGTTGTTCTGTCATGACTGGGGGCCTTGGCTGCAGCTGCATTGGAACCTTGGAGAGCGCAATTAGTACTCAGCTAGTTTCTCCTAGAAAAAACTGTCTTGTTTTCTATCCCCAGAGCATAAAATCAGGAGGAGAAAATGACATGCTCTCTCTTTCTTTTCAAGAGCTCTCATTACTCAGAGATTACAGGGGAAAGTGTTTGGGACACACATGGGACTGGCCATGGGAAATGCCTCTGAATGTTGTACATAACAAAATATTTTTACAAAGCATTTAAACACTTTACTCTTCAGATGATAGAACTACATAAAATGCATTGATTTTCTAATGGACTTGATAGAAGTGCTGAATCCCCTTCATTCCATTGCATTTGGATTTGCTGGGTCTTGACACAGTAAGAATATAGCTCCATTGAATACTAAATTAGATGTCTTGCTTGTCAAATAATTTATCGTTATTTTTGTATTTGGTTTTTTTTTTTTTTTAGTAACTTGTAGCTAATAGCAGACCATAGATTTAGATATGGAAGAGAGGATTTTGAGGTCATTTAGTCCCATGTCCTTATTTTATAGATGAGGTAAATGAAGGCCAGATAGGAGACAAAAGTAATAAATGACAGTTGGTATTCAAACCCAATTCATCTTATTCCAAATCCTGTAGCCCCATATCCTGCCTTCTCACTTGGGTTGCTGGCCCTCTGTAATCCTGTACAGCACAGTAGGTCAGTGAATCCTTCTCCTTGGCCTCTGAAAATACCCACTCAACTCAGAGGCTGACCATCCCAGCTGTCTATCCTGCTAGGCCAAAGGTATCTGAAGTAAGAGAAAGGCTAAGCTTCCTGTCATTCCAATTTCTAAGAACACCAGCCAGGCCAAATTCAGCTTCATTGGAGAGAGAATGGAAGTATCCTGTCATCTCAATTCTGATCAATTATTTAACTTAATTCCCTACAGAGCCAAGCCATGATTTCATCAATGTCCTTCCTGACAGATCAAACCAACCCTGCCCTATCCTAGTAGATGACAATCTTCCTAAATCTCCGTGGCTAAAAGGTGCTTCATCACCTGGTAGTCAATGTTTTAATGATGAACCTTTCCTAATTATTCCAATTCAACAGAAGCAGCATGGTAGACTGAGAAAAATGCTGAAATGGGGGGAAGGGGAAGTGAGGAAACCTTGGTTTGAATTCTGGTATTGCCACTCATTACTAGTGTGTGACTTTGGGCACACTTAATCTCTTTGGGTCTCAGTTTCCTCAATTGTAAAATGGATAAGGGAATGTTATCCTAGATAGCCCATAAGTCTAAATATATGATCCCTGTAGTTCATTGGACTACAGACACTCAGTCCAACACCAGACTTTTATTTGGTAGGAGTAGGAGCCATCATGGTGTAGCCTTTTGGACCCATTCAAGTTGGTAGAAGCCCTTGAACATTGAAGTTTTTTTCCCAAGGGCACTTTAAAAATAAGATAGCTTTATTTCATAAGACATTGTTTCTGAAGACAAAAGATATTTTCCCTGGGAAAATGCTGAACTGCAAAAAGCACACACTATGTTTTTCTTCCTGCTATCATCACTCTTGGCACTATGGTTTCAAATCTAAGAGATGCTTAGTTATATATAGCTCTTTATAGTATATTGATGGCCCTTTTCCTTTTAACAAGAGATCCTCAGGAAGAGCAGGGCTAGTTACCAGTTTGATTGGACTCTTAGAAGAGGGATCAAATATTCGCAGCTGAAAAGGGACCCTGTGGATCTCCTAGGCTAAACCTAGTCACTTAACAGATTTGGCCAGTCACTTAGGTGCCCAATCTAGTATTCTTTCCACTACACCATGGGAGGTGTGTCAAAGATTTGGAGTAGTCTCAAAAGATAATCGTAAGTTTAAGATTGAAATAATAGTTTAATAAAAATAAATGGCCAATGTAATATTGTATATGAGCCTCATTCTTAATTTATTTCATGGCATGTTGTCATGTTTCATTCCTCCCCCCTCTATTTCCCTCCTCTACCTCTTTTTCTTTCTTTTCTTGTATGATGCCTATTATGTAATGTAGGTCATTGGTAAAATTTCCTTGTCTTCTATCTGTGTGTCCCTAGGTAAGTCACTTAAACTCTTTGGGTCTCACTTCCTTTATAAAATGAGGGCATTGGAATTGATGGTTTTGAGTTCCCTCTTCTCCTCAATCTGTGGTCAAATCATCCTGTTCTTCCTACTTCCTCAACTTCTAACCCTTATAGACACTGACTGTTGCTTTCTCCTTAATGGAAAATTGCTTTCAAGAAAGGTCCTGACAGTAATTCCCACTAACAGACTGCTAACAGTATAAAGGGTTACTTCTTCCAAGAAGTTTTGGCTTTTAACAGTGATAAAAGTTCTATGTCCAAGGGATGATATTTCTGAAAGCAAGGTTCTAGGTTTCAGTGAGGAGGTAGAGATTTGTGGGTGTGGGGGAAAATAGAGGGGAAGTTTGTCACTGTCCCCTGAGATTATAATATTCCACTTATATATACAGCCTAAACCAATTTTAGGCGCAAAGCAATGACAATTTCATTCACACTAGAATTCATTGTAACACTACCATCAGTGTATAAAGCCATGATTTAACCCTAATTCCGACTATCATTACATGATACCCCTTTTCATATGAAAATTGCTTTTCTTTTTGGTGGGAAATGGAGGGAAGAGAATAATTACTTCTGTAGTGATAAAGAATATTCAATGAGCAATAACATAATCTCAGAGAATTAGAAGATTGTAGTTCATTACTTCCTATCCAGGACTTATTTTGAATAATCTATGCAAATGAGATACAAAGAATGGAAAATAAGACCTTCTATTCAATACCAAAGAAACCTGGTTTCTTTTCCTTAGCCTGTAGGTGCCTGGGAGGCCAGATGGCTAATTGTAATGAAACAGGTACATTGTGGGGTAGAAGGCTGAGAGCTGCATTTATGACCATATGTTTGGAGATTTAAATATTCAAAATGACCATTTATCACCAGCACACTGGGGAGAAGCCCAATGTTTATTCATATTTATAAATTTGGTGAGAAAAGTACCTTCCAAGGCAATTTGGGAAGTTTTAATGTTAGATATGCATATCAGCCTAAGGGGAAGAGTCAGAATTTATTAAAGGGCCACAATTAGAAAAAATTAATCTAATTAATAACCTGCTGAAGTTATACTTGCATGCCTCATTGTGACATGGAGGTGACCCTGGATTCTTATAGGATTTGCCAATACAACATAAATTCTGACAGTCATACCTAGCTGAGAACAGACTACATGTGTTGTCCAAGAATAGAAATCCTTCCCCCTTCTCCTGCTTCCTTTTGTGCATTGTCTCCCCCCCCGTTAGACTGTAAGCTTGTTGAGAGCACAGACTGTCTTTTCTTATTTGTATCCCCAGTGCTCAAGACAGTGTTTGGCATATAACAACTGCTTAATAAATGGTTGTTGAATTGAAGAATCAGTCTAACTAAATTTAGAGAGGTTCATCACCAGGGCATTGGCCACAGTTTGATGTAATTTTTCAGCTCGTAGTAGTAACTCTTGAAAATTGTGTACTAAGTTGTAGAGGAGCTGAACTCTTCCTAGGGAAAGGAGTATCCATATTGATAAAACCAGGGATCTTTAAAATATTAAGTAAAATAATGTCTAATTCATTTATGGAACTGAACAGAAGTGACAAGCATTTGCAGAATCGATCCATTTACACATGAACTGTGATTTATTTTACCTTTGTTCATTTTTACATTTTATTTTCCTTTCTCTTTTTAATTAGGTTAGTTAAACATTAATCTATTTTTTTAGCCTTCCCAAAGAATAAACTTTTAGTTTTACCAGTTCTATAATCTTTTTCTTTTCTGATTTAGCTATTTCTCCTCTAATTTTCAAAATTTCCTCCTTTGGGCTTATTTTGACTTCATTTATAGATTTCCTAATTTTAAAAATTATGTATTCAGTTCATGAATACTCTCTTTTGTCTAGACTCATGAATATACTTTTTCCTTTGAGCATGGCTTTAGTCTAGTCTCATTAATTTGATCTGTTTTCTCATCACTATTCTCTTTCATGGTCATTGTTCCTCTGACTTGTTTTTTGACTCCCTCCTCATTTATATCATTAAGTCCTCATGTAGGCATGCTTCACTTGTGTTCAGTCCATGCCTTTCTCAAGTAGTATTTCTAAAACTCACGTGAGCAGATCTGTGTTTAATATTGGTTCCAGCTGAGTAAATCTAGAAGTCTGGGACAGGTGGTGCTGTAGGTGACCATCATGGTTAATTCTTTGTGTGGTGCAAATTGACACTAGATGGCACTCTTAGGTACCCCATCTTATTTTTCAGCACTCTAGTGACTCAGTTTTTGACCCATTGGCCCTAAGCCTGGAACATCATCATTTTCTTGCCTAGTCTATTGAAGCTGTTAACTTGGGACCTGTTGGCTTCAGGTGCTAGGGTTGTAGCAAGCAACAGTCCTTGATCCTTTAGGTCACATCCTTCCCACAGGTTTTTAATGCTCCCCTCTCATGTTAAGTGGTCAATAGTGGGGTATAGCTGAATGGCAAAGATTTTTATGTGAATAGAATATTTACTATTCTGACTTGCAACAAGACAATTTAGACCTGCTTAAACCAAAATTTCACTCAATCAATGAAGAAACATTTATTTAAGATTTAACTCTTTTATGGCCAGAATATGAAATATTAATTCTCCTTCCCCCCCTCCCCCACCCTGCACCGTGGACTTCTTGACCTTCTTAAACAGGTTGAGGTAAACATCATATAGTGAGGGTCAGACTATCTTAAAAATTTCAACTCCATTCTCCACATATGCCAGGAATTTCCTTCCCTTTCCCCTCTTTTTCTGCCATTGAGACAACTAAGTGGTGTGATAGGTCACTGGGCCTGGAGTCAGGAAGACCGGAATTCAAATCCTGCTTCAGACAGGTACTAGCCATGTGACCTTAGGCAACTTGTAGATACCTCAATTTTTCATCTGTACTAAAAAAATGTACCTTCTAATTGGGGAGGTAACTTGTATCCAGTTTGGCCAGATTGCAGAGAGAATACTTTCACCTACATTTTCTCATTTGACGTTTATAATCACCATGTGAAGTAGGAAGGTCAAGTACTGTTGTCTCAATATTACTTCTAAAGAAACTGAGGCTTAAGCAAGGTGATTTACCCGTAGTCATAGAATTAGGGTCAGAGTTGAGATTTGAACACATGTTCTTTTTACTCTGAGTTTAATGTTTTTTCTGCCACATCATACTATATTTCTGGCAGCATCATATGTGAGTGTTACAGACCATGGGCTGTGTCTTTGCCATTTCTGTCCTAGGCAGCTCTCTAAGATTGTAAATTGCTGAGAAAGTGCCAATATATATTGAGAAAGGATGTTTTATCAGTCAGGTGTACCCAATATCACTGAAGTCATAGGTTCAGTGACTGTCTTTGTCCTAAGAAGGTAGTGGACAGAGCATTGGATGAGGAATTAACTAGACCTAGGCTATTATTAAGAATGGGATTATATTCCACATGTAGGGTTTGTATAATCAGACATTGAGAAGAAAATGCACCCCATTCCGTGTAACTGGGTTGGCAAATTACCTTACTTAGGCCTCAGTTTCCTTATGTGCCAAAGAATGAGGATTGGATGAGACTATCTTTAAAGTCCCTGAAAGCAGTTTTTAAGAGACCATCTTGCTTTGAAAACACATTTTGGTAGTCATATTTTGAGTTTCAATTCAATCAAAAATGTCCTCATGCACCCTTAACTGCTTTATTGATGTATGTAGACTTGATGAGAATTTCATTTCCCAGAATATTCAAAATTCATGGAAGTGAAAGGACACTTTGGAATCAGTCCAGTGTATTTATGTCAATTTCAGAGATAAGGTCAGTGGTTTGTTATCTAATATGAATTCGTACTTTTGTTGGATGTATTGATTTTTACATACAGGAGATGGTATTATTACCCTGAGATGAGAATGTGTGCCAAGAGAAACTAACTTCTTTTGAAGTTTTAATAGTATATTTTTGTTCTAAAAGTGATTTTGAACACTATTACTGTGCTTTTTCTGAACTCGATTACATTTCTTCACACCCCACCCATTCTTCCCCCATATGACTTACAGGAAACCTGAGTGAAACTTCTGGTCATGCTGTTAATGTTGAAGAATGGAAAGGAGAGAAGAGAATGAGCATATATTAAGTGCCTACTGTGTACCAGGCACCATGCTAAGTGCTCTAATTTGATCCTTACAACCACACTGGGAGAGAGGTGCTATTATGATCCCCATTTTACAGATGGGAAAATTGAGATAAGAGACTCACCCAGGGTCAAAGAGCAGTGATGATGGAAATGAACAAAATACCTTCATTTAAATTAAAATCATGCAAAAACAGTTTTCACAGCAAATATATTTTTGAGTCTGGTAACTCTGTGCAATGACTTGTCAGCATTTTCAAGCTTCGTGACTTGGAGGTGACCTTGGATTCTTGTTCACCTGTGTCAGCTAAGCACAAACACTGGAAGTTCCTGAAGGGCTTTGAAAGAGTGATGGTGATGGTGAGTCCAATGACCAGCCCAGCTATTTAGGCAGGGCAATCATCAGAAGGCTGGCATACAGGTCATAGATTACTTTTGATGGCATAAAATCATGTGAAGCATTGAGTTTGAAGCTGTGGGTTTGAATCTCTCCGCTGACACTTAAGTTGTATGACTCTCTCTGAACAAGTCACTTAGTCTCTGTTTGCCTCAGTTTCCCTAAGTGGAAAATGGAGAAAATAAACCTGCAGAGTTGTTGTCAGGATCAAATGAGGCTTAGCGCAGTGCTGGACACATAATAGGTGCTCGTTCTCTCCCTTCCTTCCCTAACTCATCCCCTTGTAGCAAATAAAAGTGGTTTCATTCATGGAAATGATGTCAAGGGAGATGCATTATTATGTGCTTTACTGCTGCAGTCCAAAGACCTCTGGCCCTTCCATCTGACTTGCCGAAACCTCCCCTGCAGGTTAGAAGGTGGACTCCTTGACAACAGGGATTGTCTTTCTTTTCTTTTTTATTCCTAGTGTTTAGCACAACACTCTACATACAGTAAGTGTTTAATAAATGCTTTCTCTTGCTTTTTATTTCATTAAATTTCAAAAAGAGGAAAAGACAGTTATGTAGTGTTGCATACTCATAGATGCCCACCCCTGCAAAGAAAGGAGGGATGTTCATTTTTTTTGAACTTTTACATAGTTTATTTATGGTTGGGTGAAAAATTATCTTGATGGATAAACATAATCCATAGGGCCTTTTGGTCTTTCTTTTTGCTAGCACCGACACCTGCCTTTGCAGTGCCCCTGACTTTCTGCATTCTGTTCTTGCTTTCCTTTCACTGCTTTCTTGATGTCTTTTTCTTCTCACACAGGCCATGCCTTGCAAGTCTGTGCTTTGGTTCATTTTTCTTTGCGTAGTCAAGGGAATCATAAATCACGCCAATGCCTGTTGTTTTGCCACCACCAAAGTGGGGTCTGAATCCAAAGACAAAAATGACGTCTGGAAGCTGTCTTGTACATCTTGAATTTCAGTCTTGGGCACAGTGGCCTTTCCAGGATGAAGGACGTCTATAGCCATCTGTTTACACTGAAGAAGTCTGTTTGTCATGAACTTACTGCTTCTGATGGTTACACTGTCATTCATGGTGACGGCCGGCTCCTTGAGCAGCAGGAGAGGGAAAGGGCTGCGAGAGGCAACTGTTGTTCATTTTCTTAAAGTGGAATTTCTGACTCCTGCCTTCATTGTGCATTGACTTTCAGCCTCTGTTACAGTCTCTCTCTCATTCTCTATTCAAGCTGAATTGGTTTTCTCATTTTGCTCTCAATCCTGTCTTCAAATGCTTCTGGAAGGAGTCTCCCTGATATGAAACTCTTCTTCTTGGCATGCCCCATTTGTCCTTCAATAAATTAAAATTCACCATCATTGATTAAATGCTAGGCATTGTGCTGGCTGCAGGGGATACTGACAAACATGAAATAGACCCTGCCCTCCAGGAGCTTACATTCTATTTCAGGGAATGGGGATAAGCAATGTATAGAGACAATGAAGGAGAGAGAGGACATTGCCAACTGCTAGGGGGTGGAGAAACATGGAAGAGATTGCATTTTGGTGGAGCCTTGAAGGCTGGTAAGGTTTTTCAGAGACAGAAATGGGGAGGGTGTGTTCATTTCTTTTTTCTTTTGCTTTTTGGAGGGCAGTTGGGATTAAGTGACTTACCCAAGGGTTTTGTGTTAAGTGTCTGAGGCTGGATTTGAACTCAGGTCCTCCTGACTCCAGGGCCGGTGCTCTATTCACTGTGCCACCTAGCCGCCCCAAAGGGTGTGTTAATTTCAGGCATGGAGAGGGTCTGTAGAAATTGAGGCAGGAACTGTAAGGTGGAATTTGGGGTATAGCTACAAGTGCAGTTTGGTGGGAAAAAAGAGTGTGTGAAAAGGAATAGAATGGATTCAAGCTGGGGAGGTTGGGGGAACCAGGGCTTTACATATCAGCTTAAGGAATTTATATTTTATTCTCTTCTCTTGGAAAATTTTAAAATTTATTTTAAATTTAAGTAGAAAATAAGAAAAAACTGCCCTGTACAGAACAGAACATGAGAGGATTCAGTATAAAACAATACATTTCCATTTCAAGAAAGCCTATATATTGCATATTGTTTTCAAAGCTGCCTAGCTTTTCTTTGCTTCCTTGTAGGTTTTCTTTTGTTTTCTGTTGTGTACTTTTTACTTTATTTTTTCCCCCTTCTTCTCCCCCACTACCCTAAAAAAGGCTATAATCTATCTATAAACATATACATATATATATATATACATGCACACATACACATATATGTATGTGTGTGTTTGTGTGTGTATGTGTGTGTGTGTGTGTGTGTGTGTGTGTGTGTGTGTAAGACCATACTATACTTATTTCTACTTGTCATCTGTTTCTCTGAAAGCAGATAGCATGTTCATAAATCTAGGTCTTTCCATGTTTTTATAAATCAACCAGTTCATAATTTCCTATACCACAGCAATATTCTAATCCAATCACATCCTCTCTGAGAGGTTTATCATGAGTTTTCCCCAGTTTTCTGCATTCCTTCTAATATTTTATTTTCTAGGTAATAGGGAGCCACTGATCGTCTTTGAACAGGGGATTATTGCATATATTCTTCTTTGTCCTTGTTGTCTTCATAAACTCCTTGCCAGGAGGGTCTGTTCCATTCATTCTCTTTGCATCCCCAGGACCCAGCACAGTACCCAGATCATAGTGTTTCTTAATAAATGCTTGTTGGTTGATTAATCTAGTCCACATCCCCCTCCCCCTCCATTTTGCAGAAGAGGAGAAAGAGGCCTCCAGAGGCAAAGTGATTTGCTAATGGGAAGTACAACTATTTGGAATTCAAGTCTTCCTGACTCTGAATTCTGCATCCTTTCCACTGTCACAAAGCTTTAAGAACTCAGCCTCGACTTCCCATAGGCCTTGGGCTGGTAGGCCCTTGCTTATTTTCAGCAGTATGCCCATTCTAGCTGAGCACACCATCTGACCTGTCTGCCAAAGCCAAGGAAATAAACTCCCAGCTGGAGGGGAGAGAGGTTTAGAAGGCTTGCTAAAATATTGGAAACCTGAAGCAATAAGACAAAGCAGAAATGATGTATTTTTTTACATTATTTTATTACAAGCAGCAGAAAAGAAAAATGGGTACCAGGGCTGCTTGAGAGGATGGCTTCCAACAGCCTCCAGAAATGTGAAGGACCCCGAAGGGATCATGGACCTCAACTTTAACTTTGCTAGATTTGTCTGAAGTGAGTGCAGAATGTCACAGTCTAAAAAACTCAGAGTGAAAAAGCATTTTCTGTTATTTCAGTGTTAGTGAAAACTGCTGATTGCATGCAGGTAACTGTATCTGGCCCTGCTGAAATCAGGACACATTCCTAAATTTAAGACTGGGGCCATTTTATGCTCTGTTAATTCTCTTGTATATATGTGAAGAAATCATGTTTTGGGGAAAAGTTTTGAAAGTCTCTCTTAAGTGTTTTTCTGATCTGAGTAATTCTGCAAGTACCCAGACTTCCATCTTTTAGAGGCAAAAATCAGTGTATTCTGTCAGCTGGAGATTTTGAATCTTTTTTAAGTTCAAAAGGGGAAATGTGTAGGCACAATGTTAGTTGAAAGCCAGAAGTGATTTGTAGATTTTTGCCACATTAGGTAATAAACTTTCCTGCTAAAGAACTAGTTCCTTAAACTGGTAAGAGACCTATTAGTACACATAGCTAGATGCCTCAAAAACCTCTCATCAGTTTCCTTACTGTGCTTTTTTGTTTCTCTTTTAATTTCCCTTTCTAATTTTTAGTCTCTGTTTTACTTTTTGACATTTTCTTGCCTTCCTTCTATAACTATTATTTACCTTTTAAAAATATCATCCTTTAGTAGGGAAAAGAAATCTATTGGTCACTGATTCAGTGGTTTGTAAATGTAGAACTGGGAAGGAACATCTACTTTAATCTCCTTATTTTGCAGGTGAGGAAACTGAGGTCCAGAAAGGTTAAATTCAAGGTCACATAAGTAGCATGTTTGTAGCAAGTTGGTTTTGAAATCATATCATTGGGCTTTAAATCTAGCCCTCTATCCACTGTGCCACACCTTCCTAGGTATTCACTAACTCCTTTGAGACCCCAATGAGAATTGTGTAAATAGCACTTTTGGAAGGGAAATCTTTGAAAAAAGATGCTGTGTTGTTTCATGTTTAGACTTGATTATTCATGGGTGATACATAAATGAGATGATTTGCCCAGGGTCCTTGCTCACTATTGAAGGAGTGAGAGATTCATAGGGAAAAAGAAGAAACAGTCTTGAAGATGAGGGTGGAGGGTCGGGGTAGTGATGAAGTTGGCCCACCAGATTCTTCTCTGTTCCCTTAGACTCCTGCCATCTTATGCTGTATCTGTGCGTAATGCTATAATTTCTGGGAAGTCAAACCCAAAGAATCAAGATTACAGTAAGAGTTCTGGGAGGGCAAATCTCAAGTAGGAAACAATTTTTTTTTTGCATAAAAAGATAAAGTGAATGGGGCAGCTAGGTGGTACAGTGAATAGAGCACCAGCCCTGCAGTCAGGAGGACCTGAGTTCAAATTCAGCCTCAGACACTTAACACACAAAAAAGCTAGCCGTTTGACCTTGGGCAAGTCACTTAACCCCAATTGCTCTACCTCCCCCCCCAAAAAAAGGCAAAAAAAAGGTAAAGTGGGCCAGGGAAGCTCGATATCAGGCCTTCAGCTGCATGAGTCTGGGACCTCTAGACTTGCTTATGCTAATGAGTGAAGGAATGATACTTGTCTATGAATGAGCATGTGGATATTGTAGGCTGATGTTAATACTAGATATTATATGGAAAGTGCTTTGCACAGTGCCGGGCACATAGTAGGCTCTTAATAAATGCTTGTTCCCTTCCCTTCTCTGAGTGAAGGTTTGTAGTTCACAAACTCTTGCTAATTAAAAAAAGTCTGGAAAATCTGAATGCCTTACTCATTGACTTTGCCCTTAAGTAGTCTGAGTTTTTGACTTGAGCTGTTTAGCAGCACAGATGCCATTTGAGGTTTTGCTGGTCTAACACAAGGCCTATTACTCAAAGGAGCATATGGCTTTCCACCGTGCAGACTTTGAAGGAGACATTACTCATTTGACTGTATAAAGTTTGATATATTTGTTTCTTGAATATCAGTCACATTAATTTAGTGTCTTCTATTTTCTGTGCAGCAATGAGTTTTTCTGCTGAGGTACCAATTTTCTTTTCCCCTTTAGACCAATCACGTGTCATTTCTGTGGCTAAAGCTCCTCACAAAAGCCAGTTCATTTTAATATGTATGAATCACCTACTATGTGTAAGAAGCAACACTTTGCTTGGTGACGTGAATACAAAGGTCCCTGTTTTTGATGAGCAGATGAGGCTTCATATGTGATCCTGGAGCCCCTGGAGTTGAAGGATCGAGTGCATATGTGTATGTATGTGTATGTGCACCCACGTATATGTGTGTGTTTGTGTATATGTGTGTGAGAGAAAGACATGGTTAGACCCATGCTTTAGGAAGATCTCTTTGGCAGATTTAAGTGGAGAGAGACCAGTTATAAGGTTATTGTGATGATGGGTGAGGGCTGTGTGGTTGGATAGCTCATGCGAGGGATGATGTCAAAGTAGAAATGACAAGATTGGCTGATGGATTCAATTTGGGAGATGAGTGAGTGTGAGGAGCTGAGGATAGCATCAAGGTTGTACGTGTGGGGGCCTGGGAGGATGACAGAGCCCTCAAGAGTAATAGGAAAGTTGGGAAGAGGGAAAGGTTGGGGGGGTAAAGATCTTAAGCACTAACTGGGTTCTAACTGAGAAGGTTGAGCTTGAGATATTTCTATGATATTCATTTTTAGATGAGGATGCAAGACTGGAACTCAGGAGAGAGACTAGGACTATAGATATAGATCTTGGAATCAGCTGGGTAGATATGATCATTGAAGTCACAGGAATGGATGAGATCACCAAATGACAGAGTATAGAATGGGAGTTCTTAATTTGGGGGTTCGTAGATAGCTTTCAAAGAATCTATAAACTTGAATGGGAACAATCACAACTTTGTTTTCACTAACTCTGGTTTCATTTGTAATGCTATCTATTTTATTTTATGCATTTAAAAACATTCTGAAAAGGGGCCCATTGATTTCACCAGGTTGTCTAACCATGAAACAGAAAAAGGTTAAAAACCTCTTATATAAAGGAAGAAGAGAAGAGGGTCTAGGACAAAGTAATAGGAAGCTCTTAGCATTTTTTGAGAAGTAAATAACAAGGTCATATCTAAGCTTAAGGACAATCATTTTATCAGCTTTATGGAGTTTGGATTGAAGTGGTGAAAGACCCGAGGATATATATAGGGAAGTTTGGAAGAATGGTAGAGTTTTTTTGGGGGGAATATTATAAGTTGCTTTTTGGACAAGTGGAATTTATGAAATATCTGGGACATCCATCTGAAATATCTGAGACAGTTGGAAAGGCTCAGAGGAGAGACTGGGACTGGATATATAGACCTATGAGTCATCTGCATAGAGAAGCTAATTAAACCCATGGTAACTGAGAGAGAGAGAGAGAGAGAGAGAGAGAGAGAGAGAGAGAGAGAGAGAGAGAGAGAGAGCCAACCAAGATAAAACCTTGGACCACATTATTCAAATTCTACTCCAAATAGGTAAAGCCTATATTAAGAGAAAGACTGCTCTTGCTTAATCAATCCTCATGAGAATCCTGAAAATAATAGTGATCTGTGTTATTTTCTTTCCTCAAATCTTCATCATATAGTAGTTTCTTAGACCCTTTTCCTGCCTTGGATGCTTTGGAAGATCTGTGATTCTTTCACACTCACATGTTTTGCTTTAATATTTCTGAGAGTGACTGAGGACAATTCCAATACATCCATTCATTCTTATCTCACATAGTTCAAGTTTTTTTAACATAAATCCTCCATATTTTACTTTTTTTTTTTGGAGGGGGGAAGGCAAGGCAATTGGGGTTAAGTGACTTGCTTAAGGTCACACAGCTAATAAGTGTGTCAAGTGTTTGAGGCTGGATTTAAACTCAGGTACTCCTGACTCCAGCACCAGTGCCTCTATTCATTAGCCATCTAGTTTTACTATAAGTGAATCATGCCATACGTCTTTTAGACAGCACATTGGAAACCTTTTAATATCCTAATAGGGGGATGTTGTGTTAAGAGTGGACCATTCAAGTGGTCCATCCCTTATTTCTCATTCTTAGTCCCTGTGGGCTGTTACATTAAAGGCATACATTCATTAATACTTCTGGCACCACTGTACATACAACCAACTATCATCTAGGGCCTCAATTACCACTGTGGCATTTTCATAACAGTAATTCATGTAAGCCAACCATAGTGATTTGCTAATTACAAATGGTTCTTTACTCACAGCTAGCTAGACTTCTAAACAGCCCATTGCTAGTCATTCAATTGTGTTAACTACATATACTTAACAACAGTGTAATGTTATCATAAATATTCATAATTCAGACTTTTCCCTAATTCTGACTGGTATCTTTCTTTTGCCTTTCCCTCCCCTCCAAAGTTGTGAGTTTGTAAAGCATTGAAGATTGGATCCCAATTATTTGTTGAGACCACTAGGGGAAACATTAGATATTAAAATCAGGTATGTGGAACATCCTGAATGGAACTTTCTGACTTGATTATAGTGTATATCATGACATTCAGGTAAGCCCACCTGTATCCCAACAAAACTATGCAAACTCCTCCTGGGAAAATACCTTGAGAAGAGTTGGTAAAGACCTGACACAGAGGTAAATCTCATTTGAAAATCTCATCAGCAGACTTCCTATTTTTTCTTAATTATTTCCTGCCAATTGGTAGAAGAGAAATACCAAAATCATTAAATTTATGGATATACGTGTGTGTGTGTGTGTGGTGTGTGTGATGAACAAATGATATTTTTTCTTGAAATAGATCTCTACTCTCAAAATAGGTACCCTTAACTGTAAATCTGTAAATGTTTGGCTTGGGGGAAGCAGTTTTTAAATTGTTTTGATGTATCTCTAAGATCCCTTTTAACTCTATCTCTTTTTCTTGATTAGAAAATGAAGAGATATGTCAGCTATAGAATCTTAGAATTGAAAGGGGACTCAGAAGCTACCTAATGTAAGACACACCTAAAAAGCATCCTCTTGCCAACATATCCATTAAGTGACCATCCAGCCTTTGCTTGGATCCTTCTAGAAAGAAAGAACCTGTTGCCTTCAGAGGCAGCTGATTATGCTTTTGGGTAGCTCCAATTGCTCAGAATGTTTTGGAGTCTAAACTTTCTTCTTTACAACTTCTGTCCATCGCTGCTAGTTCTGCCCCTTGGCTCCAAGCAGAACAGTTGAATCCCTCTTTCACATGATGACCCTTCAGATACTTGAAGACGTCTAGCAATCATGTCCTCTAAATCTTCTCTTCTCTAGGAGAAACATTCCCAGTTCCTTCCAATGAACCTCATAAGGCCTGAACTCAGGGCACTCAACCTTGTTGTCCTCCTCTGGTCACTCTCCAGTTTATCAATCTCCTTCTTAAAATGTGGAACCCAGAACTGAAAATACTGCACCAGCTGTGGTCTCCTATGGGCATAATAGGCCATCACCTACTTATTCCTGGTTACTCTATCTCTCTTAATGCAGCCTGAGGTGGTTCTTTGTCTTTTTGGCCATCATACTGCCATCTTGACTTCTATTGAACTTGCCTTCAACGAAGCCCACTGAAGTTTTTTTCAAATGAGTTGTGAGATCGCCATGCCTCTCAAATGTGTACTTGATAAGTTGATTTTTTGGTTATAAGTAAATGATACATATCAAATTATAAAAAGCAAATCATGTCTTTCATGTAGCCCTGTTAATTTTCATCTTATTTGATGATAATACAAGGCAATGTTTTAGTTTGTCTAGGTCTTTTTGAATTCTGACTCTACTATCCGTTGTATTAGCTTCTGTCCTTGCTAGTTTTGTCTGATCTGCAGATTTGATAATCAAATCATATAATTAATAATGAATGTAACAATAATAGCAACCCTTTCAAAGTTGTTGTGAGGATCAAATGAGATAATGATTATAAAGCACTTAGCCCAGTGCCTGGCACATTGGTGCTATGTATATATTAGCTATTATTATTAGTAACCAGTATTTTTATAGCACTCTAAGGTTTGCAGAGCACTTTACAAATGTCATCTCCTTTTATCTTCACAACAACCCTATGAAGTAGATATTATTATTATCCTTATTTTACATATGGGGAAACTGAGGCAGAGGGAGGCTAAGTAATTTGCCCAGAGTATATAGCTAATAAGTGCCTGAGGCCCATTTTGAGCTCAGGTCTTCCTGACTCTAGGTCTAGTGCTCTTTTAAAAAAAAATTTATCTTTTTAAAAATGTTATCTTTAAAAAATTTTTATTTTAAAAATTTCTGTTTTAATTTATGAAATAAAACAAGTATTTCAATAACAGAATAAAAAGATGGTTGCACATGAAACTGTAAATATATTATGTACAATGTGCTATTCCTTTTAAATATATCATAAAATTATCATGTACATTTCATTTTTCCCCTTTTTTTCTTCCCTTTCCCCCCACCCAGAGATGGCTATCATTCCACACAAATATATACATATATGTAAAATCATCCTATACATCTCTTTATTGGTTCTATCTCTGGATGCAGCTAACATCTTCCTTCATAAGTCCTTTGTAGTTAATTTTTGTATTTATAATACTAAAAATGACATAGTCACTCAAAGTTGTTCTTAAAACAATATTACTATTACTGTATACAACATTTTCTTGATTCTGCTCATTTTATTCTTCATTATTTCATGCAAATATATCCATGTTTTTCTATTTTTTCTTTTTTTTTTTAAGGGGGGAAGGCAGGGCAATTGGGGTTAAGTGACTTGCCCAAGGTCACACAGCTAGCAAATGTTAAGTGCCTTGAGGTTGGATTTGAACTCAGGTCCTCCTGATTCCAGGGCCGGTGCTCTATTCAGTGCACCACCTAACTGCCCTAACCATGCTTTTCTAAAAGCAAAAAGCTCACCATTTCTTATAGCACAATAGTATTCCATCACGATCATATACCACAACTTGTCCAGCCATTCCTCAATTGATGGGCATTCCTACAGTTTCCAGTTCCTTGCCACCACAAAGAGAGCTGCTATAAATATTTTAAAACTTATAAGTTCTTTTCCTTTTTCTCTGATCATCTTTGGAAATAGACCTAGTAGTGGGCCGAACAGTTTAATAACTCTCTGGGCATAATTCCAGATTGCACTCCAAAATGGTCGGATCAGTTCATAGTTGAATCAGTGTTCTATCCACACACACACACACACACACACACACACATCCAAGTCAGTCATTAAAATGTTGGACAGAGCAGTTTCAGTTAGAGATTCTTGGAGCACTCCACTGGATCTGGTCAGTCAACAAGTTCTGATTACACCTACTTATACCATCATTTAGCACACATTACTATTGTTTTTTTTTTTTTCTTTTTCTTTTTGGAGGGCAGTTGGGGTTAAGTGACTTGCCCAAGGTCACATGGCTAGTTTTTGTGTTAAGTGTCTGAGGCTGGATTTGAACTTAGGTCCTCCTGACTCCAGGGCCAGTGCTCTATTCACTGTGCCACCTAGCCACCCCTGCTGTTGTTTTTTTCTTTATTCTTTTCACAAGAGTAGAATGATAGACTTTGGAAAAGGTTTAGTTAAAATCCAGGTATACCAGTTCTACATAATTCCCTAGTTCTACCCATTTAATAACTTTGTCAAAAAGAGAAATGAGGCCAATAAGGCACATCCTATTCTTTTTTTTTTTTTTAAAGCAGTTGGGGTTAAGTAACTTGCTCAAGGTTACACGGCTAGTCATTATTTATGTGTGGGTGCTCATTCTCTGGGGCCAGATTCGATCCTGGGTCATCCCAACTCCGAGGCCAGCGCTCTTAGTCACTGCGCCACCTAGCTGCCCCTTGGGCACATCCTATTCTTGAAATCATATTGGCCCTTTGTAATCATTGCTTTCTTTCTAAATGTTCATCTGTCATCTCTTCAATAATATATTCTAGAATTTTTTTCTAAAGTTTAAATCAAGTTGATTGTCCTGTGGTTTATAGCTCCCGTTCCTTTTCACTTCTTTGAAAATTGGGACAGTATTTGCCATCCTCAAATTCTGTGGAGCCTGTTCCAATCTCTGTGATCTTGGCTACAAGAGATTTCAAGACTATCTAAAAGCCTGGTGCTATTGGAATTTTCCAAACCCTCTTTGCAAAAGTCAGGAATCTCAAAATAATGAGATTACTACATGATAACTAGTAATGCTTTACAGATACTGGAGCATCATTTGCTGCCTTACAAAGTGAAATGTCATGGTAACTTAAATGTTAACTTTAAGAAAGAATATGTTAATTTTAAAAAAAGGAAGAATGGGCAAATTCCACAAAGAAGGCTTGGCAATTCCAGTGATCTCAGGTGGTTAGGTGTTTCCAGGGGGCAGTCCATGATGACCTTTTCTTTTGCAAGAAGAATATGAAAATCTTTGCAGTATTGGGAAAATGTAAATGGAATAAATTAGTTATTCATCAATTCAACAGGCATTTGTTGGATGCCCATTGGGCTGTGTACAAAGATGAATAAAATGTTGTCTGCTCTTCATGATCAGGGCTGATAAGTTATATAATTGACTAACTTAATAAGGAAGATAAGACACATACACAGATGACTATAATAAAGGACAGAATATGATAGGTGTTCATGGAGTTCAGGGAAGGGAGAGAGAATTTCTGACTGGGTTTGGTGTCAGGGAGGGCATTGTGAAGGTATAGATTTTGGACTTGGTCTTCAAAAATGGGTCATCAGGGGAGATGGAAAGGAAGGAGGAAAGGTATTTCAGATAGAGGGAATGGCATGAAAGCACAAAGTGTGTTGAGGGAAGTATGACTAGTTAAATTTGGCCATATTATAAGAAGGGAAGCTGAGTGGCCCAGTGGATAGAATGTCAGTCATAGAGTCAGGAAGACCTGAGTTCACATCTGGAATGAGACACTTACTAGTTGTGTAACCCAGGACAAGTTACTTATCCCTATTTGCCTCAGTTTCTTCATCCATAAAATGAGCTAGAGAAGGAAATGTCAAATCACTATAGTATTTTTGCCGAGAAAACCCAAATCGTGTCACAAAGAACCAGACATGATTGAAAAAACAACAAATACCATAAGGAACACGTGGGAGGTGAAGTTGGAAAGGCCCATGAATCCAAAGCAAGGCTTCTAGGACCTTTTTCACTCCTGCTGATGTCCTGTCTGAAACCGGATCTTCTGCTCCCATACTAGGACTGTGCTGTTTGGTGAGAGCTTATCACCTCTGATCAGCCCCAGACACTGAGTCATGCCTTTTTTCTGCCATACTGACATTCCTGGACCTTTTGGTAGCCAATAGAGAGCCAATGAGAAGATGAATGAAAAATCACAGCTATCCTTTAGGAGGATTCATTTGTTTTTATTCTGTAGGAAGGAGCAGTAGTCTTGTTTTGGATCTCAATGAACAGAAACATAGTCACATCTACCTAAAATTCAACTACAGGGTTCATCAACTGCATAGAAGCCTCTGGTGGGAGACTCACTTACAAAGAGAACATACAAAGAGATATGTTTTCCCACATCCCTGACACCTATGGGTACAAGTTTTCTTCTGAACATTCTTAAACATAACCACAAGCTGATTAGCTCTTTTCAGAACCATGAATTTATAGAGTGGAGCTCTTTACAGATATACCAAGCTATGACAAGAACATTCTAGACTATTAAATACAATCTTTGGTGCTGAGAAAAGGATAGCCAATGAGTTTCAGGGCAGCAATTAGGGCTGTGATCAATGAATTTTTGGCTTTATCTCACTGGAACCCAGGCTTCCACTTCTTGCCATAGTTTAACACACTGATCATTACCATTCCATCAAAAATTTGGACTTCACCACTGGTTCCATATCAGTTCTGTGTGATAGGTGAGCCTTTTGCTTTATTTTGCCCTGGACAGGCTCCAGTCTTCCCCCTTCCTTTCCAGTACCCCTTTCTGTACTGTTTTCTATCATTACCATATCAACTCATTGAAGGCAGAGACTGCTTTATTTGCTCATATTTATATCTCCATTGCTTATTCCAATGACTGAAAAATAGTAAATGCTTAATAAATGCTTTTCCTATCAGTCTGTCTCCATCTTTCTAGTCAGTCATTCCATCCATTTCTGTCTCCCTTTCCCCTTGAAGGAAAGGACTCAATCAAACTAGCTCACATCAGATGGGTTGAAGTGGGAGAGAATCCAGACATAGTGATACCTGTTTTCAGGCTATTTCTTTAGATTTAGGAAATGGTATTATTGATCACACCACAGTATTAATTTTAATAATAAAACTCCATATTGAAAGTGTGGAGTAAAGCCATCATTGGGGTTTTGCCATATTCCAGCACCATCAGAAGCTTCTTGCTGTCACTCCCTTAGTCTTTGGCCCGGGAGGCAGAGCTGTGGTTATGATTTCTAAGAGTGATACTTCTCCAGAGAAGGTACTAAGCTCTCAGCAGATTTGATAGATTTGTTCTATTCTTCAAAACTATTTTCAAACCACACAGTAGTAATGTTTGTCTAGCCTTTTTGAAAAATAGTATTGATTCCTTGAAACTCAAGAGATTCCCAGCATTAGTAAATTTAATTGGTCTGGGGAAAAATGTAGGGAGAAAATGTGACTCACAAACATAAAAATAATTATAATGATGTGTTGACAAAAAGTTAGCTTAATTGGAATTAAACTAACTTTTGGTTCTCATTGGCCTTTCCCTTTGACATTTTTCTTAAGGATGTAAGCAATTTTCTTTCTTCCTGTAAAGGCTTGTCTCGGCAAGTCTGCTGCTGGTCTCTGGCCTCATTCTAGCCTAATTTGGTCTGGCACTTTGCTAGTGTCTATCTGTGCTCTTGTAGTAATCATGAGCAGAGCTTAGGAAATTTGCAAGGGCCTTTTGCTTGAGAAAAAAGCCCCTGGATTAATTAGCTTCATCAGTCCACTGTCTCAGGTCCCCCAAATCTTCACCACACTGAATCTGTTTTTCAATTTCAGAATGATAAAAGGAGCTTATAATTACTTGATCTCACGAGCCTCTTGATTCAGAATGGAGTGAAAGGAAAAAGCGGACATGTAGACTGAGAAAGACCCAGAGGGAGGACAGAGCAATCTTATTGGTCCACAAACGCATGGTCTCTTCGCTTAGCATTCTTACTGTACATGTGTTACAAATCTGGCTTTACTGCTGATGCTCTTCCCTTAGCCCAAGGGGAGGGCAGACTTATGCGCATTTCTACTGAAAGTAATAACAGTTTCTAGAGGTAGTTTTGTCCTTGGATGCTTCTTCTTGGGATTGGCCACACCCTTGTTAAAGAAGTTTTAGCATATTGTCCCCCCACCCCAGTATTCTTGCTTTATTTAGGACTCATGTGATGCTCTAACACCTTCTGAGCTGCTAGGAAATTTCCCTGGGGCTTGATTATTCCTAAGCTTTTCCTTGATATAGGCATTTATTAACCACCTACTGTGTGTTAGGAGCACTATGCTATAGACACTAGGGGAGAGATAAAGTTTAAAGAGGACATTGTGAATGTGATTGTGTGTGTCTGTGTGGACTGGTTTAGGTGTGTGAGAGTAATAGGGGGCCCACAGGACTGGGCACCAGGGTGTAAGTGGATGTATCAAGGGGAAGAGAGGGGTGGCTTTTCAGGGCTAGAGACTAATGTAAGGATAAGAGTAGGTATGCTTTTGAGTGTATTTGTATGTTAAGGAGCTCTTGGTGTATATAAAGGGCTGTGGGATGGGGCTTTGGTGTGTGAGTGAGAATATGTGCGTTAGTACGTGTGAGGACAGGAATTCACTGACCTGGGCACCAGGGTATAAGAGTGCAATGAGAGAGAATGTGTGTGTGTGTGTGTGTGTGTGTGTGTGAGAGAGAGAGAGAGAGAGAGAGAGAGAGAGAGAGAGAGAGAGAGAGAGAGAGAGAGAGGGAGAGAGAGGGGAGGGAGGGAGAGAGAGAGAGAGAGAGAGAATAGAGACAGAGACAGTAGCAGAGAAAGAGAGAAAGGGATAGGAGACAGAGAAGAGAGATACAAAAGCTGAGACAATGGCAGAGAGAGACAGAAAAAGAGAAATAGAGACAGAAAGGGAGGGGAGATAGGAGGGAGACAGGAAGGAAGAAAAGAATGAAGGAATAGATGTAGAAAGACAGAGACAGAGAGAAAGAGAGAGACAGAGAGAGGAGACACAGGCAGAGACAGGGAAAGAGGCTCAGCATAAAAGGGAACATTGTTGGCAGGGATCAAGAGAGAGAGGAGATCTCCATTTTTGTTCTTGGTCTGAACTTAGCTTCTCCTGTTGAGACCATGGCTTCTGTCCCAGAAGACAGAGAAAGGCTGCCTTGAAAGGGCTACTAATGGTGGATGTGGCTGCCTTCTGTATGAGAATGAACACTGGCTTTGGAGTCAGTGCACCTGGGCCTGGAGCCCAGCTCAGCTACTGACCAGCTCTGTGACCTTGGTCAAATCACTTAACTTCTCTGGAACTTGATTTGTTCATCTGGAAAATGAAGGCAGTGGAGTGGGCCCTCTGTGGGGTCCCTTCCAATTCTATAATCTAGGATGCTTTGATTCCAGGGGCACACAAAGAGCGGGTTGTGTTGGTCAGAAGCTCCACTGGGAAAGGAAGTGGGTTGGCCTGGCAGGATTTCTAATGAGGGTGATCCAGGGAGCAAGCCTGGGGACTGGAGCCAAGTAGCCAAGAAATGGAGAATTCCATAGAGGGGGAATCAGGCCATGGGCTGCTGACTGTAGCCTCCACCCCGGGCTCTTAGTTCTGGGGGTAGTTATGCTTTGGAAGTGCCTCTGCTCATCCTGGGCATTTGTGCTGGAATTAAGGGCTAGAAAATGGGCATAACAATCAAATGTTGAGAAATGAAATCGAGTAGGAATAAAACACTTCCACCTTATTGCATTTAATTTGCATAATTTCTAATAAACATGACACTGTTGACATTACCCTCTTGCTTATTAATTTCCTCTCATTTATTAATTTAAGAGGTTCCTTGCTCTAATTTGTAGAACTATTTTGGTTAATTAATATATACTAGGGGATAAATATTTTTGGTCTCAAATAAAGAATCTTCACAGGGACAGACCCATATATACACACTGAATCCAGTGACATATAATCATGCCAAGATTCTACTTCCCTTCTTCCCTCCCATCTGTCCCCAATACCCAGCATAAACTTCCTACATATTTAGAATAGTTGGGCATCTGGATGCTACTGGGGGCAAAAATAGATGTAGTGTTGAAAGGGAGCTTATAGGTCATCTACTCCAATAGATTTTTACAGGTCAGGAAACTGAGGCCCAGAAGTGAAATTACCTTTCTACTATCACTCAGGTAGTAAGTGGCAGAGCCAGATTTTGAACCTAAATTCTTTGATTTTAAATCAAATAGTTCTTTCAGGGCCATTGGAACATCCCTCCACCCCCACCTGATCATTGATGCCTAGAGAGCTTTTCACAGGTGAGAACAACTTTCAGTGCATTTGGAGATAAGATCTAAAATGGATAGATCTCTGGAAAAGGTAGCACTTTAATTCACACTAAGGTGTAAATGATACCTATCACATCCTTTTCTGACAGCAGTGTTTGATGAGAGGAGGAGGTGAAGGAACTGGGTACCTGCCTCAAGAAAGGAGGGGGAGAGGAAACTTAGAAGAAAAAAGTATAGAAAGTGAAGCCTGGTGTTAACAGGACCCTGCCATTTTGGTGAGGATTGACTCCTAATTACTAATGGAGAGGTACAGATTCCTTCTGAGGGAGGGAGGCAATGTCCACTCCACCCCTGGACTTTTAAATGAAGAAGTACAACCTGGCACCTATATGGGATTATAGCTAGAGTGGGTCAGGGTAGGGCAGAAGATAATACTAACTATTTCCATTGACCCTAGAGGTGGCAGAACTTTATACTGGGGATCTTTGTTACATTGAAGAGAGTATTTCCTGAGTGTCTCTGGATGCTCCCCTTGTTAATGTCTAGTTATCAGCCTGAAGCCTTGGGGGATATCCCCTAGCCATGGAATTGGCATCAGGAGGTTTCTGGGTTCAAAGGCTGCCATTGATAGTTGCTAGTTAAGTGACTATGGGCAAACCACTCAGTCATTATCAGTGGTAGTTTTCTCATATATAAAATGGGGAAAACGTCTAGTGTGTACCTTTCTCTGAGGCTCAAGATATGACCATATGGCCTATGGACAAAGTGCTTGGTTTTCTCTAACATACATTATCCCCAAAGCCTTAGCATACTTTTAAGATTCAATGGCATTTTGTAGGCAAAACCTTGAATGTTACAGAAACCATGTGAGACACTACAGGTATTAAGTTTTAATAGTTTAAAACTGTACTAAGATAATGTGAAAGCAATTTGTGACTTGTATATAGTCACCTAGTTAGTAAGTGGTGGTGGTGAGATAGGAACCCAGCTCTCCTGACTCCATGATTAGGGTACTTTTTCCTATACCATTCTTTCTACCCCTTAGCTTTATTTTACTGAAAGGGAAATTATGGTAATCAGAATCAGCACTATGAACACTGCCCTTCTTGCTGGGTTCAAGTTGCTGTCCAAATTCGGAACTAGGAATAGACATCTACTTCTATGCTAGTATTAAATACACACACCCACACATATACCCACATATATACGTGTGTGTGTGTATGTGTACACACACATATGCTTTATTCTACTGCAGGGCTCTTAAGTTGGGATCTGTGGATGGATTTCAAGAGGTCTGGGAACTTGGGTAGGAAAATTATATCTTTATTTTCATTAACATTTAAATGAAATTTAGCATTTCATTCAATTATTTAAAAATATTACTTAGAGAAAGGGTTCCATAGGCTTCATCAGACAACCAAAGGGGTCCATGACACACAAATAGGTTAAGAACCTGCTTTAAAGGAATGATTTAGGGTTAGTGGATCACCATTACCAGTATGCAGATTTCAGCTGAACATATGGAAAAAAATCCAAGTAATTACATCTGTCGGAAAGTAGAATGAGCTGCCTTAGAAGTGGAGAATGAGCTCCCCATCACTGGAGGGCTTCAAGTAGAGAATGAATGGTCACTTGCTTCACTGTTGATGGGGATCTCCATGCTTCAGGTATGGGTTTGACTGGACGTCATTTAAAGTCCTTTGTAAATTTAGGATTTTCTAATTCTCTGAGGTATGTCTTCTGTCGTGGTCAGTCAGGCTGAATGCTTCTCCAGGAAGTTAGAAAGGAGGGAGCAGGGATGGGGAGGGGGTGGCAGCCTAGGGATCAGAAACTTAAGAATGCAGCCTCCCTTCAGAGGTAAGTTTGCTAAACACAAGACTTAGCTTTGCATGCTGATTGGTAGTGCAGAAATAACCTGTTCCTCTGAAGCTTCTTGGTATTTACAGCAGAAAGAGCAAGACCTTTAGTAGGCAAAGTGATGTCCACCCCTGCTTTTCATAGATAAACTGCAAGGGTAAACAATTAGCTTGGTTTAACTTCAATTGCACATGGGTAGAGAGGCCCTTTGGAGTCCATGTAGTGCCTCTGCACTAGGGAAGTGGAAATATTGTGTTTTCTTGAGAAGAGGTGGATGAGAGAGCTCCTTAAGCCCAAATAATTACTTCTCTGGTCCAGGAAAGGCATGGGCTAGTCAGTTAAAGTGACTCCCCCAGCCAGATGAGCCAGGGAAAACGAGAGGCAGGCTGTGCTTTAGGCATGAATCAGGCTGAAAGGTATTCAGGTTCATTCCAGGATGGAGTGCTGAACCCTGGAGATGATGGGTCAGGTGGAGAAGCTGCATGAGTAGATTGGACGCAGTGAATTGTAGTCTCATTGGAGGTTAGTAGAGCTGGCTTGGACCTTAGTGATCTTCTGGTCTATAGTATTTGATCCACCATTGGAGTGGGCCCTCACTGCTCTGGTGAAGGTCCCTTGGACATACTCTTTCCAAGCGAAGAGCTGTCAGGTGAAAGAAGGATTCAAATAATGTACTTGACCCTAGAGAGTATAACAATGAATGGTTCTCCAACATTTTGGTCTCAGGATTTACATTTTAAATAATTATGGAGGACTCCAAAGAGCTTTAGTTTATTTGCATTATGTTTATTGATATTTGCAGTATTGGAAATTGAAACGGATAAATTTTAAAATATTAATTTACTTAGAATGATAATAAACCTCTTACATGTTAACATAAATACCACATTTAATATAAAAAATGTTTTCCAAAACAGAAATAAATGAGTGAGAAGAATGGCACTGTTTTATATATTTATATATTTCAAATTTAAACTGTTTGGCTTTAATAGACGACATCTGGATTCTCATCTCTTTCTTTATCCATAGTTGTGATATGTTGTTTTGGTTGAAGTTTAGGAAAAAAAAATATAACCTCACACATGCATATAATTTGAAAAAGAAGTGTTTGATAGCAAATAAAATCTTAGCATTCTTATGAAAATAATTCTGACCCAGAAGACTCTCTGCTTGGGGACTTCCAGGTGTCCATAGGCCACACTTTAAGAACTGCTGGGTTAGAATGAGGAGCAAAGTGTAGAAGGTGCTTGATGTAAGGAAAAACTTGAAAAGTGGAAGGTGCTCCCTTGGGCAATGGTAGATTCCCCTTTCATGGGGGTCATTGAACAAAAACTGGGGGATCACTTGCTGTGCATTATAGATGGGATTCTTGTATAGGTATGTTCCTACTGAGAACTCTCCCAACTCTGTGAATTTGTGACTCTGAGGAGGTGAGACCTCCTTATTTTACATATAAGGGAATTGTGACCCACTGGGATTAAGTGGCTTGATCATTTTGTATAACTTATTGGGTTTAATATCTCTAGAGTCCCAAATATCCTCAGTATCCAAGAATTATATTAAAATTTCAAACTACACTCATCATTTTAGTGTTGAAGAAAGGAAATAATTTTTGGATCATTCCCTATTCTAGTATCTTTGCCAGAGCATACCAGGATTAGTATGACTAATTAGGAGTAGACCATGCGGCAAGTTTGCAAAGCAGCTGGAATTGTGATGGATGATTCTGAAATCTTCCCAATAATACAGGCAGATGTTTTTTCTTTCTCTTTTCTACTCAGGGTAGAGAAGCTCTAGGTCATTGGTGTCCCTAGGTATACTATTCCAATCATAGCTTATGATGCTGATAGCTCATGTGCTCTAGGGAAGATTGGAGTGATAACCACCATTGTTCAATGGCCGGAACCAATGACGTCTGACTCTGGTTCTGGTTGCTAAGCTACTCAGTGCTGCTGTTAGCACAATCCACAGGGAATTCTGAATTTTAAAAATTTCTTTCATTTACCAATAAACATTCTAATTTTGGAATAGATATTTATAGCAGCTAAGTGGTTATTAATCCATATTGCATAGTGCCAAATAAGAGATATTGTGGCTTTGTTTGTGTCTTACCCACAGAGGCAGAAAAAGCAAACAATTCAAGGTGCTTAATCTTATTTGAGACTTTTTGTGGTGACAGTGGGCTTATTCAGGATGCAGATGAGATCAGCTTTTAAGTGAACCCAAGTTCTCACCTTTTAGTAGCAAGCTTCCTGTAACTTTTTCCTCTTCAGGATACCTGCATTTAGATTAAGATAATTTATTATAATATACCCACTATATTTATACATTGGAACAAATAGCTTAAATGATTTTAGAATTTGTTATTAATTGTTATTAATTCACATCGGTTTTCTGCAGACATGATTGGCCTGTAGTCACAGCTGGACGTCTTGTTTGTAATTTGAAAATGAAAGCATCGTTTTATTGATGCTTTTTGTCATAGTCTTTTCATGGGGGAGCTCTCTTTGTACTTTAGATTGAACCCTTAAGGCAAAGACAAACAAGTAAAAACTTTCGATACGATTGCATCTGACAGGATGTATAACATTCTGCTCCAGTTGGCTTAGAATTTGAACCCAGAACCTTTATCTTCAAATCCAGCATTCTTTCCACTCTACTACTTTGCTTCCATTTACCAATTGAGGGGGACTCACTTAATTTACAACTGTTTTTGCTACCACAGAGATGGCTGCTATGAATATTTTGGCATATACTAGACTCTTTTAGCTGCATTATTATCTCTGAGGCTAGAGGGAACAATTCACCAGGAAGGATGACCTCAGAAAGTTACTAGATGTTTGAACCTGTGAAAGTCCCTTGACCGCTGTCTGCCTCAGTTTCCCCAATTGTAAAATGAGGATAAAAATAGTACTTGTCTCCCAAAATCGTTGTAATGATCAGATCAGATGAGATAATATTTGTGAAGAGTTTAGCAAAGTGCCTAGCACACAGTAGGTGTATATGCTATGTACAGCTACTGTGGTATAAATGTTAGCTATTATTACCACTATCGGGCACTTAGATGATACAGTGGACAGAATATTAGGAAGACTCATGTTGTTGAGTTCAAATCTGGCTTCAGACATTGACTCACTGTGTGATCCTGGGCAAATCACTTAATCCTGTTTGCCTCAGTTTCCTTATCTGTAAAATGACTGGGAGAAGGAAATTGCAAACCACTCCAGTGCTTTTTGCCCCGAAACCCCAAGTGGAGTCACAAAGAGTCAGACAAATGGGAAATGACTGAATTATTATAATTATTGTTATTGTTTTAATGGATTTTAAAGCTTAACAAAAAGAAACCCAGAGAGAAATGATTTGCCCAGGATGACACGGTTGATAAGTAGCTGGACTGGGATTTTAAACCACCTCATCCAAATATAGAGCAGTTTCCCTCAGGTTGAGTGTGAGGACAATGCTTTGCATCATCAAGTACAATATAAAATGAAAATTGTTATTGTTGATGAGGTCAGCCTTTAATTCTGATGGTTTTCTCAGGGACATAATTCAAGTTTATGGCCTAAACCAAGCTTTTGAATGAATGACCAGATCATTGGCTTTCATTATAGGTGGCCTTGTATTGGACAGTGTCATCCACAAATGGAAAAGACCTAAGTCACTGCTAAATATCTACACCTCTCAAACATCCACATCGGAGACTCTTACACCATGAAGGGCTTGAGTCCATCTTGAAGCATTTGTATACTCTCTTGACTTATTGCCCTGTCCAGAAAAAAAGGAAGGGAAAATCTTTGTACTGGCTATCATGAAAGAAAAGGGGCAAGGGTATGAATAAATGTTGTCTATTCTCCTGCCAATGAATTTGCCTGTCCTTTCCCCACACCATTTCTTAAATGGTCCATGCTGAGTGTTAAGTTGTCCATGCTGCTCTTCTCCTGCCCCTGAGGACAATTTAGCTGAGTTGCTATGTATGATCTCTGTTGCTAATCTTTTCCTCAAAATCTGACCACGTCATGCTTTATTTCTCTGCAACAAGTCTACTGGACTCACCAGCTCCTTGGCCCCCATCCCCCAACATTTTTTGTTGACGAATTCAGTCAGAGCTAACTCTTTGTGATTTTCTTGGCAAAATTACTGAAGTGGTTTGCCATTTCCTTCTCCATTTCATTTTACAGGTGAGGAAATGGAAGTAAACAGGGTTAAGTGACTTGCCCAGGGTCACACAGCTAGGAAGTGTCTGAGTCTAGATTTGAACTCATGATGATGAATCTTCCTGATTCAAAGTCAAGTACTGACAGCACCTGCACTGGCTGATACATAATGAGTGCTTAATAAATGTTTATTTATATTATTTTATTTTGCTTTTTGGAGGGCATTTGGGGTTGTGACTTGCCCAAAGTCACACTACTAGTAAGAGTGTCAAGTGTCTGAGGCCAGATTTGAACTCAGGTCCTCCTCACTCCAGGGCCAGTGCTCTACTCATTGCTCCACCTAGCTGCTCTTAATAAATGCTTATTGACTGTCTATACTTTATCAGTTCTGGTGGGGTCTATCAAAAGAAAAATCAAAGTCTAGTAAGATTGATGCCATATGTTTATTACTTTAACCTTAAAAATCATTTGTGGTAAATTTTCTTGGCTATAACAAAATTTTAAATTGACTATGTACATGGAAGACCACAAGTCTTTGGACCCCTGCTTAGCCATTGACTCTCAATCTCTTTTGGCCAAGGCCTGTGAATTCATCTTTGGGGAGTTCCTGGTGTGGAAACTCCTCTGCTCATCTACATGTACATCTTTCTGCAATTTGTAATCTTAGAGAGTTCACTGGGAATCTGAGACATTGAACAAGATGCCATGGTCACAAAGCTAGTATTTGACAGAGATAGAATTGAACTCAGGTCTTCTTGATTTCAAGGCCATTTCTTTATTTCTATATAATACCTTGCTATCTTTCTGACCCACTGTGTTTGTGGTCCTCAAGATGTTTTGGGAAAGAATGTTGAGAATGATGGATGTCTAAAGTCTTCCTCCAAAGCATTCTCTGCAGAAACTAAGTTCCTGGGGTGGCTAGGTGGTACAGTGAATAGAGCACTGGCCCTGGAGACAGGAGGACCTCAGTTCAAATCTGGCCTCAGACACTTAACACAAAACTAGCTGTGTGACCTTGGGCAAGTCACTTAATCCCGATTGCCCTATGTTCCCCTCTCCAAAAAGCTATAAAAAAAGTAAGTTCCTTCAGGCCACACCAAAAGAGAAAGACTTTGAGAAAAGGCCAGGGATAAATTAAGCATTGATTTTTCTGAGGATCAGCTGAAGTAAGTTTGGAAAGATTCTTCACCAATTTGGCTGCAGGATGATAGATTTTTCAGATACAGCAATTCTTGAAGGCCATCTATTAGGCATTGCAATCTGGAGGCAGAGGGTATATGCATCGACGAGAATTATAGATCCTTGGAGTATTAATGGTAGAAAATTAGGAATGGCTAATTAGGACACACCGCTTTTTCATCAAAATATTGTCTTCTGTCCTGAAGCCAGAAGTATTAAGAATGGCTGGCTGCTAAAGATGCCTTCATGTTGGATATATTTTGTGGCTGATAAATTGCTGGGATGCCATGAGCAAAGGATGGAAAAAGTCATAGGATGCTAGAAGGGACTTCAGGGACCAGCTAGTGCATCCTCTTCATTTTTTTCCATGAGGAAACCAAGTCCAAGAGAGGAGAAGTGATTTGTCACTAAAGTCACTGAGGGTAGGATTTGGACCTTGTACTGTGCTGGTTCAGATTCAGGCTGAAGGCAAAATACTGAACATAGAGGCTTTCAAGTAAGTATTAGAGATAAAATAAGAGTGACCTTCTTGCTTGATCAACTTCACATTGCTGATGGCATTTTCTAGCTTGGTTTTACGTGTTAGTCATGTATCAAGACAATTTTAATTCTTATTCATTAAGCATCTATTTAGTACAGACCACTATGCTAGGCACTGGGAGAGACAAAATGATTTAATAAGGCATACTTCATACCCCCATGACCTAGTAGGCTGGGAAGATTCACTTCCAGTACATCTGACTTCATAGTTAGGATGATGATGGAGAATCTACCAAAAGTATCATTCTCTACATGCCAAGGTAAAAACACAGAAAATGGTAACCTACCATGACTAATGTTTTGTAGCTCCAAGTAATGTCTTTTGCCTCACCACAAACAGTGTACCTGGGCTTTCACCTTCTCTTTCACCTATAAATTGCCTTCCCTCCCCATATCACTGTTACCCTAACTTATCTCATGATTTATATTATTTTAGGAGTCCTAGATTGAGATCTCTTAGTGGAAAAAGAAGGAAATACATCATATATAAGCTAGTTGTTAATAAATGCTTTGGGTAAAGGATGATTACTCATAAAATTGATTGAGACTTGTTTCTATGTTGGTTCTTTAATCTTATTTCAGTCATTGGGCAAGGGTTTGTAACTCCATCATTAATTCATTGTATGGCCTTGGGAAAGGCTCATACATAAAGTGAGAGTGTTTAACTATACAATCTTTAAGATTCTTTCCAACTCTAACATTTCAAGGTTCTCTATTAATAACTAATATGTTCCCAGATTTTTAATTTCCTCCCTCTCACTGAGGTACATAGTGCATATTTGAAAAATTAAAGTGAATCCTGATATTTTAAAAGCATTTTGAAAACATTGAGACATCTCTCATGATTGCTACAGTCCTCTGCCCGTCAGGTCCAATATTTCAGGGACCTAAAACAGAGCCTCATTTGCTAGGGTGTACTGATAACAAAGAAACCACATGTTATATGCATACATATAAAAGAATCCAAATGCATTTATCTCAACACCATTCTGAGTGTGACTCTGGGAAATGAAATGATTCTGTCAAGACCACAAATTAATTCTAGATGGCCAATGGCTATTAGGGGCTGAATGGTTTTTCACTGGAGTAGTTTCACTTTTGTACTTGTATCCTCAGAGCCTAGTCCAGTGACTTGTACATAGTAGGTTCTTAATACATTCTGGTTGTTTGAGTAAATAAAAGGACCTGGCAGCTTTTACAGATGCACCAGGCCAGGCTAAAGAAACTTCGGGCCCCTTTGACTACATATAATGTAAGTAGGTCAGATAAGGATAGAATCAGAAATTGGTATAATCCCAGGGGCTGCACTCCTAAGATTCATCAATCACTCTAGCTGTCTTTAGCTACTTGTACCCCCATCTTTCCTCCAGAGGAAGATGCTTGTTTTAATGACCAGCCTGCATTATTCCCTTCATGTTACTCTTTAGGGATTTGAGAACATCAGAATCTTCTTAATTTTTTAAGAAATTGGCAAAAGTTAAGGATCATGTGAGGTGATATGTGACCTGATTACTTACTGATGGTGTGCCTCAGAACACTGCCTTGAGGAAAAGTTAAATCTGATATCAGCTTAGTTTTTTCTCTTCTAGAAGGTCAGAACCTGGTGTTTTATAGGAAGAATTACCTGTTTGGATATAAAGGACCTTCTGAACAAATCTACATTAGAATAGGGTGAAGTTAATCAAAGTAGATCACTTCATAGCATGGTGGTCAATCAGTCTTTGGGAGAATCAGTTCTGATATCCCATGATTCACTAGTACAATGATCAAATAAATATATTTGGCCAATCCATCAACTCTAGCCATGGATATGGTACCATAAATGAGGGCAGCTTTCATTTTGATAATTGACCACTGCTATTTCCAGTTTGCAACCAATAGTATCTAGCTACCTCTTTTGCTCTGTACCAACTACTGCACTTACCAGGTAGATGGGAAGAGGGGTAAAGCTTTTGGATTCTTATCTAAGAATGTAAATAAAATTGTCTTTAATAACTTCTTTTTTATAGCAAGCATCACCCAAAATAACTGCAGACTTTGCCTTTCTACATTTTAAACTAATTAGCAATTTGCAATGCATTGTTTTAACCAGAACTTAAAAATATTTACATTTGTCAAAATGATTTTGCCTCCCCTACTCTTCTCCACTTTTATTAGGTTGTTCCAAATCTCATTGAATTCTCATCACCTTCTCTTCTTTGTTTTCTTTTTGATGTAGGTTTTTTCTTTGTAAGCCCACCTGACTTTGAACTACTCTTTGGTGTCTAAACTAAACCTCAGCAGAAACAATTGACTGGTTTTACTCTGAGAACAAATAGTCCTCACTTTCCACTACAGTTTGTGCCTTGGCCTCATAGCATAAAGCAAAGCATTGTAGAATGAATTGTATCCTTCCCTAGGAACTGTTTTTAATTGGTGTTGGGGATGGAGAGTGGAGTAACACTGTATGCCTCATGAAATAAAGTAAATGATAGATAGCTATAAGCAATAATAATATGTCATCTAAATAGCTACAATGACTATACACCTGTACAGCTACTTAAAAGATTAAAATATATTCAAATGAAATGTGAAGGTATTTATTTATTCAAATGAAATTTATCCTGTGAAATGTGCCTGTATATATACTGATTATGCAAGGACAGGAGAAGTTGGGGACGTTTCTGTATGTTCCAAAACAAGATCTGAGCTATTTGGGATGGTGAAATCTTGTATTTACAGGACCTTTGTCATCTATGTGCCCCCTCCAGGGTCTGACTGTTTTTCCTAACAGCCAGTGAGAGCACACATTTATTAAGTGCTTCCTAGATGGTAGGCACAGTGCTAAGTACTGGAGATACAAAGAAAGGGAAAAAATAACCCATGTTCTTGATGACCTTCCATTCTATGGGGGGAGAAAATGTATAAAAACAAGATATATGAAAAGAAAATGGGAGGTAATAGGAAAGGGAAAGGTCTGCTGTGGAAAGTGTGATTTGAGATGAGTCTTAAAAGAAGCCAAAGAAACTAAGAGATGGAGGGGAGGGAGTAGAGGATTCCAGGTATGGTGAACAATTAGTGCCAGGGCAGGAGTTGGAAGATGGAGTATTGTATGTGAGGAGAAGCAAGTAGGTCAATGTGGCCAGATCCTAGATGGTAGAGAGAGGAGTGTAGGCTAAGAAGACTTAAAATGTGGGAAGGGGACAGGCTGTGAAGGGCTTTAATGCCAGAGGATTTTACATTCAGTCGGGATAGTGGCAGACATATTGGGAAGGAATCTCAGTGGATTCTCCCATCAGCCTTCTCTGTCTTTCTTACATGAATCCCTTCTTACTGAGAATTTTAAAATCTTGGACAGGGGAAAGAAGACTAGCTTTTGTGTGGAGACCAAAATTAGGATTCTAGCTATTCTATATATATATGACCTTGGGCAATCACTTAATCTTTGTGAACCTCGGTTTCTTTACCTGTAAAATAAGGGTTTTGGGCTAGATGGTCTCTAAGGCCTTTTGAGTTCCCAAGCAATGGATACTGTATCCCTCAGCCAGTACCATTTGCCAAGGACTCCCATATTTCTATTTGTTCCCTTAACCTCCTTACCACCCATGATGTCTTAAGGTTGCCAGAGGTTGCTTGTTGTTGTTCAATCATTTAGTTGTGGCTGACTTTTTATGACCTGTGGACCATAATATGCCAATAATTGTCTGTGGAATTTTCTTGGCAAAGATACTAGAATGATTTGCCATTTCCTTCTCCAGTGAATAAAGGCAAACAGAGATTAAATGACTTGCCAAGGGTCACATAGCTAATAAGTGTCTGAGATCGGTTTTGAACTCAGGTCTCTCTGATTCTGGGCCCAGTGCCCTATCCACTGCCTAGCTGCCTCCCACTGCTTCTACTTAGCTGCTCTGTGAGAGGTTGTTAAACCCCTTTTTAAAGATCACTGTGATGGAGGAACAATACTTTGGGTAAATCCATTGTTTTGGGATGTGTGAGTATATGAGCTCATTGTTTTTTTTTCTTTTCTGTACTGTACTTTATTTTCTTAAATAGAGAGATCTATTTTGATAAAGCTGTCTGAAAACCCTAGATGAAAGGTGAAATAAGAGCATAAGTGATTATGTCGTAGGACGATGTATTTCCATAGAAGCACTGAAATTATTCTGTAAGGAGAATCATCTTATGAATAATTAAAGGAACAAAAAATGAGCTGCTCCCTTACAGACTGGGTATGTCTGAACCAGAGCTCTGTGGGCTGGAGTTTCTTCCCTTACTTTCTGGTCTACTGGGAAACCCAAGGGATAAATAGAGTGGCAGATAGTGGGGAGAACAATAGGATAGGCTACCCAGTTCTTATCTTTACTTTGTAACTGAGCAAGTCTTCCTACTTTCACATAAAAAGTGTATAAAAAGCTAAGTGTAGATGTACTTTGGGAAATTTTCTCAAAGGCAATATGTTTTAAATAGGGAACATGGTAGCTTGAATAGACAACTCTTAGATTTGGAGGAATTTGTCCATGCCTTTTAAGGTTCTTCAGTTCAATTTTTTAATGAAATAATATGGTCCTCAGACAGCTGGATTCCACTAGTAGCCTCCTTTTATGAGGACTTATAAATGACTTAGACCATATTAAGGAAATGGGGCAGATAGATTGACTTCAAGTAAAATCACTTAGAATTTTTTAAAAAAGCATTTTCTTTTGGTATTGAGGGTTTCCTTTAGTTGCAAAGTAATTCCTTAAGTGGATCTCAAGTCCATAACACAGAGTTACAGTAATATCAAAATAGATTTATACCATTAAGGAGTATGGTATTGTAGTGCTCTCTTCAGTAAATGAAATGAGCACTTTTGTTATTTTGAGCCGAAAAATGTCCGACATTTCCTGGCAGTGTCAGTGTTGTAATGGCTCTCATATCTTTAGTGGATGGTGGGTAGGAGGGTGTTTCAATATACTTGAGATCTCCATCAGACAAAATGAGAACAATAATTTGACAAATAAGACAAAACTACTACAACAGATTAATCCAGCAACAAGCATTTATTAAGCCCCTATTCTTCGCCAGGCATTGTCCTAATCACTAGGGATACAAGTACAAAGAATGAAACCACCCTCTACAATGATAATGTACTTTATGGTCCATGGATGCTATCTTCCAACCAATGGAGTTGGTTTTCCCTTGGAGAGCATTATCATTCTTTGTCATTCAAGCTCAAAATCTTTATCATCTTTCATTCCTCCATCTCCCTCACATTCCTCCCTCTACTATGGAGGTAGAATAAATGACATAAGGTGAGTACCTTATCTAGCCTATGACTAAATGTCATTTATTCTACCTCCATAGTATTGCTTTTATCCTTTCTGTTTACTTCTCTACTGCCATTATTCTAGTTTTGACTCAGCTCCTTATAGACTCCAAATTTGTGCCTCCTTTTTTTGTTTTCCTTTGCTCTGATCCTACCAGATTTATCTTCTTGAATCAGTGCTATGGTTATGTCTCTGCCTATCTCAGATTTTAATGGGTCCTCAGTGTGTACAGAGTTTATAGACTCCACTCATTCTCTACTACTTCTCAACGTGAACTTAAAAAATTTTCTTTGGATTCTCACAGATCCTTTTTTTTTTTTTTTAGGACAATTGGGGTTAAGTGACTTGCCCAAAGTCACAAGGCTAGTAAGTGTGTCAAGTGTCTGAAGCCAGATTCTACATGAACTTTTTCCTCCTATTCTTTTCAATTTCCTCTGCCATCTGACTTTTGAATTTTATTTGGACAGTATATCCTTTCTTTGCCATCTAATTCCTGCCAATGGTTTAAGAACCAATTCAAATCTCTCCTTCATGAAACCTTCTTTCAATCCCTCCCCAGTCCCCTCCCCCAGCTTCTTTCCCTTTCCTGAATTTGGAATCACAAAATCTCAGGCATGGAAGTATTCCCAGGGACCCTTAAGTCTAATCTGTAAGTGGCTGAGAATCCCTTTTCTATTGCTTCCACCTAAACAGATCATGTTAACTTCTTCTTGTTACGGAGAATGGGAATCTGAAGACCTCCCCTGTCCCTTGGCTCCTTGATAGGCTTAAGTGAATCTGAGAGCCTCCTTGATTTGAAGATATACTTTGACCCCTAATAGGCTGAATGTGGTCACATGGAGCCTGTGGGGGGGGGGGGGGCGGCGGCGGCTTGTTTTTCAGGAATGCCCACACCTTGTTACTTTGTGATTGGGTCAAGAGGGTTGTGACATTCTCTGACCCAGGAGAAGGCTATATATACCCTGATGTGAGGCTTTGCTTTGGGGCTCACTTTGAGAAGAGTTGTGTGATTTGACCAGATGCGATTCTGGGCAGACATTGAGCCCCACTCCCCCCCCTCCTTTGAAAACCCAGATGTAGGTGCTTTCCTCTCTGGTAACTGAGGTATGGATGTAATGGTCAGACAGCTGGAAGCCTGTTTGCTGATCTGTTTCTCTTTATTTTTTTGTTTGCTTGTAACCTGTTTGTATTCTTTGAAGTTCAGGGTGCTGACCTTTCCCCCCAAACTAGGTAAATGACATATGTTTGATTAAAACAAGATTGTTAACCCATTTTGAGTTGCTTTCCTTTAGAAAAGCAGATCTAAGAACCTGTGCTAGCAGCCATCCTGGGTATGCTAGGGTGCTTGCTGCTACACCTCTATAGAGAAGGAAAATATTTTGTTAGGTTAAATAGACCCCTTATGTGGTTATTGTCATTCAGAAAATGATCTCTACTAAGAAGATGTTCAGTTTATTCTGGCCATTGTCAATATTGTTTTTTTTTTTTATTGATAAGCAATAAAGACTTTTGTAATTGAGGAGACCAAACAAATAAGTGATTACAGTCTACAAGGGAACCATAACCATACCTTCAAATAAGAGTTTTATTAATAGTATTCCCTATTTGCAGAACCACCTGTTCAATTTTTGGTTTTTTACAATAATGGAAGAGAAAGACAAATACAACCCTTATATGATCTTCAACAAATGTATAAAGGACTTTGAAGCAAGATTGCCTTAATTAATTTTCACCGGGTTTTGATCTTTATATATTCTGAAGAGTGCACTAATGAATTGAGTATTGATGAAAGGGTCAGCTGATGAATAAACATTTATTCAGCACCTACTATATGCCTGGCATTCTGCTGAGTACAGGAAATACAAAGAGAGGTAAAATATAGTCCCTGCTCTAGAGGAGCTTAATTCTAATGAGGGAATAAACAAACCAAAAGGAAGTTGAGAGTTGGGGAGAGGGAAAGTACATGTCTGGGGGACATGATAGAGGAATTCAGAGAAGTGCAGAAGGATGGAAAAATGAAGAGATGATTGCCTGGGTGCCCTCTTTTAATGAAGATGTTGGGAGTACTCCACCCTTCAATCAGATCCAAGAAGCAAATGGTACTGATTAGTTTTGGGCCTGAAATAATCTTACAGGATGAAGAGATTGGGCAGTAAGTGATTTTCCAGGATTAAGGGTGGGCAGAAAGAAGGGTAAGGAAGAGAAGTTACTTAAAGAAATGGGAAAGATAGATTGACTTCAATTAAAAAAATTATATTGAGGGCTTCTATTAGTTATGAAGGAATTCCTTAGGTGGATCTCAAGTCCACAATACAGTTACAGTTCTATTAAAACATTCATTTTATACATGAGGGTATGGAGTATTATAATGCTTTTTTGGACCCAGAGTCAAGTATAATCTGTTCTCAGTATGTTTTGAATTGGGGTGGGGAGAAAGGAAATTTGACTTAGGTTTAAAGGAATAAAATAAAAAGTGAAAAAGACCAAGTTAGCTCCACTAGGTGAAAAACTTGGACCAAATATGTAAATTTAATACAACTAAGTGTTGATTTAGTAAACATACTCCACAAAAATGAGCCCAAGTTCAATGCAAGAGGGAAAATAACCTGTGGATGTGCCCCATTTTGGCTGTTGCTATAGCCAGTGTTATTAAAGTTATCATCATCAAGAAATGATGACCAAGAAGTTACTACATGAAGGTTGCATATTCTTCAAGTGAAGGTTTAGTAATTATGAACTCCTCCTTTATTTTTCATTTTATAAATCAGTTATTTATATGGTTTAATACCTTCAGGTTCTTACAGCAATAACCCCTGAAAATAGGACATTTTCTTTCCCTTTGGACTCTCTAGCATGGAGGAAGTGATTTTAGGGAAAATTGTACATATAAAAATGATTATGACATCAGAGGTTCATCATCCAAAAGTTATCATTTCATAAATTGCACTTCTACCTTAAATTTGATGTAATAGAATCAAAACATCAAAATGTACTAAAGGGAAAAAAATGACCTTGTTATAGAGGCTGTGCTAACCGGTGGATGATCATTGTTAATGGAAAAGCTAACACAAAGCAAAGACAAGTATGAAAATATTTTCAATTAGGAGTCAATTGTTCCCTAATTCCTTCTTATTGTGACTATGTTTTGTAGTTTAGGAGGCAATCAGATAATTTACTGTTTAGGTTTTAACAAAAGGATGTATCTGAGGACTTGATCTTTAGATTCTCCCCTCATGTCCTTCTTGATAATTTGTTATTTCTTTTAGTCTTCCACTTCAATCATGCTTTATTGATTCTGTTCGCAATTTTGTGCATTTATCAGATTTAGGAAATCCAGCATCAGAAAAGAAATTGCTTCTTGCTCTCTTAGTATTGTTCAAACAACCATGGCCATCTCCATGGCCATTGTGAGAGCTATCTATACAGTATTATAAAGATGCCCTCCTTAGGCTCTGACTTTTGAGGATATCAGTGCTGTTTCTTCCTGCTAGTTGGAAGGCAGCTGGTGGGGGAGGGAGATAGTGATATCAGTCAGTGGTAAGGGCCATCTGAGGCTTATGCACATTCATGCAATTTGACCTGCCGAAACACCACCACTATCAATGAGGTAGGAAAAGCTCCCCACACATCTCTCAGAGTGTTGCCCTTTTGTAACTTCTGTTCCCCTTCATGGCTGCCCTTGATAACCAATTACACCTGCTTTCCTTTGCATAAAACAGTTTGGTGAGGGAGAGAAGGAATAGGCTATATACATAGTATGACTTGCCAAAGGCTCACACTTCTCTGGAGATGGTCTTGGGCCCTCATCTCCTTTGAAGCTCATCTTGGGTTCCAGTTATTGACCTACTGAGCTCTTTGGGAGCTCCCTCATTCCTTTATTTATCCTTACTTACCCACAGAAATGAAATCCCTAGAAAAAAAGCTTTTACATAAGGATCGTAATTTATTTCCTGGTTTTCATATATAAAAATTGGGCTACTAGCTTGCATTCTGGAGGAAGTATGCCTTACTGTTGTTGTTTTAAACAACAGGAATGCTACTTTTTGTGGTTGCAAATAACTGGAAATAAAAGTAAATGCCTATCTACTATTGTCCATATACTACCGTCCATACTAGAGAATGGCTGAGTAAATTGTGGCACGTGAATGTAATGGAATATTATTGTGCTATAGAAACAATGAATGCAAGAAATACAGAGGTGCATGAAGTCTTATATGAACTAATGCGGAATAAAATAAGTGGAACCAAGACAATTATCTACACAATGACTATAATAATGGAAATGGAAAAACCGATGAAAAAATAGAAAAAGTGAATGTTTCAAAATTCCAAAGAACAGCTATGGCCCTAAAGAAGAAATATAACTCTTTCTCCAACTCCTTCACAGAGGTAGGAACTCTGTGGATAATGGAAGATTGTATATATTATCAGATTTTTTAAAAGTACTTATTGGTTTTTATAATTTTAAAAAAGGTATTTATTATGTGAGATGATTTTCTGGGAGTGGGGAGAGGAAGAGATACAGAATAACATCTAGGTGGTACAAAATATATTAATACATGTTTATTTAAATAATAGTAGTAGTGTTGACTTGACTGAGCCATTTAAACTTCTTCTAACTTGCTTATCCTAGTTAGCAACAATACACATTTGCCAAAGGTGGCTAGAGTTAGGAATGGCCTTTGGCCATGGAAGATGCCTTCACTTATTTGTCAAATATTTACAAAGTGTTATGGGCAGAATGTTGTCAAAGACACTAGATTGGGTCAGGAAGTGAGATATAATTTCTGGAGCTCCAACAAGCTTCAGGACTCATATAGAGGCATATATAGGTAAATATAGTGCCCACTAGAATATGATAAATGCCTGAGGACTACAAAGACTGTTGCCATCAGGGGCTAAATGGCAATAAAGACTTGCCAAATTGGGGCAGCTAGGTGATGCAGTGAATACAGCACTGGCCCTGGAGTCAGGAGGACCTGAGTTCAAATCCAGCCTCAGACACTTAATACTTATTAGCCACGTGACCTTGGGCAAGTCACTTAACCCCAATTGCCTCTCCAAAAAAAAAAAAGGTTTGCCAAATGAACAAATGAATGAATACATAGATATGAGAGACCGCTCAAAGGTTTCTGCCACTGAAGTTGTGACATCTATGTTGACTCCTATCTCCAGATCAGTTCTAGAAAAGAATATAATAGTGATAGGTGGATTAGAGGGGCATTAGTTTGCCTTGTACCCCAGAAATGACCAGTCAAGCATCAGTGAATCAACTAATCCTTCTGTGTGTATGCCAGGCAACAGTAGACCATCAATGAACACTTTATATTTACATGGGAGAGATGAGGCTAGACCCTTGAGATAGATAAAGGAGGCAATCTTTTCATATCAGTTTCTTAAAACACCTTAAAGTTGTGTAAAATAGTAACACAGAGAGACTTTGGTCAAGAATGAATAATTCGCGTATTAACCAGGATGCTTAGGCCAAATAAAAGTCCTGAATTCTCTCTCCTATAAGGTGCCAGGCATTTTTTATGACTACCACTGAAAGTAAGTTCCATTTAGGCATCCATCATGTCCATCAAGTAATAGACTCATGCTATCAAAATGTTAGCCATTTCCCAAAGATTCTGAAGTCATTAGGAAAGCAGTACAGGAAAAGGAGGAAGAAGAGGAAGAGGAGGAGAGAAGCCATGAGGCTGAATCCACCCCTATCAGACACCAACAAAGAAAGGGTGTGGAAACATGTGCCGAGTGAGATCTCTTTATTTTCAAATTTTTAGTGTCATTTGACATGATACTTTTAAAAATAACCTACCTGGTATCTCCTTTTAGAGACTCAGCTTCAGTTGACTCAGCCTTAGACTCACTCCCCAAAATAACTTGTCCTTGGAAATGCTATTGTTTAGCATTTGAAGCTGGGGGGTTGACTGCCCATTAAACTTTTCATTGTTGGATGCTTACGTAGTCGTATCTTTCCTCAGTTTACCACTGGGTATATAGCCTGCAAGGTTCTTTGTATGCAATTTACAATGTATTTTCCACAACAACTTCTTTGTGGAGCACAGAGATTATTCCCTTCCACTCCTACCCCCTACTCTGTCCTGCTCCAATAGATCATGACTCTTCTTAGCAGGGTGTAATTGACCCATTTATTGTTTCCTTTCAGTTTGTAGCAGACCCTTGTGCCAGCAACCCTTGTCTCCATGGCAACTGTAGCAGCAGCGAAGATGGATACCTTTGCATTTGTGATGAAGGCTACAAAGGTATCAGCTGTGAACAAGCATCTACCGAGCTTCCTATCTCCAGCTGGACAGAGTCCCCAGCTCCGAGGCAACTCCAACCTGTCTCTTCAACGCAAGAGCCTGATGAAATCTTGCCCCCCTCACAGGCAACCGTAACCCTTCCCACATGGCAGCCAAAAGAGGGCCAGAAAGTTGTAAATATGAAATGGGATGAAATAGAGGTGAGTATGAAGATTTTTATATGGATTTTTTCCCCCTACACTATAAGAAACCAGGTATTCAAATGTATGGTCATTAGTTTTTAACAATAAAGCAGATTTTAACAGTAAAAACAGCCTAACCAAGAAGACTGAAGCTGGATTACAAGTTCAACTTCATTCCATTCAGCTTTATATGTATCTTGCTGGGTTACAGGAAATGACTTATATTCATGTTGTGTGTGCATGTGTATGTATACACATACAGAACGTAGATGCAAGTCATTTTTTCTAATCCAGTAAGGTACATGTAAAACTGAATGAAATTAAGTTAAACTTATTATATATGTGTGCATGTGTGTATATGTACACACACAATGTAGCTATATATACACATATGCACAAATACACATGTGTACACAATGTATATATCCGCACATCTGTGTATATATCTATACATATGTACATGTGTGTATGCATACACAATGTGGATGCAAGTAATTTCCTGTAATCTAGCAAGATATATGAAAAGCTGAGTTTGTCTCAAGTTGAAATTGTGGGTATGTGCATGTGTTTATAATACATCACAAGAGTGTGTACACACATGTGTCTATATGCATGGGCACACACATGTATACATAATCACACACTGAGTGTCTATATATGTATATGTACACATGCATATATATATGTATGCATACACACATATATAAATGCATCTGTGGTCTGAAACTGTCATTTCAGCTACTTTCCAGTGTCATTTTCTGCAGATGAAGATCAGTAACTTATCTGAATGCTATGAGGTTAAAGGGGCTTGCTCAGGGTCACCCAACTCATAAGAGTCAAAGACAGAACTTGAACTCAGATCTCCCTTACTCCAAGACCATATCCCCCTATCTACTGTGCCACACGACCTCTCTTGTATGTATTATCCTAGTCAATAGTTACTTTGGAAGTAGAAAAAAGCAATGCAAAGGAAAAAAAAAGCCCAGATACCACCCATTCTTGCTGGAGTTATCTGCTAATAGTGATTAAACACTATTACAACAAAACCATCTCAGGCTTCCACCTCTCAAGTGGGATTGTGTTTGCATTCTGGGTTACACAGTAGATTTAGAAGGGTATGGCTCAGACTGTGGAATTTTCTAGAAGAAATGATAGTGGAATCTAGCACTGATCTCTGGAATCCCTCCAAAGACTGTTCTATTTGGAGATTTTCTGTTGATGCTTAGACTTTGTTCATGGTGCATCGATTTGCTTAGAGGGGGCATGGAATAGTGGAGAGAAAGCCAGCCTTAGGTTCAGGAAACTCTCAGTTTGAGACCAACAGTGTGGAACAGTGAAAAGGAGGAGCTATGTTCAAATCCTGGCTTTTCTACTTACTGCTTGGATGATGTCCTGGCCTGTTACTTCACCTCTCTGGGCCTCAGTTTCTTCACCTGTAAAATGAGAGAATTGGATTAAATAGCCATTAACATCTTTTCCAGTCGTCTAAATCTATGATCCTGGGGTGAGTAGGTGGCACAGTGAATAGAGCACTGGAGTCAGGAGGACCTGAGTTCAAATCTGGCCTCAGATACTTAACACATACTAGCCATGTAACCTTGGGTGAGTCACTTAACCCCAATTGCCCTCCCCTCCCCTCTCTCAAAAGCAAAATCAATCAATAAATAAATCTACGATCTTATGACCTGGGGCCTATACTAGCTTTGTGACCCTGGGCAAGTCACTTAATTTCAAAGTTCCCTAGGTGACTCATTAAGTTATTGAAGAATGCAGGATATACATTAGAAGAAGGAGGAACTTCCAGAGAGGAAATTACACTCTTTTCCATACCCAAAACAAACCAGACTGCCCCCTATTTGTAGCCCAAGCCATTTTCAATGTTATTGAAACCAAATGGTTACCAATCTGAAAACATTTCATTACTGTCACTCTTTGATAGGAGATGCCAATTTATAGAGTCCTCTTTGAGACTGGCTTCACAGATTTTTATTTATTGTTTTAGCAATACCAATTTCTATTTGTTGACACTTGTTGAATTCTTGTCTGGGAGTTGTTATACTATGCCTTCCTACTGGAAAATAGAGTTAATAATAGATCCCCAGATTTCAGTGAAGGAGCAGATTTTTCAACAGATTCTTTAACTTACATGTGTAATGGATATAGGAATTGGGGAACAAATGCTGTCTACAGTTATGTAAGCATTGATTTTCAGCTGAATTGAAAGGATAAAGGTTTTCATTTTATATTCTATATATAGTGTTGAAGACAGTCATGAGTACTTATTGTTAAATATTTTTGCAGTTTCAGGGAGAGAAGTCATAGATCTTTACTATATCTGAGAAATGTATCTGACAGTTTCCCCATTGGTTTTTTGGGGGGTCCATTTTGTTTCTAAAGCGATAATTCAATCTTCCTTCTGTTGCCTTTCACTAGGCAGAAATAAAGTATAGAAAACACAGGTATTTATCAGATGACCCATTTCTTATTTGTCCCAATTGTTCGTGAAGGCTGCAGTCAGCCTGAGCTCCAGTGCTTCTCCTGCCTACCCCAAAATGTGGGGAATTTATGCCCTTTTCAGTTACAAAATGTTCTCAAGTTGTGTTAGGCCTTCTTGAATGCATGCCAGTTGTCATTTTCAGTTTATCAGGAAACCTCTTTAAAAGGAAACCCATCACCCTATGGCCACTTATATCTGTGAATTGGTTGGCCAGAGATGCTACTTTTCTTGTGGCAAACATAAAGATAGATTTGTCCTAACTTTCTGTCCCACTGATATTTTGCAGTCAAGGGGACTAGAGATAAGTTAAGGGAGACAGATACTAACAAATACATTTAGACAATTCTACCTCTTTAAAAACATGAGCATGTTTTAGACCTTATATAATGAATGTGGCTAATTTTGATCCTGGTCAAAATGCAAGCTGTTTTCCAGTTGAGATTGAAATCGCTTTAGGATCACAATATTCAAGGTTTACCAAAGGGATCTTCTCCTTAATGGTGCATATAGTCTTTGGGGTTAGGTGACAGGTATCAGTGACTCTCATTCTAGAAGAAGAGATTAATCTAAGAACGGTGAATACTTTCAATAATCATCTTTTCCCCTCTCATGATGTGACATGAGTGGGTGATATGTTGGGGCTACCTTGGGAGAAAAGGAATAATTTTCCTAGTGTAAGCCAGCAGTCATGACCATGATGCTAATAAAATGTCTCCTTTTGAAGGAATGCTTTTTCTTTCTGAGATAATTTTCCATTTGTTTGTTTTGTAGGAGAGGGCATTTCCCTTTTACTGAGTGTAGATACTAGTGTTTTTCTTCTAGGAACTTTGACTTTAGAAAATAAAACCAAAAGGAGAAAATACATTTATACCGATATCTACATCTACATGTACATGTGCATACATATACATACAAACATATGTAATATGGTACTATAAAACAAAACTGAATGGCACTGACTTAACTAAACAACCCTGGTCACCTACACAAGAATACATGGCCCAGCTCTGAAGTAGAGACACAAACCCCTGTCCTTCATCCTCCCCACCCTGCCCCCCTTGCCAATCAGTTGTGAGTTCTTGGTGGACTTTCTTCATCATAATTAAAAGCATTTTCCTCCTAATTAGCATGACATGTTTTAAAGACTAAGCTTGATCTTTTAAGATCTCAACCCCATCCCAAAGGTGCTCAAGAAGGATTTGTTGAATAAATGAAAAATTGAATACTAAAAAGATTAAAATCTTCCTTACTTCCTTCATATTCAATCTTTTCCATTACCTTAATTTGTAGGACTGCAAGGGCATCTCTAGGTGTTAAAAGGATTGATGGTTTCTTTGTTCTTAGGGGTTTATTCTTTCTTCCTTAAACAGGAACTGAGAGAATGCTATTGTTGGTATTTCCTTCTGATAAGATTTATTTTCCTTATCGACATATCAAGAATGAAAAATAACCAGCCATTATTGCTTTCAGATAATCCCGGATATTGCCTGTGGGAATGCCAGTTCCAATAATTCTTCGGGAGGCCGGCTGGTATCCTTCGAAGTCCCACAAAATACTTCAGTAAAGTAAGAATGTGGTTTTGTTTGCTTGGTTTGAGATGCCTGACTTTGCAATGATAGGTATCAAAGAAATGCTGCATTTGCTAAATTTTTAGAGGGGTCATTGTGTCTGTTGGGCAATTACAGGAAAGTTTTAGTAAAATAAAATTCTTAAGCATATCTGGTGGAATTTCAGGTTAGTTTGTGAGAGAACACTAAATAATATTTAATGGCTTACAGTATAAATGCTATGCTCAGGATGTATATGTAAATAATTTATTACTGAAAGATCTTAAGAGTTACATGTGTAGGCACAGCTGATGCCATCCAGGGAATAGAGGAAGAAGTGTTATGTAATTGATTGTCCATACCTTTGGAGTTGTTTGGCAGCTTCACAATAGGGCTAAGAATGCAGAAGAGATCAGTCAAGATCCAAAGGCAGGCATGAGAGCTTTTCCCAGTCATGTTTGTCTTCAAAAAAGATATTGAGCCTTTAACAATTTCAGTAATTTCAGTGGGTCATTGGGTCACTTAATATTCATAGAATATTGTAAATTATAAATGGAAATATTAATATTTCCCTGACCCAAAATAGATGAATAAAAATAGCGAGGAAACCCCTATTTCTGTAGAGGGCCCTACCATCCTTACAGTTACCCAAGTGTGTAATGCTGGAGTCAGCCTTGCCTTTTCCATCTCCCTCACCTTCCACATTTATTCAGTTGCTAAGTTTGTTAACAAAGTGGCTCTTGAATTGAGTTTGAAGTGAAGTAAGAGATTTTATGGGGTGGAGGTGAGGAGGAAATATGCCTAGGCATGGGGATAGACAATGGAAAATGAAGATGGGAGGTGCACTATCTTGGGAAGTAAGCATTCCTTGTTGGCTAGAATTTCTGGGGAAAACTGAGAAGTAGTTTGACAGAAATTGGTCTTAGAACAACAACTTATGCCGTATATCACAGGATAAACTATCTGAATACAAAATTTAATACCATTAAAAAAAGATGAGAGAGCAAGCAGATCAATTGCCTTTCACAACTATGGCTAAGGATAGAATTTTGGTCAAGAACAAACAAGGTGTGGAAGTGATCCCCAAAGATAGTAATTTTACTTATGTGAAACTGAAACACTTTTATCCAAAACAAAATAATTACAATTAGAAAAAGAGAAGCTATTATTTGGGAATCTGCTTTCTCTACTCACGTATCCTCCACATAGTTTGGGTTCCCATAATCTCTTGTCCACACTATTGAAACAGTCTGCTTCTATTCTTTCCCATGTCCATTCCATCTTCCATATCACAGCTCAACCCAGAAGAGCTAAGACTTTGCCAAGAGAAAGGACATGGAGTGCCACTCTAAGGCAGAGTTCCCTGGCCCAAGAATGCTGCTAGAATTTGTATGCCATGCTATATATCATGTTGTTGGTCAGATGGCTTTGACCACACTACTGGATACGTTCCCCTTCGAGGCCCTTTAATGAAGGAAGTGGTAGCTTCTTGATGCCGAAGAGAATCGATCCAAATCCTTCCTACCCTGCCCATTTTCCACATTATGGCACTTGGATACTTTTCATGCCCCAAATCAGGAGTCTTCAGCTCATTTTGATCAGGAGTTCTTTTTCATTTTTGAAAAGCCCTGAGATTTCTGTGGGTGGGTGGGTGGGGTGTAAATACTGGGAATTCTGCCAAATGAAGCTTAGGGGTGGAGGTAGAATAGGAACTCTCTGGCTGGCTGTGTTCCTTCCCTCACTGGAATCTCAGTCGACTACACAATGTGGCAGCCACCACTGACTAGGAAATCTGTTGCTACATACTGACCTACTGGTTGGAAACTCCTGTGATAAATGTTTTCTCTCATAACATACAACTTGGAGCCTTTTCATCTCCTAGCCCCTGTGAGATAAGGAATAACTAATTACTCTTATTTGAATATTATTATTTGCCATATGCTTTTTTGGACTAGTCCATAGTCTCCCATTCTAATTGTCTCATTCTTTTTAATTTTCCCTAAAAAAAGCTTTTATGTTCTGACTCTTCAAAATATTGTTAGTGTTCTTCCATTTGAAATTCTGCCAGACTCTCTCTGTCTCTCTGCTTTTTGGAGGGGGGCAGGGCAGGGCAATTGGACTTAAGTGACTTGCCCAAGGTCACACAGCTAGTAAGTGTTAAGTGTCTGAGGTTGGATCTGAATCAGGTCCTCCTGATTCCAGGGCTGGTGCTATATTTACTGTGCCACCTAGCTGCCCCAGACTCTCTGAAATGACTCTCTTGAACTGAACACAGTGACTAGCTGAACAAGGCTTCATTATAATGGAAGCATTATTTCAAGGGTCTTATGTGTTCGATTATTTAAAAACAGTTACCCTTCACTTAATGTCTATAATTTTTGCACCATGTAAAATCACTTGAAGTAACTGTGATGTAGTCACATCATTTTGGTGTCCCTCTTTGTCCTTCTGTCCTTTTGTACATTTTGGTGTGCTTTGCCTGTAAAATAAAGATAAATAATAACAACAACTCTACTTTCTACATTCCAGGGATATTTTTAGGCTTAAATGTGACAAGAGCCATAAAGTGCTTTGTAAACCCAAGAGGGGCACATCAAGGACAGCTTATTGTTACTATTTAAATTCCAGAAGTTCTTTATATGTTGAATAATTATGGGAGCAACCTTTGTATGAAAAAACATAATGTTTGGTTTATATTTCTTATTAAAATTGCTATTGAAAGCTTTCAAAAATTAAGATAGTTTAGACTGGGATCTCCTGTACCATATATAAGCAACCACCTTCTACATTTGGAATGAGAATAGGAGATAGATTCTCAATTTTAATTTATAGAAAGCCACATAAAATAAGTGAGTAAAACAGATAATTGGAGGGCTATTTGCTTATAATAATAGCTAGTATTTATTTAGTCCTTTGAGGTTTTCAGAGAGCTTTACAAATAGCGTTTCATTTTGTCCTGGCAACAACCCTGGGAGGGAGGTCTATTATCATCCCTATTTTATAGATGAGGAAACTGAGGCAAACCATTGGGACTCTCATCATCATTATCACCATCATCATCATCATCACCATCACCATCACCATCATCATCATCATCATCATCACCATCACCATCACCATCACCATCACCATCACCATCACCATCACCATCACCATCACCATCATCATCGTCATCATTTTTTGGTAGTTTGATTGGCTGATTCTTGAAATGGGTTTTTCCAAAAGGTGATTTGTGGTTCACTTTTTCCTTTGCTTCCATTTTCAGGATTTGGAAAGATGCCACAGCATCTCTTATTTTGCTCTGGAAGGTCACTGCAACTGGGTTTAAGCAATGCTCCCTTATTGATGGCAGAAGTGTTACTCTCCTCCAAGCACTGGGTGGCCTTGTGCTCTCTGAGGAAATGCTTGCCTTGGGAAACAATTACTTTATTGGTAAGTTTATGGAAAGTTGCTACCCCCGCCCCAATACCAAGGAGTTCCTCCTTATAATTTTGCATAGTGTTGATTTATTTGAGAGCTTAGACATGTGTAACATCCATAAATGTCATCATTTCTCAAGTTTGGGACAGAGGTCATTTATTAGATTAACTTAATACATTAGATTTATTAGATTCCTAAAGTAACATTTCCAGTGCATATTCTTTTTTTTTTTTTTGGAGTGGGGAAGAGAGGGCAGTTGGGGTTAAGTGACTTGCCCAAGGCCACACAGCCAGTGTTAAGTGTCTGGGGCTGGATTTGAACTCAGGTCCTCCTGACTCCAGGGCCAGTGCTCTATTCACTGCATCACCTAGCTGCCCCCCCCCCCCAGTGCCTATTCTTGAGGGTTATTTGAGAAACACTTAAGTTTTGGGTGTATGTTTATAACGTGTGCATGCTTGATAAATATCAAACAAATATAAATATAAATTTATTTTTTCTATTGGAATTCCTCCTACTTTGCCATCCTTGGTGATATATTATCACAGATGACACCAAATTACCTTCTAGCCATTTGTTATGGATTTGGGGTGGAGTAGTGACAAACAATAACTCATCCCTCTCTCACTTGGCTCCAGCCAGATTAACACATGACCTTCAATAAACCACATTAACTGAACTGAACGTACTTCATGCTTATTAATGGGGAAGGACCATCCTTGATTCCAACATGACTTGTCATTTGGAAAAGGGTGTGTGTGTGTGTGTGTGTGTGTGCACGTGCGCGTGTGCGCGTGCACGCCCCTTTACTGACTTTAAGGCATTCATTCCAAGCTCTGCCAGGAAATCAGATATTGTGTTAAATCTCAAGAGAGCAGAGCTGAGCTAGCTAGATCCTGGCACGTGACCTTATTTGACCATAAATAGTGGATGGCATTTAAGGACATACTGGTTCTGAGGTCAGGAGACCTGGATTCAAGCCTTACCGATGATACTTGTTACTTGTGACTTTCTGGGTTAATCATCTAATGTCCCCTAACTTTAATTTCCTCACCTGTCTAATGAAGAGTTTGGATTAATCAGGGCTGGGGAACCTGCAGCCTTAGGGCCACATGTGACACTCTAGGTCCTCAAGTGTGACACTTTCACTGAACCCAAACTTCACAGAACAAATCCTTTTGGATTTGGTCAAAGGACTGCACTTGAGGACCTAGAGAGTCACATGTGGCCTTGAGGCCACAGGTTCCCCATCCCTGGTCTAGATGGCTTCTCATGCCCTCCTCTTCATTTCTGGATCTAAAGACTATGATCCCTTCCCTCCCACTTTCTTCCTGGCAGGCAGCATATCAGAAGGTTCTCTCCTTGAGATGAATAGAAGAGCAGGGTTTAGTTCTTCAGCCTCCTGTCTCTTCTGCCTTCCTGGTGAGCTCTAGACTGGTTCCCCACATAGTTCTTTTTCTCTGAAGGCTTAAGTAGGGATGAGAAGGTTTGGAATAACTATTGTGAATAGGATAGAGAAAGTTAGGGAGGAATAAAAGGATTGTCTTGCTCTGGTGAGGGACCATGAATAATTTTGTAACTTAATGATTAATACTACTCAGTATCTGTTGCCAGAATAGGTGAGGTCTTATCCCTGTGGGAGAGCAACTAGGGAGTGATAGTCTTGATTTTAGGGAGAAAGTAAATGGAGTCAGGAAGGCATCTCAGACAGAAGAGCTGGGGGAAAAAACAATAGGAAGAAAGAGGAAACCCATAAAGCAGGTGGGATAGATAGGTAGATATGGAACCACCCCATGAACCAATAGCTAATAACTGCTGGATGTGGCCTTTGTCTGACAAACCAATCAGACTGCAGAGGGGAGTATGAGGGAGAAACTATTTTGGTTTTCCTAAGGGTTGTCTTAGGCTAGTCTCACTAAAAAAAGCAAAATGACACCCCCACATTTCTCCCACCTCCCACCAAAAATCAGAACATAGGAGTTTCCACCACATGGTTGAAATAAATATTTCACTGAATAGATATAATTTGACTATTAAGCCCCATACCTGGGACCCCTTACAGGCCTCATAAAATGTATCTTTGTTGTAGAGGAACGGATGAGACACTTACATATTCAGAGGCCTCACTATTCAACTGCTAATGGAAACTATAAATCAGATTGTGAAAACAATTTCCTTTTAGGCATACTCTGGCTATTTATTGAAGGAAATTATAGTTGTGTGTATTTGCAGGCAGAATTTGACTTGTTTTGAGATTGTAGCATATAGCAATGCATTATTTCTGTCTAAATAATAATAAAATCCAATAATCACTATTGACACTTCTATGCTGATTTCAAGTTTGCACAGCCTTTTATATCCATTATTTTATTTGAGCCCCAGGGCAACACTCTGAGATAGGTGCTATAGGTGTCCTCGTTTTATAGATGAAGAAACCGAGGAACAGAGAAAAATGATTTTCCCATGGTTATAATCTAAGACTAGAATTAGAATCTGTTTTCCAAATAAGAATGATGATGATGATGATAATGGTAAGTCACATTTTTCTTGTGAAAAGTTTATAGCACATTTCCCTCACAATAATCCGATGAAGTAACTTGGCCCTATTTTATAGATGAGAAAAGTAAGGTCTTTGATGCCTTAGCAATGTTTGCAATTGACAGACAATAGAAATACTGCTTTGATTTTTTTCTCTATTTGTATTGTGAATGTAGTTATAGTTTAGGGTGGGTACAGAATTTAAATGCTAAAGATCTTCCTAGGTCAGTCTATTTATACTCATATCCAATTAAGAGTAAGTAATGGGGACTTCTGGGAAATCCCGCTCAAATGAAGCTTAAGATTCATGATGATAAATCTTTTTGTAGTAGAAACCAGTCCCAAAAATGTTTGGCTTAATTAAAGTTCACATTTCCATGATTTTTTTTCATTTTTCCCCTTTAATTTATCAATACCTAAAATATGGAAGAAAAAAGTCTCCAAAATGACCCTCTAGTCTGTGGTGCACTGAAAATCATTTGTAGTGAAACTGTTTTTTAACTTCTGTTCTGTGGAAGCCTGTGATTCAAATTGCTTTTAATTTCCAAAGCAGAACTTTCCAGATGTTTCATGTAGCTTTGTCTTAGAGATTGTAATCCTCTTTAAAAATAAAAAAATAAATAAAGGCAGAAGACAGTGTTGTTACAAGTTGCCTCCTGTGAAGGCAAGGCAGACTTCCCAACAAAGACAAATTGGTTACACCCACCCACTGGGAGCTAATCCACAGTTTCTAAAATCATCTTTCTTATTTTAAAAGAAACAAAATTAATTCTTTGTAATCAACATGGACTCCTTGCACTTTATATAGTAATAGGTATTTCAGATACTTTATTATGCTAAAAGAAAAGGCACTTCCTTTGGAACCCATCTTACATTTCTGGGATTTCCAAATTCTCCTGATTTAACTATGCACCTGAATATTGCTGGGAAGTATATATAACAGTATGACTTTGCCTGATTGATGAAGGGGAGGTGAGACTGAAGAAACGGTGACTTGAATCCAGAAGCGAATAGAAGTCTAGATTCCCACGACTGTGTCTTTAGCCCTTAGACTGTGTCCCTCATTGGTAACTAGTTTGACTTTCTCATATTGTCAAGAAAATGTATTTGTTAATTGTCTACCCATGTGGAAGGTTGTCTTTAATTGCAAATGGTGAAGGGAAAGTAAGGAAAGGGGACTAAGAATTTATATATTTAGCACCTACTATGTGCAAGCTAAGTATTTTACAAATATTATGTCATTTGAACCTTGTAGCAACCCTTCCAGGTAGGTGCTATTTCATAATCATTTTACAGATGAGGAAATTGGGGCAGGCAGAGGTTAAATGACTTGCCCAGGGTCACGCAGTTAGAAGTAGGATTTGAACTCAGGTCTTCTTGGCTCCAGAACTTGTGTGTGTGTGTGTGTGTGTGTGTGTGTGTGTGTGTGTGTGTGTGCATGAGTGTGCATGAGTGAGTGAATCAGAGGTTAAGTGACTTGCCCAGGGTCACACAACTAGTAAGTGTCAAGTGTTTAAGGCTGGATTTGAACTCAGGTCCTCCTGACTCCAGAGCTGGTGCTGTATTCACTGCACCACCTAACTCCTCCTCCTCTCTACTGGACCACTAGCTGCCTCTCAATGAATTGTGTAGGGTGTAGGTATACACCTACAGGGTAGATCTGGTAATAATATTAGCTGAAATTCAGGTAGCACTTTGAATTGTTAAATGCTTCACATAGATTTGCCCATTTGAGTCTTATAAACCTGTAAAGATAGGTGCCATGATTGCTCTTTTTTATAGCTGAAGAAACTGGGGCTTGGGAAGGTTGTGACAGACCTTCTCTGAGGTCACACCTCTAGTAAGTATCTGAAGCAAGATTTTAACTCATGTCTTGCTGGCTCAAAGATATTTACACTATACAGTGTCCTAAAAGTCTTAGTGCAGTAGTGTGAACCATGTATGCCATGGAGACGCAAGGCAAGAGGAAGATTTGTAAGGTTTTTATTATTAGCTCTGTCATTCCTATTGTCAGAGCTTCTCAGGGACACAGAGTAATTTGACCACTTAGTGATGTAAATATTTGGAACAATTTTATTCACTGCTTAGGATTCAGTCCATGAAGAAAGATCAACAGTGGGCATCCCACTCATCTAAAGCTCAAATTTGTTCATTCTTTCAGAAACTTATACAAGGATGAACACCTCCTCCAAGCAGATACCCTACCATCATCCTTCTTCCTCCTCTTCCGTCTCTTCCTCTTTCTCCTTCCCTCTTTCCTCCTCCTTCTTTATTTCACTTAGCCCTGATCTGATCCATTTCATCAGAGGGCCACATTTCTTCTTCTTTTTTTTTTGCTTCTTAAAAAAATTTTTTTTTGGCCTTCTTTTGGGAGGGCAATTGGGGTTAAGTGACTTACCCAGGGTCACACGGCTAGTTTTTGTGTTAAGTGTCTGAGGCTGGATCTGAACCCAGGCTAGTGCTCTATTTACCGTACCACCTAGCCGCCCCCTGAGGGCCACATTTCTTTAAAAAATGCAGTTGGTAGTGAACTGGTGAACACTCCTAGTTCATAGGATTCTTAATATTAAGCTTTCCTGAAAACAAAAAGATAAATATAAACAGTATCCACTGCTGGCTTATCTCTTGTCTCTGACCTGATTCATATAAAAGATTTCTGGGCAGGGGGTCTCTCCATCCCTCCAAATTCTGAACTTTAATCCCATTGGAATACTCAAAATCCTCTATGTACATAAGAGGTCCTTTTCTTTTCCTAACGGGGATGAAGGAAAACCACTGGGAGTTTGACATTTGGCTTTTAGAAGGAGGGAGAGGAGATTATCTCTTTGTAGGTAGAATTTTGCCAGCCTCCCAGAGGGGCGGCTACATATCCTAAGGAATCCTATTAAGGAGTTACAGATTCAGAGCTAGGAGGGTCCTTAGAGGTCATCTCATTCCATAATTGGGGAGTGGTGGTTTAGAGCTGTAAACTGATTTGTCCAAGGTCACAGAGCTAATAAGCTGAAGAGCTGGAATTTGACCCCAAGGCCCTCTTGCTCTAAAACTGTGCTCTTTCTCTAGTCCAAGTTCTTCAAAGTTTAGTGTTTCAGAGGTTG